>CM037830.1:26701385-27901385 GCA_021234535.1 Stichopus chloronotus
TACAATGTAATACACTTTTAAAAAACATCGATTTATACTTAGCCTGGGGATAACGAAAATATTTTCAACCGAAATTGTTTCACCGTTCTAATGAACTTATGCTTCTATTAGGGTATGTAAGTACTAAGTTACTGAACACTGTAACACTTCACCTTGGCATTCATAAGTGACAACATAACTTACGTTTTTATTCCAACGTGGCACGGTTCAGCTAGTTTCCCATATTGATATGTGGCTCTTGTTCCTTTGGAATGACAAATCAATATCCTTACGTGTTCACAATATAGTCCTAGTCTTGTGATATAAAGTCTGTGCACTGCACTATCATTCTTGCATCTTATTATGCACCGACAGCAAGCAAATAGCTGGAAAGTCCCTATACTTGCTATTATTGCACCTACAACACCCACTGATATATCACTATGGATATGTCTGCAGTCGTGTCACTCGAAGTGTTCGTACTTTACTCGTAGTCCTGTGTGAAATTTAACGATTATGGAAATAGGATGACGTTGAGGAATCAATGCACGACCTTTGTCTCTTTATAAACTTGAGCCGCATTTTTTTTCAGTTTCGTCCATATGCGTTGCGACCTTATTTTGCCTCTGATGGTTTTTTGATAAAGAAGGTTGACAGACTTTGGTAAAGGAACAAAGCCAATTAAATACTGTCGTGTATAGTGCTTCTGTGAAGTATGTGTTTTCACCATTTAGAGGTGTAAAGATCTAAAACAATGAGTCAGCAATACAGGACTACCAATATAATGTGTTAGGATTGCGGAGAGGGAATTATGATAGGAAACGTTCCAATCAGAGAGAGAGGTGGAGAGAAAGAGGTGTGGGTGGAGGGAGAGGGACTACAGAACAGAGGAAAGTCCAGAGAGAGGGGTTCAATTTGATCGGTCAGATTTCCATTTAGTTAATTGTTGATTCGAATCGCACACAGAGATTTAATTTTAATTCTCGATGATTATGACAGACTTAAACGCGACGACAGAAGGATCACAGAAGAACAAAATTACATTTATACAAGAAAAAATGGAAAAAATAAAGGAAGAGCTCCACTTCTTACAAAGATCAGTGCCCTAAGCGTGTTTGTCGAGGCTTTGAGGTCATACTGGACAGTTGAAAGTCACTAGGTTCAATGATGACATCAATCAATCAGAAGTACATAAACCCGTGTGCGAATCGTTACCACCCATGAATTAACCCATCACGTACTTCTACAAGATCTTTCCAAGAAGCAATGCTTGCCCTTTCCATTTCTGATGTATTTCTTTATTTGTACTGACTGACGGAAGAGAATAAAGAAAAAGTTAATGAACTTAGGTAAACACCGAAAACTAGACTTTGTATGACCCCTAAGTACGGTAGAGCGTTCACCATATACATCCGTTTCCCCTCTCAAAATGTTGTTACGCAGTAACCAAAATTTACTAAAATATGACTAAATACTATATGTCAACATTCTTTAAGCAGTAGAACCATAACGGTAGGAAATCGTAAATGTGGTATGAAATTTTTGGGAGAGGCGTGTCAGTGGATGGGGAAAGTCAGAAACATTACAATCAATGATAATCAATGTCAACCATGTGTAAATCAAACTTTTCAAAGAATAAGAAAAGATGAAAATTATCTGTTATATGATCAGTGGACGGTCTAAGAGAAGGGCTGTTTCGTTCACGTACGCCTACTGCCCGTTCACATGCGGAGCGCCACAAAGACCAAACAGATATAAGATATATAAGGTACAAGGGTCTTTATTAACCATAAAAGGAATTTGGTGACATTTCATATGATCATAAAACACAAAACATAAGAGAAACATTAAAAAGCATATAGAAACACATAAAACAGTCAAAAACTAAAGATGCAAGATTGTAAGACAAATATGTACCTAAACTCACACATAAAATAAATATCTATGCCCCTTCTTCCTCATAAAAATATTGGCAAGACTTAATGTAGCCCGACGTAGAAAAAACGATCTTCTGTATCTTACCGTCCTATATTTGATAATAATTGCCCTACCTGTATGTTTCCTCAGTTCAATTTTATTACTCAGGGGATGATGATGATGATGATGATGATGATGATGATGATGATGATGATGATGATGATGATGATGATTAGACGACATAAACGATTCAATTTTCCTACCTGTTACCTTTTCAAGCAGCTCTTCAATTGAACCTAAAACCTCTGACTGGCACACTTTCTTAGCTTTCATAATAACTCTATTAAGTTTTTTTTAAGTCACATAGGCAGTTGCATTCCTACCCCAGGCTGACAAACAAAAGGTAAGTATAGTCTCAATTGTTGACCAATAACACAGGGAAATAAGGGTAGGGTCTGACTTAAAGGCATTAAGCTTACGTACAATAAACATTCGCTGATTCGCTTTTGAAAGAACAGAGTGTATGTGAGCATCCCACTGTAACTGTAATCGTCAACTCAAGGTACTTGTAGGAATTGACTTGTTCAACTGTTTCACCATTTAGTAAAATGCCTAGGCAGGGGTTACCTCTAGTACTGAGAAAGTCGACAATGAGTTCTTTCTTTTTAGAAACGTTCAGTATTAACTTGTTATCGTTACACCAATTTGTAAAAGTAGATATCTCATTTCTGTACCTTGCTTCATCACCATCATCCCTACCAATGAGACCTATGACGCATGTGTCGTCAGCAAATTTTACGATATATGTATTTGGTTGTGTACTACGGCAGTTGGATGTGTAGCGAGTGAAAAGGACTGGCGATATTACACAACCTTGCGGAGCGCCTACATTAGTAACAATATCTTTTGAAAATACTTCATTAGCAAACACAATTCGTACCCAGTTAGTAAGGAAGTCTAATACCCACTTGGTCAAGTAAAAGTTGATTCCATAGTCGCACATTTTATCGATTAAGATATGAGGGAGGATAGTGTTAAATGCAGATGGAAAGTCTACAAATAAAGCCCTAACAAAGTTACCAGAGTTATGATCAAGGTGTCTATACACAGAATAAAAAAAGAACAAAATGACGTCATCTACAGAACGATTTTTCTCTGTATGCAAACTGCAAGCCAGGGCTATTCGTGTCTAGTAATTAGCTGGGCAGGCGTAATTTTGAGAGGACGAGGCGTTCCAAAGTTTTCATTGGAATAGACGTCAGCGCTACAGGTCTGAGGTCGTTCAACACAGTACAGGCAGGTTTTGTAGGAAGGGAAATCAAGTGGGAAGCTTTCCATGAAACAGGGAAACTATTAGAAAGCAGTGACATGCTTAAAAATATAATGATAAATATACGACACTTGTTCATGACACAGTTTCAGAATTTTTCCACTTACACCATCGGGACCAGAGGCTTTGCTAGAATCAATACGCTTTAATGCACGGAAAACCTCAGTCTGAGTAAATTCAATTATTTCTGACTTATCAATACTACTGAGCCTGTGAGCAACACGCTGCAATTCAGCTGAATAATCATTTTCATCGAATCTAGCAAAAAACTTGTTCAGTTCATCAGACATATCTTCTCTACTAATATTGTTCAAAGTAATTTCATTAGTTTTCTTTTGATCCCAGCCAGTAACACTCTTCATACCCTTCCAATCTTTGCTATATCATTTGATTTAAAAAAAAATTCTATCTTGTCCCTATAACTGTTTGTAACTTTCTGTATTTCACTCTTTAACTTCTGGTTTACAATTTTTAACTGTTCTTTGTTGCCCTCCCTGAAACGGCCTTTTTCTCGTTGATCACTGTCTTTAGATCCGTTGTGATCCATGGTTTGTTGTTGGGATATATTTTCACTGTTTTCTTTTCAACAACATTATCTTTACAAAAGTTTAAGTATTCACTGACGGTATTTGTTAGTTCGTCGATATCTTCACAAGCGTTCATAAACATATCCCAATCAGTTCGTTCAAAGCAGTCCTGGAGACATGCCTCCGATTCATTAGTCCAAACCTCTATTGTTTTCTTTATCGGCTTACTTTTACGAAGCACTGGTGTATAAGGAGGATAGAACGTAATGACGTTGTGATCGAGCTTCTGAGGGGCGGGTGGAAGGTGCGTTTGTAAGCATCAGGCCCGGAACAATAGAGTAAGTCTAAAATATTGTCACCACATGTGGCTTTTGTTAACACAGTATTCATCTATTGCCAACTTGAAAGCGGGTTTCCCCGGGTACAGTTTCTTATCCTTCGTTAATGCTTTTTTTTTCTCTAAAAAATACACCACTGTATCATGCAGTGGGGAAGCACCACAACAGGTTACACAGAGATGTATATAGGCTTCTTTCCGTGTATCGGCCTAAAGCTGCTCGGTTTGAATGAATCATGCTTGGCATCCCATGTACCGCGAGACTACCCTTTTGGAGAGGCAAAGATTGATTTTTCTTGCAGAGATCGTAATAAGGATGAACTGTTTCTATCATGAGGTTTTAAAATACTACCAGCGTCTTCACACAATATTGAGAAAGGGGACAATACGAGTGTTTTCTCTCCAGTAGAATATTAATTTTCTGGGACTTTTTTGTGGTGAGCAGAGGATCATTTATATGGCCAGTGTATAAGTGAATTGATCACTATAAATACATATTCGCGAGCATGTTTGGACATTACAGAACCATCACATGCAAAATTCGAATTTCTGCAAAAGCTCTAAGATTTGCCACATTTTCTTAAAAAAAAACAAATCCCAAGATCCCAAGACACCACGAAATTTCAAGGTCCTGCGTGAAATCCGAAAGAATATAACACTGGTGTAACCTACTCAAACACTGTTCACTGTTAATGCTACCCAATGCAGGGAGTTGTGATGTGCATTATCGTTACTGCAAACAAGCCGTGTACTAAAATAGTGCCCCTGTTTACATATGCGTGACTCGATTTTGCTCAATAAATCCCCTATCTTAATTGGAAAACAAAGAACTTTGCCATCGTGTCCAAACTACTTGAACATTGTTACCAATTAACAGGAATGAAATCCTGTGCACTTTGTCAAAAAAGTTGGCAGATATATTATGAAAGTGCTTTAATTGTAGTATACTTCGTGTATATCGCAAAGACAGAGCTTCTAAGTAGAAAGCTAGTAGCATGGCTGAGAGAGTAATGGCAGTGGACAGACCGTTACATTGCTATTTTGAGTTCTAGATTTCTCGAAGAAAATATGTGCTATTTCGTCTTTTTCGTCTTCATAAAATTCGTTCGTTCTTTCACTTTTGTAATACTAAATTGTCTATCAAAATTTTCTAAATCTGAACTGTTGCATTTTAAATTCGAGTAGTTTTATGTCTTGAGATTTCTTCCCAATTGTGACTCACTAACAGAAATGTAGCTTGAAATGCTGCAGTTAGGACCGAAAGTCCCGGAGTTAGGACGTTTTGCATAAAGCAATCCATCACCCATAATCACGAGATAACCACAAAGTGCGGCTCAATCGCAAGTAGGTTACGCTTTTTATAGACAACTGTAAGCCCGCTGCTTGTGCATGTGCAGTAAGATAAATGATAAAAAGTTTGTCGAGAGCTGATCCAAGTTTAAGAAACGCTGTGTGAAAATTGCAAATGTTCTGCTGCTAATCTACCATGTACTGAGCTATGTTTCTGCTCAGGACAATGCTTTCGAGATAAACTGTAACAGAAGTAAAATGGATGGAAGACGTCTCGGGGACCATCTTGGAATTCAAAATGGCTTCCAAGAGGTTTGCTAAAAATCTGAAATCAATTCATTATCAAATTCAGCTTGTAACTACTGGACTAGTGTACCGAATTCAGTGCCACAGATCATTTGGAACCCAAGATACGGATTTTCGGATACGGATTACCATTAAGGGTGTCACTCTGCAAATTCTTGAATGAAGGTAGCTCATATTTTAGAAGTACTACAACCTTTAGGCAACGAGTTTTTGAGGGACGTCTCAGACAGTGAATTTAAAGGATAACTGTGGGCAATACTGATAGTATTAAAAAATATAGTACTTGACGACATTGCACAAGTGGCTGGGTACTTGCATCTTAATTAAGCACTCGGAGGAATGCCATTTCCCGCTTAACGGACGTGTAAAGGTAAAAATAGCTCTGGTACGCTCCGCAGCAACTAAATGTGACTCTCCGCTTAGAAAGGTAGTACTTGAGAAATTACAGCCACGACATCTCTTTTTCAAGGCTGGTCACAGTCACATGCAGTTTAAGCTAGGTTCATACTTCCCCGCCGTCCTCAGTGGGCCCGGCGAACACTCGGCCCTGTCACTAGTTCATACAACTAGCTTTGCGTGATCTACTTTCCTCGTCAAACTGACATTTCGGTGTCAGTGTAATCCACGTTTCAATTCATTCATACCCCCCGTTTTAAGTTGCATCGTGCTGAAATCCTCTCTTCATAGGTACAGTAGTTCATCTGCAAAGATGGATTGTAATTAGGAAGAACTTTTTCTGTCTTTGAGATCCTTCCAATGGCTGTCACCTTTTTGTTGACACATGCGGTCTAGACTATGGCAAGCCACGTAAGTTTCCTCCTTTAGTGGCTTCTAGCCAGATTAAGGTAAAGAATAACACATGTAAATATATCGTCACTTGCACAGTCGCATTATTACACAAAGTTTTTGTTCTATCCGAGCTGTTAAACATACAAATCCGTATGGTGCAACGTCCTCAGTGAATCTCTTATCTTCCTGTGACAAAAATGGCTTTATTCTAGCAGAAGCCATTTTTTCTCAGAGGCTTACAAATCGGCGACCGTAGGACTGCAATAAGTTTACAACAATACAGACATGTATGATGATGGTCCTCCATTATGTGGAAGAGGGGTCACTACCACATTTGTGCCTCCTACCACTTTTTGTAACCTGAAATTGAAAAAAAAGCCTCAGTGGAAGTGTAATTTCCTATCATGTCTTCCAAAAAATAAAGAAATTGCACCTGAAATTAGTCAGCTGTCAACTGGAAATCGCCATTTCCTTCAATTTGAGAGATATTTTCTCAATACTGTGCAAGTGTAATAAAATCCCTGTCGTCTAGCCGTCTTCCGAGCGAGGGCGCTCGATGTCTTTTCCACAAGAGTGCGACATCCGATGACATGTGATAACCATGCGCTCACTAGTGATATTCTTCCTAGTGGCGCGAAAGCGTCAGTTCTCGGTGATAGTGCAAGGTGATCTGACGTGTATTCAGTGTTGTAACTAGCTATATCAACTTATCGCTGATTTTTAACGTTCTTTTGAGGGTAAGATTCTTATATTCTCATATTCTGTAATTGGAATCTATAACAACCTTTCAGGCAAGTTATTTTGTTAGGAAAAACTGGATTCTCTGTATTGATGTATACGTATTCATCTTAAGTTTACTGCATAGCGGGGTGGACTAAAACTTCAGGGTGAAAACAACATTTTGCCTGGTTGCCTCCAGAAGAGATGTAAATACCCCTTCTCGATGTAATTAATGGTGTACAATTAATCCAGATCGGAAAGTGGCCGAGATCTCAGGTATGATTGTATATCAAAGAAATTAGGTAGGAATATATTTGCACTTTCGCTATTCCTGCCGAAAGTAAGAGTATAAAGCACTTATCGTAAACGGAAAACTTAAATATGTTGTCGACGGAGGGTGCGTTCGCCCACTAGAAGTGTTTTGGACCTATCGACCGACGGTGCGTGCATCCTACAGACGAACTCTCGTCCACCGAGGGTGCGTGCGTCCTACAGAGGGATTGCGGGCAAGCACCTGTTCACCAAGGGTGTATACGTCCGTCCTACAGACGAATTCCTGACCACCGAGGGTGCATGCATCCTCCCCTTCACGGGGGCTCGTGCGTACTACAGACGAACCACTGTCCACCGAGGGTGCGTGCGTTCTACAGCGGGATTGCAGGCAACCACTTGTTCACCAAGAGTGGAAGCGTCCATCCAGCGGTGCGTCCGTCCTATAGAAGGATTCCTACTCACCGAGGGTGCGTGCATCAGCCGAGGCATTCTACAGGAGTTGTTGGTATTGTATTAGGGATTCATTTTTATCTCATCGCCCCATAGGGTCTAAGATGAGATATTGTAGTCACTTGGCTAGTGGAGCTATATATTGTACTGTGCACCCATGGGAGAACGGCTGCCATGGAAACGCTTGGAGTGGATGAGTAGAGATAGCCCAGGGGTAACCCCATGGTAGAGTGACCATGGGTACAGGAGGGTCCTGTTGGGTGGTATAAATGAAAACGTGTCCGTGCCAATGTGTGTGCCTGTGTGCATGTGTGTGGGGGTGTGTGCGTAGGCCGTTGTTTTCGGGTGGGATCAAGGACCGAAACAATAGATTTTAGGTCCTCTGTAGAAAATTCAATAGATTTCTCCGGTCCTCTCAAGATTAACAATAGACAGTCTATTGTTAAGGTTAGGGCTGAGGAAGAAAAACCAAAAGAAAGCACAATGATGTCCTCGGAATGAATGGAAAACAAAGCTGGGTGTGTGTGTGTGTGCGTCCAGACCTGTCCAAATTGTGGTTTTCCCAGAAAAGTTTGAAAACTATGTGAGCGATTAAGTTTAAACTTGGTAAGATTGTGCATGATGCCAATATGTCTAAGATGTATTAGTTGTATGGTAAATCCAGTCAAATTTGCTGATGTTTGAGGCAAAAAAACCAATTTTGCCCCAAAATTTATTTCCAGCATATCTTGCGAACTATCAGACCAATTAACTTAAATTTTTGTAAGTAATTACCTGAGAACACATTGTTCAACATAATATTACTGTAATGATAAATCCAGTGAATTTTGCTGATTTTTGAGAAAAAAACCCAATTTTGCCCCAAAATTGCTATTTCCAGCATATCTTGAGAACTATTACACCAATTAACTTAAAGTTTTGTTAGGTCTTACCTGAAAACACATTGTTCAACGTAATATTACTGTAATGGTAAATCCAATAAAATTTACTGATTTTGGAGGAAAAAAAAGCCAACTTTGTCCCAAAATTGGTATTTCCAGCATATCGTGAGATGTATTTGAGCATTTAATGCAAAATTTTGCAAAGACTTACTTGAGAATGTAATATTCAAGGTATATCACTTTTGTATTAAAGAGAGTAAAATTTGCTGATTTTTTTTTTAAAAAAGGCCAATTTTGCCCCAAAATTTGTATATCCACCATATCTTGAGAGCTAATTAAGCATTATACGCAACAATTTGCAAGGACGTTCCTATGAACACAATAATGAAGATACAGTATATCACTCTTATAGTAAACTGGTGAAATTGTATGATTGTTTGGTAAAAAACTTAGAACCATTATCTGGGTCAATAGACACCACCTTTTTGACTTTAGCCAAAACATCTTTAGCAGAACTGGCCCCTGTGGATAATGTCTTTTATGAGAACATCATTTTTAAGTCAAACAATAATTTTAGCACAACAAGGTTCTGCACAGGTAAATGAGAGACTTATGTGCAAATACACAAAGAGGGATGCTCTTATATCCTGCCCCTAACTCTAACTACTACGCCTAACCTACATGGAATAAGCCAATGTTATAATTGTATTATGTAGCGTAATATGCACAGATACTTTTGGGCCATTATTCAACGCTACTTGAGCCTAGAAGCACCAGGCTATAACCTTTAGTTTGCTACCTTACAGTAGATATCAGTATTGAGATGCTTGCCACCATTTTATGCTTGAAGAATATTTGCCACTCATTTACAACCAGTTCCCCGAACTAGGTCTCTATGAGATGCGGTTGCAGTAAACTATTACAAATCCCCATGTGCATGCTCTATATTGAAATCAATGCATGTTGGCGATGAGATATGCAACTCAGTGGATTGCCCTCTTGTTTTACTTTCTGTGATTGACATATAATCATCTGACTGTAAATACCTAATCTTTAGAATATACTGTATGAACTGCATTTGTTTGTGTTTTTGCTCATATTTGGTTTACCCCCCTCCCCCCGGTAGATTTCAGTCACTGCCTATCCTTCCACGAACTTACGAGAGGCGGATGCGTCACACAACCAATGGAGACGCTCCGCCTTAATGGAGTGCATGTACAGAAAGCATACCAGCTTGGTGGTGTCATGATTACTGATCCCTCACTTCCGGTTTGGGTATGGTAAGGAGACTAGTATAAATCTCTACAAAGTATATTCTCTAAATGTTGTTCAGTTGAAGGTTTGATTCAGACTCATCCGTAGATACAGAGGTTTACAAATTCAAAACAGATAAGCAATAGCTATTATTGTCCTTATACCACCCAGTGATTGGTACCAAGGAGATGTGGAAGAGAATGTGACACACGATCCCAAGCGTACTATTTAATGTCACTACTTTCTTACTGAAAGCCACCACATAAACCTCCAATATTTGACAAGTACTTCAAAAATAGGTGCAAACGGATGCATAATTCAATTGCGATTCTTGTATCACCTCAACCCATCTGGTATGTTTTACTGTTTTTATATATTGATGTTTCCCTCATTATTGCTAAATTAGAGAAGTGAGATCCAGATATAAAGGCTGCACATGCAGCTTAGAACATCCGGGAAGTGTCGGTTCCGGACATCCCGAGGGACGTGGGTTTTAAGGCTCAAAGTTTTCTTGCACTCCTAATGGTGGCGCTCCGCTTAGATAGTCCTGCGGGTCTTAACCCCCTCCCCCCACACATACACACACATACGTTTCTTTTTCGATTCTCGGCCTAACTTCTGACACTTATCAGAAAAAAGTTTTAAGCAATATGTCCTCTCACTTTCAATAACAAGTTGACCCCAATGCACAAGATAAGACAAATTTACTATGTATGGAGAACTCAATGTAATCAACCGATAGTACAAGTTTATCGAGCTGTAAGTTTGGGTTATTCTACAGTTGAACACTTTGAAGTTATGATCTGTTGCGACATTCAAAAGCTCCAAAATCCTCATCAATTGGTACAAAGGCCTATAATCCAGGATTACTGACAGTTAAGCAACAGTTGTTGGCAAGATGTAGCGCCACCTGTTGATCCTAGTACTGCCATTCTGTTGTTTTTGTCATAATTTTAATTTTCTGAGAATGCGCACTTGTGAGCACATATGCCTTCAATTTTGCTATTTTTTGGTCGTTTTATATATAGATATTCACATAATTGTAGACTGCAAATTTATTACTACAAAAAATACCGTTAATTAAGAAACTGTGCAATGTCTTTGAGAATCTAATTGCCTTTTCTTCGAATACATTGCTTTTGCAGTTTTGTCAATGTTCATGTAGGAGCCTATACATTTTGATAATTATTACATTTTGCATAATTCAATCAGTATGGAGTCGCATTAATTATAGTTTGTGTACTCCGGTGCATTTCTGACTATACCCGTGTCTCCTGTTGAAGTGACGCGTGGTTGCATCAACCAACGGACATTTCCTGGAATGGAGCTGTCTCAATGGGCAGAATTTGCTTTCTGTTTCAGCAGATGTTTATTTATATTTATGTTTTTATCAATTGCTACATTACAGAAAGATATAAAAGCAATGCCTCGTGCTCTTCGAGCTTGTTAAAATATGCCAAAAACCATTAACACAAAAAGTCGGCAGGCGTTCTGATAAGTTTTGAAGGTCTCCAAAACTAAACACACTTTTCATTTTCTTCAGGTTGCCGTAAAAGCAATGGCCAACTTGATTTTGGTGATGATTGAAACTTTGTTCTCTTTTGTAGGCTCCATTATCTTTGGTAATGGTGAATATTGGAAAAATTGCGGAAATTTGGAACCAACGCCTTCCGGAACTTCGGAGTTGGTAAAAGAAGTCATCCAAAGAAGATCAGTGAAGAAGCAAACTATTTGATCTCTGCTTTTAAGGATCAAAATGGAGAAACCTTCGATCCTGTCTTATCCATTAACAACGCTGTATCCAACATAATTTGTAGTATATGTTTTGGTGAGAGGTGAGACCCTACTCTGTGAAGGACTAAAAAAAAAAAACAAATTGTTTGAAGACAATGCACGACAACATACTCCTTCCATTCATCCAGATCTGTACATGTATGCTCTTCCCATTTTTTTTTCTCTCTGTTTTCAGATACGATTATGAGAGTGACAACTTCCAACGTCTTCTTAGTGTAATACGATCGATGGCAGGTTCTATGACCAACGTTTCTGTGTTGCACTGCATACCTAGTACATTAGTCTCGTTAGCACGACACTTGCCTTTACTTAGAAAGATGAGACAGAACTTTAAAACGGTGAAATCATTCGTATCAGCCAGAATCCAGGAACACAAGACCAGCCTCGATTCAAATGAGACAAAGACAAAAGACATCATTGACATGTACTTGATGACAATAGACAGACAAAACACGGAGGAAGGAAAGAAACCAGATTGTGACTTGACTACAGCGTGGAGATTTATCATGGACCTATTCGCAACCGGTTCTGATACGACAACTAAATTTTTTGCTGTGGGCTTTAGCAATCTTTTGCCATTTCCCGGAAGTGCAAGAAAAGGTACTTCTTTCGAAAAAATGCTTTTCTTTGATCTCAGTGTCATGAAATGCATTCCCAGCCTCATATAGCATGATATTAACACTCATCAGTGGCGTAACCAGCGGAGGAGGGGGGGGGGGGCAGGGTTCTCCGTAGTCACTGTTAAATGTTTTGAAGCCTGATTGCCCTCAAATGAAATTCGAAGGTAAACAAATATAGGCCAAAATTTGTATACGACAAGAACTTCCCACACTGTCATTAAAAGTATGAATTTTTAGCATTTGCATGGAAAAAGGTTATTGACAATAGAGAAATTTTGAAATCTTTATATGACAGAAGTTTTGAAAACTTCACAAACGTACAACGCAGAAGCCTACTTATCCGAATGTCCTTGGCATCGACCATATGGCTTGGAAGGTTTACCTCCAAGGCAGTATTTCCATGCACCAGAGTGCAAACTGCGGTCAGTATAAAGAAAATGTTAGCTGGAACTCACAACGCCAGAAAGACTGGGAAGTGCCATTTCCT
This sequence comes from Stichopus chloronotus, assembly GCA_021234535.1. NCBI lineage: Eukaryota > Metazoa > Echinodermata > Holothuroidea > Aspidochirotida > Stichopodidae > Stichopus > Stichopus chloronotus. Next base: position 26,714,340 of record CM037830.1, read on the forward strand.
GCAATCTGAGAGGCATTTTTATCCAAAATTTTTCTCTGTACGCAACGAGCTAACCGATGGTGGCGCTCCGCTAAGATAGTGTCATTACTGCTCCACTTCAACCCTTTGCCCCCCCCCCCCTCAGTCTCCCCAGATGAAGTATGGCTACGGCACTGCCACTCATATTGTAGTTATAGTAGTCACATTATCTTAAGGGGTGAAATGTTCGATACAAGACGTATTCTCTTTCCTCCTTTTCTAGTAATTAGTCACAGTTGTTACGTGTTGTATATGTTTTGTAAATATTGTACATATAATAGTACATATACACATATAAATGCTTAAAATAACCAGTGCAAACAAAGAAACATGAGTTGAATGTTTCATAGATGGCATTATTAAGGCGTAATTGTGTTCCAACGAAAAACACCATGACTGTCAATATCTCACACATTCTAAAATTCGACTAGTTTGCCGACAAATTTTGCCCCTCACCTCTTATGAGTGCGTGACAGCACCGAACCTGTAATACCCCACCCACATTAGGACATTAGATAAATGGTCCAAAAAGTGCTTGCTCTCAGGTGATGATAAGAGTAAGCAGTATAGTGGTTCTCTTTTCATATGTCAACGTTAGAGCTACAAACGCATACTATCTTTTGTAATGTTCATCTTCATTTTTAATGTCCTATGCATGCAGATATACCAAGAAATCAAGGAAGTGGTTGGGGTAGACAGGCTTCCCGTCTACGAAAAAAAATCACAGATGCCGTATACCGAAGCTATACTAAAATACAAAGGTTTCGTCCAGTTCTTCCTCTGTTTGAACGTGAAAATTCACGTGATGACACAATCAGGGGATACTTTATCCCGAAAGGTTCAAGGGTTTTAATTAATGTCTGGGGAGCTGGTCATGACCGGACAAAATGGGATAAGCCTTACGACTTCATACCGGAGAGGTTTTTATCAGCAGACCGGTAAAACTGTGATAAACCAAGACTCTCATATTCCGTTTGGAATTGGTAAGTTATGATTGACATTTGTAAACCCGTTTGGGATGTCCTCCGGCTTGCGATTTATGAAAAAAAAGTAAAACTGAGGTTGATTCTTGGTAGCTTTGTGTAGAAAAGTTGGCTTTAATGAATAGATGCGATGCTCTCCCGATTTTGCATTCAAGATTTCGCAACTACCCTAGCATTAAAGAAAAGAAAAATCATGAAGTGTGTTATGTTGCCCAATTATTAGTAGCATGCACTCGTGGTAATGATGACTTTACTCATTACTGGTACCAGTAGTATGTGCACCATGTTTATGTGTGTGTAAGTCTGCAGTTAGATGTGATAGGCACGTTATCGATTTTCATAATTAGCTATAGTCAGCTATGTTGGTGGGACTCGTTTTTCCAGGTCGTAGAATTTGCCTTGGTGAAACATTGCCCAAGACAGAGGTATTCCTCTTCCTGACAAGCTTGGTGCAAAGGTTTTGCTTCCGGCTACCAGATGGTGATCCACTGCCGTCTTTGGAAGGCAATCACGGAGTTGTACTCGGTCCGACACCCTACAAACTATGTGCTGAACTGAGGGCGTAGTCACTTACACCGTTTTTGCATAGCCACTGTGAACTGACTGTGTCGACTACTTATTTAATGAGCTTGCACGCTACAATCCACGCAGTTGCCCGTACATGGTTACTGGTATAAAATGAACATTGAGTGATCGTATTGTATTTGTGGCAGTTGTCATGGAGGTTACGGGGGTAATAAAATGTGCCTTGTAATATCAATTGTCCGTGCCTTCTGACGATTTTCTTGGTAATTTCACACATGTCACCGCCAACCTGTCCCCACACGGATACACGAATACGCATTATCACATTATTATGTTCGTGTATCAATTAAGTCATTCTCATGAATTGCAGACATAAGAGCTCTATTTCAAGGCAGGGTACTCATCAGTCCCCAGACCAATATATATATATATATATATATATATATATATATATATATATATATATATATATATATATATATATATATATATATATATATATATATATATATATATATACATACATACATATATATATATATCAGTCCCCAGACTTTTTCCTGAGGGGGACACCTAAAGTTGAAGGCCAAATTCAAAACTCCCTAGAACTTCTTAAGGTCACATGAGTATCAGCTTGATTTTGAAAATGGGATGACGTCAGTGGATGGGAAGGGGCTATTAGCTGGTCTGTATGGTGATATGGAATTGATGACCGATCGTCGCCTTGGGAGGGGCATAATCTTTGAGAAATTTTTGCTTCTATGTATCTAGGTAGTCTTGTTCAACAATTAGTTAATCTTTTTCCAAGCTTCCACACAAGGCCCATGTACAACCGGAACATGAATATATAGCGCTGTGTACCGCTCTGCTTTGAGCTGTATATCCTCCTATTGCGATAACAGCTCCCTGGTTGAACAGTCAAAATCTGGTAAGAGAGTGCACTATAACTTTGAGTTTCAAAAGTGTTAACTGGAAGCAGAAAAGTACCATCGTCTTAACACAAGACTAATGCATAGGCGGAATAGAAGCAAAACGATACTACATTTTGATTCCAGCAATGAACCAAATCTCCATCAATTTATATTTCTAAAGTAATTTTTTTCATGTCGGCGTGAGCACTTGGACACGCGCCTTGTAATTTAATTTAAAATGATAAGTGATAATCAGTAAGGTTTTGCACATTATTGAAAATATTCGTAGACAGTCGCAGTTCTATTGACATTATTTTTGGGGTTTATTCAAGCGTTACCATCTACGCGAAGGGTCACCATCAGTTGGCGCATGGCGTTCCAAGAAATGTTTGGCCAAGTAAAGCCTCCCAGTTTGTAGGAAATATCACTTCTCATGTCTCGTTAGAAGCTTCCAAACATTCTCCATTTTGAAATCCCGTGATTAAAAGCTTACCGTCTTCCAAAAATAAAGCTGCAAGTCGATTGCCACATTTTTTTGTAGGGTTGATGTTTGTCATTTTTGAACTTCCCTACCTGAGGCCTACAAACCCCATATCCGACTCCTGTAGCCCTCTGTCGGAGTTAAAATATGTTGAACAGATCCTGATCCAATAGTACAGACCCGGATTTTGGAGCATATAGGCATCGGCCGACAACGGATACAGATATCGGTACAATACAATATTCATGTCTGCAGCCTAAAATTGAGGTGTTTGCTGCCATCTTTTGCTCTCTGTTTTGGAAATTACTGTTGGTCACTTTGTTGAGAATTCAGAATTTCCAGTTGTAGTGAATGAGCACCTCAAGCCACCCGCTTCAGAAATCCGTTGCTTAAACACAGTTTCCAATGATAATAAAGCATAACGCCTAACTTTCTTAAAGGTAGAGAAGACTAATCCCCACCCCATTCCCATGCAAATTTTCGATTTTTTATTTTTCTAACTAAGCCAAAGGACAATCACCCCTACCCCCTTCCATAGCTACACCACTGTTCCGACGGAAGCGCCTGGTAGTTCCCATTTCGCAAAGGCTGCACCTTCTTTAAAAAGTTCTTAATCCGTCCATGATCAGGTATTCGAAGTACTCTTCGACATTGTCTTGATGGGGGCGCCACTCAGTTGAACTTGAAACCAAATGCAACCAATAACACGAAACCATATGCAATTAATGTTTGAATATGTGGGAAGAACAGGCAAATATCTGGGGTAAGTTTTGTTAAGGTTCTCATGTAGGTAAGAAAGAAATCTAGGGATGGAATCTAGATTATCATAGTCAAAGCTCCTTCATTAGCGTGTAACCCCTCCCCCATCATCGAGGTAAATCCGTCGGTGTAAGTTAGATCTAGAGTACAGTATCTTTGATTCGATCACAATCTGATGTATGGTGTGACTTTTTCTCTGTATACCAAATATGTGCCAGTGAACAGTATATGGTGATGAAATCGAGGCATACTGCAACTTAAACTGCGTGGGAAGATATTTGAAGCAATCTTTTGTTTGAGAAAACAAGTCGTCACTGCTGAATCCACTGAGTCCACTATATCTAACCCCACCCTAAAGCAATAAGGAACAAAGCGTTGCTTATTTGTCTGAACAAGCAGTTGAGACAAACATGAATACAATCAACCAATGTCAGTAGATTCGGTAGATTCCTTCAGACTTAAAACTTAACTTACTGAAATGTAGATGAGAGCCCCCCCCCCCCCCGCCCCGCCAACACCAAACACATATTTATAATTTAGTTCATCTATGGCTCAATTTTTTCTTACACTTATGGTTTTTGTTACATTTACGGGTTATACGCTATAATGGGACATGAAACCAACTAAACAATGAAGGAATGTAAACAGGTATAGCCTATATACACCTACTCCTGGATGCATTAATACAGGTACATAAACTTGCATGAATTGGTATTGAATGGATTTATAGGTACATTCATATAAGAATTTACCACAGGACAACAAACATATATAACGTTATTGAATGTGACCCTGAGTCTCACGCTTTGAAGATCTTCAGACCAATGTAGCGCCTTAGCAACCTGTACCACGTTTCATTGCTTTCAAATACCTACAAGCCTATATTTCAAATCAAAGAATCGTTTCCATGTACATTGTAATAAGCAAACCTTTGTATGTGGTTCTGCGTCCTTTCACACCTTTAACATATTGTCCTTCGAATAGATTGTGTACGTATTGTATATTTCCTACTTTAAAGTTTATGATATCAACGTAGAATTTGAGACATGTTGCGTGGGAGGCCTTATCTTAAACCTTTGTCACAAACAATAAATCTGAGTCTATAGCAACGACCTCAAAATCTTGTACACACACACTTGTATTGCCACCCCTGTATATTTTGCAAATAATCATTAACATTGGACAACAATCATGCACGTTAATATATTTCTCCACTCTCTTTCAAAATAAAAACAAGAGCGCTCAAGTGCGTCCAACGTAGTTAGCGCTGGACCATACACGAGGAAGAGTATTCCCTAAAATACAAAAAAAAAAAAAAAATTATCCAGGAGGAATCAGCAAAATAGACGGTTACAGGACTTACTTGAAAGAACTGCATTTAAGGAATGCTTTCAAGTAGGAACGTAATTTGTATTCTGTCTGCTTGTCTTCTAGTATTATTCAAGAACAAATAAGTATTGTATACTCAAGAATGCATAAAAATATTCTAACTGCACGGCTCCGTGGCAAAGCTTTTTTAGGAACTGTCATATAAGGAAGTTAATTAAAACCAACGTTGGACAAATAAATGGTCCATTGAGCAGGTCACGCAAAAGTCGGTTCCAGTAGCTACCATAACAAAATATTTAAGAGTAGGAACCAATGGCCAGCACACGTAGTCGAATGTCGATGTTACTACCGGCGAAAATGACGATAGTGTTACTCTCTTGGAGCCTTCTTTTACTCATCAAATATTCATCAGGAACAGGTAAGTGCATATCTTAGACTTGGAGAAAAAAAAAAAAAACGCTGTATGCATCGCTGATCATGTTTCAACAGTTTGATACTCAAACTTCACTTTTGAAGCAGTGTCTATTTAGTTTATGGAGATGAAAAAAAAATTTCCAAAAAATATAATGTATTAGTATCTCGTTTAATAAAATCAATAAAACAATAAATTGGAATACGTTTTACGTTTTTGCTGTTCACCTGTTTCTCGATCAAGAGCGTCAATTACTGCACACACCATCATTAAAAATGCATTATCTGAGTATACATTACATGGAGACTCGTGTAACATTTGAACATCTTTATGACGTAATAGTCTATCTGGACCTCTTAATACATTTTCTTAAATTTCAAACATCATGTCAAAGTCATGTTTTGCACGGTAGGTATGTCAAACAGGTTTGTCAGTAAGTTTTAGAACAACAAACAGACTTGCAAACAGACAATCTTCTTATCTTGGTTGAAACGGAACAATTCATTTTGAGTAAGTTAAACGTTATTACTCACAATAACCAAATAAGCTACCAAAGCCTTGAAATTTATTACATTTGTTGTATTATGTTGTCATTGCTAAAGTAGAGTAATGTTTTTTATAGTAGAAGCACTTTATGAGTTGAGATCGGAAAATAAAATTAGCCCATATGATTTGTACACCAAAAGTATATGGTTTAAATGTTACACTCACACGATTTTAACATGCGGAATGTAAAATGTAGAGAAATTTCGGTATTCACTTTTCTACCTGGCTGACGTATAGTACACCATGTATGAAAAATGCATGCTTATGACTCACCTTTGATTTTTGCAATCATTTTCACAGAATGTCATGAAGATTTGTTTATAGATACAAATCAAATTCTAAAGTACTCTGGTGGCCCCTGTACGTGGAATGTAACAACGAAACTGGGCCACTATCTTGAAGTGACAATCAAAGATTTCAAGTTGCAAGATCCTTTTCGTACATGCCAAAATACTAACTTAAGAGTAAGTTCAAATTCTTTTAGTTTCTACAGTAAAATTACCGCAGTAAACATTGCCGTATTTGCCACCTACATTTGCCTTTTTAATACCCTGCTATTTTGAGTTGCACTTCATTGTAATGTCGTGTACTAAATGGAAAGCGTAATGGCACAATGGGTATCATATGCAGACAACGTTATTCTAGAACTCAGTCGAAAAGAAAACTCTTGTGTCAAAGTTAAGGGGAATTATTGTGCCTAGTGAGTAGTGAATACTTCAGTGTAGAAAATATACTTTGATGTGTTTTTGTGTGTATCACGAAACTTTTGACAACACGTCAATCATTGTTGTACAGACGTCGATATCAAAGTTCAGACTACAATTAAAATGCCATATTTTGTTATTACTGTGAATATAGTATAGTATAGTATAGTCTGGTATGGTATGGTATGGTACAGTACAGCGCAGTACAGTACAGTAAAGTATATGTAGCTTTTAAAACCGAAGGAAGAAATGTGCACGCCACAGAAACTATGGACAGTGCACGTACACTTCCGAGAAAATAGTTTTCATCGTCTTTAATCTCTTTCTTGCTCTTTCCAGCTGACGCATGATGATGTAGAACCACTAAACATATACCTAACTTCACACTTTCCACTTTCCACTTATGCACCTGCTTCCTTTGCGTTGAAGTTGATCATGGGTTGTCGGACTATGGGAGCCAAGATACATGTCCTTTTCAGACCAGGTATTTGTTTACAAAATTATTTCATTTTTGTGGCAGTCAAATATGTACAAAGAGACGTGCGTATTTAGCCATACCATTTATCGTTTAGCAAAACGGCACAATCAGGAAAAAAAAAAAGGAACAAGAGTTAACGTAGGTATGTTGCCATTTATTTGTATGTTTGCCTTTCTTTATTTTCTTTTCCACAAGTGCAAGACTACTACTATTGTGATTTCAACAAGGACGAAGAATGTACAATGGATGCTATACATGCCTCTGGTTTAGGCCAGGAAGCAAACTTCGAAAATATTGCAACCTGCGAACATCAACCACATTCTCAGATTTTTACAGGTTAGCTCTAATATAACGCCGATAAAATGTATTACGTCACGATTGACTTTGTAGCTTGTGATAGCTAACTTGCATCAAATGTTAACTTCCAGCACTTCTGTGAGTTTTTAGACCTTTTCTGCTTTTCTTACAGGATTTGTTTTAGTTGGAAATCCCACCTTACAGGTCCTGACGCTATTTCTGCCTGCCGGTGAATATGAAGTCCAAGTTCTATTCCCTTGTCCGAATGGTAGTGCAAGAATATCCAGTACATGTTTTGACACATTTCTGGAGGTTCCTTTGAATGTTCATACGTACAAATCAATTCATTATTTATGCAAGGAACAATCCAATGTGAGTATCATCTGAATAAAATCTTATGTGGGAATTCTAATACTGCACATATTTTATTTTATAATTGTATTTACCGTAGGTTTTCATAGCCGAAATCATGTACTGTACAAATCTAGCCAGTGGAACAATTGTGTTGTGTTTCCATTTAGAAAATTGCATCACTGTGGCAAAATCAGAAGAAGAAGAGGAGTGTATTTCCATTTTAATACAATGTGTCACAGAAACGTGAAAACAACCAAACCTACAATGCTTATGTAGGTTCATATCATCTAACTTAGATAGAATCAACGGTGATTGCTGTTGCAATATAATCATAATGTCGTACGGCACAGTTGCATCGGGGAGTTGTTAAAGAGATAAGTAAGCTTTGAATTAATTATTATTTCGCCAAAGCCACACTCACAGAAATCTGTATTTTCTATCATCATCAGCATTTCTGTAGGGCTTCCAGGGGATGAGAAACTAAAGGCAATGATTTGATTGTCTTCTGCTACCAATACAGTAGATTTAGAGGTTTTCTTCGTTGGCATAGCATTTCCAGCGGACAGAGAAAAAAAAATATGATTCCCCTTCCATCTCTCGGTGATGCGTATGACAATGTAACGTTTACATTGCATACCAAAACAGGAAACAGAATATACTTGGTCATTGCAGGAAACTTCTGGAAACATGTTCCAATTAGTTTGTCAAAAGATAGACTTCTACCTCCTCAGCTTACTTGCATACGTTTTTTCGTAAGAAGAACAAAGGCTAAATGTATTCATTTACCTCACTTAAACAGTCGTTTCAAGGTTTATGCCAGATGCTGGTAAAATGTTATCGGCATAAACCTTAGTTTCAGAGCATTGTTCTGAGTGAACTAATTGCGTAACAATACGTTGACTTAAGGCGGGACATTAAGTTGATTCGCTTGGAATTTCAAGAGTACAATCATGTTGCAACTGATCGTAATAAGCATAGTTAGTCAAGTTCAACATCTAGTGCTTATGAAATATCTTCGAATTTTTACCCTGGCTTACTCTGGTTGGGAACACATGCCGTAGTGCTAATGTGAAAAATCGTCTGGCCACAAATTTTCCAAAACCGAAGTTAAATAGTTTACAACTCATTCATAAATATATCTCTGTGCGTGATACATGGTGAACCTCTTAGTTTGACCATTTGTTATTAGTATATGAAATTAAAGTTAAGGGGTATGGAAAAAAAAAAACAATGAATTTCATGATTCAATGAGCCCTTTCAATGTTTGAATGATGGGGGAATCCGGCCTTTGTGTTCCACTTTTTTCGTGATTTCAAATCTATTGGTTCCGGAAGCACCTTTGAAGGACAAGTGATCTCTCTAGTCAATAACGTAACCTAGGCTATTACGTAACCTTCGTGACGTGAACCTAGCCTGTACAACAGACGTGTATTGCTCATGCATTAGCTCTGATTGCATTCGTAATGCCAACGTCCGCAGACTGTTGCTTGGATTTCGATTCAGTCTGCATACAGTTTGTAAGCTATTAAAATTTATGTATGCTGACGTATTCGATTTCACTGAGTGGCATTCACTGCTTCTTCCTTCTGTTATAGATATTCATGCACTTTTGAGCCAATCATCAGATTCATCAATATAGAGTCCTTGGATTTTAGATGAGACGAATCAGTTATTGGTCGCAGGTGTTAGGGTATGCAGGTTAACAAAATACCAACACATGCTGGAAGGGTTACCGTGAACAAAGATTTTCTCAGCCGTGCAAAAAAAGTGGTTTCTTTTTTTGATGCAATTGATGAAATGGTACTTGAAGAGTGTTTCATAAATCATTCATGCCTTATTTAATCTTTGAATTTTCAATTTAATGCAGAATTCATCAAAATAATTTATTTCGCATCCCGAGGTCTTTGCAAAAAATTGTTGTCTGCAGTACAGCAAAAGAAAAGTATGTGTATTGATTTCGCCGCCCATGGCATTTCTGACCTTGCTAAGCAACTCAGTCAATGAAAATTGAACCTTCAGTGGGATTAAAGAGCCAATACTTCACTGCTGTCTAACAAGAGAAACAATGTGCACCATGCATCGTATATCTTCAATCGATCGATTGATTCTTAACACATTAGCAGTAATTAATTTCCAGGCCAATATCCTCCACAGTAACAGCTCCGTGGTTGCATACTCCGTAGGTTGACGTGTGTTTACTGAAGTGGCAGTATAAAATAACGTTGAAGTAAACTTTTCGTTTTCATTCCTACCTTGAAGATAACGATCGAAGCTGTAGAAGACTTCATAACGATTGCGATTGATTTCATCCTGATCATTCAATACCTTGATACAGGTAAGTCGGCATATACAGCCTACCATAATATCTAAATTATTTATTTACTTGTTATTAGTGTTTAGCTAATTGTCAACGTCCTCTCAAGGGAGGCAGGAGGGAGCAAAAACATACATACGTCCTGCACATACGATTGTAATTCACTTACATTTGTGGATTTGCTATCAGATCTTCTCTTACATTCAATACATAATTCTACTACTAATTAGATATTCCAAAGAAGATGCAGTGTAAAACAAAAACAGTCCATTTACAGTGGATATACAGTCGTATATATATATATATATATTTATTTATATATATATTTATTTATTTACATGTATAATATATATATATACAAAAAAAAACCATATATACAATATATGCCATATATACCATGTATACCATATATCTATAATTTCTTTTACGTTTTAGATCTAAGATTAATCACTGCGGAACCTATTCATGCAACAACCACTTCCTCTTATCTAGAAGGTAGGGCATCACTTGTGAAAAGATACGTCTTTGGAAGTATTAATACAGTTAATTTGGCAAAGAGTATGATGACGAGAATAATGATATTTACTATATATTGTTTTTTCTTAATTTCCTGCTGATGGTTAAAGCAACTATTAATGCTATTTACTTTAAAAGTGATGTTATTTTCATAAATTGATGTACATTACCACTGATTATCATCTCTATTTCCCATTTGTATCTTCTGATACTTTCTCTTTCTCTAAACGTTTCTTCCCTTTCAGATCCTCGTCTTATTCCAAGAACAACTGACTATCTTATTCAGGAGAATACCTTTTCAGCTAATCAGCCTGGAACAGAACATTTCTCACGAACAGGTACTTATTCACATACAATTTGAAACGTTTTTGTAATTGACACTATGAAAAGTAAGTTATTGGAAGGATTTTCAGCTAATTTGTCTTTAGTAATTTCATAGCAATCATTTAAATGTAAAATACAAAAGTGTTATTTCTAATACTTACGTTATTATCACACCTTCTTCATTGATATTTCATCAGCCATCGTATCTTTCAACATTCCTTTATGTTTATATCTTTTCAGATCCAAGTTTTATGAGCATAAAAACGAATGGAACTTTTTTGACAACCACCACTGTCTCTAGTGGAACAGGTAAATAGCATTACTAAAGTAACAGAAACTTAAAATTAAGAATTAAAACGGAATGGAAGGTACACAGCTGGTCTGTCTTTATAACAAAACCTTTGCTAATATGATCTAGATTTAACAGAACTGCCTTGTTTTTGTGTTTCTTTTTTATGACGGCGAAACGATCCTTATGTGGTAGCGGTTATCAAGATTTAGTGTGGTATAATTTAATCTAAAAGTTGCAGAGCTTACAGCTTCAAGTCTCGTGTATCTCAAACGACTACGCTCAAGACGTAGGTGGAAGAATTAAGTCATAGATACCAATAGCTGTTGCAAAAGTTACTCGGGAAATTATTCACAGCACTCTTTCTCAATTTAATAGTGGCTTCAGGTTGTTACATATGAATGGAATAAAGAATGCATTAAGACTTAAAAGAAATTTGATTTCATGCAGACATCTTAGAAAGCTATAATTCATACATAAAATATCTATGATTACAACGTGTTGGAACGGCAAGTGATATGTTGTGCCCATCTCTCTAAAACGTTAAGCTGTCATGTTTAAATACTGAAAGTTTGCAAAATGGTTTACGTTAAATTGATGTTATTGTATCTTACATTTCTATTTCAATAGTCCTGTGAAAACGTTCTTCATATTTCGATTAGTTTAAATATTTTAAAATTTTTGTTGTATAAACATCGCTCTTAATTCTCTAGGAAGCCTCATTATATATCTCTCAGTTTCGGGACTGATGGTTTTGAGCATTTTGCTTCTTGGTGTGATATTGGCAATCTACATCTTCAAAAGGTATGACTATTTATATAGTTTAATATTTAAGATTTTACCTCAATCAGAATTCTCAAAAAAAAAAAAAAAAAACATTTTCGTCGTTGGCTGTATACCAACAACAGTAAAATGATTTGTTCACAGTATGAAAGTAAAACAACCGAGTAAATTAAGCATAATAGTAAGTCATGAATTGTTGCACAGCCCATCTATATTTACATCTATGGTGTGCTAAAACCAGGTGCTAGTGGAAACGAAGTAGCTTACATCTACTTGATTAAAAGACGTAAACCTTTGACACAACCGGAAATAACTAGCAAAAATATGTCACTCAAAAGTTTTATTCCGATTAATAGCCAACAGTTAGAGTTAAAAACTAAACGTTCTGAACCATTGTTAACGTTTTGATGAGGTCCTTTGTAATAAATATCTTAATTCAGCAGGATACTAATCCTTGTGTTTTTGTCTTTTTGGTTCAGATTAAATAAAGACACAGATAAAGATGATCTGGATATCAAAACAACCGATCTTGAAAACCACACTTACAACCAACAGCGCACATTCGACCAGAGAAATGAGCAGGACTCCTCTTACAGTGAAGTAAGAGATGGAGCTATATCGGACCCAGAATACAATTACATCACTTACTCAAAAGCAGGCAATCCAGTTAAATGCGATGATGGTAACATGATCTATAATGCAGCTTACCAATCGTTTGAGAAAAGCTCAAATACTTGACGTGTATATTAACTGTTTAATTGTTGAATTTCTCATGAACTTAATCAAATATTTTGACAGTATGATTTGATGATGTTGCTTTATAGTGATAGTTCGCCTTTGTGGTTATCTTTGACTTTTATTTTATGCAATGGGTTCCACAAAGAGTAACCATCATCCATCTGCATTTTGCAATCTGGCCTTGAATTGTTTGGTAAGGTATCATGTGACTATCCGTTTTTTGAAAAATTATGCAAACGTTACCTTACTAGAATGGAAAAGAAAAAGAAACTACCTACTTACCAGGGTGATCCTGTAATTGGTCTCCAGTCTCTAAACCATGAATCAACAATGGGACATAGGAAAAAAAAGAAGATGGAAGCTATGGGTCGGATTTAAAATGCAAAACAAGATAATATGTCTTTCTCATTCATATCATTGGATTTCCACTGTCTGCGGTGTGACTAAATTGAGGTGGGGACTGTTTAGGGGAAATCGGGTGAAAAAATTGCGATCTAAAACAAGTAACATTTAACAATAACTTTTCACAGCGAAAAAGATTGACGAAAATTTTTCTCGTAAAGTTTGCTTCATTGCTTTTTCATGCGATCTCTTCAACTAGATACAAACTACTTAGCAAAATAAGTGCGAAAGAATTAGTGACATGATTACTGATGGGAAAATCTTACATTACTTCTGGATGAAAAACCCATCCCACTGAGCCCCGGCGGTTGATAGAAATCCGACACTACCAGTTGCTAAGCTGAAGTGCAATTACACTTACTAAGAGATACATCAAAATAAGGTACAAAAATTCACTTGTCATCAAATGGTTTACCATTAAGAATCATGCTACTTTGAAAAGCTCCATAATTGGTTGTTTTAGCTTGCTTGAAGTAGATGAATAAAAATGGATCAGGACTACACCCTGACTTTTTTTATCTTTTTAATCGAGAGTAGAGTGCGAATTTACCACAGCATTGACATTGCAGGATAGCCTGCCTCCAAAGGCTCGAAACAAGGTTCCTAACGATGCATTGATCTTACTAGCATCGATAAGGTATACCGAAGATATGGATCAAAGTTCCTGCATTATTACCATCACAGACACTACCTTCGGCCAACTTTGGCATTTGGTTGGAGAATGGTAGCAATGGTTGCTGTTGGAGTTAGTTATTGTGCCGACAGTGAAACAACGAATGCTACGGTGCCCAACAGTTGGTTACATTGCAATGTTCCTAACAATGTACCGACAATGAGTACGCAAAGGTGGGATTTTTACATTGGGCTAACTTTGAGCCTATAGAATCAATCAATAGGTTTCTTAGTTCCTTTCTTTTCTTTGGGGGGCATTTATGACATTTTATATCAATGACAGAAAAGTATGAAAGTGTATCACTTCTTGTGCATATTTTTAACCGTTTCTGGTTTGAACTGTGATGTTTATAAAATAATTTATATAATTTTGTGTTATTACGTCAGGGCATGGAGCTGTTACGGATGAAGAACAAGCAAGCCACTGGATTAAGGAGATGTCGTCATAAGCCGTCTTAACCAATCCCGTTACATATCCTCCCGTTTTTAACGCTTACCTCTTTAGGACTTCGCTTTGAAGTAGGATCATGGTTGCCACTTTGATGCGAGAACGTAGGGAGTCATTGATTCAAACGACTGGAGAAAAGCAAAGCTAGCCAATTAATATTCACGAAACGCTCCAAGGGCAGCTGCGCAGTTGTTTAAAGTTTATTATAGCATTTAGATACAGTGCAGTTTACCACATATTACATATCTTTCAAAACAAAACCTCCTGCGAAAACCAGACTATTGGTTAAAGAGTTACTTGGCATTTTGCAGAACCTACGGTTCCTTTTTGAAAGGGGAATATTCACAAAATTTTTCAGAGTGATTTTCAGCATTCTTCGTCCGCAGGTTTTCTCAAATTAGGATGGCTAGTTAGCGTAATGGTTTCGCTACAGCCTAAAATGTTGAAAGCCACTTACATATACATTCTTTAACTTTCTTTTTTTTTTACTTTTTGTTAAGGATTCGAGTCACGGGTCCATACAGTACTAGACCAAGTGCCTCACGGGTCAAAGGTGCAAGTCCCTCATTTACCGTCTCGAGACCGGTCTCGAGCCAGAGAGCTATACATTCACTGATATGAAGAAGAGCGTTCTTCGTTCCATCATACTTTCCTTTTTTCACTACCACATTTGTTCTTCAGTGGTCTATCCTTGTTACCTCTCCGAAGAATAATTACTGCAAATTTGATCTGTTTGCTATATATGTCATCAACTCTATCATCTCTATAATCACTTATTGATCATCTTTTGAGTCTAATCAGAAATAAATGGAACTCTAATCAACAATATCAAATCTACCTCTCTCGGACGACTCTTGATCTCCTTCAGTCTCTTTGTTTTCTGTGAAGTTTTTTCAAGTTATTCACTTTGAAATATGTTTAATTAAACACTGACGATGAGCAACTTCTCGATCACACGTGCCGCTCCGTAGATTAAAGCTATATAAATCTCATCAAAACAACCCAAAATTAAATATGCATGGAGATTTTAATTTCCATGATGTAACAATATTTTGCCTGAAAAGTGTTACATAATTTAAAATTCATGAAACTTAAAGGAAAGCTATTGCGATTTGACAAGTTATTTCACAGATATTGGAAAATATATAACTGTCACTGCAAAACCCCTGGGTTTGCGTCTGCGGCCTGAAAGATCGTGTGACATGCTTCTAAAAAAGAGCACCCTTCATGCAAAAGTTGTATACTAAAATCCTTGAGTGAAAATCTTTTGGAATTTTGTTTATATCCATTATCGGGTTTGAGATATGACTTTTCAAAGTTTGAACAAAATACAAATGAGATGATGCGGAATGTTGCACACTGTCACTTTTCCTTTCGTTAAACCTACATACTTTGCTTTTTAATTACTTAAATAATTACTATGTTTCACATTGGTCAATGATAACCATTTTTTGGAGGAAAAGTACATGCTTCCAAAATAAAAGCCTATGGGCATATAAAAGTTCTCACATGTCCGTGAAATACAGGTTACATAAACAAAGGAATGACATAGGTAAACTAATCACGAGAGTGAATCTCTTGATGTCACAAATTTGCATATTATTATAATTTATTCTTGATATAGATGTGGGACACTTATGTGCCTGTAAAGATCTCAATATTTGACGGTTTTGGATGGAATTTGTGGCTTTTCCAACATTTCCAACTCTTAATGCACCCAATACTCCAAAGTGTCATTTTCATGTCACACGACCTTGAAATTATACACATTACCACATGCTTCAATTGAGAAACGTAAGTTGAGTGAAACGTATTGAAAATTACAGTGTTGTTCTTCATATTGTCATGTTTAAAATATGCATATTGAGTCGATTAGGTTGTTATCAGGATGACATATTTCTTTCAAAGGTAGGTCAGTACGACTAAGGTCATGTTCACTTGCAGTTTGCCATTTTGAATCATTCATTTTCGCTTTACATCTCTATATCTTATGTATGCCTCCGGTGAACTTGAAGTTTTTACACAAACCTGGCGTATCCAGAGCTATAATTTCATAGGCCCTATCCTGTGATAGCACCAAAATGTCCAATTTGTTTTCGTGCTAATATATTTTATTCTGTCCTGCTTATTGGCTGGGCGGTGGGGACTCCTGGTCACTAACTGCTGGAAAACTAAGTGTGTGGTCGAAATGCCACAGTGCGTTTGTATGAGAACATGGAGGTCATTACGGAAGTAACGTTAGAGCAAACACCACCGACATGTTTAGTAGTTCAAAACGTCACATATATGTTTAATGAAACTAACTGAAATTAACTGAGCCAACAATATAACAAGATCAGTCGATTAAATTGGTGTGCTGTTCAATTAAAGTGTCCTTCAACTGGTTTGACTAAAGGACCACATAAGTCGCTTTTGTTGGATCAGAACACAAAATACTGCAACCTTTTTTTACTCGGTATTTTTGTGTGTACTAGCAAAAAAGAAAAGAAAAAAGATGAATCATGAGGTAAGCTGTTTCTGTTTGTTGAAGGTCAATTTAGGCTAGAATTAGAACTTGACCTGAACCTTCTGTGAACTCATTATCCCGTAAAGCGAACGAGTCTTTTCGTTCAAGTACTCGCTATATATAGACGCGAGTTAATAGTTTGCGTGACAACTCTTTCAGATATGAGTTGAGTACCGTGGTAGATGGATGTGATTTGAAACCTGACCTAGTGTAGCTTCTGTTTCTTGAGTGGATTAATCCTTTATGTCCGATGTTTTATCATGGTGGTTGGCTTTGTGACAATCGCATTGGTGTGTTTCCTTGTCATCTTCGGCTTCATGTGGGTCTTTGAAAGATCACATTATCTACCCCCTGGAACATACAATCCCCTGGCAGTATTAAAATTTCAAAGAAATGCCTACCTTACTATTACACAGTTAGCGGAGAAGTATGACCCTGTTTACAGTTTTCGTTTCGGTAAAAACCTTGTTGTTGTCCTCAACAACATCGACTTTATACGAGAGGCAACTTTGGAATCTTTTTCCGACAGACCTGTTAGTAACTTAATAAACATGACAATGGAAGGCAGTGAAGGTAAGTCACGATAATGACAGACAAATCTGTCTCTACATGTACAAAGTTCTTAGCCTAATTATTGTGCATCGAGGGTGTGACAAAATGGGGGACACATGAGATGAGAGATGGCTGGCCTAGGACAGGGTTGTAAAGGGAGGGGTTCCCCTTCAGTACCGTCTCGAATTTATTTTTTCGCTTCCATAAAATCACATCCTTGAAGTGATTTCGTAGAAAGGTAAAAAGTAAAAAAACCTGAAATTTCATGTCCAAAAACTTAGTAGGGCTTGTAATTAAGCCATTCAGACAATTGGGAAATAAATAGATTTCAGGTGATAAATTTTGCCATATGATCAGGGCCGTGGCGACCGGTTAGGGGGAACAACGATAGTTGGAAAATCTGAAATACCAGTTGAAATTTCATACCTCAATGTGGCTCACTTTATGGCATAAAGGGTGCCAAAGATTGCACCAGATTGTGCTTAAGATTACCTGGTAATTGTAAAATTTCTGAATAAATTTGAAATACCATTTCAGTTTCTCATATTTCAGTACAGGAGGGAAAAGAGTCGGAAAATCTGAAATACCAGTTGGAATTTTTCATATCTCAGTCTAGCACATTTTATGACATAGGAAGATGCCTACTTTTGCGTCTAAGGTCACTCAGGCTGGTAATTGAAAAATTTCTCAACCAGTTGGAGTGGAGTTTCTCATAGTGTAGAAACAATGATAGTTGGAAAATCTTGAACACCAGTTACATTTTTCTTGAAGTCTAGCACATTTTATGATATACAAGGATGTCAAATATTGAGCCATATTGTGTTTACGGTTATCTGGTAATTGCGGAGTTGCGTTTTTCATTGATAACATGCATTGACTTAAACACAGGGCATGCACACAGGGATTTGTAATTAGTTTACTGCAACAACATCTCACAGAGATCTAGCTCATACAATTTCACCAGTTTACTTTAAGAGTCATTACTGTCATTACTGTCATTAAGAGTCGTTATTGTGTTCATAGGAACGGCCTTGCAAAATTTTGCCTATAATGCTTAATTAGCTCTCAAGGTATGGTGGAAATACAAATTTAAGGGCAAAATTGGTTTTTTCTAAAAAAAATCAGCAATTTTCACTCTCTTTAATACAAAAGTGATATACCTTGAATATTACGTTCTCAAGTAAGTCCTTGCAAACTTTTGCATTAAATGCTTAAACACATCTCAAGATATGCTGGAAATACCAATTTTGGGACAAAATTGGCTTTTTTCCCTCCAAAATCACCAAATTTCATTGGATTTACCATTACAGTAATATTATGTTGAACAATGTGTTTCCAGGTAAGTCCTAACAAAACTTTAAGTTAATTGGTCTTATAGTTCTCAAGATATGCTGGAAATACAAATTTTGAGGCAAAATTGGCTTTTTTTCCTCAAAAATCAACAAATTTCACTCTTTTTACTACAAAAGTGATATACCTTGAATATTTCATTCTCAGGTAACTTTTTGCAAAATTTTGCATTAAATGCTCAAATACTTCTCAGGATATGCTGAAATACCAATATAGGGCAAAATTGGCTTTTTTCTTTCTAAAAAATCAGCAAATGTGACTCGATTTACCATACAACTAATAAATCTGGCACATATTGGCATCATGCACAACCCTACCAAGTTTCAACTTAATCGCTCATATGCTTTTTCAAACTATTCTGGAAAAACCACAATTTGGACAGGTTCGGACGCACACACACACACCCACACACACGCACACGCATTAGCACGGACACGTTTTCATTTATACCACCCAACACGACCCTCCTGTACCCATGGTCACTCTACCATGGGGTACCCCTGGGGTGTCGCTACACATCCACTCCAAGCGTTTCCATGGCAACCATTCTCCCATGGGTGCACAGTACAATATATAGCTCCTCTAACCAAGTGACTACAATATGTCATCTTGCCCCTATAGGGCGATGAGATAATAACTCTGTAATGCCAGTTGGAAATTTTCGTATCTCAGCCTAGATGCGATGATATTCAGAAAATGTGAAGTACCAGTTGGAATTATTCATATTTTAGTCTAGCACACTGTGTATGACTTCAATAGACGCTAAATCTTCCATTAGATTGTATCTAAAGGTTACCTTGTGGGTGAACACTTTCTCAAAAGGTAATTTGGAATCCCCATTGCAACCCTCTCCCATGCCAACCATCACTATCTCCTGCTTTCCCCACCTATCAGAATACTGTATTGCTTGATATTTTTTCTCATCAAGCTGGCTATCATTTACGAAGTTATCTGTACAAGAACTAGCTTTATGTAATTGTCAACGGTTGTATAGCAGCCTAATGCTAATCGCCAGAGAGCAAAAACTGTTGGAGCGTTACTGGGGCTGTAATTTCTCGTGAAAAATTACTTGCAATCGATGGAAACTGCTGCATCAGATTTTGTGTAAGGTCACCTGGTAGTAAAACATTTCCCAGAGCCAAAAAAACTGTTATGGTTAGAAAGTAACAGCCCTTTTCTGGAAATGACAATAGCATAAATATTCTAAATAAAATCAATCCAAATTATTATCATGTTTCTGTAAAAAGTTTTATTGTTAATTGAGAAATTGCAGACATAATATTCTATTTTAAGGCTGGGTCATGCACCTCAAATACATCGGGGAAATGCCGTTTCCTGCCATATGGAGGTTTTGAAAAGTCAACATTTTCCCCCACTAGTCTGTAACAAAACGTAATTAGTTCAAAATACCTCTGTCTCCGGACCGTCAAATGATTCAAACAAGGATGCGTATAGCTTATTATGATTCTTAGATTACCTCAAAAGCACTGATTTGTATTACCATTTTTAATAGATTTTTAATAGAAATTTTCTTGTACCCTCCTCAACAACACAGTGGTGGCGCTCCGCTTAGATAGTAACCCCGACAGTTAGTCACAAACATAATTCGGGTAAACAATCCCCACAACAAAACTTTCTAGGCACCGATGTGCCTAGAAGTCAGTTTGAAGGTTTGGGTTTCTTTTCACCAAATACTACAATTCCTGATGCCGCCAAGGAGCGACTACCTGAATAGTATGTTTTCGATACGCCAATGGGACCTGCACTTTTGCATAATTGAAGTTGTGTTCCAGGGTGCATGGTAATTGGAAAATTTCTCAATAAATCTGAAATGCCATCTGAATTTCTCATGTTAAAGTCTAGAAGCAACGATAGTAGGAAAATCTAAAATGCCATTTGCACCAGACATTGTCTAAGGTTAAGTGGTAGTGAGTAATGTGTCAACTTAAAAAGAAAAACTGTTTTTCGTGAAGAATGTGCACCATCCATGCTGGATCCATTCATTATGAGCTTCGGCAGGGTACTGTCGGAAAAAGTTGAAAAAATCTAGCCAGTTGGAAATGAAACCTTCACAATCCTAAAGATATGACCCTAGGTAAGGCCCTGCCTACGCTCCAAAATCCTACTGAAGGTAAAAAAATGTCAGAGCTATGACAGTTGGAAAATCTGAAATACTGAAAAACTTAATTTCTCATATCTCAGTCTAGCGCATTTTGATATTTGGGGGACTTCCTTCGCCCCAGCCCCGCGATCTCTCATCACACATGATGCTTTCCCTCACCTATCAAAATATTTCAGTCTGCATTTTTCTCGTCAAGGTCGTTATTATTTAAGTAATTATTATTTACAGTATTTACAGTAAAGCAAATTTTATTGTGAAATTGTTGGTCCAATAATCTAGTTGGTCGATAAATCTAGTTTCCAGCCAAGTAAATCCAGGAATAACTTGGCTGGAAAGTAGATTTATCGGGAAAGTAATAACAACTCCTAAGGATGCAGATATTTAGGTTTTTTCTTTTCATTTCAATCCTGTTTATGTTCAGCAGGAATTCAGTAGCAATATGTGTATTGAAGATGCATGTTTGGCTACCCATGTCTCTTTATAAACCTAAGGTGACTCCTGGTTAGGACAATCATCACTGACGGATCCCGATTCCTTTTTGAATTCTTGATAAAATTATCCCATAGAAATCAACTTCCAAGGCCACAAACAACGAATGCTGTATTCCATGTCCTGACCTACTCCCTGCCACTGCTACTTGTACATAATTGTCCGATTGTGGAATCAAATTTCTTGTAAAGATGGAGTTATTCCGAAATTTTTTGAGTGAAATTTTCTGAAACAATTAAGTTTTTGGCCCACATTAGGAGGAGGCCGGGGCATGTTTCCATTGCCGCCCTGATCCACCCGTGTCCGAAGTAAAAACTGGGATATCGTAAGCATTCATTGACAATACCTTGTGCTCAATGAGCTTGTTGAGTTATGTATGAGACATTACCGCAAATATCAGGTAATTTCTGGGACAAAAATACTAAAGGTCTCACGAAGTAAACACCCTTTTAAGTATTTTGAAGTTGCCATCGTTGCGTGTCAATGGAAAACCAAACCTGTTGAATGGATGTATTGAACAACTTGTTCTCTCCCGTAGGTTCCCTTGCCTTTGGGAATGGTGACCAGTGGAAACAGTTGCGGAACTTTGGAGTAAACGCCTTCCGGAACTTTGGAGTTGGAAAACGAAGTCTATCAAGGAAGATAAGTGAAGAAGCAACCTATTTGATTTCCGCTTTGAAGAAGCAAAATGGAGACGGATTTGATACTGCTATAACCATCAACAACACTGTAGCCAATATAATCTGTAGTATAAGCTTTGGTGAGAGGTGAGATCTTACTTTAGAGGGGAATTCCAGTCAAGGAACATGTCTTCTGACTTTAAGACATTTCAAACCATTTTCATTCATATTCTTGACCTTTTGAAATGAACGTTTAATGGGCAACATGATATGTTGAACCTTCCCACCCAACAGAGTTTCTAACACCATGCATGTGCACGAAGGGGGCGGCCATTATGATGTAATTGACTGTGATCTCTGAGCCTTGTGACGTAGTCGGGGACCAGTTCTAATCCACGACGACCAACCTGACTGTCCCACATAATTCGTAATTACATGGTTTATTCCCCTGTCTCTGAAAAGGTTCACTTAGTACTGAAAATTACGTTTCCTTTATCGTCACGGTATTGTTCACAAGGCCTCACACTGCGTAATGTTACCTTTTGATGCAAAATTCCTCTTCTGTGTTTTATTGCGATCTTATCGATTACCTTATCTTGTGATAGCCACATTGAATACACAGAGTGTCTAATAACTAATTATGTAGGTTAATCACGTTGATCATGGTTGGTCGTCGACTACGTCACAAACCACAGAGATCACCTTCAATTACATGATAATGGCCGCGCCCTTCATATACAAGTATAGTGTTAGAAACTCTGTGGGGCGGGAAGTTTGAACATACCACGTTGCAACTTCATTTCAAACCGTCAAGAATATGGATGAAAATGGTTTGAAATGACTTAAGTAAGTCAGACGAAATGTTCCTTAACTGGAAATCCCCTTTAAACAATGGCTCAAAGACTAGTGTCTAAGGCACTATTATATACTTCCTTCATTTACTCAGGGAGGTGCAACCGAGGAGGAGATACAACAGAATGGTTACTTTACTTTAATTTTATTAGGTTTTCTCCGACGTGATAACGTTCAGTTCAAAAAGGGAGTAGGACAGCCTAGGGCACCGTTTTATTCATGTCAACAGATATATTTCTAGGTGCCATGGATCTTTATTTTGTTCAATTTCATAACTTTCACAAATTCTTATATTTTTTGAAAAGGATTACGTAGAATAAAGCTTTGATGGAACGTTCGGTGCCGACATTCAAGTCCGGATCACTGTTAAAAATTCAAAACGACTAGTTATCGCTTTTCAATCTAGACAAACTAGTTTTATAAGAAAAAGGCATAGACCTTTTTCCATATGCAGTTGATGAAAAGGGTCGTAAGACTGTATTAACTATAGCATTTTATCAATTTCTGCAAACTGTCGTACGTTTGCAGATTGAGGTGTTCCAATGTCGAACAAGTTACACAAAGTTCATCTTTTCTTATGTGATAGGCGATGAAGGGCGTCGGAACGCGTCGGAAGTTGAAAACTAATTTACAAGAATAGCGACTGGCAATTTTATTGCTTTGCGCAAAATTTTCCGATCGGTCATTCACAACAGACGACTGAGGCTTTTTATAGTGTGTTCCTAATACTTCTTAATCCCATTGAATCTGTACGATATAGACAAAAGAAGTGATTTTGGCGGAAAGGACGTTGCTTCAAAGGAAAAAGCTTCTGTTGTATCGTCTTCACAATTGCATATCATCCCTGATTTACCAAATTCTTTCCAACTTGTGCTTTCTTTTTTTTCTCTTTTCAGATATGATTATGAGAACGACAGCTTCCAAAGACTTTTGACCATAATACGATCACTGGCAGGTACCATTAGCAGTGTTTCTGTGTTGCACTGCTTACCTCGTGTTTTAACCCTGTTCATACAATACTTGCCCTTCATTAGAGAGGTAAGACAGAAGTTTAGGACTGTGAAGTCATTCGTATCAGACAGAATACAAGAACACAAGAAAAATCTTGATTCTAATGATATACTAGATGTCATTGATATGTACCTGTTGGCAGGAGATGAACCAGAGAAGGAGATCGCTAGCGACTTGACTACAGCATGGAGATTTATCTTGGAACTATTTACGGCAGGTTCTGATTCGACGACGAAATCGTTGCTGTGGGCTTTAGCAAACTTTTGTCATTTACCGGAAGTGCAAGAAAAGGTAATTATTTCTGAAGAAATATTCTTTTGGATTTGAGATCATGACTTAAACCATGCTAAACTTTTGAAGAGTGTTTTATCGGAAGCGTAATCATGACGTTTCCTACAATTAGTCGAAAGAGGAAAAGTAATAGCATTTTGTAATAAAAAAAGAACACAAGAAGACGGTGAGTCAGTTGCAACTGACCAAGTCAGCAGTTTGAAATCTCGTTACTACATGTTAACACGGGCTCATAAATTTGAACCCGTCATGCACAAGGCCCTTTTGCTCAACACGTAAACTCAGGATAAGTAGCTCGAAATGCTTCTTGTTTTGGTATCACTTAACCAGTGGCTGAGTCGGGAAAGTTCCCGAGAGATCACCTGAGGTTGTGGGAGGAAGGGAAATTTTCATTATATGCTAGAGGTCTGTGCAGTGATTTTGGACCTGGATTAACTAATTATTATGGAAAGTGAAATACACTCCATAAAGTGACAATTGCACAGAAACACAACACTTTAAGATCATCTCTCATATAGTATAAAAGTTATGAACACCCCTTTTTGGGGTGAATCTGTGAGGGTAATTCCTTCAAGTATTATCGAAGCGTTCCAAGAATAAATGAAAGAGGATGTATAATTTATCGGAATCCTTGTATTAACTCAATCCATCTGACATTAGTTTATAACCAGTTTCATAGCTTGAGTTTTTATGAATGGAGAAATTGCAGACATGAGATCCATATTTCAAGGCTGGTTATATGAAGCTTAGAGTAGCCCTGAACTCCTGTTTCTAGCCATCTGGTGGTCGGTAAAGCCGAAAATCTTTTTGCACGCTCCGTGTTAAGCGATGGCTGTACTCTCTTTAGATAATCCTGCTGGCTCTCACCTATTAAACATATTTTCGTTTCCTCGCTCCAGCTCAGATGGTATGAGGTGTGTACCTTGGTTGGCAGGAAAGAACAAACTACGTGTTTATATTTATTTTTCTAACACCTTCACGGTAGGATCAACGATTGAACATTAAAAAAGGGGTTTTGATCTTTCCGGTAAAGTGAGGTGCACAGTCCAAAATTCATGCTTCCCTCACTTTCATATTGCTTTCTTCACCTTTGTGAATGATGTAGTGGATTTCAAAAAAAATAAAAACAAAGCCATTTTGTTCCTTCTGAGGTTTTTTCAATTTTCTTCAGTACGCGGCAGGTGTTCCCCGTAGTTGTTCCAAATGATGCAAGCATGATGCTGCCACTTTCTAAAACTTACCATAACGGAGAAAATCGGTGAATACTTGACCCTCTGTTTTGAAAATGACAGACCTTATCTTATAGGTTTGACTAAGCCCACAATACGGTGGCACACAGTAGTAACTATCTCGTTCATGGTTTATGGTCGTAGATACATCGTCTGAAAATGTTTGATTCACAAATTGATTCAAAAAATGTCAACTAACGACTATAGAGTAAAACAATAGCGGGTGAATTTCAAGTGATGTACATCCAAACAAAGTTCATATAAAAATACTTTTTAATGTATCTTTTCATATTTAATGCCTTATGTACGCAGATGTACCAAGAAATTAAAGAAGTGGTTGGTGTAGACAGACTTCCCGTCTATGAGGAGAAATCGCAGTTGCCCTATACCGAAGCTGTTATACTAGAGATACAAAGATTTCGGCCACCTGTTCCTCTAATTGTACGTGAAAATTCACGTGATGACAGTCGGTGGATACTTCATCCCCAAAGGTTCAAGGATTATACTAAACGTCTGGGGATCTGGTCGTGATCCGACAAAATGGGATAAACCTCATGACTTCATACCGGAAAGGTTTTTATCAGCAGACGGTTAAACTGTGATTAATCAAGACTCTCATATTCCATTTGGACTTGGTAAGGTTTGACATGAGCAACCATAAAACCGACTCCAGTTGATATTTGAAAATCCTTTTGGCATGCTCCTCACGTTTGGTGGGAAAAGTAGAAACTAAGTTGATTCTTTTAAATGGAGCTGTCATAAGACGGAGATTGGACAGGAAATGTAATAACTGCTAATACTTAAATACCCACCAAATCGAAGGAAGATGAACTGCATAATTGGGTCAAAGGTATGCCATATCTTTGTCAGACAATTCCAATTCAATATCATCCGCTTAGTAACCTCCTTTAAGTCAAATACCCCTTCAACAATAGGCTCTCTTTGAACAATGAATCCAGGTGATTAGCGTCCTACATCTTCAGAAAAGGCGGCACAAAATTCGAAAAAAAAAACAAATATTCTGTCGGTGTACTGGCAAAGCTATTGGAGTACAGAAATTCTCTTAACTCATACCGTGACTGTAGCAGATGACAGACACCACATATTGTACTTACTCTATGTATTTACTTTTTAATCCTTTAATCTTAGTATATATTACGTCTTATAGAAATCTCAAGAACGATATGAAACACTGTCTAAAGTTGGCGGCTGTACACATGACGTGAAAGAGTTGCATCTCTTTCCAATAACAGCTCTCGGATTCCTTTGAGCTTTGTGCAGAAAATTCGACCTGTAAATACTATGCTCTTTCACTAACCACTGTTTGAGATCATTATTTAAGAGAAACGAAGATGGAAAATCATGGAGAGGGTTTTGTTCCTAAGTTATTAGTAGTGATCTTGGTGATGGTGTTCTTACCTCTAAACTGATGGCAATATTACTTGTACGATGTTTTATGTGCGGGTATGCATGTGTGTACCATTTTCACCATATTCTGCCATACCATTTTCATAACTTGTCAGCTAAGTTGGTCGTTTTCTTTTTTCAGGTCGCAGAGTTTGCCTTGGTGAAACATTAGCAAAGACAGAGATGTTTCTCTTCCTGACAAGTTTGGTGCAAACGTTTCGCTTCCGGGTACCAGTTGGTGATCCACTGCCCTCTTTGGAAGGCAATCACGGAGTTGTACTCGGTCCGACACCCTACAAACTATGTATTGAAGTGAGGGTTTAGTTTCTTATACCTGCCAAGTGTGTTAGAAGGAGAAGCAACTGATAAAGTTCTGTTTTGCTTATCCTGATCCTGTTAGATTTTTTCGGGTGTGGAAAGAATTTAAGAAATTTTGTGTGAAAAGTTATAGAGATATAGAAATATTTTGCTTGAAATATCCAATTCTTGTTGGTATCCTAGTAACTGATATTCACACAAGATTATACCACCCCCCCCAAAAAAAAAAGGATTTCGTAATACTAGTCTTTAATGATAAGTTTGTTGTCGACGTTCAAGTCTGGACAATTTTCTCATTAATCAAAATGACTGGTTATCTCTTCTGGTAGCAGAACAGGGAGCTGTTATTAGATTGAGATATGACGCTGAAGAGACAGAAATCTATTTTTTGACAACTAAATGAGAAGTTTCCCGAAATAGCCACATGGCGATTAATTTTTATGACTTGGCAGACAACTTTACAATCATAATGTCATACGCGACACCTCCAAGTCCTTCTGCAATATGTAGCAGAGGGTAAATACTATATTACACTTACTTTTCAATCTGGTCTAAGCCTTGTACAATTTCCAAGAACCAACCGAGAAACAGCTCCTGTGTGACGTTGGAGGGTTATTTTCGTTCTCCAAAGGTTTCATCTCATTCCAAATAACATCTCCTTGCACACACCGCCTCGTATACACACTTTTGATTTACATTTAAAATTTATGTTCACATCAATCAGACAAATAAAAATAAAGAAACAGTCTCAATGACGTAAGCATATTTAATGTAGCTAATAGTAAAGACCCTCGACTGCATTCACTGAGCCATTTGTAATGCACATCTTTGCCAAGGAATGCATGAAAGATTTATGATTGCCGCCCTCATTTTTAGTCTTGCCGACGGGTGACTTGCAGGCCTGAAATTTGTTTGTTTTTACACATTCTCAGATAGTCCTTATCAATGAAAATCGTAACTTCTGCACATTAGTCATGTTTCTGTAGGCCAACACTCAGGCTTTTAACACTACGGTGTCAATTGAGTCATTTTAACTGATTTTGAACGAAGTCTGAAATACAGTTTATTACTATAGTACATTGGCAGAATTCGACCATATAATCATTTCCTCAAAGACGACAAAGACGGACTTTATTACCTTTTTAATATAATTTATGGTACTTAGGATTTATATTTGGGATGTAGCCAATGATAAGGTGTATATTATTCAGCGTGTTAATAAAATTTCCCAAGCCAGAACAAACAGGTAATTTTGATAGCTATATGTAAACCACTCAAGCATGGGTTATGTACTATGTATTACGAATTATTAGTTTCGAGATAATTTTAGTGCAAGTGGTTGTTATTTCACTATACAGTTTGTACCGCTTTGATAGGCTTTCTTTGTATTTGGTATCTCTAACAGTTTTCACAGAGCTTACGGGGACAATAAACTGTCTTCGCGCTATATCAATTGTCCTTGCGTTCTGTCGATTCCTTTGATAATTTGCTACCCCTTCACAGTCAACCTCTCCACAAACCCCTCCATCTTTATTAAATGTTTGTATTTGTCCTTCCGAAATCTCAACCACCAACAAAAGAAAAGCAAAAGAAAGCAAACAAAAGTTATCGTTGATAGCCTTTCATCGAAATGAAGCATGGGTGTAGTACATTGTCCTTTCATGCATGAAAGATTTAGGCAGTTGGTGATTTGAAAATCAGGGGAAAGTAGATGCGATAAAAGTCGTCCTTGGCTAAATTCATCTGAGGGTTATGTAATTCATTTTGATTTTGATAATTATTGCTAAGAAATTAAGTGAAAACTTTTTACGCACATTCGTGGAATTAATTAGGCAATAATAGTTGTTTATTTGATTGACTTTTTTGATAGGTTACTTTATTTTCTTTGTCATTTATCGTCTTTCAACGTGCATGTTGTGTCACGTACTTGAAAGGATATTTTATTTGGAAACTGGAACTAAGCTTCCAAAGTTAAATCAGTGGGCTGTGATGCATACAGTAGGTATTACATGATAAAATAAACCACATAGAAGTTTGTGGTTCAAGATACACGGGTTAACACAATTTTAGCATTGTTTAGTAACATTTTTGTTGGCTCAATCGACATGAGATGGCCCTCCTGATAAAGAGGAGGACGATATTTGACCACAATGTGATACCCCTTTGTGAGGTCCTCAAATCTGAGTAATGAGTTCTAGAGCATGGATATTAGAAAAAACAAAAATTTATTATTTTTTTTAGTTTTTTCGAATTTACGAAGACTTCAACAACACAATCTGAGTTGTCAATAACCTTACAATCTATATTTATTCTCAGTGGCGGCGCCAAAATGTCAGACTTGGGGGGGGCAAACTGAGGGCAGAAGAAAATGTTGGGGGTAAAGATTTTCGCGCGCAGCGCCAAACCGAGCGCGGAGCGAGGCCTTGCGAGTGGGGTCCAGAGGCTCGCCATAGGGCCCTGGTAAGGTCCAGGGGCAAAGCCCTGATGGGGTCCAGGGGGCGAAGCCCCAGGAAGCTCTGAGGTTTTAGCATATCTCTGGGTGGAAAATAAAGCCCCGAGAGAGGTATATTTTTTATTTTTATATTATTTATTTTTTCGGTTGACCGTACTCCAAGGTTCCCAACTCTTTTCTTTGGGAGTACCATTTCACATTTACGCGGTACCACCGAGTACACACACACACACGCACACACACCCAAGCACACACACGACATCAGGACTGCATAGGTTCCTTTTGCCTGCGGCAAGGAATCAAAAATCAAAACGACTGGTTCTCAAAATGGTTTAAAATGGACTGGCGTATAAGAATCGGGTTTTTGCCATAAGCAAATTGATTAAACTGGACGTAAAACTTTAATTTACTGCCGAATATGTATCACTTTTCTCAATCATTCCCGATTTCCATTGGGTGTACCCATGTTCAGCGAGGCACATATCCTGAAACTAGATTACTATAATAAACACCAGAACGTGGCAACAGGTGAAAAATAATTTTCAAGAGCAGCGCCCGGCAATTATTTCATTTGCAAGATGCACTAACATGCCGTATATGTTAAAATATATGCCATGTTATAGCTGTTGGTACAAACCTTACAAATGATGTCAGAAAACAACAAGGTGGATATAAGACAGTAAGATAAAGAAAGGTGAAATCCATTGCGCTTGAATTCAAAGTGCCGTGATAAACAAAAATTACGTTTAGCTCATTCAATCTTGCACGAAGTCACCAACTGTTAAAGACACATCTAGCAAACAATAAGTTAGAATGCAATCTCATCGCCAACATTCATTGATTTCAGCACAGTTACAGCACATGAAGATTTGTAATAGTTTACTGCAACCACATGTCACAGAGACCTAGTTCGGGCGCTGATTGTAAATTAGAGACAAATATTCTTCAAACATAAAATGGTGGTAAGCAGAAAAAGAAAATGAAGAAGAAAATGGTCATATTGATATCTACTGTAAGGTAGCAAGCTTACGCCTACAGCCTGGTGCTAATGTTAGGCTCACATAATGATAACAATAACGGCTGAAAAGTATCTGTGCATATTACGCTACAGTACCTAACACAATTATAACATTGGGTTATTCCATATAGGTTAGGCTTAGTGATTACAGTTAGGGGCAGGATATAAGAGCATCCCTCTATGGATTATTTGCCCATTAGTCTCCTATTTACCTGTGTAGGATCTAGTTCTGCTAAAATTATTGTTTGACTTAACAATAACGTTCTAATAATTGGCAGGAATGTTCAAAGACATTACCCACAGGGGCCAGTTTTGTTAAAGTTGTTTGGCTAAATTTAAAAGGTGGTGCCTATTAACCCGGATGTTGGGTCTATTCATTTTTTACAAAACAATCATACAATTTCACCAGTTTACTGTAAGAGTGATACACTGTACAGTATGTTCATTAATGTGTTCATAGGAACAGCCTTATAAACTTTTGCGTATAATACTCCATTAACTCTCAAGATATGGTGGAAATCCAAATTTTGAGGCAAAATTGTCTTTCTCAAATATCAGCACTGAGATTTCACTGGATTTTTATTATGTTGAACAAAGTGCTCTCAGGTAAGTCCTTTAAGTTGGCTTTAAGTTGATTGGTCTAGTAGTTCTCAAGATATTCTAAAAATACAAAATTTGGGGCAATATTTGCTTTTTTCTCAAAGATCCACAAATTTCACTGGATTTACCATTGCACTAAGAAAATGTTGAACAATGTGTTCTCAGGTAGGACCTTACATAGCTTTAATTCAATTTGTCTAATAGTTCTCAAGATATGCTGGACATACAAATTTTGGGGCAAAATGGGCTTTTTTCTAAAAAGTTATCAAATTTCACACTCTTTGCTAGAAAAGTAAGATAACGTGAATAAGACTTTCTCAGATAAGTCCTTGCTAAATTTTGCAGTAAATGCTCAAATACTTCTTATAATAGGCTGGAAATATGAAATTTGGGGCAAAATTGCCTTTTTACATCACAAATCAGCAAATTGACACTATGAAAATATGGAACAATGTGTTCTCAGGTAAGTCCTTACAAAACTTTACGTTAATTGGTCTTAAAGTTCTCAAGATAAGGTGGCAATACAAATTTTGGGGCAAAGTTAGCAGTTTTTTCTAATAAATCAGCAAATTTCACTCTCTTTACGGTGAAAGTGAAATAGTACCTGGAATATTACATTCTCAGATAAATCCTTGCTAAATTTTGTGCTTAAATGCTCAAATACTTCTCAAGATATACTGACAATACCAAATTTGGATCAAAATTGACTCTTTTTTTAAAAGATCATCAAATTTCACACGCTTTACTAGAAAAGTGATATAACTTGGTTATGGCATTCTCAGATAAGTCCTTGCTAAATTTTGCAGAAAATGCTCAAATACTTCTTACAATAAGCTGGAAATATAAAATTTGGGGCAAAATTGCCTTTTTACATCACAAATCAGCAAATTGACACTAAGAAAATATTGAACAATGTGTTCTCAGGTAAGTCCTTACAAAACTTTACGTTAATTGGTCTTAAAGTTCTCAAGATAAGGTGGAAATACAAATTTTGGGGCAAAGTTGGCATTTTTTTTTCTAAAAAATCAGCAAATTTCACTCTCTTTACGGTGAAAGTGATATAGGTACCTGGAATATTACATTCTCAGATAAATTCTTGCTAAATTTTATGCTTAAATGCTCAAATACTTCTCAAGATATACGGATAATCCCAAATTTGGATCAAAATTGACTTCTTTCCTAAAAAATGAGCAAATTTGACTCGATTTACCATACAGCTAATACATGTTGACATCATATTGGACATATTGGCATCATTCACAACCTTGCCAAGTTTAACTTTAATCGCTCATATACTTTTTAAAGTATTCTAAAAAAAAAACACAATTTGGACAAGTCCGGACGCACACACACCCGCGCACGTGCGTGTGCCCTTGTTTTCGGGTGGGATCGAGGACCGAAACAATAGATTTTAGGTCCTCTGTAGAAAATTCAATAGATTTCTCCGCTCCTCTTACGACTAAAAATAGACAGTCTATTGTTAAGGTTAGGGTTGAAGAAGGAAAAACAAAAGAAAGCACAATGAGGTCCTCGGAATGAATGGAAAACAAAGTTGTGTGTGTGCGTACAGATTTATACCGCCATACGGACCCCTTCATTTTACTATTCAACCGTAGACGGCTGTAGATAAACATTGTAGTAGGTTATATTGATTTGAGATAGTACCCGTTGCCACAACAAAAAATGGGGGCGCTCAATTTTTTTTCAATTAATACTTATCACTGTAATATTGAGTGTGTATCGGTTTGTCACTAGGGAATCATGGACATGGTGCCTTACACATACACCTGCAAATGAGGACGTAACCCAACACTATCTCAATGGGGACTTCGTCTATACTCCTTCAAAGTCAATAGATAGCTTCATGGCGCCATCATATAGCACATGAAGGCTATTTAAAAGTCAGCTTTGAAACGGGGATCGTCCCCAATGCCAGATGAGTCCCGATTGGTATGTGTGATTTCATACAAACGTGCCCGATTGACACCAATTGTCAACGCACGCGCGCACATGCATTGGCAAGGACACGTTTTCATTTATACCACCCAACAGGACCCACCTGTACCCGTGGTCGCTCTACCCCTGGGGTGTCGCTACTCATCCACCCTGAGCGTTCCCATGGCAACCGTTCTCCCATGGGTGCACAGTACAACATATAGCTCCACTAGACAAGTGACTACAATATCTCATCTTAGCCCCTATAGGGCGATGAGATAATACTTTTTATGAACTTTGACTTGAAAACTCACAGATTGTTTCACATTCACCCTCACGAACACACGGGAAACAATGATGTTATAATTTCATAATGTTTCCGAAGACCAACACCGTTTAATTCTAATAGCCTCGAATGACCATAACGTAATGCTGTTCGATGTTAAGTGATTGCGTGTGTACTGAAAAACTAAAAAGATAAGATTATGTTTGATCTTAACTTTTTCTTTATTTTTTAAATGTTCACGCGAGGTTCTACATGAACGGACTATGTCTTCCAATGAAGGAAAATGACAGTAACTATTTCGAAAAGCAACCTGATGGGCATAAAAAACAGTGAAAAACAGAAATCATATTTGAATATTAACGGTTCTTACTATAACCGCCTACATAATGAATATGCAACAGTACAGGTCTCGCCAGTGTATCAAAAGCATACTACTCAAGTCGTCGCTCCTTGATTGGTATCGGGAATTGTAGTATTTGGTTAAAGGAAACACTGTATTTACAAATAACCTACGAACTGAATACAACCTTGCCCGCGGCGTCACTTATCCTGAGTTGGTAACTGAATATTCAATTCTAGTATACTACCCATTGGCTTGCTCAAAGAAGCACGCCGTTGATTTGAATGAAAACTGTCAACCACTACATTATCGTATTCTACACTTTTTGTCGTTATGTTAGAAGAATTTGAAATCATATGGCAAAATTTTCCCAGATTTATCCCAGATTGTCTGAATGGTGTAATTAAAAGCCTTACCCAAATTTTGGAGATGAAATTTCAATGTTTTTACTTTTGGCCTACGCAGGCAATCACTTTAAACTAATGTCACGCATTGTAAGTACAGCTATTGGAGAACATTTTGTTAGCATATTCTGTTTAGTCCCTCTCATTCCATGTTAGGATATTTGCAAGTCCACGTTTTTCGACATTAAAGTGATTGCATGTGTACTGAAGAACCTAAAAGATAAGATTATGTTTGATCTTAACTTTTGCTTTATTTTTAAATGTACACGCGAGGTTGTACAAGAACGGACTATGTCTTTCAATGAAGGAAAATGACAGTAACTATCCTTGAAAACCAACAGGATTGTCATAAAAACAGTAAGAAACCGAAATTATATTTGAAAATTAACAGTTCTTACTGTAAGCATACATATAATGAATATGCAACAGTACAGGTCTCATTTGTGTATCAAAAACATACTACTCAAGTCGTTGCTCCTTGGTCGGTATCTGGAATTGTAGTATTTGGTGAAAGGAAGCAATGTATTTACAAATAGCCTACGAACTGATCACAACATTGCGGTGTCAGTGATCCTGAGTTGTTTTGACGAACTGAATATTCAATACTAGTGTAACGTAAATGGCCTTTACCATCCTCCGTAGAGAAAGCTTCTGACTGAAGTGTTAAATGGGTTATGAATCTGGTTGCCTAGCAACTGATTCACTGCCTACCATCGTGGAAACCGTCAGAGTGGATGACGCCTACCAGGACTCGGAAACGCTACAACTGGTGGCAAGCGCTGGGATCCGAATTTTTCGAGTTAATCTCGAAGGAGACTGGTGCTGGAGGGAATCTCACGCTGGAAGACGTCTGTACTCTGGAGGGAATTTACGAAGGAGGACGCCTGTGCTCTGGAGGGAATCTCTAAGGGAGGACGCCTGCGCTCTAGAAGGGGTCTCTGCGGGAAGACGCCTGAGCTCTCGAGGGAATCTCTGAGGAAGACGCCTGGCTCTCGAAGGAGACGAGGGGTGCTGTAGTGGATGCCTAGGAGAAACTTCTGGAAGTCGGCACACTGTGTAGAAGACTGCAGAGGAAACTGCTTCGAGAAGGTGTACACATAGGAAGAGATTCCGAAGACGATAATTTCTGGATGACCTCAGAAGGAAATCTGGTCGTACTCTAGAGAGAAGTCGGAGAAGAGACTGACGGGGAGTCTGTAGAGAATACTCTCTGAATTTACTAGACGCAGAGGAAGAAACTCGTAGAGGAGCGACGTCGGAGACAAATTCCAGCGAACAGTGGCTGTTACTAGACCGTCCGTGGTATCCAGACCGTCTATGAACCCGTTCACAAAGGAGGAGACCAACCCGTTCGTGAATAACGATGGACCACCTGAGGTCAGAGGGGAATATGCTCCCTACTACCCCCGCCGAGACTCTGAACCAATGAATCCGTTTACCAACTATGAGCCCTCTGGTGGACACATGGCGCCACAGTAGCCGGTACCTGGAGGCTATAACGGACCGAGGAACGACCTGTACGGAAATTATCACCTCCCTGTAAGACGTGCTCCCGCTCACCCGCCTACGTATGATGGATCGACCCCGTGGAAAGACTTCCTTGTGCAGTTCGAGATTGTCACAGAACTTCACGGGTGGAATATTAATGAGAGGGCGTTAAACCTGGCAGCAACTATTCGAGGACCCGCTCAAGCTGTGCTGGCAGATTTGCCTGAAGTACACCGAAGAGATTATTACAACTTGACAGGAGCACTGAAACAACGGTTTGCTCCCGAAAACCAGGCAGAGCTGCACAAAGCACTCCTACGTAACCGAAGGAGAAAACCTAAGGAGAGTCTACCAGAACTAGCCCAGGACCTTAGACGAGAAGTCGCTAAGGCATATCCAGATGCATCCAGCTCAATGCATGATGTACTGGCTAAAGACTGCTTCATCGACTGCCTGGATAACAAGGAAACAAGATGGCGAGTTTATCAAGCCAGGGCGATTAACCTGCAGCCGTGAGGCTATTCGAGCCGGCTTTCAAGATTGAACGGGAGAGATGCAAAAGTCCGAACGGCCCAAGCAGGAAGACAGTAACTCGATGAAACAAAATAAACAAGAGTTTAGAGGGAAATGCTTTACTTGCAAGAAGAAGGGACATAGGGCTCGAGACTGTCCAGGAGAGACTCAGCAACCAAACACACAGGAGGGCCGGAAGCAGGAAAACGCGAATCTGTCGAGTTTAAGGGTCGAAAGTCGACAGTAGGTGACAACAGACCCACCGTAAAGTCAGCGAAAAGAGGAGGAAGTAGCCGAGATATACTTGTGGCGGGAGGACTGGAAGAGGTTGAGCTGTCATTCGTAGTGGACACCGGGGCGGATGTCACCATTGTAAGACCAGATATCTACTACGCTATTCCCGAAGGAGTTCGACCGAGACTGAAGAAGTCATCTGTGCAAGTCGGAATGGCAGATGGGAAACCACTTGAGTGTGAGGGCTACGGGAACTTTTCGCTGACTATTCAAGACAAGTCAGTTCAGTATGAGGTCTGGATTGCTGAAATCGAGGCAGAAGGAATTCTGGGTATAGATTTCTTGAGGGAACAGAGAGACCCATTGGGCAGACGGCAAGACGGCAAGACCCGCTCACCGAAGGGAGAAAGAGCAAGTTGAAGTTCAGCGCGTGTTAGAGTCTGGAGTCATCCAACCATCCTCAAGTCCGTGGTCCTCGCCAATAGTTCTTGTGACGAAAAAAGATGGCAGCACAAGGTTCTGTGTAGACTACCTACGGCTGAACGATATCACAATGAAAGACTCGTACCCTCTTCCACGAATTGATGACAGCGTAGATGCGTTATCTGGGGCTAAATGGTTCTCCACGCTGGATATGAAGAGTGGGTACTGGCAAGTGGAGATGGATCCTGCCGACAAGAAAAAGACAGCATTTGCGACCACCAGTGGCTTATTCGAATTCAACGTGCTTCCATTCGGACTTTGCAACGCTCCCGCAACTTTCGAAAGATTGATGGAGAGAGTGTTGAGAGGACTACATTGGCAGACTTGTCTGCTCTACCTAGATGACATAATTGTCTTTGGAAAGACCTTTGAAGAGGAACTAGCGCTCCTGAGTCAGTCAAGAAGCTACTTCTGTAGCCAACATCCTAGTAGAGGAGTTTATTTACCGTTACGGTATCCCATCTGAGATTCACACTGATTCACACTGATCCGAGAGTCTGCACGTCGATATCTGAATATGACAGACGTATGGAAGGCCAAAACCTACGACAGAAAGTCAGCTTTGAGAAAATACGAGGAAGACGACATCATCTGGCTGTATGAACCCAAACGCAAGAAAGGACTGTCTAACAAACTCATCAAGTCTTGGATTGGACCTGGTAAGGTCGTCAGCAAGATATCTGACGTCACAACAGAGTCCAGATGGGTCCACACAGTAAGCCAAAGATTGTCCACCACAACAAACAGTTGCCCTACGATGGACGAAATCCTCCAACTTGGGAAGTGAAACGGCCTACTGGCACAACCGAGGTACATGATGTGGCTGCTTTTGATGATTCCAGTGACCGGGTCACCATGACCACCACTGACGAAGTTGCTGTGTCTACAGCCAACTGCTCTGTTATTACCACCGCAGGCGAGGCAACAGAAGATGGTCAGAAGTCAAATACTGACCTACCGATGTCAAATTCATCAACTCCTGGTTAGACCACCAATAATGAACAGTCACATGACGGACGACGACCCCAGAGGACGAGGCGACCTGTTGACTGGTTTGGTCAACCTCTGCTGTACGGTTGATGGAAATGGTATCTACCTTCTATATGGCAAGGTGAAGGCCCTTAGGCAAGGTCATACGCTGCCATATAGTGCT
The DNA here is from genome assembly GCA_021234535.1 of Stichopus chloronotus. Lineage (NCBI taxonomy): Eukaryota > Metazoa > Echinodermata > Holothuroidea > Aspidochirotida > Stichopodidae > Stichopus > Stichopus chloronotus. Next base: position 26,752,276 of record CM037830.1, read on the forward strand.
TGGATTTTGCCTGACCAACCTGATGACAACACCCACGTAGACGATTGATGAAGACGAGGGACATCAACCGCGTTGATAGTTGATTCCGCGTTGATAGGATGTGACTTAGGTTATCCCACGTCAATGTGTGTAATTAGGTCACCAACATAGGGATATTCGCGTCAAGACCGCTACCAAGACTTCATCAATATCATTTATCACTTATCCTTTATTTTGATTTTCAAGGTAATGACGAATTGCTAAGTTTTCTCATTCTGATGATTACTGTGAGATGATGTGCTTTATGAATATATCTGGTCATAAAAGTAATCGATGCATATATCTAAATGCTGCTCTTACATGGATATACGCTCACATTATAATGATGTATATTGCTTACGATGGTATTGTTTTGTCACATGTCAAGTTTCGGTGACGTAATGTGTGAAGTGCACTGTTTATGAATATTTATCGAAACACTGCCAAGTATGTTTACCTCCTATGGAGAGTCCATCACATTGTATATATTCTGTAAATACTTTTCCATTTCCTTCGAACATTTGTATGAGACCTTTTCTTTACTTTTATTATTTTAAGTCCATTTCCTGTTTTAAGACTCGAATACCTTAGAACTCGGGTCGAGTTCTAGAGGGTGGGGGGGGGGGGCAGTGTAACGTAAATGGCCTCTACAAGCCTCCGTAGAGAAAGCTTCTGATAGAACTGCTCAAAATCCTGAGTTAAATGTTATTATTGCTTAATTAAAAGTTAATTAAGAGACTTGGGTAGAACAAAATCAGTAAACTGTAGTAAAAACACATATCGGACATGTGTGCATGGTTGTCATGTAAATATTATTGTTTTTATTAGCAAATACTTAAAGAGATTGTGTTCAATGTATGCTCAATGCCATGATCGAATTCATATACTACTTTGAAGAATTAGTAACGATAGGTTATATAGTCTCGGACAGGGCGTTGTAGCGAAACAGAGATTACTTGTGCGCAGAGTATTCTTTTGTAGTGCCTTGTTCTCTAGGTTATGAATCTGGTTGCCTGGCAACTGATTCACTACCTAGCATCGTGGGAACCTTCAGAGTGGGTGACGCCTACCAGGACTCGGAAACGCTACACAAGTATACATACTATTGGCTTGTTCAAGGAAGCACATGGTTGATTTGAATGAATACTGTCAACCACTACATTATCGTATCAAAACTCTTTTGTCGTTATGTTAGAAGAATTTGAAATCATATGACAGAATTAACCAACTGAAACCTATTTATTTTTCCAGATTGTCTGAATGGCGTAATTAAAATACCAAACTTTTGGAGATGAAATCTCGATGTTTTTTATGTTTTGCCCACGCACGCATTCACTTTAAGCATAAGAAACATCGAACTGACGTTTAAAGCAGAGGTTATAGAATGTAACGTATCTGTCATAGACTGTAACGTATCCTTTGCAGTTGACGTTACATAGTTGAACGTTCTTTTGCCTTACTGCAATATTTATGTTACAAAGGCTACGTCATATTGCAATGTATACGTATTACATCATTGCCATAAAGTAAACAAACTTATGTCTGTATGTCCCTAAGTAATCTGAGTGTATAAAATTAAAGGTGTTAAAGGTTACAGGTAGTGACCTCACAATAATGCCATGAGATACCGGTTAGGAGCATCAGACTCTTTAACTATATACAGTCGCATGGTGCATTACATTTTGTGACTGAAAACGCATATTGATTTTATGCTGTGACGTCTTAAATCCTACTTCTCATTATTTATTACTTACATGTTTCACCGTCCTGATAAATAATAATTTTGTCGGTGGAAATGCGGGCGTGTGTTTCAGAGCCTTCCAAGGTGATCTATATTACGACACAACAACAGTCATTTTCAGTCACAAAAATAGTCATTTTCCTTAAATTATTTACATCTTTAGGAATGGAAGCTTCAAGTCAGTAGGGATATTTCTTTTTTTTGATATTTTCTCCTTTTGTTAAGTTGGTATACTGATTTCGGCCTTACTCAACAGAATATGCCCTGTGTTAAAGTTCTGTGAGGATGGAATTTTCATGTACAAAGAGTTCGGCGTTCTTGTTTTTTTGTTCTATTTTGTTCGTTTTTGCTCAAATAGATTGACTATCCAAAATTTAAAGAAATAACTTTTTTCCGGTTTCCACAACTTTCCGAAAAAATTATATAGTAAAGTATAATAAATTCTCGATACCGCAATTAATAAGTCATAATAATTATCTATTAACGATAAAGGGGTAAGACGTGTAAGTGTTGAGGTAAAGAGGAAACTTACAGTGATGTTTTGGGTTTCACCAAACTGCTACTCACCGTGAAAGGCACCTCACACTAACGTTCCATGACTTTGTTTCTTTGGATACCAAAGTACACAATTCTGCTATGACTATAAGAGTAGTTATCGCTGATATGTAATTTTTTTCAAAGCAAAAAGACAATATAATGTTAATGGAAAGTGCATATCCACCAGCAGGATGTCTGAATGTTATCGGTGTTGCCTCTTCAAGAATAACGAAGCCTTTGAGAGCAGAGAAGACAATTGCAGGAGACCTAGACAATAATTAATATTGTAATATAAATAATTCACAATTATTACCCTAGTTTATGGTCAAGTAGGGTGCAAGCACAGTTGAGTCAGTATCTTAAAATACAGATCTTGAACATTTGGAATGATAGAGTGGTATACATGAGAGAGAGAACCTTTGGCTGAGAGGGAAGACAATTTGTGTATAGCGAAAATTGTAACTAAAACGACTAACTTAGAAAACACGTCCATAAAGGGTCCTCGACGGTATGAAAAAAATCACATCAGGTCAAAAATCTAGATGAACTAAATAAAAACAGTGCACCCATTCTGTAACAAAATTGTTTTAAATCTGTAGAGAAAAAATGAGCATTTGGGTCCTTTGCATTCGATATTTTATGGTTTCATCCATCGAAAATGTAGAGACCCTGCTAACAAAAGATCATGGCCATGTCTTCATCTTTGGAAAATGGGATAATTGTAGACTTGGTATTACTCTCAGATAATTTCAAATCCCATAAAAAAAAGCCAAACACGAAATAAAGAGAGCAAAAATATTGCCATATTTTCATGTTTTGAAAAATAATCAGGTTTGGGGGTATGGCGCCATATTCAATTTCCAATAGTTTCTTTCAAGTAGAACTTCATGTCCTCCATTTTTACCATATCACTAGAAACGCAACCCGGTACCATAAATAGAAAATTGGAAAGTTCACATGTGACCCTGTTACAAGTATAAATCAACAGGAAACAGAATTGTTTTACTCAATTTTGTAGTCTGGGACTACACATTCATCCCAGTGTATGGAATGACAAGACCCCCCCCCCCCCACGTCCCCCGAAGCACTCAAGTGGGCGGGAAATATACTTTCTAGATCTTTCACACCACACTAAGTTCAACGGAACAAGTTTTAGCCAAAACTGACGTATGGCGGCCATTTTGATTTTCATTGCGACACAGAAGACACAAAAAAAAATATATTCCATGTGTGGAGTATGTCATGAGAAATTGAATGTTGCATTTCCCACTCCGATCCGACCTTGTTTGGTTAAGTTATGGCACTTTAAAAAATATGACAGTCATGTTGGAGATTTTTCTATACCGTCTGATGTGAACCTCCACGTTGTTACATTTTGGGCAGAAAGTTGTTTTGGACCAAATTGTTACATTTGGGGCAGATCATTGTTACATTTTGGACCAACCCGAAAAGCTGTTACATTTTGGGCAGAAAGTTGTTACATTTTGGACCAAGTTGTTACATTTGGGTCAATTGTTACAAAATGGGACGTAGCAGGCTATCTGTAAATTAACAAATGGCTACCGTCGAGTGAGTACGCAATTCACTTCGACTCTCCAAACTATTGGATAACTAGACCTCCGCTACGTCGTGTAGAAGTGTATTTTTCGCATCTCATTGACAATATAGTTACTACCATTAACCATACTCTTTTCTCCTCAGGCATTATATACTCTGATATCGCAGACCACTCATTAATTTTTACATTTTTGTCTGAAATGGAGCAGCAAACCAAACCACAGAGTAGAAATGAAACTTACGTGAAAAAACAATACACTCACCTGTCAAAATAGCTAACCTTCACTTACATCTTAGTTCAAAAAGCTGGTAAAATGTTTTTTTTTTTCTAGAAGAAAATGCTGAACAAACCTTTAATGTGTTTATATCAAAATTTATAGATTATTTGAACAAAAACGTTCCTAAGGCTAACCGAAAGTTCAAGCGAAATTGCTCCATGAAACCATTGATTACTAAAGAAATACTGAAATCTATAAATAACAAGGAAAAAATATTTTAAGACCCCACCACAAATAATATGAAGAGATACAGAAGTATAACCAGAAAGCCAAAAGGCTTTGTGATTCCTTGCTACATGGTTATATTACAACAACCATGAATTATTCACATGACAAGTATAAGATCAACTGCAGTTATTTTTCTTGATACACAACAAGCCTTTAACCCAAAATGACCTTTATTTTGGTGACCTAAAATGACCGCGACATTTGAAGTCCACCAAAAGCAATAGGGATCACCTACCCAGGCCATACAACCCACACATCAAGTACAGAATGAGTATGACATCAGTCAACATTGTCTCTGAGCTCCAATAAGCACACAGTAATCAATGCTGCTTCTAGTTTTGCCTGTTGTTAGTTGAATCAAATAACTCAACCTTACCTCATCTGAACTCAGCTTGTCTGCCATATTTACCTCAAAATTCTTCATAAACGACCAGAATGTTCTTGGGTCTCCATCGTATGGTGGAATTTCTGCCTTAGGTAATTCCAACGCTAATTTTGAACTCAATTTCCTCCTTTAACTTTTTCAATGCTTCCTCCCTCTCCTCAGTATAATGCTTTTGGCATTCCAACATCCAGCTTTTTGCTTACTCAAATGCTTCATCAGACAACAGCCCAGCCAGATCAGCATGAACCTCTTCCATTGACTCAAATTGGTGCTCTGCCTTTTGCAAATTTTCCTTTATCGACTCAGCGATAATTTCTTCTTTGTAACAAGTAGCTTTTAACACACTCAAAGTCCTCGTAAGTTGACCGTAAGTTATGATTCCTCCTCAATATTTTTGCTTCCTCCATCCTTTCCGACATTGTGAAATATGATTGAAAGCACTCCAATTTGATTGTTAAGAAACCTTGTTCTGCTACCAGCTGTTCCTCTGGATATTGATATTATCCAAATAAATGACAGAACAGATGTTTTTTTTATTTTCTTCATTTTTTTATAAACCCATTAACATTCTTATGCATGGGGTCTATCTGACCCCATGACCCCCCATACCAAGACTATCTCTCTAGACAACTTATCATCGAGGCCCCTCACACTAGAAGTTACTCGCTAAGTTACAAATGCAGTACTGTAGGGAGCAATCCCATTGAGTTAACTGTGTGAGAAAAAAAAACTGCCATTGCACAATGTAGCCCCATATGCATTTGTACGATAGTTTATAATAACCACAATAATGGTGTATAGGCTATTATTATTGTTTTATAGTGAAAAATTATCCCTTCCTCTCTATTGATAAGCATTAAATTTCACAGGGTCGTTAACCTGTTAATAACAGACAACCTTATCAAGTTTAAAACAAATCTGACCCACGGATAAGGAACTATGGCAGTTTTAACATTTTTTATGTTTTACCCCATAACCTCATTAATATGCAAGATTTGGACACCAAAAACAATAGGGATCATCTACTCAATAGGGGCAACCTACATGCCAAAAATGAAATTACTCAGAGTTACCCTTCTTGAGATAGAGTGTTTACGAGCAACCGTCACACACACACGCATACACACACGCATACATACACACACACGACATCAGGACTGCATAGATTCCCCTGCCTACGGCAAGGAATCAAAAACAAGTTAACATCTATCATACGCTTGTCAAAGAAAAAACACTATGGCACAAATATAGAGAACTTAGATGGTAATATCGGTACCACTTGGAAAATAATCAATGCTATCCTTGGTCGATCAAAACGTTATAGTCCTTTAAATAGGCTTACTCATAGTAATTGTATTTATGACCAACCAAATCATATCGTTAATGCTTTCAACACATACTTCGTTAATGTTGGACCTGAGCAAGCTTCAACGGTACAGGTTACCAACTTAACGATACTCTTGACGGTTGTACTTTACTAAACAAATAAAAATGTTAATGCTCTTCAAGAATAAAGGGTAGGTACTTGATTTCAATGTAATACTGTCGATGAGGAACATGAGGATCTGAACTGATTCCGATATAGCTAACGTTCTGAGTTCTGTATCACATGGAGTATATACATTGTATAAAGTAAGTTCAGATATTCTTCGACAAACTTTGATTACTGGTTATAATTCGATTATACTACCCTACATTTCACACTTCCATGTTGTTTGGGATTGCCCAAAGTAAAAAAAACAATTCACTCATTGCTTCTTCTCCACAAACATCTGTCCGTACTTGTACGAACTCAGATTATCGGGCACATTTGAATCCATTATTCTATCAGCTACGCACACTTACTATACTTGATATTCATTATCTCCAAATTTCTCTGTACAGATTACATACTCATTAACTACCCACCAACCTATTACACATGTTTCGCATCAACTCTGACATCCGTAATTATCCCACCAGAACTTCTTAAAATGTTCATTTAGAAAGCCCCCACACAACTCTTGCCCAACAGTCTATTAAACACATTGGCCCCGACTTTTGGAATTCTTTATCTGTAGATATTCAAATGTGCTCTACAAAAATAGCTTTAAGGGACAAATTTTAGAGTCTCATCTTGGGTAAAGATAATGCACAATACTGATTTTTTTTTCTTTTATCAACTACATGGATCTGTAATTCCATTCAATATCCATCCTTTTCTTCTTTAAACTAATCAGAGGGTATAGTAACGAGTCACTTCATCCGCTCATTTTTTGTCTATTACACGTGATGTAGAGTAACTTCTTTATCTCATTTTCCCTTTTGACTTTCCTACATCCACCCACATCCTTCCTTCTCTCTCCTCCCATTTCAACCTACTCCTGCCGGTTTTTTTTTAACTCTTTTCTTTTTCATTTACAATTCATGCTGTAAGTAACTGTTGTAAAGTTTTGTTTTTCTTAATTCACCTGATGTTCATTCTTAACTTGCATAAGTTTTTTTATTTCCTTGTGGACGTCACCTCAAGCTCTCTCAGGGCTTATGACATCCCTTTCATGTATGTGTATATAGTACGTAATCATCACGAAATTTATTACCTATATAATTGCATCATTTGTATATAAAGATATGTGAATGAATAAATTCAATCAATCTTTGATTACACATTTCTTCATGTACAGGTGATTTTATGTCTTCAACCTAATTTTCCCAATAAGAAGAACTTTAAACTGAGAATCATCCTAAGTGAAACGGCAATTTCTTCACATTTACCCGTAATGATGGGGTTCAGTGTCATCTCTAAAAAAACAATTTCTGTCCCCTGTGAGATCATATGTCCCTATCTTTAATTAAGTAAATATTACACTAACTTAGAAACACAAGTTAAATAATCGAAACAAGATATTTGTGTCAATCAGATGTACGTGAAGCTGAATTATTCCAATTGGTCTGCCAATGTTGAGGTTGACGACCAATCCCCTCCCCACCTTTCGACTGCCACCCAAAACATGAAGTTACTTATATTTTTATTTGTCATCCACACAGTCGTCAGGGAACTGTAAATTGGCACAGGTACATGGAAACATCATTAAGCGAAACCATGGAGATAAAACTATGTATCGCTCATCATCAACTTGACCCAGGGTTTGAGAGTTGCTGTCTCTATACGGAAGCCTAAAATGGAAAACTGTGCATAATATTAGTTCACAGATTAAAGAGAACACTCCCGCTAGCTAGCGTAATATTAGTTGAGGCAATTCAACTCTCAATTTTTTTGTACATTTCCGGCTAAAACAAAGACACTAAATATCAGACCTTTACGTCCCTTTGCCTGATTATCTCATCGTTTAATTCAAACGCAATCATCAAATCAACGTTATTTTTCTCTAATGTCTCTCACTCTTCCGTGTCTGTGAACTTTCTTAAAGCTGGGCCTACGAATCTATTCGGCCCAAACTCAAATCTGTCTTAAACATCCTTGTATCCCACACGGTAGTAAATGAACACTTTGAAATTTGTAAAGTGATATAATGGATTACTGCAACTGATAAATGCTTCATAGTTATAGAAATAAATAGATTTGGGCAAGCTGGACTTTTGAGCCATCTGTTTTGATAGGAATCAAGCGAAATAGTTTCCTCTCATATGTAACAAACATGAATGAACACGGATAAAACACCGTACACCAACACCCCACAATCAGTTGAATACCTCAGTAGTTTAATAAAAAAGAACAAAAGGTATTGCATTTCACACAGTACCCAAGTTATAATACTAAAATATTGTAAAGGATTTTATTTGATCATATTTGAGTGTAAAGGATTTGTTTGCTAGAGGTACAGTAATATTTTACAAATGGCACATGTCTTGTTAAAGTGATTGCGTGTGTACTGAAAAACCAAAAAGATAAGATTATGTTTGATCTTTACTTTTTCTTTATTATCTCATCGCCGTATAGAGGCTAGATGAGATATTGTAGTCACTTGGCTAGTGGAGCTATATATTGTACTGTGCACCCATGGGAGAATGGGTGCCATGGAAACGCTTGGGATGGATGAGTAGCGACACCCCAGGGGTACCCCATGGTAGAGGGACCATAAACACAGGAGGGTCCTGTTGGGTGGTATAGGCTAAATGAAAACGTGTCCTTGCCAATGTGTGTGCGTGTGTGCGTGTGCGGGTGTGTGTGTGTGTGTGTGCGTGCGTCAGGACCTGTCCAAATTGTGGTTTTTCCAGAATAGTTTGAAAAGCATATGAGCGATTAAGTTGAAACTTGGTAAGGTTGTGCATGATGCCAATACGTGCAAGATGTATAAGTTGTATGGTAAATATAGTGAAATTTGCTGATGTTTGAGAAAAAAGTCTATTTTGCCCCAAAATTCCTATTTCCAGCATATCTTGAGATGTATTTGAGCATTTAATGCAAAATTTTGCAAAAACTTACCTGGGAATGAAAAAGTTCAAGGTATAACACTTTGTAGTAAAAATAGTGAAATTTGCTGATTTCTTAGAAAAAAGAAGCCAATTTTGCCCCAAAATTTGTATTTCCAGCATATCTTGAGAACTGTTAGATCAATTAACTAACAGTTTTGTAAGAACGTACCTGAGAACATAATATTACTGTAATGGTAAATCGAGTCAAATTTGCTGATTTTTGAGAAAAAAGCCAATTTTTCCCCACAATTGCTATTTTCCATCTTGAAAACTATTAAACCAATTAACTTCCAAGTTTTGTCAGTACTTAGCTATAAACTATTACAAATTCCCATGTGCAGGCACTGTATTGAAATCAATGTGCATGTTGGCAATGAGATATGCAACTCTGTGGATTGCCCTCTTGTTTTTAAATGTACAAGTTGTACAGGGTCGAGGCTGTAAATGAATGGACTATGACTTTTAATGAAGGAAATTGACAGTAACACTTCGAAAAGCAAAGGGATTGGCATAAAAACAGTAAAAAACAGAAATCATATTTGAAAAGTAACGGTTCTTGCTACAAGCGCCTACATAATGAATATGCAACAGCGCAGGTCTCACTAGTGTATCAAAAACATACTTCTCAAGTCGTCGCTCCTTGATAAGTATTGGGAATTGTAGTATTTGGTGGAAGGAGACACTTTATTTACAAATAACCTACGAACTGAACACAGCATTGCGGCGTCAGTGATCGTGAGTTGTTTCGACTAACTGAATATTCAATACTGATATACTTCCCATTGGCTTGCTCGAAGAAGCACACCGTTGATTTGAATGAAAGCTGTCAACCACTATATTGTACACGTCTTTGTCGTTATTTTTGACGAGTTTGAAATCATATTGCAGAATTAACCAACGGAAACCTATTTGTTCTCCCAGATTGTATGAATGGTGTAATTAAAAGCCTTACCAAACTTTTGGTGATGGAATTTCTATGTTTTTACTTTTTGCCTACGCACGCAATCACTTGAATTCATCTCTCTTATCCTTTCCTCTGCTATTGTAGCTTTGCTTGGTCAAGCACTAGTGGTTTCTCTTTAAACAGGGTATCAGTTTTACAAAAACAGTTCCATCAGGTTCAATAAGGAAATTCTTCTCTACGGGAACACATTAGTGTATTACTCAAGTCCTAAACCTAGAAGTAAATGATGTTATTAATGGAATAACTGCCACTTTCCCACACACAGATTCTTATTCACACTTTTAACATGTAATTGTTTTTTTTTTCTTCGTTCGTAACTGCTGTTCATTTTGTATGTGAATAACAAATAAGGGCCCCTGCCTCTTCCATTGTATTAGCTTAAGTTGACGCGAATAATATTTTTTTCTTCTGTGGGCATACCTCCAACTGCCCCCCCCCAAAAAAAAATGTTTGATGATAGTTAAATGCAGTGAACGTGACACATTCGGCGATTTATTTAAAGTTATAGGAATCGCTCAATATGTTGATAACGACAAACTATACAGTTTATCGTAAACATCACAGGCAGTGCAATTTTTGTAAATCTCTCGATGGAAAACTTATTAATCGAAACGAAACCAAAAACAACCAAAAAAAGAATGGGTTTGCATAGATTACAAACTTATCATGAGTATTGTGACCATATTAACACCATTGAATATTTCTTTGTCTCCGTAACGGGATATGGAAATACGCTGGAAGAAAACCACTCCTGCCTAAAGAAATGCCTTGATTGTGTTGTATTTATTTCACCTTGCTTGGCTGTTTGGTCAGGTATATTTCTAAATCTTAAACAACTGGTGGTAGAACACTGAGAAAAAGTATGCGTTACATAGCTTGGTCGAAAAGGTTCCATAACACAGCCCTTTATTTCCTTCTCCAAAGTTACTGACACTTTCTGTCTCTGACCTCGCCCTCCTAAGCGTAAATGTTTTTTGTTTTGTTTTTATAATTCAAAATAGCAGCGTGACCCTCCACCCCCATATGATTGCAAATTCTTCTAACATAACGACAACATATAGAAATGTGGTGGTTGACAATGAGTTTTCATTCAAAATCAAGTGTGTGCCATTTCTTTGAACAAAAACGCAGTGCTTCCTTTCACCAAATACACCAACCCAAGAGAGACTTGAGAATTTTTTTATGATACTTCTGAGACCTTAGTGCTGTTGCATAGTCATAATGTGGAAACTTATAGTAACCAGAAAGCCAAAAGTCTTTGTGATTCCTTGCCACATGGTTATACTATAACAAAGTTGAATTATCCACATGACAAGTATCAGATCAACTGCAGTTATTTTTCTTGATACACCACAAGTCTTTAACACAAAATTATCTTTATTTTGGGTAACCTTACATGACCGTGACATTTGACCTCCACCAAAAGCAACAGGGATCACCTACCCAGTATGGCCAACCCACACATCAAGTACAGTATGATATCAGTCAACATTACCCTTCTGGAAAGTCACTACCACATTTCCAACACTGGGCTTTGTTTGTACCATTTCTTTTTGGCGCTGTCCCAGTTTTTCGGTAGTTTACTTTCTACTGTTTTCATTTTTGGTCCTTCAATTTCTGTAGCATTTTGATCAGAGATCATAAGTGCTCTCCCTAAGTCAAGTATCTCAGTTAAGTTGCGGTTCGGTTCCTACAACACTCTTCGCCGCAATCGTGACGAACTGCAACTTTGAATTATCTGTGATTTGATTTCTTTATCTATATCCATAAACTGACAATAATTTGCTAATTGCCTCAGCCTGGTGGTAAACACATCCAACGTTTCGCCTTCCCCTTACTTCGCTTGACGAAACTTGAAAATCGCGTATTCAGTATTTTGTATAAGTTGAAAATACTCCGTCAGCTTGGTTTTTGCTGTGTCATACTCTGTAGAGTCTCCAGTTTCATTAAGTGTTTGAAATATTTCAGTAACACTTTCCCCTCCAAAATGAAGTAACATTGCCCTTTTACGAGCTTCATCCTTGATATCAAATGCAATGAAGAAGTTTTCCAATCGAAGTAGCCATTTCTCCCACCGCATGCCAATACTTGCATGATCCGAATTATCTCCGAGACTGAACTCAGGAAAATGTGGATAGGCCATTTTAATTGTCAGAATCTAATCGATTTTCTTCTAGTACTACGGTCTTCCTTGAAGGTTTTCAGAGTCCTTAATAAAAGGATCCCATCTTCATCACCATTGTAAGATTTTGAGAAAACACACTGGAGACTCAGCAATGCATCTTGCTACAGTACTTATGTTTCTGATGATATATAACTGCAGATTATTCTCATAATAAAGGCCAATACATCCGATAAATATTTATGGAATGCCTTAATATACACAGGAGACAGTCAGTGGTAAATTGGGCAGGAATAAATAAGTTTGCAATGACATTGAGTTAACTGTGTCCGAAGGAATCAAACACTGCCAATAGTAATTTTGCACAATCTAGCCCCATATGCATTTGTAAGGTAGTTTATAATAGCCACAATAATGGAGTTTAGGCTACTATTATTGTTTTATAGTGAAAAATTATCCCTTCCTCTCTATTGATAAGCATTAAATTTCACAGGGTCGTTAACCTGTTAATAACAGACAACCTTATCAAGTTTGAAACAAATCTGACCCACGGATAAGGAACTATGGCAGTTTTAACATTTTTTATGTTTTACCCCATAACCTCATTAATATGCAAGATTTGGACACCAAAAACAATAGGGATCATCTACTCAATAGGGGCAACCTACATGCCAAAAATGAAATTACTCAGAGTTACCCTTCTTAAGTTTACGAGCAACCGTCACACACACACGCACACACACACACACGCATACACACACACGACATCAGGACTGCATAGATTCCCCTGCCTACGGCACGGAATCAAAATCCGTTAAGTTTCAAATATGGTCTCTGAACAGAGGTGACGTCAAGGACAGGTGGAGGAGCTTTCAACTGCAGTATACCAGCCTAACAGATACAATGTACTTGTTCCCGGTTTATGTGTTACATTCACCTTTTGTTACTAACCACTCTTGAGGCTTTTCAGCCAGGATTTTTTTTAAAACAGATATGATGAAACCTCAGAGCTTCCGTGAACTTCACCCCCTTGGCCCCATAAAGTGTTTTTCTAAGGACCCCCATTGGGGGTCATACCTTTTCATGATTGTTTTCTACAAAGATCGAATAACGTACCCTAAAATCATTTAGTATCTTTGCACTGGATGTATCCAGTATGGTTTATGACTGAAAAATATTCATTCTGAGACTTAGCTTTTTACTCCTGAGAAAGTTGAAATCGGAGCGTAAGCACCCTGGGCAATGCACGGCTACCCATGGACCAGCTGTCAGGATTCCAAAGACAAGCGTCTTGGCCCCAGTCGTCAAGGCTTTCGCTATGTCTGTCTTCTATCTAAACAAGAGTTTGTTACCCTCACAGTTGCTTTGCTTTCTGTTCGCCCCCCCCCCCCCATCCCAATTCTAAAATCGTGGTGCTGCCATACACTCGTATTATAGGGTCGGTAGGAGCCGCTTCTATTTACATTGTACTATAGGCTACGGTTCTTTTTAGTGATCTGATTAAATAAATATAGCTCGACAGGACTTTCTTTTATAGTATAATCCATGGTTTTAAGACCTCATTATAACAAGTGCAGAGGGAAGTCTAATTGGAAAAAAAATTGAGATAGTGTGGGGAATTGAAAATAGTTATTCTTCGTGGTCCAAAAATGTCACATAAGTCATGTGCATGCTTTTTGTCCCATGTAAAGAAATGCAGTACCGTACAGCAATAATTTTCCTTCGCTAATGGTACTGTAACATTAAGTGAATATTTCTGTGCATATTAAAATTAAGAGAACTCAAGAATGTTTTGCGGTTTTTGAATGTCATGAGCAAATTCTTTCTGAAATTCATACAAATGTCCCATAAGTTACAGTAACATTTACCATTCACAACATAATTTTGATGAAAGTTATCCCACATCTCCTGTGACAATTCTTTTTAAGAGGGGAATCCATTTTCAAAGCTTACTTTTGTCATAAATTTAGAATATAACAATAAAATAAAATTAATGAATCATGCACTATGTAGCAGCTTGAAAGTTGCTATGTCTGATGTGACCTTTGTTACTTTACTTTCATTTTAAAGACAGCAGATAATATTCATTACAATGAACCAATGTGAAAGTCAGTATTTAAGTAATTAAGAGTCGAACTGTAGCCACAAGAAAAAAAAAATTCTGACACTGTGCAACATTCCATGTCATCTATTTTGTATTATCTTCAAACTTTGAAAAGTCATATCGCAAAACCAGCGATAGCTAAACACAATTCCAATGGATTTTCATTCAGGATTTCACACTCTTAATGAAGCACAATTACTTTTAATGAACCGAACTGTTGGGAGACGGACTGCAGTGAGACGAACTGCTGTGAGACGAACTGCTGTGAGGCAAACTGCTGTGAGGCAAACTGCTGTGAGGCGAATTGCTGTGAGACGAACTGCTGTGAGACGAACTGCTGTGAGGCAAACTGCTGTGAGACGAACTGCTGTGAGGCAAACTGCTGTGAGACGAACTTTAATGAAGCAAACTAAAACGAGACGACCTAATATGAGGCAAACTTTAATGAGACAACCTTAAATGCAGCAAACGTACATCAGACAATCTACAAGGAGACAAAATTAAGTGAGACGACACAATTGAATGAGACAAACCAAAACGGAGACAAAATCAAATGAGACAACGAAATAAGTTGAGACAAACTACGATGAGACAACAAAATTCATTGCCCTTTTGGCGTTCCATAATTTGTTTGTGTTACAGTTTGTCAATCTCATTTTAGATGTACATATCTCGTAGTCTAAGCCGTAGGTGTTACTGTGCAGATCTGCAATTATGGGTGCAGCATACATGTTCACAGTCCCAATGGGCTTCGATGTACTTGCCTGCAAGTTCAATTCTTCTAGTTGCACTTGCCTTAACATCGATGACTACGCGCAAACACCTTCTAGGCTGTGTGTCTTTCCTCAAAAAAATGGCGGTACTTTGTTCTACGTCGTACTTTGGTTCAGCTGGGAGTAATGTTCCGGTTTAGTCTATTGGCGCTATACTGTCGTTGATAACCTTTCGTCGGGTAATTTAGAGGGCGCAATATCAATACTAATAAACCTTTTTAGTGAAACTTCCTTTTTAACATTTTTGCCTTTTTTGCCCTGATCGCCGCAAACGTGACCTAGCAGGGCTAAAAGACAAAGTTATTTCACGGGTCAACAAATTTATACAAAAGTCTGTACTGAAACTAAAAGTAGTGTGGAAAAAACATATCATTTTTTTGTGGGGGGGGGACCAAATTTACTTACGCAAAAACAAGCTTACTTTTGGCGATGCTTTATTTGCAACTTCGAGTATTTGGGGGAAGTTTGAACTTATATGGGGAGACAAACTTATTTTAACAAACAAATCTATTTTATATATAATTATAAACTTTATTATTTTATAATAGCTTTCGTGAGACGTTGTTCCTTTCCATTTTGAATATGAACGCAGTTCAGACTTTCTTTCCATGACTTCGGAATCATACTATCGTAGATAGGATACCAAAATAAAGAGATAAAGGAAAATGGTTTAAACCAAATTTTATACAAAAGGTATCATAATCAAAAGCATTAACACCATGGTCGAAAAAGTTATGTAATCTAAAAGCATCCTTACGTATGAATACGTTTGAAAAAATTAGCCCATTGCCAAGTTTTATGAAAGAGTTATTCAGGACGTTCTGTTTTCCATACAAATTTCCATCTGGAGGTCTAAAATCAACGTCAGACTATGCATAACAAACATCACTAATATAGACATTCGAAATATTGAGATCGTGTTTAGCAAATTTGCACTCAAACAAGAAACCATTACCATATCCTTTAAGCTCTTCATCAAACAAAATCTTCTACAAGCTCTTATTATCATCGAGATATAATTTAACCCACTAACATTTTAAACTTATTGCAAAAGATGATATATCAATCATATTTAAACTTCCCTTAGATTTATTATCAATTAAAACATTTCTCTTAACTTTATCAGGTATTTTTAGACCAAATACATCCGTAGGAAAGGTTCTCTAAGTCCATAAAATACTGGGTACTTGGATTCGGTAAAAGAAAAAGAAAATGAGAAATGAGAAAGGTTTTAATAAGAACAATTTTACCAATAGGTGTGAGATCTCTGGAAGACCAAACGTTAAAGATTCTTTTAATTCGTGATGATTTCGGAACATAGTTCAGCTTAAAGAAATCATCATGATGATGCGTGAATGAAATACCTAAATACCTAACAGTATCGTTATACCTAACAGTCGTGGCTAATGACGAAGTCAAACATTTGGAAATAGGGAGGTGGGTCAGAAAAAAAGGAGGGCCGAGGGCAAAAAGACAGGATTTGTCTAAATTTACGTTTAAACCAGACGCTTTACAAAACTTTTTTAAGTACATTCACTGTTTTCGTAATATCATTCAAGGACCCATCTGTTAAAACCACTGTGTCATCTGCATAAGTAGAGATTTTACAAACCGAATTTGAGATGACAATTCCATTAACGTTAAGACTGGATTTAATCATAGCAGTAAAAAATTTCAGAACAGGTAATAAATAAATAAATAAATAAGGATAAGGGGGCATTCTTGACGCACACCCCTTGAAATCCTGAAATACTCAGTAAGGAAACCGTAACTGTAGCGTTCAAACCCACAGTCTAAAATCTCTACCAAAATTATAATAAGCAAGGGTGTTTTGAATAAACTCCCAATCAAGTCGATCGAACGTTTTATCGTAGTCCAGGAATATAAGTGCTCCGGGGATATCATGATCAGTACAGTAGCTAATGCGATCGGGAATTAATCTAACATTTTCCCCAATAAAGTGCCCTTTTAAGAAACCAGTCTGCTCTGGATCTGTTAAGTCAGAGAGCACAGTCTTCATACGTGCAGCTAGACACTTAGCAACGATTTTGTAATCTACTTTAAGTAGGGCGATTGGAAGCCAATTCTTTATGTAGCGGTTATCTTTATTTTCCTTTGGAATGAGCGTTAAGCAAGCTCTGCCCTGCTCATCAGAAATAAAGTCTTTTTGAAAGACAAGGTTAAAAGAGTTTACAACAAGTAAACCAACATCGTCCCAGAATACACGATAAAATTCAACAGGGATTCCATCAGAGACGGGAGATTTGTTCAAAAGGCATTTATAATAAAGAGCGGCTACATTCTACAATGAAGGTATGACCTTGGAATGCTACTCTACGATTTCTCATAATGAAGATATTCGCTTTGTAAGATAGACATCGAACTATAAATCGTTACAAAATTTAATCCGAATGTTTCGATATCATATAAGGATGATTTGAAAGTAAAGTAGTATAAAATATAAAAGAAGACTATTACCACGAAGTCAGTACAAATGGGCTGACTACAATATCTAGTATAGTCTATTAAAGATTAGAGTATAAAATATCCTTAGTTACAGCTCTGGAAAATGGCCTTTTGGAGACCCAGATTGAGGTAAATTGGACCTAATGATATACCTCTCAATTGGCCTTGAACAGAGGGTCCTACCGTGAAAATATGCGAGAAATTTAGATTGAAATTTCTCGATCAGATGGAATGATGCACAATTGACATTTATCTCAGAGTTCGTTAGGTTATAATATCAATTAAATCGTTGGAAAATTTATCCCGAATGTTTCGATATTACAGGTGACAAAATCACAATTTTTGACGAAAAAACGATGTGTCTACGGATACCTTAGTTATCCATTAAGTAGTTATATGAAATGATCCTTCCAATTTTTTGCAACAACCAGTAGGAATTTTAGACACCAAATATGTAAAACCATGTCAAGATATGATCTTGCAATACAGGCAGTAAAAATGATGTTAGTCTCGGTCAATTTTATGACATCAGGGAATATATGGAAGATATTTTCTTAAACTTTGAGGGTAAACCCTAAATTCCAGTGTAGATTTCGTTCCTTTATATTTTAATTCTTCATTTTTGTTTTTGTTTTGATGGACATCCAGAGTTTTAATGTTTCCTAAATATATTTATCAAGTTTGAAATCATCAAAAATCATGGGCATGTGTTGAATAGTGGTAAAATTATATACTCTAAAGTGAAACGGTGACTCATTGAAAATAGTTTCCTTCTTTGCTTCTATCAACGTACACAGATCCTGCAGCAAAAGGAATGAAAAGAAAAAGATAATGGAGCTCTCTTTTAATTTGTCATCCAAATAATTTCATCTTCATGAACACATCCACCGTACATGTCAATTTATTTTTGTGATATTACGTAACTGATTGTTAGACTACAGAAGTGTCATTTTTTTGAAAATGATGAAAAATCGGTAGTATAGCGTAGGGGGGGGGGGACTGAGGGAGGGAGAATTAGATGAGATTTTTCTCTAAACAGAAGGGAAATGTATAATCTTAATGTTACTTTGTCAAATGTCAGTGGAATCTTTCTCGTACTATCATAATTATTATAATGAAGAAATAATTTTCTTAATGTATCTTGGAATGTGCTGTCATATATTTCGATCTAATTAACATTACTTCTTGTCTCTTAAGTTGTCGATTAAAAATGATATTTTGATATCATTGGTTATATGGATGGTTGGAAAGTATAGTAGCATTAAATATAAAAGAAGACACGAAGTCAGTAACACGGTTGGGCTGACTGCAGTATATAGTATAGTCTATTAAAGGATACCGTAGAAAATATCCTTAGTTACAGCTCTGGAAAATGGCCTTTTGGAGACCCAGATTGAGGTAAATTGGACCTAATGTTATACCTCTCAATTGGCCTTGAACAGAGGGTCCTACCGTGAAAATATGCGAGAAATTTAGATTGAAATTTCTCGATCAGATGGAATGATGCACAATTAACATTTATCTCAGAGTTCGTTAGGTTGTAATATCAATTAAATCGTTGAAAAATTTATCCCGAATGTTTCGATATTACAGGTGACAAAATCACAATTTTTGACGAAAAAACGATGTGTCTACGGATACCTTAGTTATCCATTAAGTAGTTATGTGACATAATCCTCGCAATTTTTGGTACAACCAGTAGGAATTTTAGACACCAAATATGTAAAACCATGTCAAGATATGATCTTGCGATACAGGCAGTAAAAAATAATGTTAGTCTCGGTCAATTTTATGACATCAGGGAATATATGGAAGATATTTTCTTAAACTCTGAGGGTAAAGCCTAATTTCAGTATAGATTTCGGTCCTTATATTTTGATTTTTCATTGTTGTTTTGTTTTGTTTTGATGGACATCCAGAGTTTTAATGTTTCCTAAATAAATTTATCAAGTTTGAAATTATCAAAAATCATGGGCACGTGTTGAATAGTGGTAAAATTATATACTCTCAAGTGAAACGGTGACTCATTGAATTAATTTCGCTCTTTGCTTATATCAACGTACACAGATCCTGCAGCAATAGGAATGAAAAGAAAAAGATAATGGAGCTCTCTTTTAATTTGTCATCCAAATAATTTCATCTTCATGAACACATCCACCGTACATGTCAATTTATTTTTGTGATATTACGTAACTGATTGTTAGACTACAGAAGTGTCATTTTTTTAAAATTATGAAAAATCGGTAGTATGGGGGGGAGGGGGGGCTTGAGGGACTGAGAATCAGATTAGATTTTTCTCTAAACAGAAGGGAAATGTATAATCTTAATGTTACTTTGTCAAATGTCAGTGGAATCTTTCTCGTACTATCATAATTATTATAATGAAGAAATAATTTTCTTAATGTATCTTGGAATGTGCTGTCATATATTTCGATCTAATTAACATTACTTCTTGTCTCTTAAGTTGTCGATTAAAAATGATATTTTGATATCATTGGTTATATGGGTGATTAGAAAGTATAGTAGCATTAAATATAAAAGAAGACACAAAGTCAGTAACACGGTTGGGCTGACTGCAGTATATAGTATAGTCTATTAAAGGATACCGTAGAAAATATCCTTAGTTACAGCTCTGGAAAATGGCCTTTTGGAGACCCAGATTGAGGTAAATTGGACCTAATGTTATACCTCTCAATTGGCCTTGAACAGAGGGTCCTACCGTAAAAAATATGCGAGAAATTTAGATTGAAATTTCTCGATCAAATGGAATGATGCACAATTGACATTTATCTCAGAGTTCGTTAGGTTGTAATATCAATTAAATCGTTGAAAAATTTATCCCGAATGTTTCGATATTACAGGTGACAAAATCACAATTTTTGACGAAAAAACGATGTGTCTACGGATACCTTAGTTATCCATTAAGTAGTTATGTGACATAATCCTCGCAATTTTTGGTACAACCAGTGGGAATTTTAGAAACCAAATATGTAAAACCATGTCAAGATATGATCTTGCAATACAGGCAGTAAAAAATAATGTTAGTCTCGGTCAATTTTATGACATCAGGGAATATATGGAAGATATTTTCTTAAACTCTGAGGGTAAAGCCTAATTTCAGTATAGATTTCGGTCCTTTATATTTTGATTTTTCATTGTTGTTTTGTTTTGTTTTGATGGACATCCAGAGTTTTAATGTTTCCTAAATATATTTATCAAGTTTGAAATTTTCAAAAATCATGGGCATGTGTTGAATAGTGGTAAAATTATATACTCTCAAGTGAAACGGTGACTCATTGAATTAATTTCGCTCTTTGCTTATATCAACGTACACAGATCCTGCAGCAATAGGAATGAAAAGAAAAAGATAATGGAGCTCTCTTTTAATTTGTCATCCAAATAATTTCATCTTCATGAACACATCCACCGTACATGTCAATTTATTTTTGTGATATTACGTAACTGATTGTTAGACTACAGAAGTGTCATTTTTTTGAAAATGATGAAAAATCGGTAGTATAGGGAAGGGGGGGGGGACTGAGGGAGGAAGATTTAGATGAGATTTTTCTCTAAACAGAAGGGAAATGTATAATCTTAATGTTACTTTGTCAAATGTCAGTGGAATCTTTCTCGCGCTATCATAATTATTATAATGAAGAAATTATTTTCTTAATGTATCTTGGAATGTGCTGTCATATATTTCGATCTAATTAACATTACTTCTTGTCTCTTAAGTTGTCGATGAAAAACGATATTTTGATATCATTGGTTATATGGATGGTTTGAAAGTTAAGTCTTTTAAAATATAAAAGAAGACTATTACCACGAAGTCAGTACCACGGAAGACCTGCCTGCAGTATATAGTATAGTCTATTAAAGGATACCGTAGAAAATATCCTTAGTTACAGCTCTGGAAAATGGCCTTTTGGAGACCCAGATTGAGGTAAATTGGATCTAATGTTATACCTCTCAATTGGCCTTGAACAGAGGGTCCTACCGTGAAAATATGCGAGAAATTTAGACTGAAATTTCTCGATCAGATGGAATGATGCACAATTAACATTTATCTCAGAGTTCGTTAGGTTGTAATATCAATTAAATCGTTGAAAAATTTATCCCGAATGTTTCGATATTACAGGTGACAAAATCACAATTTTTGACGAAAAAACGATGTGTCTACGGATACCTTAGTTATCCATTAAGTAGTTATATGACATAATCCTCGCAATTTTTGGAACAACCAGTGGGATTTTAGAAACCAAATATGTAAAACCATGTCAAGATATGATCTTGCAATACAGGCAGTAAAAATGATGTTAATCTCGGTCAATTTTATGACATCAGGGAATATATGGAAGATATTTTCTTAAACTTTGAGAGTAAACCCTAAATTCCAGTGTAGATTTCGGTCCTTTATATTTTGATTTTTCATTTTTTTGTTTGTTTTGTTCTGACGGACATCCAGTGTTTTAATGTTTCCATAAATATATTTATCCATTTTGAAATTATCAAAAATCATGGGCATGTGTTGAATAGTGGTAAAATTATATACTCTAAAGTGAAACGGTGACTCATTAAATTAATTTCGTTCTTTGCTTCTATCAACGTACACAGAACCTGCAGCAATAGGAATAAAAAGAAAAAGATAAGGGAGCTCTCTTTTAATTTGTCTTCCAAATAATTTCATCTTCATGAACACAACTACCGTACATGTCAATTCATTTTTGTGATATTACGTAACTGATTGTTAGACTACAGAAGTGTCACTTTTTAAAAATTATGAAAAATCGGTAGTATAGGGGAGGGGGGGGGGGGACTGAGGGAGGAAGAATCAGATTAGATTTTTCTCTAAACATAATGGAATTGTATAATCTTGAAGTTACTTTGTCAAATGTCAGAGGAATCTTTCTGGTGCGATCATAATTATTGAGTTCAATTATTGTATTACATTGTTGCAGAAACAAGAAGTGTACGAATGTATCATATTTCATATCGCCTGTTTCGTTAATGGCACGTTTTTATGAAATCCTGTGAAATAGTTTATTGCCATGTATCATTTTCTCGTGACTGCAATCGTTGACACTTGATAATTATGGTGTTCTCGTAAATATGCTTACGCCTATAAACAGTCAGTCTGCTACGATGGGAGACTACTGCTATCAGGATAAAAACCGTTCTGTTAAAGTAAAATCAGCAATCCTCAGATCATGCTCACGTGAGTTTAAGCATTTCGAACAATTGGTCGTTGCTTTACATGCCTATATCATTTGGATGTCTCTAACAGAGTTTACATAGTAGACTTTGCACATCAAAATATGTTCTGTAGTATATGTTAATAGTGACCTATGTCACTGGTATCCCAGGACCGTCAATACGTTGCTGGGTGTCACGCTGGCCCATTTGTATTCTCTGCTGGTCAGACCTATCAGCTGCCTGATGGGACCGTCTGTGAGGGGTCATGGTCTCAGACCGCTTGAAACTAGGTATATATGTGATGCCACTAGTGTACCTCAGTTGAAGCAAACCTTACTGCACATATCGCCATCTGTCTACCATCACATGTTCCTGTATATATTTAAACGTGTGTAAAATAATTGAATACAAAAGGTCGAATGGGAGATAATTAAATTGGCATGCCTTCTAATTAGAGTGTCCTTCACTTGTATGAAAAACGGTCCAAATAAGCCGATTTTATGGATCAAAATACAAAAATAACCTTCCTCTCTGTTTTTCGACTGTGTCGTTGCCAAAAATCCGTTGTTTACAATACAATACGTTAATTGATCCAATTCAATTTACACCATAAACTGACCTGCTAGTTCGGTGTACTCAAATGAGTGATTTCTATTTTTACTTTGTACGACAATTCTTGCAGACTAAGAGTTGACCAAAGTGGCAGATAAGATGTGATTCTAAACCTGACGCAGGATACCTTTTATTTTTGGAGCTGATTATTGTCTCATGTATGATGTTTTATCATGGTGGTTTGTTTCTTGACAGTCTCATTATTATGTTTTCTTGTCATCCTCGGCTCCACGTGGGTCTTTGGAAAATCTCACAATGTACCTCCTGGTCCAAACAATCCACTGGCAGTACTAAGGTTTCAAAGAAACGCCTACCTTACTATTACACGGTTAGCGGAGACGTATGGTCCTGTTTACAGTTTTCGTTTTGGCAAAATTCTTGTTGTTACACTCAACAATATTGACGTTATACGAGAGGCAACTTTGGAAAAGTCGGAATCTTTTTCCGACAGACCGGCTAGTAACATAATAAATGCGATAACTGGTGGCAATGAAGGTAAGTCACGGCGACGTACCCCGCTGTCTCCACACGTAGATTCTGGTCAACCCTAATTGTCATCGAGTGTGTCATTTCAAGGTATGTGACTGTGACTTAGTATTGGGTCTGACTTGTACTTCGGTAATCAGGTAATGCGTCTGTCTCCGATGTCTCGGTCAGATTCAGACGACTACAATAAGTCCCTTAGTCGGAGTGAGTCTGTGACACCTGTAGCAGTTTTCATGAATTATCAAATCATCACTGTATAACACTTGTGAATATTGCACCATGTATTACCACGGAACAAAGCTACTACCATACACAGGTTGAAGATACGAAAACGTATTGTTTGTCAGTTTCTCCTGATCATTTGTAATGGTATTGTCAGTGCCAGTGTTCCATCTGTTTAATGAAGTGAATACTGTGATAGGCTACACGGTGAGGCACGTTAGATTATCCTAACACTCTGGTTGCATAATTGAAAGGACGATGCATTCTTGTATTCTGTTTTTGCTTGATTGTTTATTATTTCGAAGCAAACTTAAAAAGTAGTTTCATTTGACTTCTGAAAGATCAACATAAAAAAAAGTAAAAAAACTTTTTTTTCGAGACTTGTTGTGGACTAAGTATAGAGCAGAAATTACCATTGTAATAGTGGGGGCATGAGTAAAGCAAAACAAGTAGCAGCGTAAAAGTCGGGAAAAAGTATTCTTCGAATACATTCCTTTTTGCAGTTTTGTCAATGTTCATGTAGGAGCCTATACATTTTGATAATTATTACATTTAGCATCATTCAATCAGTATGGAGTCGCATTAATTATAGTTTGTGTACTCCGGTGCATTTCTGACTGACGCGTGGTTGCATCAACCAACGGACATTTCCTGGAATGGAACTGTCTCAATGGGCAGTATTTGGTTCCTGTTTCAGCAGATGTTTATTTATGTTTATGTTTTTATCAATTGCTACATTACAGAGAGATATAAAAGCAATGTCTCCTGCTCAACGAGCTTGTTAAAATATGCCAAAAGACATTAACACAAAAAAGTAGGCAGGAGTTCTGACAAGTTTTGAAGGTCTCCAAAACTAAACACACTTTTCGTTGAAATTATCTTCAGGTTGCCTTAAAAGCAATGGCCAACTTGAATTTTGGAAATGACTGAAACTTTGTTCTGTTTCGTAGGTTCCGTTATCTTTGGTAATGGTGAACATTGGAAACAATTGCGGAAATTTGGAGCCAACGCCTTCCGGAACTTCGGAGTTGGTAAAAGAAGTCATCCAAAGAAGATCAGTGAAGAAGCAAACTATTTGATCTCTGCCTTTAAGGATCAAAATGGAGAAGCATTCGATCCCGTCTTATCCATCAACAACGCTGTATCCAACATAATTTGTGTTATATGTTTTGGTGAGAGGTGAGACCCTACTCTGTGAAGGACTAAAAAAACAAGTTGTCTGAAGACAATGCACGACAACATACTCCTTCCATTCATCCAAATCTGTACATGTATGCTCTTCCCATTTTTTTTCTCTCTGTTTTCAGATACGATTATGAGAGTGACAACTTCCAATGTCTTCTTAGTATAATACGATCGATGGCAGGTTCTATGACCAACTTTTCTGTGTTGCACTGCATACCTAGTACATTAGTCTCGTTAGCACGACACTTGCCTTTACTTAGAAAGATGAGACAGAACTTTAAAACGGTGAAATCATTCGTATCAGACAGAATCCAAGAACGCAAGACCAGCCTCGATTCAAATGACGTGGGAGACATCATTGACATGTACTTGATGACAAGAGACAGACAAAACACGGAGGCAGGAAAGAAACCAGATTGTGACTTGACTACAGCGTGGAGATTTATCATGGACCTATTCGCAACCGGTTCTGATACGACAACAAAATTTTTGCTGTGGGCTTTAGCAATCTTTTGCCATTTCCCGGAAGTGCAAGAAAAGGTACTTCTTTCGAAAAAATGCTTTTCTTTGATCTCAATGTCATGAAATGCATTCCCAGCCTCATATAGCATGATATTAACACTCATCAGTGGCGTAACCAGCGGAGGAGGGGGTGGGGGCATGGTTCTCCGGAGTCCCTGTCAAATGTTTTGAACCCCGATTGCCCTCAAATGAAATTCGAAGGTAAAAAAATACGGGCCAAAATTTGTATACGACAAGAACTTCCCACACTGTCATTGAAAGTATGAATTTTTAGCATTTGCATGGAAAAAGGTTATTGACAATAGAGAAATTTTGGAATCTTTATATGACAGAAGTTTTGAAAACTTCACAAACGTACAACGCAGAAGCCTACTTATCCGAATGTCCTTGGCATCGACCATATGGCTTGGAAGGTTTGCCTCCAAGGTAGTACTTCCATGCACCAGAGTGCAAACTGCGGTCAGTATAAAGAAAATGTTAGCTGGAACTCACAACGCCAGAAAGACTGGGAAGTGCAATTTCCTGCAATCTGAGATGCATTTTTATCCCAATTTTTTCTATGTACGCAACGAGCTAACCGATGGTGGCGCTCCGCTAAGATAGTGTCATTACTGCTTGCCCCTCCACTTCAACCCTTTGCCCCCCCCCCCCTCAGTCTCCCCAGATGAAGTCTGGCTACGGCACTACCACTCATATTGTAGTTATAGTAGTCACCTTATCTTAAGGGGTGAAATGTTCGATACAAGACGTATTCTCTTTCCTCCTTTTCTGGTAATTAGTCACAGTTGTTACGTGTTGTATATGTTTTGTAAATATTGTACATATAATAGTACATATACACATATAAATGCTTAAAATAACCAGTACAAACAAAGAAACATGAGTTGAATGTGTCATAGATGGCATTATTAAGGCGTAATTGTGTTCCAACGAAAACACCATGACTGTCAATATCTCACACATTCTAAAATTCGACTAGCTTGCCGACAAATTTTTGCCCCTCACCTCTTATGAATGCGTGACAGCACCGAACCTGTAATACCCCACCTACATTAGGACATTAGATAAATGGTCCAAAAAGTGCTTCCTCTCAGGTGATGATAAGAGTAAGCAGTATAGTGGTTCTCTTTTCATTTTATGTATGTCAACGTTAGAGCTACAAACGCATACTATCTTTTGTAATGTTCCTCTTCATGTTTTATGTCCTATGCATGCAGATATACCAAGAAATCAAGGAAGTGGTTGGGGTAGACAGGCTTCCCGTCTACGAAAAGAAATCACAGATGCCGTATACCGAAGCTGTCATACTAGAAATACAAAGATTTCGTCCAGTTCTTCCTCTGTTTGAACGTGAAAATTCACGCGATGACACAATCGGGGGATACTTTATCCCGAAAGGTTCAAGGGTTTTAACAAATGTCTGGGGAGCTGGTCATGACCGGACAAAATGGGATAATCCTTACGACTTCCTACCGGAGAGGTTTTTAGCAGCAAGCGCTAAAACTGTGATAAACCAAGACTCTCATATTCCGTTTGGAATTGGTAAGTTATGATATAATCAACCACGGAGCGGGGTTCCACTTGACATTTGTAAACCCCTTTGGGATGTCCTCCGGCTTGCGATTGATGAAAAAAAGTCAAACTGAGGTTGATTCTTGGGAGCTTTTTGTAGAAAAGTTGGCTTTAATGTGTAGATGCGATGCTCTCCCGATTTTGCATTCAGGATTTCGCAACTACCCCAGCACTAAAGAACAGAAAAATCATGAAGTGTTTTATGTTGCCCAATTATTAGTCGCATGCACTGGTGGTAATGATGATTTTACTTATTACTGGTAGCAGTAGTATGTGCACCATGTTTATGTGTGTGTAGGTCTGAAGTTAGATGTGCTAGGCATGTTATCGATTTTCATAATTAGCTATAGTCAGCTACGTTGGTGGGTTTCGTTTTTCCAGGTCGTAGAATTTGCCTTGGTGAAACATTGTCAAAGACAGAGGTATTCCTCTTCCTGACAAGCTTGGTGCAAAGGTTTTGCTTCCGGCTACCAGATGGTGACCCACTGCCGTCTTTGGAGGGTAATCATGGAGTTGTACTCAGTCCGAAACCCTACAAAGTATGTGCTGAACTGAGGGCGTAGTCACACCGTTTTTGCATAGCCACTGTGAACTGACTGTGGAATACTTATTTAAGCGAGCTTGCGCGCTACAATCCACGCAGTTGCCCGTACATGGTTACTGGTATAAAATGAACATTGAGTGATCGTATTGTATTTGTGGCAGTTGTCATGGAGGTTACGGGGATAATAAAATGTGCCTTGTAATATCAATTGTCCGTGCCTTCTGACGATTTTCTTGGTAATGTCACACCTGTCACCGCCAACCTCTACCCGCACGGATACACGGATACACATTATCACATTATTATGTTCGTGTATCAATTAATTCGTTCTCATGAATTGCAGACATGAGAGCTCTGTTTCAAGCCAGGGTACTCATCAGTCCCCAGACCAATATATATATAGAAATACAAAGATTGGAGAGGTCCATATACTAATAATAAAACTGAAAATAGCGATGAGTTTGAAATTCATGATGAATCAAATATATTACGCCAATATTTCGTAAGAATACACCTTACATCGTCACGGCGAAATAGCAAACTGATAATACAAGTCAGTACATTACAAAAACAGCTGTAACAGAAGTAAGTGAGTAATACCAGCTCAAAATAGCTGAAGATTAAAGCTCTGGACGTTTCTATTCAGGGTAGGTTGTAAGTCTTTAATGAAAAGAGACTCCATGATCTTGCGTCTATACCAGGCATTCTCTACATGGAGAACTTTAATATCACCTGGGTTTGGAAGTTTATGGGACGCCGTTTTACAGTGATCGTGTATGGAACTGAATTCTTTGAAATAGTCAGCATTTACATGTTTTTTAAATCTATCACAAAGTCTGAGTTTGGACTCCCCAATATAATTATCTTTACAAGTTTTGTCTCCACAAGGAATATGATAAATACAACCACTGCTTTTAAGATCAGGAATTTTGTCTTTAACCTTGAAAAATGAACCAATTTTAGAACATCTGAAAGAGATCTGTAGTTCTGCATTAGAGCAACGTGTGAAAGACTTAGAGATAGATCTAGCAATTTGATTAGATATATTACCACAGTATGGTAACTTAAGATAGAATTTCGATACGACTTTATTCTCGTCCACAGTGCAGGGGACAGGGCCCATTAATAATCTAGATCTTAAATTACAGGTATATCTCTCAAAACTCTTGATGAGTTTAAGAGGATAAGCGTTAAGAAGAAGGCAATTACGAATATGACAAAGTTCCTTATGGAAAAGTGCATCGGTAGAGCAAATACGTCTAGCTCTACAATGAAGTGCTCTGATAACACTGGTTTTGTACTTATTAGGGGTCCAGGATTTCCAATTACAATACATATATATAATAATATATAGAAATATAGATGGGATGCTTGTCATTCTTTATATATATTCTATACTTTATATTTATATATATATTTATTTATTTACTTATTTACAGTTCTCAGGATGATGAGAATTATTGGCGCAATGAATGGGGAGGCAACGTTATTTTCTGCCATGGTTCAGCGAGGAGTAAAGGTGTGTGCGTTTTATTTAATCCCTCTTTGTTTATTGATGTTTTAAAAGTGGATTGCGACTTAGATGGTCGGTATATCATTCTGGACGTTATGTTTGATGATACTGTTTATACTCTTATTTGTCTTTACGGTCCAAACTTAGACAGCCCGTGTTTCTTTAAAGATTTTATTCTTTTATTGCGAGGTTTCACTTCAGATAATATTATCCTTGGAGGGGATTTCAATTTGGTTTTTAATCTAGATCTTGACAAACAATCCGGTAATCGCCGAACAAATTATAAGGCTAGGGAAGAATGTTTAAATGTTATGCACCATTTTGACTTAATTGATATTTTGAGAGAAAGGAATCCTCTCTGAAAACTTTCACTTGGAAGTCTAATGTTACCCCAGGTATATTTTGCCGTTTGGATTTTTTTCTTATTTCTAGGAATTTATCTCGCTACGTTCTAGCCTAGCTGACGGTCTTAGTCCTGGGCTCCGCTCTGATCACTCGTTTGTGACAATTTCCTTTAATTTCTCTCTCGCTAAACGGGGCCCCGGATTTTGGAAATTTAACAATTCTCTTTTACTTGATTTGAACTACGTTCAAGCTGTGACTGATGTCCTCCATCATCATCTTAGTTATTCTTATAATTTGAATCCATCAATGTTTTGGGACTATCTCAAATACATTATTCGTAAATTCACCATTACTTACAGTAAAGAACTTGCAGCCAGTAATAGACGTTATGAAAAAGATCTTATTAATTACATCACTGATTTAGAAGGTACTCTCTTTAACAACTGGTCAGATTCTCTCTATGCTTCCTTATTAGAGGCTCAAAATAAGCTTCAGCTTCTGTATGAGCAAAAGCTTAATAGTATTATTGTTCGATCAAGGGCACGTTGGGTTGAATCTGGTGAGAGAAATACGAAATATTTTCTGAATCTTGAAAGCCGTAATAAGAATTATAATACTATTTATCGTATTAGGCAGGAGAATGGTGCCATCCTCACTGATGCAAAGGAAATCTTAGATGCTCTTGGTCATTTTTATACATCTTTATATACTGCAGGGAATCATAACTCTGATTCTTTTTTTAATAACTTGCATCTTGAAAATGTCTTGAATGATCATCTTTCTTCGATTTGTGATGGCCCTATTACGGTCGAAGAATGTAAACTTGCCCTTGAGAGTATGCCTTTGAATAAATCCCCTGGCAGTGATGGACTTAGCACTAATTTTTACCTTCGTTTTTGGCATATTGTTGGACAACCGTTAGTTAATTCACTCAGATTTGCTTTTGTAAATGGAGAACTATCCCCGTAGCAGAGAAGAGGTATTATTACTGTTATTCCTAAAGCCGGAAAAGATCCTTCTTTCCTCAAGAACCTTAGGCCTATTTCTTTGCTTAATAGTGACTACAAAATTGGGGCAAAGGTTCTAGCTGGCCGTCTGAAAATTGTTCTTCCGTCTATCATTGGTCAAAACCAAACTGGGTTTTTGAGAGGAAGATTTATAGGGGAAAACATTAGATTTACACTAGACCTTATTGACTACTGTGCCTTTCTTTTCCTTTCAGATTTTGAGAAGGCTTTTGATAAAATCGATTGGTTTTTCTTACACAAAGCTTTAAAAGCTTTCAATTTTGTTCAGTTTTATACGTTGGGTGAGTATATTTCACCATAATACCTACAGTTCTGTGTGTAATAATGGTCATTCTTCAGGTAGTTTCAAATTATCTAGGGGTGTCAGGCAAGGGTGCCCTCTTAGCCCTTACCTTTTTTTAATTCGTGTTGAAACTTTGGCCCGGACTTTTATTAACAGTGATATTGTTAATGGTATTCATATTGGTAACAAGGAAGTTAAAATTTCTCAGTATGCTGATGACACAAATCTTTATCTAGACAGGAGCGTTGATTCTCTTAGAGGGGCCATCTCCATTCTTAATGATTTTTACATCGCTTCCGGTTTGAAAGTCAATTTGGATGAATTTATTTTGTTTCCATTGAGACCTGAAGTTACAAGTAAACTTGCTTTTGTGAATGATTTTGGTGTCCAGTGGTCGACTGGACCTGTTAAGTCCCTTGGGGTGACTTTTACCGTAAATCGTGCAGACCTTTTCTCTCTTAATTTTCCCCCTAAGTTATCACGCCTTAAACGGACTCTTGGTCTATGGTCTAAAAGGGATCTCACTCTTGTTGGTAGGAACACCATTCTTTAGACGTTCGCCCTTTCACAGTTAGTTTTTTTGTTCCTCGTCCTCCCGAATCCTCCAGATCACTTTATGAAGAGTTTGAACCAAGTTATTTTTAACTTCATTTGGAGCAATGGTAGAGAGAAGGTTAGCCGTGATACTCTTGTGAATCCCTTTCAATTTGGAGGTATAAATGTAACTCATATTGATAAATTCATTGCAGGACTTAAATGTACTTGGATTCGCCGTTACATTAACGATAATCCAGGCCATTGGAAGATATTTTTTGATAAATCTCTTATTTCATTTGGAAAAAGTCTTCTTTTCAGGTGTAATTGTAATTTTACTGATCTACCTACAATTAAAAATAATTTTGTGTGAGACGTAGTTCGCTTTTGGTTTACTGTCTCTTACTACACCCCCGTTAGTAACTTCGAAACACAACTCATCTGGAATAACTCTTTTATTAAAGTAAATAATAGGACCATTTTTTACCGTTTCATGTTCGAAAAGGGCGTTTGTTACGTAAAGGATGTTTTAAACTATGATGGTTCTCCAATTTCCTATGATGCTTTTGTTAACAAGTTTGATCTTTACAATTGTCCTTTCACGTTATATTGGGGTATTATTTTGTCTATCCCTCCCACCTGGAAAGTTCCTTTTAGTTACGCAGTCGATCCCTTCATTTCCTTAAATGAACGTATTTATAACGATTTCTACTTTTCTGTTAGAAGTTCTAAGTTTATTTACGAGAAGGCAATTTTTGATTCTATAAGTAAGCCAAAGGCTGTTTTAAAATGGAACACCTCTTTCAACTTTGAGGACAATGTTTGAGAAAAAATATTTCAGTGTCCTTGGTATTCGGTTAGAGAAGCTAAAACACAAGTTTTTCACTTCCGTTTTCTTCACCGGATACTTGGTACAAATAGACTTTTATTTCTGATGAATTTAACGGATAACCCTCTTTGTTCGTTTTGTCAGAGGGAGGAGGAAACTTTAGATCAGTTGTTTTGGAATTGTCATATTGTTTCTTCTTTCTTTTTAGATACTGAAGAACGTTTCCTCAAGAGAAATTTCGTTTTCACAAAAGAAGATATATTTTTTGGTTTCAAAAGAATGATTAAACATCCTTACAATTTCTTAATTTTCCATGCTAAATATTATATTTTCAATGTAAATTAAAAGACACGATACCTTCAATCGAGGAATTCCATTATAAGTTTTTATTTCTGTTGGATGTTGAGAAAACAATTTCATTTGATAACAAGAGTAAAGGTTTTTTTCCATTATGATTATCTGCTTAAGTTTTTTACTGTCTACGAAAACTGCCAAAATAATTTCCTTTCTAAATTATTCTGATATATTGTATTGACTGATTGTAAAGACATCATTCTGAAATAAAGAGTTGGACAAAAAAAAATATTTATTTATATATATATACATATCACATATATATCACATATATATATATCACATATATATATATATCACATATATATATATCACATATATATATATCACATATATATATATCACATATATATATATCACATATATATATATCACATATATATATACATATATATATATATATCACATATATATATCACATATATATATCATATATATATATATGATATATATATATATACATATATACATAGACATATATATATATACATATATATATATAGAGAGAGAGAGAGAAAGGTAGAGAAAGTTATTTGTTTTAGAAAACCGCATTTTTCTAACAGGAAATAGATTGATGCAATGTTTTAACCACTAAAGGGAGAAATTCTGCAAGTTTCACAAAATTGAACTCTCTTTGGTTGTAAATTTAATGATGATTCTGTTAAAAAATGAATGAGCTGTAAACATCTCCTTATTTACCACAATGTATCAATTATTCTTTCTTCATTGATGGTTCAACCTGCAAAGAAAGAAAAGTTAAAGAAAAGGCACGAACATACCAGGAAGAAATATGTCAAACGTCCTGTTTATGTAAAATCATATGCATATATATCCTTTCAAAGCATTATTCCATGCTCGTGTTAACAGTTCACTCAGTTCGAGAAGCAGACGTATGCGTATTGGAAAAACAGAATAACATGTCGGTAACGTTACTGACTTTTAACATGAAAATTAAATGGAAGACAATTCTGTTCTGCTGCTGTATTATATCGTCATTTGAAGAATCCAAAACTCAAGGTAAGTACAATAGCGTTATATTTTCAGGTATGTTTAAGGTAAATTAACACAAAAGGGTAAATTAACATGATATTTCTATATAATTATATATCTAATGTATAACTAGACATTTTTTTTCATAGAATTGATCAATTGAAATGATACAAAATTAGTTACAAAGTAAACTCGATTACATGGTTGGTAGATTCATTCATTGCAGAATACAACGATTCCGTCTTGATAACTGAACGACTCTTGCCCAATGTTCATTTTAAGATGTTTACGTCAGCAAAACAGTTTAGTCTTTGTCTCGGGATAGATCAGTAACCAGCACATGAGACTTGACACGAAAAAAAAAAAAATCTTGTTACAGCGTTAATAGTAGGTGCCGTGTTTATTATTACTATTATTCTCTATTCTCTTGTATATGCATCTCTTTGCATAATATTTTAGTACACTTGCTACCATTTATCTTTACGGGGTATTTTAAGGAGCTACATAAGTCTCCCCGACGATTTATATCTAAATACGTTTTATACCGTAAATATGCATTCAGTAACGTAATCGACGATTTTTCTTTTCATTTAGGGTTAATACATATCGACATTTGGGTTAAATATTTACCAACGAAGTAAAAGCAATGACGAAAAGGTGAATGGCCATTTTGGAAAGATCTACGTTTCACCAGTCATTATAAGGCTATTTGTTAAGGCAAAGAAGACCATTGTGCAGAAATTCAGTATTCAGTACTTTTGACCTTCTGGGTAAATAATTAGTGATAGAGAGACAGAGCTAGAATCTATACTGGAAATATTCACTCGGCCGGGTATCACATTAACATCGACTATGACCCAAACCTTTATGCATAGTCTCAGTTTGCATAGAGATGTACGTCCACACCTAATATTCATTCTCAAAGTTTATGACACTTAATTATTTTCCAGCTTGTGTTCAGGAAATGCGCGCAGACGATCTTCACAGATTTAATTGCTCTGTTACTCCATGTTCTTGGAACAAAACAGGAAAGACAGGACGAACCGTTAAGCTTATGATATGGAACTTTACTTTGATAAGTGGAGACGACAACTGCACGAAAACTTCTTTAAAAGTGAGTATCTTGAAGTATGTCTCCTGTGCGTATTACCTTCTATGCAATTTTTTGTACATATCTTTCGGTAAATACTTTTGACGCACGCTCTATATTTCGGCACATGTGTTCGACACTTAGGCGGTGTATTGCAGTACTATATCATTAAGTAACTTGAATATTCAGCACTTCTATCCACATCAAGCAATTTCAATCACTGATGAAATATACAGCTCAGCGTACTTCGAGAGAATGGGTATACAGAACGATAGGGATTAGATCTGCAACTACGTGGATTGCTTACTTGTTCTTCAAGTATCCATTCGCAGATGAGAAATCCAGTTGCGGCCACAGTCATTGCTCAACTGTTTCCAACGTTAAGGGATAAACTGGATATGTAAGAGTTTGTTAATTGTGTTTTTAAATGGTGAAATGTTATTATCAGTCTCTCTGTTACTTTTGGTTCTTGGTTAGGAGGTCTATACATGAATGGTGAACATAAGAAGGGTATAATTGGAAATTGATACTGTAGTTATTGTGTTGTGGTTACATATTGTAATGAATGCATACTGCTCCGTTTGTGAAAAGTGAGCTTGAACGAGGATGAAAGTAATTAGTTTTATTCACATTTTTGACATTCAAACTCCTCAACGAAATTGAAATAGAACAAAAACAAAACGAAAAGCACTTAGTCATTGTGGTCACAGGACATTAAACATGAATTGTCTTCTCTTGTGAAACTGATGTAATTTAGTACGTTGGCAGTTAATGATCCTTAACAGGATTTGCTTTGCACATCATGGTGTCAGAAATGTCACATCTTAATGTTCATGTATATGTTGTTTGCATTTCATCGGTGATGCCTGTCAGTGTTAGAAGAGTTAACACAATGAGTCACTTTACCACGAAATGATATACTTTATACTATATTCATTTTCAAAACATTTTTTTTCAATACGTTACCAAAACATTTCTTCTCAATTGACCAGGGTTAAAGTAGTTACGTGCAAACTAAAATAATCTATTTCCGAGAGTAGTCGATGAGGAACATCAGTGGACCAGGTTGATTTAGGTTGTGCTCGGCTGAACAAGAAGAGCAAAGCGATTGTGGGACTTTTGTGGCTAGCTACCTATTGAACAGTTAACAGTTTCTATGTGTCTGGTGCGTCGATTATCTAGAACTTGTTCTCACTATGCTTGGTGAATTTGTTTACGCATCAGCAAAACATCGTTTGGGATGGGACTGTATGATTACTTCAGTTAATACAAGTC
The DNA here is from genome assembly GCA_021234535.1 of Stichopus chloronotus. Taxonomy (NCBI): domain Eukaryota; kingdom Metazoa; phylum Echinodermata; class Holothuroidea; order Aspidochirotida; family Stichopodidae; genus Stichopus; species Stichopus chloronotus. Next base: position 26,788,442 of record CM037830.1, read on the forward strand.
AAACTGGTAACCTCTATAGCAGGCTAGTCAACACAAGATGACGACGTTGTAAATCTATAAAACACACTTACCATAAAATTACTTTTGCATTTTTGGGGATCATCAAAATATTTTCATGTACTGGATCGATGTATGATATTGGTGTACAGAGTCATCACGAAGGTGTAAGTACAGGAATTATCACAACACACAACATTTGATTAAATCTCCTTTAACTATTAACCAACTGAACAATGATGTTCACACGAAACCTGTTTATCCATATCGAAGGTACAATAAATCCACAATATTCAATTACCTTACCTCTCAGTCTTTAAATTGACCTGCAATAATTGATTTAGTTTCTTTTATTCTTCAGATGTAATGACAATTAGGAATATTCATGAGTCCAAGCTCCCTTAAATTGGTTCAACGTTGATATAATGTTGATCCAATACATTGATCAACAATTCACTGTCCTGCGTTGGCCCAACGCTGGTCCAATCTACACTGTTCAACACTTATGTAACGTTGACCCACTACTGGATAGTGGGTACTGACAGTTACCAACGTTGGTCCAACGTTGGATAAACAAGTATGCGCTATCTATGATGGTTTGAGGGAAAAGGTCATAAGACGACACTGCTGCTGGTATGCGTTTAGTTATGGAGGGTTGCATATGGTTGAGGACTGCGACTTTCTGTAAGGTTTGTGCGTGTATGCCTGTGTAGTGCCTGTGTTTGTGACATCTAGGTTTACTTTAAATTAAAATCGACGTGTCTTAGATTGGTTTGATCAGAGATTTTTAATCAGCACAGAAGTTTTTACCAGGAATGTCTTCAGCGACTGACTGTGGAACAGCATTTACAAAGATAACAAATTTGACTTTCTTACTAGGTATTCGATGGTGTCGTTTCAAAGAACTCAACAATATGCATATCGTTACCACAGTATGTCTTTATTCCCGATGATGCATTTCAGTTGATGTTTGGCTCTCCAAACGATAACGCGACGTTGGGAATATGTCTACAACTTATACCAGGTAAATAGAAATATTTCTCCGTATGCGTGGAGTCAAACTAAACCAAATTAAACGAAACAGATTATATTCCAAAGTTGTGCTTGAATATGGAGAAGTTTATAAATGTTATGATATTAACAGGTTCAAAATGGTCAATGATTATATGGCGCTCCAATTACTTTAATAATGGATAACCATGTACAGTTGAAAATCACGACGTCTGTTACTTATAGCTTTAAACAGCAGATAATGATGTAAAGTATTTCTTTGTTTTAATGAGAAAGAATTACAAGATATGTTACTTTAACAAAAATGCAATATGCACAGAGCCAGCTGTGAGTGGATTCCTAGCAAGTCAAGAAAACTGCACCGAACAGAAGAGCACACGTCGACAACCGACGAATACAGCCAAAAAAGGTCTGTTTTGTACTTTAAGGAAAACATTTAGCCTTAGTTAGTACACATAGAAATATTCCCTGTTTGAATGTGCATTCTGTTCTGATAATGTTGTGGATTATTCTCACAATTAAAAATCTGTGGCATTAATCTGTAGCATTTCTGTCTCATTAATTTCGTTCATTAATTTTGTGTTTTTCTTTTTTTTTCTTAACGTTTATCATGGGCACATAGTTTAGTAGACGGTACAGAAAATGGCTGGTTAAACTTTGATCGAGAGTAATTTCTTGTTTTGTTCACTGCCGCCTTTTAAATGAACAATTTACAGAAAGGATTATTTAGATAAAAGCGACTATCAGATTATCTAACTTAGGCGTAAACCTAAAGACGATGGGTGGTATCTTAGCATTTCACTAGTAGTAGCTTTGAACTTTTGGGCGAACCCTTAATTGGTAGGGTATGTAGAGTACTGCGCACTACGAAGAGAACCGGTGGATTAGCTAGAGAGAGCAAAGACTTACGTTTGATGTGCAACAATCCGGGTTAAATTACGTTGGACTTAGCGAAGTGAAGAACCATCAAGAGGCAGCAAACATGATAATAGACGTTTAAGCATTTGATCGAACATAGTCATGGAACTGCGGCAACTACCTAGTAGTTGCATGGAGTCGACGCGGCAAGCACACTATGGTATTGGTCAACTCTGTAACAGTTATGCTATGCGCTATATCAATCAACGACGGAACAGAAAGACGTGCGAACGTGGGAGAACCAAAAATCTACTTACTAACTGGATTTAGGTGATTGTCTCTTTTCAACAGCAGGTCAAAACTAATGAGCCGTTTTCCAGTGAAGTTAACTGACGCTAGTCTTGTCCTTGGGTGTCGCAACTATTCTTTTGACCTTTTGGCATTCTACGTCGACATTATTGCGACACTCAAAGATAGTAGTTCTCGGTAATCTTGGTCAAGACTTAGTGTATCTTTCCGGCCCTATTTCCACAATCCACGACCACACACAGTATGCGCCCACAGTACAATAATGATAAAATTTGCGGCGCCCCTCCTTGGACCTGCACTTTCTCGTCGTCCACTAATGGTAAATGGAGCAGTTTGGATATTGGTGTGAGGGCGCTCTGTATGTACAACATATGCAACTTATGAATGATTCGAACCTGTACAGGTTACTGAAAGAAAATACCTACCATCGTCTTATCACAAGACTAAGTTCTCGGCGACTTCACAGCGGTGAGCAGTTTGGCCAATCGAGGTCATATAGAGATCAGTTACTCTAACGGATTTACAGAATTTCAATATGTTAATGTCACATACACACAAGTTATTTTTAAGAGATTGTTACAGACAGTTTGAATGAGCCTTTTCTCTAAGCGCGTTTTACCCAAACCTTTATTTTCCTTTTAAACAAGCATTTTACATATTTGTTTAAATATGTTTAAATATCGCACGTTCTCATTTTCTAGTTTCAGGGATTATCTTACTCGATCAAACAACTCCCAAGAAACACCAACTTTCTACATGTGGATATATCATTAAAATCAGAGCTGAATCGTTCTACAACAGTTCTGTCTCAATGGTTAGTTCTAACTGTCCTCTGTATTTCTTCAATGTGAATTTGGTTCTCAGCAGTCGTAAAAATCTCGTGGTACGCAATGTTTTTCATGTGTCGTTTATGGTGACTATTGTATTTAACGTAACGTACATAACGCAACGTTCATAGCGTACATAGCATAGGTACGTAAGTATCGTAGATATCGTACATACGTTCATAGGTACATATATACATACGTACGTACCTATCGTACCAATCGAACAATGCAAGAAAGGTTGCTTCTACCGTAAACAACCTTAAAAAGCGAGTGGTGAAATCAGAATTGCATAAACCAAATTTTGTCTTTTCTAGTTCAGCCATTGTTCGAAGTATGAAAGGAAAACTTACAAATACCTTCTCATACCTTCTTCAGGAAACTTAATTTAAAAAAAAGTACTGCAGACCTGCTTTTATTTTGGGGAATAGGTGAATGGACTATATAGTTTGAACAATATTTGATAACAATAAAGGTTAAATTAAAAGTAAAGAAAATTTTACATACTTATTTCATCTATTATTATCTAAGTCCTGAACGATTTTCAAGACAACTCAGCAAAAGGAGTGTCGTAACCAGCTACAATTTTTTTTACTTTCTGTTCTTCCTCTTTTCTCAATAAAGATGATTTTTGAAACCTGTGGAGGAGATTCTTCTTTTCTTGCAATTGACCGAATTGTGATTCGTGGATATAATGAAACAGGTGAGCGATGACGTCAAAGGCATGGTCTGTGTACGTAATAAACTATAGTATGGTTTCATTGGTTTTGGTTTCTAAAAAAGCTTTCATTATCTCATCCCTATACATGTAACGTACCGGAATATAGTTGCTTTGGAGTTAGACGGTATTATGGCTCTCTCAGTTGCCATAGCAACAATTGACATGGTAACATTATGCATGGTTGATATATGGTACATGGTGGGTCAAACCTGGTATGGTAATTAAGATGACCCCCCATAAAGTTAGGGTCAAAATTGTTAGGTCAAAATGTGCGAAGATGTGTTGTGTATGTGTGTGTGTGTGCAAAACGAAATTTCAATTTAAAAAGTTTGCTTCTGCAAATCCTCCTAGACCACAAAGCCGATAGGAGCCAAAGTTGGTAGATAGGTGACCGATTGTCTGAAGTTGTGTATATGTCAAAATCGAAGATTTTATTTTTGCTGTATTCTTAGTATGGTTATTTTCAAAGGACCTTTAAATATATTACCGGTTCATTAGGGTTTATTTAAAAATCATGTTTGTATGTTTTTGGAGGTTAGGTCAAGGTAATAGATCAAAGGTCAAATTTGACACTAAAAAGTTTGCGTCCGAACCTCCTGATATACCGCAGTGTCGATGAGGGTCAAAGTTGGTTGACAGGTGACCCTTGGTCTGAAGTTTTGTCTCCCTCGACATGCAGTGTCTGCCCTTCTTAATATTTCTACATAAATATCTCGTAACATCAAAGGCGTGTGTGTATCATTGAATGTCAAACTTGTCACCTGATCAGTGCCGTCGAGTCTTTTGACATTCATTCTGCTCTCTGCTCACAACACAGCAATAATGAACTAGCAAATGCTCCGTTGAGCATAAGCCTACTCAAATGACTTTGTTAGATGTTAAGGCTGCAGTGTATCTTATTTTCTCCCTAAGGTGGTAATGTGTAATCTGGCTGCGGATAAACATGTAACGGACAAGAGGGATAAGAGGGATAGTTTCATCATGGATATTTAATATCAGATGTCAAAGGTCAACTCTCAAATGGGGGGAAAATGTTTTGAAAAAGTGTGTCGAGATTTCCTTGTAGACAGTAAATCTAATGAATTTCAACCTTGGTTGTTAGGTACCTGAATATGATATGTAGTCTTCATCTGATCGGTGACGTCATAGGTCAACGGTGAATGTAGTACTGCACATAATAAAGTACGGTAGGTTCTGATAGAGGAAGGTGTCAACGTAACTTATTAGTTCTTTTTTCCTTGCAATGTGACTTTATAATTCAACCTATGCAACCATGTCTCTGCCACAGTATTTATGACTGTATACAGTCACGTATGTTTTCGTTATTATGGTAAAAAGAGATCATTTTCTTCAACACATCTTTAACTAAGACGCCTTTTATCTGCCCTATACCCTATCAAGTATTGTCACTATTTCGTGGTGAGAAATGTGTCTGCTTATTATATTTGCCTAAATTTAATTTCCAAAGACTTGTTTTTTTTTTATTTTCACTTAACTTGGCCTTGGATTCTTTAAAATGTGTTACAACAAGCAAAATCTTTGGTTGTTCCTTACAATAAATCATACTGGCCAAAGAAACACCAGAACAGCAAGTCTCAAAAAGAAGTGAATCGGAAAGTTTGCTGTCATCAGATGTTATTTTTTAATGTATTTTAGGTAACCTGGTAATAAATCTCACCATTTCTGGAACTTTGCTTTTCATCCTTGTGTCATTGGGCTTCATAGTCGCCATTCACTTACGAAAACGGTAAGTTGACTACAGTTTACTTACGTTTACTTTACCCAAAAGGATTAATTGATTATTATTTGACATTTAAAAGGAGGATATATAGGGAGTTGTAAAATACATCTCACATAACTTTTTGCATGCACTTTCTTCATACAAATCGAGTAGAAACATACATATTTAATAGAATTGTGGTAAAAAAAAATTAATCTGCAAATGACCTATTTCGTAAGAGGGCGCACCAGTAAAGAGAAAAAAACGTCAATTTTTGAATTTGTCTTACGTTCTCATAGCGCGCAAGATTATGAGTACGTCTTTTATGTATCTCCCTACCTTGAACATGAACTGCTGTTTGGTCGACGGTTATCAATGTTTACATGGACTCTGTGGGTAGACATCGACGCCCTTCAACCAAGATCATTCCTAGTGCAAAGATAGAAAAAGGCATAAAACACATACTCATGAATAATATCTTGCGGGCCATTAGAATACAAGAGAACTTAAGTAATTTACGGTTTTTTCTCTATACTGGGGCGCTCTCTAACAACATTTGTCATTGGCAAATCGTTTTTTCTTAACACAAATCTGTTGAATGGGTATGGTTTTACTGGATTTGGAGGAAGAAAGTTCAAAAAGTTATCACGTAAGATGTATTTCTAACTTCCTACCTCCTTTAACTATAACTCATCTTGAAAGTCTTCAATACATTTTGTATACGTTCACTGGTAAATGTACCATGCTAAATATATTAAAGACCCCTCATTAAACCAAAATATGTATTTATTGGATGGCATTGGTAGGTATCGTATACTAACTACATTATAGGATATGGACGAAGACTCTCATTTTATTCACCCATGGAAAAACAGTTATTTTACAACTAGCTAAGCAACCACAAAGGTGTGGACAAAACCTGTGGCCTATGTGGTTCAACTTCACTTGGTATTACCACAAACTGAACGCTTTTGAGAGATGACTAATGATATGTTCACTGAGAAGGACTTCTTATACCACATCTTAGACCTGTCATCTTGAATCCCTTTCAATTGAAACTCGTGTCTCAGAGACCAAAAATCTCAATTATGTAGTATTCCGGTGATTATGTAAGGATCGGTTGTTAATCGTGAGAGTAGGGTCTTAACAAAGTTGTTTCAAGTAAACTGGCTCTGGGATTGAAGTTTAACTGTCGTTCTAATTTCAGTCATTTATCCGTGTGTTTGAAGCAATTCAAACAAGTACATATCAAATGTTGATCTAGGATGCTTCTGTATCTTACATATTTAATATTTATGTAGGAAACTGCGTAATGTGAATGGCAACGCGGGTAAGGATACAACGGATCAAGGAATCCAATCTAACGAGAAAGAATACTCTTGTGAAAGAAACACCGGAGTAGAGCCCGCTTACAATGAAGTAATGGACAATGGTACATCAGAACCCGAGTACAACTACGTCACCTATCCAGTGTCGGACCATTTAATCAACACCGAAGATGATCACATGATCTACAATGTGACTTACCAATCATTACACGATTTTCCAAAGACTGATATTTAATTTTTTTTTTTTTTTTTGCTAATATCAAAGAGGTGCTAAAGCAGTCTCGGCAACAGGGTCATTTGATGTTACTCTTGATCATGTATCAGTTCATTTATGTATAAAACCAAGCGGTTTTTGATTGTCATTATGATAGAGCATGAATGTTTGAGTGTATTGGAATATTTACAAGAAACTTTTACTGTAACATACAAACAAAAAAGCAAACAAGTGATTTGAAAACAAATCGGCAAAACATATGTGTGTATGTACCAGACATCAACATTAGGTAAATATACGACTGCGGTTTTGTTAGAATTTTCAAATTGAACCCATTACATATATGTGTGCTTCTCGATCCTTTTTATTTATCCAATTACCTATCTATTTTATCTATCTAAAAGCCCTATCTAAAATTTAGTCCCACCCTGAGCTTCCATGCAAGATCGATTCATTTCCCCGTAACTTCAGTCGATGTAGTCAAGATAATTAGGAACAAGGTTAAAAGCAATATTACTCAATACATAATTCATATAAAAGTTTCATTGCAATGGAGTTAAAAAAATCTCTATGTGACGAATATGCCCATTTTAAGTACGAAGGAATAGCTCAGCATACCATAGGAACAGGAAATGTGACACGTCGTAGAAAAATGCTTATGAACATATGGAGCTATTTGTATGAATATGGACAGTAAGCTTTGTCTACGTCATCCTTTATGTCATGATACTGTAATACCTCAACATACATTGGCAATAATGGTAAAAGAAATTGCTTATTTTGTATTTAATTATGCATATTTTCAAACAATTTTATTTTCAATTGATAGTCCGTTGAATCGAATTGAATACGAAGTTTTTTTGCTGTAAACTACAATTAATGGAAAATGCACGATTTATCTATAAGTTTTCCACTACGTTTGCATACATTTCTTCTACACCAATTCATTGTAAGGAATTTACTTTGGAAAAAGATCAGCTAATTGAAGTAAAAAGTCTTAATACCACAAATACTTTAAATGACTGAATTCAGTGTCATTGTTTACATGAGTTCACTTCTCAATGGTACGGAGGAATGGGAGTGCGTCAAAATTAGGAATTACTATTGATTGACAGAATGAAAATCAGGACATTTTCAATTTTCAAATCTAGCAGGAAAAAAGCAAAGTATGTTGCAAGTGGGAACAATGAGACCACTTTGCAGAGCCCTCCACACATGCGCACCACAAAACTTGTCTACGTTCCTGTATTGCCGTATATGAGGGTTATACTTCCTGACTTGAGGTTAGGATTCAGAGGAACATCCATTAAAAATAACCAAAACCGGATATTCACTATGTAGGGAGTTACAAAATAACAATCACTGTAAGAATGGTAAATATGTTTGAATTGTTCTCTCAACTTGCCGTATCGTGTAGTGTTTTGTGTAGACAGGGCAAAAATCTAACGGGAAGTAAAACAAAGTGTAACTAGCATGGAGTCCTGTTTACGAACTAGGGCAGACTATTATTCTGAAAACATTCAGGAGGGTGTACAAGGTCAACTAAATGTTCACATATTTGCCGTCATCCTGGGGCACTGGTTGTCTCAATGGGCTAAGATCCAAATGATGTTGAATTTTTCATTTACTTCTGACTGAATCCATGTGCGCGTAAAGTCTTATTTTTCCCGTGAAAGGCTTTCTCAACCTCCTCCCCCCCCCCCCCCTCCTTCCTTCTTGGTTACACTTCACTTGCAAGAATTACAAAGGGCAATTTAAATTGGTAAGTTGTCGAACTGACGAGATAAGTTGCCAACCTCTTTTTTCACTCTGTGAGGTTGGGATCGGGAAGGCAGACTAGTCTTCGAAAATTTTGCTTAATTTTTTTTTTATAATGACCGCGAAAAAGACGATAAAACTTTGCATGCAAAGTTTTATTATATCACTGAGTAACGTGCACCATTTTGGGGTGCTCATGCCCTCACATGGTAACCTTTAGGTCAATAGTTTAGGTCGGCGCTTGATTCCTTAATAGTATTGGTAGTAACACGGACCTTGACATGGTGTAGTCAAAATCCTTATCGTCGTAAAGAAAACCGGCAATGTAGTTTACGGTAATCTTCATTACCGTTGCAGTGTTGAACAACGGGTTGGTGTAATCTAAAAAAAAAGTTAACAAGCAGAGTGACCATATGAGAGATAGCTGTGATTATAAATTTGAGATTTTTGATTGAGACCCAGTTTGTGGGTAATATATGGCAATTGATCATCGCGAGGACACGTCAAGCCCGTTAAATAAGGTACGTGAAATGGGATATACAATAGCTCAACCTAAGAGACAAGAGAATTGCAAAGAGGTTATTTAACACTGAAATTCAAGGAAAACAATTACTTCTAAAGTTAAGGAAAAGACACAGATATTGGTGAGAAGGATGACGACAGGAAAATGAAATGCTGACACAATATTCACTACAAACAAGAGTACTTACTAAAAGAGACGGCTCTGATATGTTAAAGTAATAGGCTACACCAGCACGGACACTTATCTTGCATGCTATACCAATTAAGTCCATGGCCGTTAAGTGGGAAATTGTTTCAGACTTTCTAGAAAGTTTAAGAAAAAGTATTGAGACTTTTAACAAGCTGTCAAGACAATTATACATCCTTCTCTGCGCGTCATGTAAAATTTTGTGTAGTCCTCGCGCTGAGACATGACACTCCTCATTGTCGGCTGTGATTGTTTGGGTGTTTCAAAGCTGCCATATTAAGGAACGTATGTGAGTCAAATACACAGGAAATCGGATCAACTAATTAGCTTTCTCATTTGCCCTGATTGTATTCTAGCATACTCATTGGATTAGTCTAAATTTTTTGTCTTACTGTATTTGAAATCGAGAAAGTTACGGCATTCCATATTTGTCAAAATACACACCCCAATCACAAACGCTTTTAAGAAGCAGTTAGGTATGTATACGTTGTAACCATCGAGGGATTCTTTTAACACATTTAACAACCTGCCTCTTCATTTGGCAACGAAATCAGTCAGGAATAGAACAGAGATAGTCTGCCTCTGTTTCTGCCACTTTTAGGGACAGAGGGACTATTGCAGTAATTATTATAGTGTTAAAACAAGGTAGAGACCTCACCACATCAAAGGCGGTGTTGGCGGGGTCGGTTGTCAGTTTCGCCATCTGATCTGTATCTTCCAGTGTTTTCAAAGTCATCCTGCCCACAATGGAGAAAAAATGAATTAAGAAATGCTCCATTGGACAAAAAAAACCCTGTACATTTTAGAGACGTAAAGGCTGTCGGAATGTTAGATTCATTTTCTCTCTAAGGTGATAATATGTACTCAAGAAAAGAAAGAGGATGTAACAAATGTGTAACTTTATGTACATCGCGATAAAAAACATAAACCAAATTGTCAACTAAGCAGGAGGACAAAATAGTGTACCCAAAATATGAACTCACAAAATGAACTCGAATGGTCTAAGGTCCATCTATCCTGAGCTGAGGTACAAACACTTGAAGTCTACTTAGACTCAAATGAACAAAATATTACTTGCAGAATAATGATATCATTCTTGTGATTCTCAAATTAGATTTTTTTAAATCTATTGCAAATTGTCACGAACACGAAATGTGATCACTACCTCACCGTTATAGGATGGCATGATTATCCAAGCCATACCATACAACACGTAATGCAATTCTAAAGTGTCAAGGATAAATAAACGTTTTATTATAAAATTACCCCCCCCCCAAAAAAAAAAAAAGAAGCTATACATGAAGGACATCACAAATTACTGGGCAATTTTGCCTATTTCCAATTATTGAATATGTTTCAATATTTTATATTTTACAATGGAACAAGCTACTAATGATTTCAATGAGAAAGATTTCTTTTCCAACCTCTTATTGGTGTTACGCTGTAAAGGATGAAAAAAGGAATACGATAGGGTTAAAATATATGAATTTTACATATATATTTCAAGAAAATATATTTTACTGAAACTCTACATTTCAAACAGAATTAAACTCACGTATGCCATAATGGACTTGGATTATATATTGTAACACCAAAATGACGTTCAACTTTAAAAAACAAAACAACGTCTTGTTTTGTCTGAAACTGCAGTTATTGGACTTCATCCAAAATATTGATGCATTACTACCAGGTCACACCCAAAACAAAAGTGAGCGTGATAGCCAGGAATCGAGAACGGTCACTCCACTTTCCATAAAGCAAAAAAAACCCCCCTTTTTTTTCATTAATAACCTGCAAACGTCAGGAGACGTTGCTGTTTTCCTTAATTTTTGGTGGAAGCCGTATCTTCTTTCAACCGACGGTGTATTGTCCGTAAAATTTAATCTCTTTTGTTCAAGCTGTGCCTTATCAATGTAAAACAATTTCAGTTAGCGACCGTTGTGTACAGTTGGAACCAACTGACAAGTAATACATGAAGTGAAAATCATGACACCTCTCAACTGTCACATGTCATTGATTGCTTTGTTTTTAATGAAGTTAAACAACGTTGATTTCAAAACGAGGAACTGGGAAACCCTTATCGCATTAACTGAGAAATAGGCCTAATTGAGTGAAAGTTCACCCAGTAATTCAGCGCAGATATACTGAATAATAAACAAACATTTTGAAAAGTAAATAATCTTTTGATGCGGTAAATATACAATCATAGACTTAAAGGACTGTTCCAGTGGCAGGTTAAATGATTCTTTACTGATATATACATACATCAGACACTCCAGTCCCCACACCAATAACGTGTTCATGGCCCATTCCCTTGAGGTTTGAAGAAAGGTTTCTCACATACAGAAATATTTCTTGTTTCTCCAAGTGTAGTAAATATTTATCTGCAAACTTCTGCAAAAACAGTTTACCATGTCTTCTTTTTTTTTTTTGGAAATTGAAGTAACATATTGAAGCTTGGAATTTGTCTTCAGTTGGAAAATAAAACCTAGTGATACTTAATTAAACTAGTGGAAATAAACATCATTAACTACGTTCAAGTCATTTAGGATTAGAAGACAATAACGATGGTCAATTCCATCGGACATACATGTTTCGTTTGTATATGTCTCACATATTTTGGTGTAAGGCAATCCATAACCATGAAATTTAAAATTCTGCATAAAGGCATATCCTTTAACAGGACAAGATATGGATATAGGGTTTTCTTCATTAAAGAGGAAAAATAGTACTGTTTTGTAAATTGTCAGTATTTTTTTCGTTAGTTCATTTCAAGCACATCCCTTTAAGTCGCTGAGGATTTCATAGTAAACTAAACAAACTTCCCTTCCCTGTCCAAAGTTTATGTATAAATTACTTTTCCTTGTTAAGCAGTTTAATTTGGCTTAAAACGGAAAAAGACGCATAAATTAAGTAATATGTTAAAGTAAATTGTTTCTCTACACAATCAATATATAGAAACCACTGTTCGATAAGTTGAGGGTGTAGAAGCGTGTTGAGGGTGTAGAGACGTACATGTACAGCCTAATAGGAAAGAATAAAATAAAGTATTGTTGACATCACTGAGTTTGACAACCATGGAAATTCACTGGAAAATGATTTTGTTCTGCTGCTGTGTTATCTTTTCATTTAAGGAATCCTCAGCTACAGGTAAGTGCATAGGTAAATAATTATTTCCCCATTGCATATACAGTCATACTTCCATAAGAGGTATTCGAAATAAAATACAAAGCAAAGTGGACTGGGTATCAGTTAATAATAAAAAGACATCCTATTTAAAACAATATTGAATAACATTTACCACCAATTTCAATGGAGATTTATTTTATGTTACAGAACATTTCAGTCTTTACGTAGATTATCAATAAGGAGAGATGAGAATTGATACAATTGAAACAATGTTATTCTTAAGAAATAAAAAAGCAGATGTTTTGTGTTTATTGTGAGTGATTTTCCCCTTCATTCTTTGTCTTTTGTATCTGTATGTATTTGTATCCGTATGTGTCTGTATATATCATGGTATAATAATTACCACCATCACTACCAACCGCAAACGTAAGCGTTGTGTTATAACTTGTAAACAATTACGTCTAAAAAATCCATGTGGATTTTTCAAGATACTAAAATTATCTTTTAAAAATGTAGCCTGAGACATTTCAGGGTATTTGCATTTGACGGGAAATGATATCATATAGAACACAAGTTTGTTTCAATGGAAGTTTATTTTATGTTAGCATAGCAGTTCGGTATTTATGTAGACTATCAAGAAGGAGATATGAGAATTGATACGATATAAACAATGTTATTCCTCCCAAGTTGAAAGCAAATGTGTTTGTGTTTGTTGTGGGTGGTACTTTGTCGGTTCATTCTTTGTGTTTTGTATCTGTACGTATTTCAACAATATGTAGTCATATAGTGTATCATATATCTTTATTTAAAGTTCATTCCATGAAACAGCCCTTTACAGAAATGCACACTTGTAAATACCCGATGTATGGGCCTTTGGTCCGGTTTTTGAACGGCAGACAGGAAGTGAGAACAATGGATCAGGGGACTTGAAGAATGGACATTGCATACATGACTGCTTAATTTCTGTTGAAATCCCTAGAGGGGAATTTCTTGACATGTCCAGAAAAAATTTTAATCTCCCTGTATATTTTACACAGGAGATACGTGTCTTTTTAATCTATAAGTTGGGAATAGACATGCATTAATAAAATATGTGTAATACTGAATGCAGATATTGGGAACTACCAGATATAACTAAGTCACTTACTTTTATAAATGGCAGAATATTCCATTATCTAGAATATCCAGATCGTAGTAGTGATCATCTTTCCTGCCAAAAATAAGTAAACAGTAATAGTGGTCCAGGATTGAGCCTGACATCCTGACTCGAGATCTGACCATAGGATTATACGATTAATATTCACTGGAATATACACCATCAACCTCCACTATCACATAAATGTAGAAATGGTAATGTAGCTAATGAAGAGGTGTATGTATACACGTTTTGAAATGACCGTATTTTAAGCCAAACCAGTTCCCAGATTGTATGCAGGATATACTGACAGACTATCAACATACATTTAACGGCACTGTTCATCCGTGTACTTGGAATATAAATGTAACGACGGGAACAACTTTTGAGCTGGTAATTAGGGAGTTTACCTTGAAGCAACGACGACGCACCAACTGTAAGGATACTTATTTACAAGTGAGAAACTTTACTTTCTACATAGCATCTTCTTAAGCAAACATTTTTCTATCAATTTTCCAACTAAGAGGATAAATTGCAGCACACAATTGTCGTACACACATCCAATATACCCATGAAATTGTGGTTTGAAACTTGTTTACTTGCCTGTGGGGTGGACCATGACACAAATATGAGTCTCTAAATTTTCATTGGCACTCAGGTCTGCTTTGTGCAGTCCGAGTACAATGAATAGACTGTTTAGAGGGTGATCTTAAAAAATCCTTTCAGTTCAATTCAGTATGACTTTATTCCAATCTCTTACTATGATATATAAAAGTAACAATATTCTGAGAGCGGTAAAAGTATATAAGGATCATCATGCTTAGACACATCATAAAATAATTATTTTCTGATATTTCAGTTCATTGTCGTTCTGACCATCACCCGAATATACCATTCACCTAGGCATTACACTTTAGATACCTCTATACCTATACTTAAAGTAGATAAGAAGCTAACTAGGATAAGTAGATAGCAGCAAATTAGAAAGGCTTTCTAAAGTACGAACTGTCCAGAGATAAAGCACAATTCTTCCTACCATAGCACATAGCAGATGCTTTCTTTTCCCGTTTTTGTTTTTTTTTGTTTTTTGTTTTTTGTTAAGAGTTTTCCGTCAAAAGCCAAAGATACTATAGACTAATAATGCAACTTACCTTTTTTTATTTTTACCAATAATTGTGTTTCTCCCAAAGTTGTCTCGATCGAAACGGTAACCATATTGAAATGACTTGAAGAAAGAGAAAAAAAAAAGGAATGTTAAGTATTGAAGTTATTTCGTTGAGAGTTTCTGGAATCTGTGACAATGTATGCGAACCTTTGTTTTCCCAAAAGTAGGAAACTGAATACCGATGGTATCTTTCAAGTTGTATTGCTTTTAGCACATAATCTTTTTACTGTAACAAGTTTGTACTGTATTTCCTGTTTACGGAAATAAACTAGTAGGTAAAAAATAACTAGAGCATTTTCCTGACATATGCAAAGACCCTAAACAGACAATTCGCAGTATATTACAAAACTTCAATCGGACAGTTTTCTCCTACAAGGTATTTTTCTCCTCAGTGGTCTCAGAATTTTGCTGTTGCCTAATTTACGTAAATTTTAACCTATATGCTACCCTTAAAAGAGCCTGATGAGCCTGTATATTTGTAATTAACTTAGTATTAGTGTTTGTATTGTGTTATAGATCTACAGGTCTACAAATAATTTTTGTTTCAAACTGTTTATGTTTTATATGTTTTAATGTATTAGTATTCATGTGATCTTTCGCATCCAAACTTCGTACATTGTCTATCCAAACACAATGGAGTTCAAAACCAATCTCAATCATATATTTGCCAGTCTGTAGCCAAAAGTAGCCAAACGTTTCCCGAATTTTTCCCCCTTGCCTTTAAACACTATCACACTCAACTTCCAACATCAGACCAAGGTCAATTTAAAATAATGTTACCACAGAGTATTTATTTTGCGATAGTTCTGCTTTGGGAGGGATGTACACTTACGTACTCACTCTTTTTTTGTCTTATTTAACTTCAGTTTCTCCTTCGGTACCGCTGTATTTTGGAAGTGGTTTGAACTGAGAGTAAAATATGTACTACCAAATATTCTTGACAATGTAGGTCCCTCGGTTTTCTTGCATACATCTGCTAAAATTATTTTTCGATAAGCACATTCCCTCCCAAATTTGAATGATCTTTTTCGGACCATGAGTTCTGGTGGTTCGCGATAAGGCAGGAGTTTGTTTTGAGTTGATTGTGAACCACGTGAGCAACAAAACAGCACGTCCGATTTACCTACCGGCCTCAATAATTTAAGGCATAGTTAGCAAATGTCATTGTGCTTTTCACATTTTTTGCCGTCATGCTCTTCATAGTTTGTGAAGCACTCCAAGCTACTTAAAATGCTTCACTTTTAAAACTTACCGAAGACATTTTTACATTATCCTTTCGTAGCTCATTCCAAGCTGCTGCTACGATTTGTACAGTTTTTTAGGTCTAAAATGCTTATTTAGGACATGTTATCATCAATCATGAAGTACCACGCAAAATTAGCATTTGGGATGAGATTGGTGTAACGAATTTTCAGTACGTAGCATCTGAAAGCTTCAAACTCATTTAAATCAAAGCACACATTGTCTCTTTTGACCGTTCCTTCAGGTGTCCGCTGGTGCCCTGTCAAAGAAGGTTCGCTTATCTGGGAGCTTTCCACGCTATATCTATGTTCCTGATGAATCATTTCAATTGATGTTGGTGTGCAACACCAGTGACGCGACATTCATATTACATGTCGACTTTATTCCAGGTAAATCTACATATATTATTAACCATGCATGTTTTGAGTTAACCAAACTAAATAAACAGACTGCATGCGAAACTGGTGCTTGAGGAATGATTTCCTTAACAGGTAATGATTTTCCAACATGCACTGGTGCATTAAGTTAATTGTATTAAATTAATAGCCATGATTATATGAGGCTTACTTATATGTTAATGATGTGTAATGCCACTTTGTTTTTATAGTTGAGAAGCACTACACATGTCAGTTCAACGAAAATATGGACTGCACAAAGGAAGCTGTTCGTGAACTCCACCTATCATTTCGCAAAACCGTTGAACAAAACTGCTCCGGAGAGGGGGGGCACAAACACCCAAGAACCAACAGATGGAAATAACCAAGGTATGACAAAATCTACCACATAGAGTCATATAGTTACCCATTACCTTGACACATTTTCTCTATGATCGGAGTCAAGAGCCAAGCTTAGCCAAGTTCAGAGCAAGACAACAGTCCTCACATTCAAGTCACTGGTTCAGATACATCCTCAGGCACTGAGGATCCAAAGTTCAAAAGAATGCATGGGGCGGTGTTCCGACAGGAACATGTAGCGGAGTGCCATCAATACTCTTTACAAGCAATATTTTAGTTTTTGAACTCCTCCGATGGACGAAAACTGCACTTTCTGGATAAACTAAGCTGCATGTACCCAGTAGTAAGATATCTATGTCGGCAATTTCTCCATTAATTAGTGAGATAAAAGTCAATTTGTGAATACTGGAAATACATATCAGATGGGTTGAGGTGGAACAAGTATTATAACGGATTTTGCATCGTCTATCGTTTATCCTGGAACACTTGTCTAATGTAGGGGGAAATTTTCGGTTCGCCTCTCCACTTCTCAAACAGGAGGCTGAACCCCCAATGCCCCCCTTTCTTCTGCATCCGCACATACGCAGTAAAATATATCCAAACCTAGGAGCAGTGCATGTTTGTAAGTTAAGGTCGGTTTTTACACCACTGAGTCGATCCACAACTGTCAGTATTTACCAAGTACCATCCATCTGACTCTTTACTTTCATCCTCTCGTTCGTAAAGCATATGCAAAGTTTGTATGTGCACCAGCCTGGTTGTCCGGTTGAAAAAAACAAAAGAAAAATGGCTAAATCACAGACGTATGGTCAATTTCCAAATTCCTCTCATATTTCGGTATATAGCTACAAAACCTACTTTTGCTGGTCACAAATGGCTTCGGATTTATGAAGTTTTGTACTCCCATCCCCACCCACCCAAATCTCGGCTGTCGTAATCTTTGCATATAACTTAGTGTCGGATACAGGATTTGGTTGACCGCCGTCCTAGGGGAGGTTTCAAAGGGGAAAATTGGAATATTTTTGCTGGCGTAGAGTGACCTATATGCAAAATGGTTCTACATTTGATGCTAGATTTGGATTGAATATACCTTCAGAAATATTTACTTCTTAAGTAATGTAATAATTTTATTTTTTTATCATCTTGAAGGCTAAAATGTTCATTCTTAAACTGCAGTAGTATGATAGCGTCTTGACATTATACCCTTAATGGGGTTTGATTTGAGGGAGAAACTAGTAACACATTAAAGGTTACCGTACTCTAACAAAGTTACTAAACTCCATTTTTAAAATGTCACATATTCATTTAACTCATCTACATAAATCTTGAGTTGGCAGAATTCCAAGAGCGATTTTATAAAAAAAAAACCTTTACAAACCAGCAGTACATTACAAATTTTGGAAAGATAAAAATGCCACATGTTTTCTATCTCTAGTTTCAGGGGTTGTCTTACTTAATAGCACAACACCGATGAAGTACCGACTTCCTGCAGGTGGATACATAGTTAGAATCACAGCCGCATCATTCTGCAGCAATAGTGTCTTGACTGTTAGTTCTAACTGTTCTCAGCATCACATCAACCAGAATTTGACTATTAAGAGTGTAGCAACTCATGTGGTGGAGCATGTTTGTAACACGCCATTCATGGTGAGTACTAAAGTTGAAGTAACGCAAGTTTAGCTGAGCCTTAAACTACACAACAGTTTTTTCAAATAATACGACACTTAGTCACACACCTGACACAGTGCCTTGGACTCATAATATTAAGGGAGATACATTTCTTCATAAAGAGTAGAGCATTAATGTGAAATATTTCGCTGATGTTATTACTACACTTACCTGGAATGATGGAATAAGTTCGCAGATTATGTAACTTGCAAGTCTACTGGTAGACGTCAAATATTTTCTACCTCAGACGTGTGATCCCTATAAATGTCACACTAATGTCACACCAATTGCAATATGCACTGTATATTTACCTGTTCATTACACATCATTACACATTTTTATTGCAAATCTACAGGTGGGAACGGAAATGACTGTACAACCTTGTTGAGGAGTTACTTGGATCGATCTGTTTTGCTTCTTCAAAAATGCGAATTTATCGCTTTTCTGTCTTTAATGTAGTTATAATAAATAAACAGAACTATTGTTAACCTGCTCTGAGTGTAAAGCAGTATATGTTATTGAAAAAGTTCAACAAAACTGCAGATAGTTTGTGCAGTTCAGTTTCATATTGACTCAACGGCTCCACAAAATACATTTGATTTCTGTTTCCAGAAAACGTAGCTAGTGGAAATATTACAATGAACTACAATATACTTTTTGAAGCTGTTTTTCCTTCTTTTTTCATATAGATGGTATTTGGAAACATTGAAGCAGATCCGCCATTTATTGCAATTGACCGAATTGTGATTCGTAGATACGTTGAAAGTGGTAAGCAATGAAGTCATATATTGGAGTGTAAAATTGTAAGTACAAATAAGCAACTACACACAGAACTTACTTCTTGAATTATGAGCAGCAAGTTACTATCCTTTTTCAAATATAAGTAATAAAGTCCACTTTCTAGGACATCTTACGTACAATTACGTCGAGCAAGAAGAAGTTGCATAAAAATGAGAAATGCGTTGGCTGCATTATCTTTCGAAGTAATAATATATGTTATTATATTAAAATAAACAGATTGTTGCCTGAAATACCTGAAATACAAAAGAGTATTATTTGGTTATTATTTTGTTAATAAGGGGGTATGAAAAATTAAAGGAGGCGAACAGATTACATAAAACAAATGTTAAGAAATATTGAATACATGGATTGGTCTGAAGATTTACAATATTACTTCCGTCTTTCAGTCTCTTCATTTCAAAGAACCTTACGTTAGGATTTAAAGATCGTATTGTTAGTGAAGGCAAATGTAACTAAAAAAATACAGACAATAATAGAGAAGATAATACCGTTAAGGCAAAAAAAGTGAGTTTCAAAACCATCGTTTTGCATTGTTTATTTGTAACTCAGCTGCTGACAAAAGTTCTGCAGTGGTAGAATAAAAATAAGTAGTGCAAGTCTCAGGTCTGTTATATTTTCCACTCATCATTCAGTCTTTATTCTTAGAGGTAAAATATGTTTTTGACTGGATGAAAAGAAAGATCAAACATCCTGCAGCATGTCGGGTTCACGAGAGATGTAATCTCATTTTTATAAAAGAAACAAGAAGATTTCTTTTCTTATGTCTTATGGCGTATCCGGTAATCTCTCTTCGTTAAGTAAGACTTCAGAGTGTAAAACTTGATCTTTTCCTCTATGTCTGTTTCAAATGATCTCCATTTCTTCAGTTGTAAGTTCAACACTAAAGATAGCCACTAATAAACCACGCCAGATGACTACAGCTGTCCCCTATCATCAGTCAGGTATTAAACCCATCGTTCACTTTCAGCCTTCTTTAAACTCTTTTGGCTAAATAAACGGATTTTCTATTGATCAAATGTCGTTCAAGATGCTGAAATTCACATCAAAATAGTTAATGTTAGACGTGTTGTAATGTCCACCGGACACTATGTTCGAGATTTTGCTTCTCACTCATAGTCACTGTCGTGTGGTTCCAACTCAGTGTAGTTTACTTGCAAACTAGGTTCATAAATGCAGAGGATAGTCTGAAAGTTAAACATCATGATCAATGTTGAATGACTCGACAGTTTGGGTCGTAAATATTCATCAATGTGACTACTGTGAATCACCAATTTTGCACTTTATCCCATGGTACTGCCAAGACCGTTCTCGATTGTTAAGTACGTTCTCGATTGTTGAATATAACAACGTTTACTTGATTTTCTATACTGTAGAAATACGAAACGGCTTATTAAACTTGTAGGAAAGTGTTAGAACAAACTCTCTCTCTCTTATATTGTTCCATTGATACTTCGCAATGATACTTCGCAAAACAAAAGGAATTCAGAAATTATCAAAATAAAATGTAAATGGAACATTTGCAGTTAACGTATTGGTCACATTTTTTCTCTCCTAAATATAATTTAGGAAACCTGGAAATATATGTCATCATTTCTGGTATTTTGATTTTCATTCTTGGGATACTTGGGTTAATAATCGCCGTTTACTTACGAAAACGGTAAGTTAATTACAAATGCCTACGTTGTCTACGTTTGTTACGCCTTTCATTCGCTACGTTTGTTACGCAGTATTGGTAATTGCACAGAACTTAACAACTTAATGTAAATCTTTGAAAGTCTTTATCATATCATTCATACTTCCACTATTAGTCATACCACACGTACAGAATAAAAAGAGATTAATTAAGAAGATGAATGAGAGCTGTTTGATGATGCAGTTGGAATAAAACTTCAATTTCAAAATTACGAAACCTCATCTGAGACATTTTCAGTTTTAGATATCCTTATTTTCACTCACAGACATAGTAATCGAAATCAAGTTTATTGCCTGTGTTGTTAGGATTGGTTGTTCAATGTAAGAACTACACTTATTAAACTACCCTTGTTGCGTTTCACGGGATTGTCATTTGAGCCACATTGCCGCTGACCTTTCTAATTTAAGTGATATTCCTGAAAGTTTATAATGTAACATACATGCAAGTATTATATGTCAAGAATTGATTTGAGATATATTAACTAGCTTATACTTTATTCTCTTATCTTTATTCCTCATGGCAACTTTGCCTAGGAAAACGCATATTGTGAATGCTGATGGTGATAAGTGTACAACCGATCATGAAATCCATACCAAACAGCAGAAAAACTCTTATCCAAAAATCACAGATCAGGAACCCTCTTACAATGAAGTGGTGGACACAGCTACATCAGAACCAGTGTACAACATCCTCACATATCAAAAGTCAGACCAACCAATTAATACAGAAGATGCTCACGTGACTTTCCATTTAGATTACCAATCTTTAGAATTCTCAAAAGGTTTTGACAACGCATTCTAAACATTTGTCAGTTACTAAAAAGGTAATGGACCAGTATCCAACACATAGTCAATTAATATCGCTGAAATAAAAATGCACTGGTCCATTGAGAAATGACGTAATTATTTTTTATTGAATTGCTATTTTAAGGAATTTGTTACATGAAAACTGTTTACTAAGTGTCTAAAAGTGGAGATGAATATCAAATGAGCTAAATTTAAAACCAAACATGTTTTATGTAAGTCCAACAACAGACCTCATACGACTTAGTTGTTTTAATTGCTCAATTATGGCATCACTCAATTGAGGATTTGATACTCCTTTATCCTGGTTAGTCACTTCATCTAAAACAAGTTGACTTTGTTGACACGGTCTACAAATTAAACATTGAGAGAATGGATACCATGTGATGAGCAATCTTAACGTGATTGAGTGAATAACGACACGAAAAAGATAGAAGGATGATATTATGTTTGATCGTAAGTTGTCTTTTGTTATTAAATGTACACACGAGGTCGTTCATGGACGGAATACGTCATTAAATGAACGATGAAAATGTAACCACTTGAAGGAACTAAAAGAGTAAACAGGTTTCATGCTTGGAAATAAAAAGTTCTTGGAAATAAAAAATTAAAAATATAAAGAACACATGATTATTATTCAATATTGCTGAATTCAAACGTACGAACACTTCAAAGTATCCATCATTATTCGGGTTTAATTTCTAAAAATATAAATATATATTTCATGGAAATTATAATATAACATTTCATGGAAGTAGTGGTAATAAACAGTACTCAATGTTATAGCGTGCAACGAAATTTGTGATATTCTTTGTGTATAAATTGCCAACAGTCACACACGCTCATTAACATCCAAATGTTTGGTTGCTTTGGAAAGTCTAAACAGGTCACAAATTTTGATCAGAAAAAAAGCCCATATCTTAGACAGAATTCACCCTTTATCTTCTTTTATTTTTTATATAATTTCCTTGTGTACATACTGATTAAGATGTAAGTAAGTAGTCTTTCAAAGCTTAATATTCTGTCTGAAATAACTCATGTTTTATGTCTATAGGTCAATTCTTTGGAAATATGTTCCACAGATGGGAAGAAAATTTTGCAGACGATTTATCAGCACTGACGTTTATGGTCAAATAATCGTAACTAAGAGCATTTAATATTTTCATGGATCTTAGTTTGATATTGCTCATAAGGAGAACAGGTATAATTTATCTATTCTTTTATGTTGCGACTGCATGTTCATTGATTTCTATTTTCCTTTCAAGCATTCTTCAATACACAAAGCTGAAACAATTATATTGATTCAATTGTATTTTTCTCACGTTTTTGAACGGGAACTATTGACATGATCAGTAGAAATAAGTGATATCAATATGAGCAACTAATTGGTAGAGCTCTTACCAAACTGTCAGAGAAGTTTGTTCAAACTACTATTTAACGATTTGTACCCAGCAAAGTGGCAGAAAATTACCCACCAATTGAAAAACTGAAATGGAAATAACATAATTCATTATCAATTTTATGCTCCCTTTTGAGGTTGTTAACTATACGCTTAACATTGGACAAGAAGTTGGGTTAAGTTTGTACAACATTTTTTTTGTAGTACCTATTATCGTATTTTACAGTATTTGTCCTCATGCTTTAAGAATTTGGATCATATGGCAAAATTTATAACTTATTTATGTTCTTAAATTGCCTGAATAGTGTGATTGAAGATTTCGAATCTATGTGCATGAAGTTTTGGGTTTTTACTTTTTGCCCAATCACGCAATCAACCTAGGCTCTTGTTTTCCACCACACCTATCCAAGGTGTTCGGCCAATACCCTCTCATGTTAAAGATGGGAAGACAATTGCAAGGGTACCAAACTGTTTGTCAATAGAAAATAGATTACATACCGTATGTGACTTATTTCAACATTCCTTGTACAGAGTAAAATGTTGAACGGAATTTGTTAAAAAATAAGGCACGTAAAAATGAACTGTAGAAATACAGAATAAGCGACTTATTCGTTAAACTTAAATTAAATTAGATGTGCATTTCATTTTCGATTGTATGGAGATTAAAACTGGTCTCCTAAGCTCAATTTTTTTGGGTTCATTAATATTGGCATGTTGAAACAATCAAACTATGAGGCCGATGAGAGACGCATTAAGCCAACAGAGGTATTTTATTTGTATGAAACATTTTTTCAGCTAGGTATTTTGAACAGTCGTATTTGCATACTGGAAATAAATAACACAACGATGTCCGAAAAGTCTTACACAATGTCATGATCATCCACAATATCGTAAAAGGCGATGTCATCACTAGATTAAAACTGATAAATCATTCAGGTTCGAAGGCCTTACGATCCTGTCAAAGCAATGAATACAAGCTCACTTTGTGACGGTTCCGCGCAGATTTCTCTTCTTACAGCTAATATTAACTTTCATCTTAAAAATTACCCTGGTTAAATTGATGGGTGAAACGTCAAAATGACGTCGCAATTAAAAAGTTTTAAGACACTATCCAAGATGTAATGGCCGACTTGCCAACACACTCATAAAGAAACATTTTAAGCTTTGTTGGTCTCAACAGTAGGATTACATGGAACGTTACAGTCACCAATCTTTCCATTTTATTAGTAATGATCTCTCAAAGATTCTGTTTATATCATGTCTGCTGATCATATCATAACAACTGATTTTGACCAGATCCTAATGCAGCTCAAATTTAGCAGTTAACCAGATATAATAATGTCAAATCATTTCAACACGTCATTTATATTCAGACTTTGGGCAACCATGACTTTGACATACATTTAAGAGTATATTGATAAATCCATTACTAAATGAATGAATCAACTACGTTTCATTCTGCCATGATCCATTACTACCCAAGGACGTCAGTGAATATACTGACAGCGTTCTTAACGAGGTGGTGGTGCTTATGTAGATTAGTATGGGTATATCTGTCTACTGATGATAGTTGAATTACCGACACTCTACAATGTGTCGCATTCTCATATTTTTTTCTTGTTACTGATTCACACTTTACTACTGTTTCCTACCACAGTACAACAAAGCTTTACGTATATTTCACAAACCATTATGGATATTTGTTTAACATAGTGCTGTACTCTTAAAACGTTTGTTTTTACATTTCTTTGTTTTGTCCCACTGAAATTTTGGGAGTCTCACTAAATCTTCTGCATGCAGCCATATGGCAGAGATACAGAGATACTTGACTTGCATTTGGAGCCCTTTACTTTTACTTTGGCATTCAGAAGTAACTGCTAACATCATATTTCGCTATTGTTAACGAAGTTCTGTTATTGTTTTCTGTATACTTGTGAACGAAAAGAACCAGATATTGACTATATTTTGCAATCAATTTTACCCTTTCTTCATTAAATAGACAAAACACACCTACTACTCTTCCTCTCCCTTGAAGAATGTTGAGTGTTCAAGAGTTGCAAACAAAATGCTAGTCAGCTTAGCATAGGCATACTCACCTTTCCAAAGGAGAAGAAACACTCGCAGCTTTTCCGTGTAAACTATTTAATAACATATCTAATAATTACTCTCACCTGCTATGATCAACAAAATGATAATCAACTTTGGGCTGTGCACTAACCGTTAGTAAATATTTGAACCATGAATCAGTATGATCAGATTGATAAGAAAAAGCGAACTTCTTGTCATATTCGTTAGTAGTGTGAATACGTAACATTACTGATAAAAACAAAATTGTAAGTTGGAGATTATTCTTTGATAAGACGCTGTTGATGTTTGAAAAAAACTGTTTTGTTCAGTAGTTTTATCACTTACTTACGTCAAGACAGGTGTAAAAAGATTATGTCGTTATTGTTCAAACACATATTCCTTCCTAGTTTCACGTTCAACTGAAGTCAGAGGAGATAATAGCGTCAGTAAAAGTCTCTTCGATATTTGAGATTACTCTACTCTTTCTTCTGTTCTAGCCGGATTTAGACTGTCACGTTGCATGGGATTTTTTCTGACCAGTCACTAAATGTGATAATAACATCATCAGTTACCCAAAATACACTCGTAACAAGTTATTGAATTATACGTAATGTACTTTTCCAAACCGATAACACAACAGATGTATGTGTATGGAAGAAGAAGTACACAGATCTTTTTAAGATCGTGAAAGTTTAATTACCGAACTAGTAAGAACATGTAGTATACTGTAATAGGTCACCCCAGGGAGTTTTCTTTTTAATAACAGCCCAATGTATAGGTAAAGAAAGCAGATAGGTGTAGTTTCGACGTTCTTTGCTTCCGTTTTCAGACGTTGGTCCAAATATTTCGAAAAGGGAAGGGTTGAACTTTAAGAGAAAGAGAGGTCTCGGGTATTGTGGGAAGAATATTTAAGCGCAGTGCCACTATCAGTTGACGCGGAGAGCATCACAAAAACTGGGAAATACCCCCCCCCCCCCGCCCTGTGGTTAATGTTAATGTAAATGTGGTTATGTTCTTCAATGTAAAGGTTTTCTTCTGAAAATTAGTGGGAGTTATTTGCGGTTTTTACTCAAAGCTTCAGAACCAGAATTGTTGCTGGCAGTTGTTAGTGGTCAAGACATGTGCCCAGAGTTCCAGCGCACCACAAAGTATAAGAAATATATTTCACATATTCTCTGAAATGAACCGGTTCAACATCGTTTCTCATCCTGACTATATTGAAAAATCAAAACTGTACGCGTAGTTATATATTCGGTGTCAAGAATCTTTCTCACGTGATTATAGTTCTTACATTCAGACATTTATTTTCTTTATATGTGCTGTCCTATATTTCGATATAATAAAAGTTGCTTTGATATTCCTTATGTTGTCGATTGAAAATGATATTTTAATAGCATTGATTATATAGACCATTTCAAAATATAGGAGGATAAAATATAAGATACGACTACTATCAAAAGTCAAAAGAGGCTGCCGTATATAGTATAGTCTATAACAAGACACCGTAGAAAATATCCTTAGTTGCAGCCTAGAAAAATGGTCTTTTGGAGACCCAAATTACGGTATATTGGAAGTAATGTTACAAATCTTAATTTTCCGTGAACAGAGGGTCTTACCGTGAAAATATGCGGCAAATTTATACTGAAATTTCCTCGTTAGGTTGTAGTATCAATAAAAGCGTTGCAAAATTTCATCTGAATGTTTCGATGTTGTTAGTGACAAAGTCACAAATTTTGAAAAAAAAAAAACGATGTGTCTACGGATAACTTAGTTATCCATTACGACTTATTTCTTCCAACAACCAGTAACAATTTCTGGCACCAAATATGTACGTGTCAAGTTTACACTTTTCAATACAGTAAGGTTGAAAAGAAATTAAACCGGTTCAATTTTATGATATCAGAGGATATATGGAATATATTTCTTATATTTTGTGGAAAAAGGGTAATTCCAATATAGATTTCAATAATTAATAATGGAAATATTCTATTTTTGTTATTTCAAATTGACGGACTTCCACAATTTAAATGTCTCTTAAAATGCATTTATCCAGTTTTAATTTCTTAGAACTTACATGAGCAAATGGCAAATAGCTTTAAGAACTTACATTCTCAAGTCAAACGGTGACTCATTGAGTATTACGAAGTCAGTACAAAGAGGACGCCGTGTATAGAATAGTCCATGAGAGGACACTGTAGAAAACATCCTTTGTTACATCTCTAGAAAAAATGGCCTTTTGGAGACCCAGTGGACAGAATGTACATTGGCCCGAATGTTATAAATCTTCATTGTCCTTGAACAGAAGGTCCTACCCTGAAAATATGCTGGAAATTTACACTGATACCCCTAAAAAGTGACCCCACCCTACCCTACAGATGTGTGTTGCATTGTTGATCTAGAAAAGAATATGACAAATGGCTCGTTTTGTAATATGAATAGTCCATTAAGATTTGCATTGCACTTCCTATAGGTCAGAAAATGGAACAATACGAGAGGTTGTGAAAAATTAAGCTTTGATAAACTATTTTAAGAATGGTCTGAGGAACAGTATTTGTAGAGGGACTCATTGAGTTAATATTGACAAGTTTTTTATGTTTCATGGAAAAGTTTAAACACATGGCAATGCTTATAAATAACATAATCATAGAGTCTTCGCGTCCAGTAGTTACGAAAAGCTGTCCTTTTTTACCATGACTTAACTAACTGTGTTCCTTTTCATCCAATCAGCGACTGCATACGGGCAGCGTTGTCACGTCTTTATTTCGTCTTGTCTTTTTTTTTTTTGGCTTGAAATATCCCAGACACAAAGATCAAATTCGAGATAATCCTTTTTATAAGTTATTCGATAAATATAGCTCTGACAGCACCAAAATCCTGTTCACCCACATGTTGCATGTAGCACACATTTAATGGAAATGTTTGATAAAGAAAAACGTTTTTAAGCTTTGCGGTTCCTCTGCTGGAACCACTGATGCATTTTACATAGTATCATAACAACAAATGAGAAAACACAATGAAAAGCAGTAACATGAATGAAAATGAGAAATCCAATAAGTTTGAATAAGTACGGTATGCTACCCACAGTGTCGAGATGCCATGATTGACTCGTTTACACATTTTTTTCTTGTAATTGTTTATATGACCCTTAATATAGGCATCGTGCTTATGGCGTGCTTACTGTTGTGAAAACCATCCACATTCCAGAGATGTTGTACGCTACGTTCGTCTTTTATTTTCTATCTTAGGAATGTGTTGTTGTGAAGTGTTGCGTTCTTGATTATGTAACCGTTACCTCTGAGTTTCTCTGTTGCATTTAATGTAACACCTCTACTCTTTCCACCCAACGAGAAGGGTATCTAATTCTGCGTGTTACTCCACGCTCGATCTGTTAGTTCCAACGAGAAGGGTGTCTTAATTTTGTCGTTTTTACTCCATGCTCGATATGTTAGTTTCATACATTTAATATGGAGTTTTATCTTTTACGAGTTTTTCAACAAAAACCAAGCCTGGTTGCATTGTAGTTTCCACCATCACCGTTAAGTTTTCCTCGAATCTGTCGGCTACGCCTAAACACTTCTATCTGTTTATAAATGTTGAATTCTCCCAGGTACCGTGGGTAACTCTTTATATTCTGGACCTAAAACGCCACTCTCTATGTTGCGGAACTTTCAATCTTATTCTGAGATCCCGCTCTCCTGCTAGCATACTTTGGAACTCATTACCTCGCCAACCTAAGCAGACCGCGCCCATACAAACCGGTACTCGCCACCATTCTACACATTTTCTTCAACGTCCTAACCCTTAGGCCTGCCAGTTACCAGCAACCAGCTGTAAATGCAAGTATTCTTTGTTCCTTTATAATTTACGTGTTATATATTATGTTGTAATTAAAAGTTGAAACGTAAATTCGCCTTTCTCGTGTCTTCTTTTATGTCCGCGACTACTGGCTAATCTAGAGTGGTCCAAACCCTCACATAGGCGGCTAGTAGTTGCGTAACTTTACATAGAGCAGATATTCATAATTACTATGATTAGAATTTGTCGATACTCAATATAGTCACTGAAAGCCCCCTCTATGTTATTGGTTACTCTGACATCTGTAACTGCAGGGGTATTGTTCCCCCCCCCCCCCCCTCTCAAGCAAGCATAAAATCTTTCAAATACGACCATGTAAATTTGCTTGACAGAGTGTTTGTTAAAGTTAGAATCCTAACAGTTTGAATGTAACTCTCAATGAGAATTACATTGCAAGCACGTTTACTACTGTGGGGAGATATGTGCAGGAGAAATGTTAACACAGTTTCAAGTGTTTCGATGGGAACACCTAAAACATGGTGAGAAAAATGTAACAATGTGTTGATTCAATGTTTTTTCACACCCTAAGAATGTCATTACGAGACTTCATCAGAAGAATACATATTCTG
Organism: Stichopus chloronotus; assembly: GCA_021234535.1. Lineage (NCBI taxonomy): Eukaryota > Metazoa > Echinodermata > Holothuroidea > Aspidochirotida > Stichopodidae > Stichopus > Stichopus chloronotus. The sequence goes on from CM037830.1 coordinate 26,818,151, forward strand.
TATATTTCATCTTCTTTGTTTCCATCCGTCTGAGGAGTGAGCAACCTGAGATGTGCCCTCCCAATCCCTCTATTTGAAACGAATTTTTGTTTTTATAATATTATATATATATATATATATATATATATATATATATATATATATATATATATATATATATATATATATATATATATATATGTATATATATATATGTATATATATGTATTAAAGAGGATGAGAAAAATAAACGAACAGAAAGAGGCAAGGTAATGAAGAAACATGTAAAAGATGTTTATAATCTAATATGGTTGGAAAGCGTTTGCTTCCATGTGTACCAATTGATGGACTCGGGCATTCGATGTAAATAGAAAGACAACAGAGGGCGGAGTTCAACCTTTGTTGCCTAAGTTACGTACATGCAATATAAAGCGTTCATGCAAAACATAAAGGAGCTTGTATATTTTTGAGCTGCGTATGAGTGATGGCAGGGTTCCTGCCAGAAATACTGCATCGGCATCGACCGTTTGTACCATAAGGTGCCAATTTAGATACCATGGAAATTCTACCTCACAGGCGAGAAACCACCATTAATTTCCAATTATTCGTCTGTTTAAATAAAAAGAAGTGATTCTCAGGAGAGGAATGGACTTTTTTTTTTATAAAAGCTGATAGTCTACAAAAAGTGTAGTTCTTTCTTATATTGTACTTCTTTCTGAAATGTTTTATTTTAGGACAGCAGAGCGTTAATAATTCACAATTAGCAATCAATTTTATACATACTGTCAGATAGTCAGACAATATGAACCTAGTGAAAAACAGACAGTACTCAAAATAAAACTTAAATCAGCGCCATTGCTAACTTGTACACTACATATCCGGTTAATATTTTATCTAAGATCTATTCTTCCAGACAAAATGGTGCATTCCAGGTTGAAGGATGTTGAAGGATATTGAAGAAATTATGTGTAACACAAGAGACACAACGTAACTTCTTAAAGGTGTCTTCCCGATACACTTGAAAAAAAATATATAGAGAGTATTTAACTTATTTAGAGAGTGTTTCAAGCTAACCAGTTTTTCTAAATTCCTCTCATCGGTAGATGACACTTATCAACTTTTCAAAATTAGTAACATACGGTAATGAATAATAAAGAAAATGAATTAAAATAAGCAAGCCAAATCCAACTGGAACCGTAATTCTAATGCACATGTTGTTTATTACCACTTCTTGTAGACAAAAGGAAATACTTTTCCTTAGTCTGACACAGGAGGTTAAGGTTGTTCAATAACTCAGTTCACTCTTGACATTCGTCGGCATCTACAGTATAACGTGCCAATTATATTTACTATTCGTCCAATCTTCAAGTGAAGGGCAATGGTCATCAGTAATTCTCCTAAAAGAAAGGGAATAATGTAATTTCTTAGGACCAAGGAAGTTTAACAATATGAAAGTTTAATCTGAAAGAAATTCCATTTGGTATTTTAAATTTACTGGGAAATTTTTCAATTACCAGGTAACCTTAGACATAATTTTGTGCAATTTTTGACATCTTTGGATGCGAAAAGATGAGCTACTAGAAGACTAAGATATGAAAAATGCCACCTGGTGTTTCAGATTTTCCGACTCCCACCGCGTCTACACTTTAATATGAAGCAATACATCTACTATTTCAGATTTATTGAGAAATTTCTCAATTACCAGGTGAAATATTTGGTGCAATTTTTTGGTGCATTTGGTGCATTTTTATGCCACAACACCACGGACAAGCTACTAGTAGACTGAGATCCGAAAAATTCCAACTAGTGTTTCAGACTATCCGCGTCGCTCTGAGAGATTTGAGGGTGGGGAGACCCCCACGGTCGCGACGGTCAAGGTTCCATGTACAATTGACTAAAAGTTCCGTCATTTGTTCAAGTATCTATCAGCCAATATCATGTAACAAATGTAGAACATGAATGCCACATGTAAAAAAGGGCACTTTCCTAGTGTTTTTTAATACACTTGTAATGAAAAATTCATGCACCATTAGTTCATACCTAATATAATCACTAAGACACCAATGTTCAATAACGCAACAAATACCGAAATGAACAATTCCTGATCCTCTGAAAAATCGTTCGCAGCAACAATCACGTTGATGAAAATAACGGTCAAGGAAAACATCTGTGATGATTAAACCAAAATGAAAAACTACGATAGTTAACATTTCTTAAGACAATCGAAATAAAAAAAAAACATGTTCAATTGTATTATACTTCATCAAGGACCACGTTTAAACCATCGTCACTTTATTATTACATATACATAGTGAAGGTGAAGTCAGTCATTTAGGCAATTACCCCCATGAAAACTTTCTTAAGAGGGTTGAAATAAGACACATTATTTACGCATTAATATCCGTAATGTGTTTACTTTACGTTTTTTATCAACTACTTCATATTAAACTGCAAATTGGTATACCTTCTAAACTATAACGTCCCGTCTACTAACATTTCACTTCTAAATTTCACTACAAGAATGTTTATACACTTAAAATATAAATTCCCTGTTAACATCTTAATAAAAGATTACGTCATGTAAATGTGCATTACGATATTAATTTCCTGTTTGTATGTTTTGAATGTGTACTTTGAATATACAACTGGATGGGATTACCTCCCCATATACGCTTTCAAAGATGCACCGATGTCCAATCATGGAGCAGTTAAACCTTTACTAACAAACATAAAACTGTACCACAAATACTATGTTCAATTCTATAAAGGCTCGATTCGGGACGTTGCCGCCCCCCCCCCCACCTCGCCCCTGAAGACAAAAGTAAGTCAGGGATAGGTTTAACTCTACTGTCGACGATTAGCGCTTACAAATGCACTTGGCTTTTCAGATTCTCCTTTTGTCTCCATCTAAACTTGTAAATCCATTTTCGAAGCGCGACACAAGAACAAAACAGCATCAATGGCACTTCAACATCCTGATATCAGAAATAAGGTATGCAAATTTATAGGGGTGACTCACCTGAAGACGCTGTTCGTAAGCGCTTTTCATTGGTCGAAGCCAGGCATGCAAGACCAGAAATAGGACCGAGATGCAAGTTGTCGAAACAATTGTCAGTCTGCTCTCCCAACCGTAAAGAGTGATGAGGAGTGTTTGTGTAACTTTCCTTCCCAATTCTACAATTTCCCAGAACCAAAATTCCGTCTTGTAATTTTCACTTAGGAAGTTAAGCCAAGTCAACCGTTGGCATAATTCGAATCTGGGGGAGCTAGTACCCATAGTGTCAGATGAAACGTATTCCCTGCAATGTCTGTTATTAACGTTGATCTCGCATTTCTTGTGCAAGAGGTAAAAGAGGACTACCGGAAATGCAATCACATGTGTGATGGTGAGGATATATGCAAATATGTGATACATGATCAGCCCTGTGCAATCCATATCATAATCAGATCGAAGTCGAATCACGTTGTGCATCTTTTCTTTGTCAAGAGAAAATGTTTCACAGGAGAGAGGATACAGGCTGAAGATAACGAAACACACTGGTGGATACATTATAAACCAGAGAACGAGTACACACGCGTAGAGAGAGTCTTTCAGGTTTTCAAAGTAAGATCGATGTGACATACGTGCGGTAACTGATAACCTAAGTCTGACGTGCAATTTTCGTATTTGATAAAACAGGATTGGAATAACCAGAACAACGAGTGGGGATATCGCAACAATTATGAATTGTGCCTTGGGGGTGAGATCAAGTTTTAAATCAAAGCACCTTGGACGAACAAATAATCTTAGGATACTTATTTCGAAAGCTGAAATAAACCTACCCACGAGAACTAATGGTCCAGTCCAACGTATGTAATGCAGAGATGTGTTCATCTCACCAACAACTTGATAAAATCCCAGCAAGATCTTAACCCTAGCAATGCCCAAAGCGAATACTGACCGCCGATGTTGTTCTTCGACTTTTATCTTGCCCTGCCAACATAGCAAGAGACATGACAAAGCACATATGACAAAAAACAGTCCACTTTCCACTACGAGAATTGCCAGTTGAGGACATCGAACGCATGAGTTTAACACAAAATAGTAACCAGGTTCGCAGTTGGTACATAGCCATCCTCTGTATCCATTAGCACAATTGCCTCCTATGTTGTCGATGTCGTTGGGACAAGTTTCCTTGCGAGGACATTGGAAAACACGCGGAATCTCTCCATTATACTTGCGGGGTAAAGATTTATCATCGACAATCAGCTTTATATTAGCCACAAAGTCTTTGTAGTAGCTGATATTTGATCCTGGAATAGTCCAGTTCCAACTATAACCGGGAAGAAGGGACTGGTAATCCTGAGTGCAATCCAGTCCCTCTTGAGGACAAGGGTAACATGGCCCGTAGCGATCGGTTCGTGCATATCCTTCTTTACAATAGCAAGCTCGAAAACCAGCAGCTAAAGACTGGTTAGTGCCATCTGGACAAACTTCGCAATCTTTGGCTGCCTTCCCATGGCCTGACTTGACGTAGGTTCCTGCGTTACAAATTTTGCACGGTATTCCCCAAATGGAATCATGGGGCACATCGATTTGGGCAATTTCATCTTGATAAAAGCCACCTGTGTTGAGAGGAAAACAAAATGATAACTAAATGGTGAAATTTAGAATGTTAAACAAAATATGTATTTATAGCCTCAAGCTTACCCATCATTAGCCTATGCTTTTTCTGCAAAAAGTGTGTATCCTTTGGACCGGACTAATAACTTCAACGAATTGTATATCAAGATGTTTTCAAATCCCTTTCAAATAAACTGGAGGTGATAATCAGCTTTCACATTACGTAATCAGTTTAAATATAATTAGCGCAGCAATTTAAATAGTGCGCAGAAGAGACACTTCATGAAATATTTCTAAGATGTTTATCATAAATTACGGAAATGAAGTAAAATTGTGCACAGCTATACTAATCGGTACATGGCTGCTCACAGCGGAATGATGAGTTTCAACTGTGTAACAATGAAAAAATGGTACTTACTTCATCAGCCGAACAGACAGTTTAATGTATCATTATAGCTTGTATATGGTTAGGTACTATACCGATTGGACAGGGAAGACATCCACCGTTGACTTTATCTCCGAATGTACCCACAGCACATGGTATGCATGCCAAAAGTCTCCCACTACAGAAAAAGCCACTTTTATTTACACCAGAGATTACGAAATCTGGTACTGACATTATCGGTAAGGATTTAGGACTCACACATTTCCTGTTTAAAGCCAATAAGAACACAACTGAAGAGACATATTCGTCATTATTGCCTTAGCTATACAAATTTGCAATTTGTCTTGCATTTGACATTTCCTTGAGTGTGTACATGTAATAAAAGTGACGTTCGACTTTCCTGAAAGCGTATCTCGCATCGTGATACCATATCTACAGACTTAACTAACATCACAACACCAGGATAATGTCCTGGTAACTGTCCTAAAAAATGGTATACGCGTTTTTAATAGGCAAGGGTATGCACTTTGAACGGACTCATCCACAGTGCATGTATATTTCGTAAACCATGCTATGCTGCAAGTGACAGTTAGTGTAAAGGAACGGCGAGTTAAATTCAAAGCTCTCTTAGAGATTACATATTGCTGACAAAGTATAAATACCCAATCAGTTAATGGGCATGATTAGAAGAACATTTTCTCATAGGTCTCTCGTAATGTACAAGTCACCTGTTCAGCCTCATTATTATCGAATTTGGTTCTTTAATGTGGTTTCCATTTTATAAAGAAGTATTATTCTATTAGAGAATGCTGAGCATCAATTCACAAGTATGAGTAGATTTTCAGTTTCTTTTCATGTTACATTCTTAAATAGACGTGCTCACATGTTTCCAATATATTAATCTCAGTCCAGAGTTAATATCCGCATTGTTCTTTCCTTTAGTTAGAGGGTTGTGAATATCTTGAATCGTCCTTACACAGTAGTTGCCACTCAATTCATAAATTCTTTTTAAAACCTATGTTGTGCCAACCTGGTGGAGAATCGAGTTCTTCAACAGGTTTTTAGTTTCTCACCCCTAAAACGTTTGGCAAGTTCAGTCGGTTCAAAATCACAGAAGACACTGCTAATGATTCACTATAAGCCCCATTCTATCAACCGAAAATCACCCCCCACACCACCACATAATACCAATCTCTTATTGGGCTTAATATCATTATTTCGTTATAATCGTGGGCAACGAAGGATTACATGTGACGATATGAAATGAAAATAATCGAAATATATGACAAGGTACTCACAGTTTGCGATGATTTGAGTTTCTCGGTAAAATGTTCAAGACATTGCAACTAATGTATCTGGAAACATAGGAAACGTTATACGTTAAGCTATTTTACATCATACTGTAGTTTAATTTTGCCTAAATATGTTTTAATTGAAAGAGTAGATAAGATCATAGAAAGAAAACGTTCAACACTCTGTACTTACATAGTGGCATACTGCGGAATATTCTCCAAGGACAGTGCATCAAAGTTGGTAATTTCATTGTTGTACACATGCCTAAGACATAGCAGGAGAAATATTAGTATAAGAAAACTTTGTTTGTGCTTTATTGCAACAGATCGTTTCACGTGAGCATGTGACAATGTAAGAATCACATGATATTTTATCTAGCCAAATAAGCGTTATAATTAGTTTACATAATCTACATGAAATTTCTTACACCTCTTCCAGATTTTGGCCGTTGAATGGATTCCCTGTTATGTTTTTTAACTTATTTTGAAACAGATACCTGAAAGAACAGTAATAAATAAACCGTGATTTCTTTTTAGTAATAGCGAAGTATTTTTGGAATAGCTGTATTATGTAGCTAAAATGTAAATTCTAGCTACAACATACAGCATAAATGGCATTTTTTTTAATGTAAGATGTAATTAGCAATGAAAAGTGATGTGCATAAATATTTACTATTTGTGTCTTTTGTCTAATGATATTCCACTTCATGCCATCATGCTATCGTTTTACTTTTTTTGCTTAATATGTAATAAGTATAACTTACAGGTAACCTAGGGAAATCAGAGTGAATGTCTTCTCTTCGATGGTGTAGATGTGATTGTTGTACAAGCACCTAAGTAACATGGCATCGGGAAGTAACTTTTAAAGTCATTTCATATTCTTATTAATCGTAGCATTAAGTTTCAGTGTTACAAGTGGTGATATTAACAATGTAATCAATTATAGACCAATATCTGTATTTCTTTAAAGATACTAGAGAAACACATGTTATCTAGAATATAAAAGCTTTTAACGAAGCATAATTCAGTTTATCTCAGTCCGTTTGGATTACAAATTGATTGTGGAACTGCACACGTTCTTGTTCCTCTGTCTAATGTGATTATTTACTCATTTGGGGAGTAACAATATTTTACACTTTGCTTCACCGTTCAAAGGCGTTTGATATTCTAGGCCATAAAAAGTAAACTTGAATATTACACAACAAAAGATGTTTGATTGGTTTTACGATTGGTGCACAGATAAAGAACGATAAATTTCAATGCGGAGCATCGTCTTGAATTATCTCTGTTGTAAATACAAGGGTCTATCTTTAGTTTTCATTATATGTGTCATTGCAACGCATGAAATTAATTCAATGTTACATGTAATTTCTTGCACTGATGACACTTAATCATTTATATGCACATACACATCTTTCTTGTTTTATTCCTATAGGGCCGTTTCTCTGTAACCTATCTTGGTATACGAAGGTCGATGCTCTATCTTCTGGCTCGAAGAACAGGTCAGACCTCTGTTTGAGGTTTGCCAAAGTCTTTCTTCCACCTTTAGTGAGGTTGTCCTTTACAACCTTTTGTGGGACAAATGTACCAATTTCCTTCTATGCTGCATAGTCTCGGACACTCACGCTGCATAAGGTCTCGGACACCCCACGGACACTTAAACACATAAACAAATAGACTCCTCTAACTCATAGCAGTAAACACTTCCCATATAAGTACCCTTTACTAGCGCCAAGTTTCGGTTCAGTATCACAGGGATAAATTAACACAATAAAGCAGCTTAAGGGATTATAATACATCCTTCCTGTGCACTAAATGTAGGAACACAAAGAACTTCTTACTTAGTGGTAGACATTGTGGTATTTGCATATTTCCCATCGTTGCACACGTTTTATGCATGGTATATTTTATCCATTTGCCATATAGCTACGTTGCAAAATAAAGACATGACAAAAGACATGCTGATATGAGCGAAAAATCATAATGTGTCCTATGCGATCCTCACTTTTTAGGGGTCTAAAACTTCATGAGTTTTCTAATGATTACACTTCAAGTGAAATTGGATTACATTTGGAAAACGTCATCAGATGTATTGCACAAATAACGGAATACATACAGATACTTTAGACCGTCCAGACCTACAAATGCTTCCCTCTGAAGAACTGTCAGATTATTGGACTGTAGGAATAGTCTTGTTATTTGGCTACAACATGCTTGATTAAAAAGTCTCGATGGTATGTGAGATATACTGTTATTCGAAAGGTCCCTGGAAATGATAAGAGAAAGCATTCCTTTGTGAAAGTGTCTATGTAACCAAATGCAAGGCGTAATATTAAACCCAATCATGATGATATCATTTAAAACCACAATGTTTGATGCAATGGTTCAGAGATGAAAGTAAACTCATATTTATTGTTATGGGCATTTTATTACTTTATACGTCCAAAGCAATAGCTGCATATATCAACAGTAAGCCTTTAACTGCTTAACTTACAGAAACTGCAACGCACTAAGGCCACGAAAACTTCCCAATGATAGAAATCTCATCTTGTTGCTTGACATGTACCTACAGAAAATAAAAGAACACGTTGGAGTGATATCTACATGCCAAAAGTCCGTTTCACCCCTTACAATGAGTTTGATTTGGTATTTTGCATTATTTACGCAAAAATGTAACTATTGATTTGCGTAAACTTCATTCAGCTATAAATTAAATAACAACGTAAAACCAACAACGTAACAACTTAAAAATAATAACTTAAACCAGTTTTCAATGAATTCAGTACGCATTCAGCCTGACTGTTTACCACAGATGATCGATGTGAGCTACCTTTTCTTCACTAACATTGCATGACAAAGATATATCTCTCTGCTACAGCGGTAGACTCTCAGAACTCAACCTATGATCTCTCATCTGAAAATATCGTGAATACAAATTTTTTATCGTTTGACCTCTAGTGATCTCGGATAACATTTGAACTCCACCACAAACCTAGATCTACCTGATATTAATTACCCCCATGCAACGTAGGAGAAATGACATTGTTACCTCTCTGGAAATGTGTTGGTTACAAGGTTTTCATTGATCTCAGAGAACCTTTGAACTCCATAAAACACAAAAATATTTCTACTTGATGGAGCGCTTTATCAAGTATCATATGTTTCCATGACCCCTGTTGTTTGACGTCGTTCTTAATTTGTCGTTTTAATGATTGATGATATCAGATAACCCTTGATATCCACCTGAAAACAATAGGCTTCTTTTACTTGGCGTAGCTAGGCATTACTAGGTCAAGTATTAAAAGTTCTCATGATTCATACGGTGAGATAACATATTTTAAACTTTTAGGGTTTGTCCTCTTGTGACCTCAGAGGATCTTTGATCTCCACCAAAAATATTGGTCCTCTTTTATTTGATATAACTTATTGACGTACACATAAACACATGATTGCACATGACAATCATGACTGCGCAGGTCTCATCGAAAACCATGAGTTCATTTGATTCTGTACAGATATCAGATGTAAAGAAACCTATTATTGTTTCACTTAATCCTAGCCATGTATATAAAGTTATGAAGCATAACAAAAAACTTGTGTCACCCTAGTAAATACTTACAGCCTGGTAAGGGAGTTCATGCTCGTAAAAGTATTATTTGGTAGAAGGACAATTTCGTTATGTTCCAGGAATCTGTATGGAAGAAAAAGTAAAACTGATACTATATCCTCTTAGGTTTCCTTTTCTAACATGTTCAACGGCAATGGAATAACATGTTTTGGTCACTGTGGGAGAAAAAGCTGCTTTAGTTGTCACTATTTGCATTCTATAAACTGGTTATCACCTTACTAGTTCCATTGCATTATCTAGTCGCAGTTCTGTCAGACTTGTAGTAAATTCACTCATTTTTGTTGAATTAAAGAGACCTTATCTACATCATGAAATCCCAGGAAGAAGTCGGCGCAAATTAAGCAAAACCTTTTTTTTCAGATGCGAATCATCTGTTCTCTAATTTACAAGAATTAAACGAGACATTCAACACCCCAACAAAATGTTGTTCAGCGTCAGAACTCCAGAGCTTCATGTCATTAAAGCAATGCAAGTTTTTTCCAGAATTTGAAGAATTCCAAATATTACAAAATGCTCATGATTCCAAATTACATCTTATGCAATATTTGTACTGAATTCATTAAGTAGTAATTTTTCTAAGCACTCTCACCACATAGTACTTAACGCACTGAACTATACGTATAAGTAAGTGGATTCAAACCTTTAAACCTGGTCGATAAATTTGAAAAATTGGTAGCATGTTTAATCTTGTAGAGTCTCTGTATAAACCGTATCATGATGACCATATTGCACCAGACATGTAGACATAGGATGTACCAAGGTGGCGAAAATATGTCAGGTCAAGGTTGGCAAATTACGTTGGCCACAACCGTTGCGTGATCGTTTGTTGGAAGTTGAAGCAACGTATTAATTTTACTCTGAGCCAACACAGTGCCAACGAATCTCTTAGTTACATGTTGCCAACGTTGGGTCAACACATGCCATGACGAAACAGAAAATGTTAGCAATACCGTTGGGCCAACTGTTGTTTTAACACAATTCTATCAAATAGGGCCACTTTTTGTATTGGTATATCAAGACGGCCAACGTGCCATCGGTTGTTTACACAGCAAGTTTAACATTCAATTTTCATTATAACAAGTAAACATTCAGAATTGTTTTATCACGATGTGAGTGTAAAATAACAAAGGTATTAGAGTCTTTCCAGGTTTGGCATTCTTCCCCATCTAGTTCCCGGGCCCGTATACGTGACAGGGTCATATAAGAAATATACAAAGGGATTCATCAGCCAGAGCTTGAAATTAACTTTGCAGTATTTTACACTTCCGCTGTTTATTGTCACCATGCATAGTGTTTTAGATTATTAAGACTTTAGTGCTACTGTACTTCACCTAGTTTTAATACAAAAAACCATTACACTATGCACAGTTTTGATCGCAACTTTTTATTTTTTCAACAGCAGCAATTATGTTTACAAAAAATCTGTTTCAGTGTGTCAAATGTGTGAAAACCCACAATATAATCGGTTAACTAAATTCTTAGTCTAGTAATTGACTTGTAATTATGGATTCATGACATTTAGCCCCCTTCATTTCATAGATATAGTGATAATTATGAATATTCAGCCCTGGTATGGCCACATTGGTCCAATGATAGCATGACGTTGATCAAATGTACACTGCTGAATTGTGTCCTGTGTGACAAGAGTGTCCCAGGGACAGTGTGCGTAGGACCTTTACGCCGGGTATAATTGTGTCCGGTGAACATGACACTCCAAAACAGAAAAAAATATCCGTTAGTGGTAATTTTCGTCCTCGTACACGTACGTTGCAAAATGTACCGCTTTTGAATTGTGACACAAATATTAGCATAGCAACATGTTCCTGAGTTTCTAGTATCCTTGCTTGAAGTGTGTAATGATCTCAATGACATACACACATTTAAACATAGCTACTGTATGCACAAAAACGAGATTTAACCTCAGTTCTTCTTTCATCGATATCCGCTGCCAAATTTACAAGTTTACTTGCCATTGTTTTATTTCTTCTATATAAACACGCTTTCAACCGTTCTGACTACCATATTGTCACCATTAAACTATTGAATTTTCTCGCAATGCTTGTAATGTAAATCCACGCCAGTCTTGTTATCCCACATATTCCTAGATCTTTAAACAATAGTGTCTCTTCGTACGAAAAATCTGTCCTTCAGACCACGGACGACATTTTCTGCCACACCGGTCTTGACTCAGTTACCTTGTCTAGTCTCTCTGTACACAATTTTTCAGCGCATCAGTATATATATATACATATATATATATATATATATATATATATATATATATATATATATATATATATATATATATATATATATATATATATATATATATAAAATTGATAAGTAGAAACACCACAAAGATGACAGTATTAGAGCACAGATACGATAATAAAATAGCGTATATTTCGGACACCCCTGTGTCGCATTTTGTCGCAAAATGTGAAGTGAAGATAAAATTACAAACAAAAGAGACAGCAATGAGTTGAAACCCCTTATGGAGGGTAATTAATTACGGAGGGAAATCGCTCAAGATGCCCAGGTCCTTGTTAAGGCCACAGGTATGTGTGGACAGTTTTATTACCCACTTGCTCTCAGATTTTAGTCTTTGAAGGACAGATGGGTAATTAGAGCCGAGCAGAATACATCTTAAATTAGCTAAAGAGTGGTTTGGCTCACTACTAAAATGTTTTGATACAGGATAGCGAACTGATTTATCTTGCACAGTTTTCTTGTGGTTGTTAAATTTGGTGCCAGTCTGACCGACATAGTTGCCTTTGTCACACAAATTACAGCATAACAAATATACTACATTAGGCGTGTCGCAATCCAGGGGAGGGGGTCGATAATCAGGCAAGTGGTTGTAACTGTGTATGGGCCAATACTACAGTGAGCTAACGTTTTCGACTTGTACGGTTCGGTGGTTTTTGTTTGTGTGTGTTTCCATGTCTACAGGTGGAGATGAACTCTGTTCTTTTATTCAAGTTGTTCTCCTTGTTGCGGATTATTTCTATCTTCTCTTCGATGCATAGGTTGCAGAGGCCTGATGCACGCTTAGCTGTAAACAGTTTTACAATGACTATTCGAATCTCTAGTTTCTCATATTGTTTTTTTTTTTGTTTGTTTCTATGGAATGAGCCCTTTATGGTCACAAATAAAAAAAAACACTGATTTTCGTCATACTTACAGCATATCTAGTGAAAAAAGATCTTCAAAACTTTTAGGGAATTTGGACAACCCGATGGAATTCAAGTTACTGAAAGAAAGACATGAATGATAATATCAAAACGAAGTAAGATACATATAGCCGGAATCAACTTTGATTTGATTGCCGATACAAATTCGAGTGAAAACGAATCCTTATTTTCTTACATCAGTAGGGAATTTTCAAACGACTTTGCACATTTACCTTTGGTCTTTGATATTTTGCAATCTAAAATTCATAAGTTTTATAATTCACAGTCGTCTACTGGCCAACACCTTTGGACGAAATTCCTATGCAATTTTACTTTAAACCTTTCAGTAAGGAATCACTTCCGTAATACTCACAGACAGGTGAGTAGCCACATGTGTTCAAAAATATTTTCAGGTAAGGCTTGGAACCTACAGTTCTGTAATTCACTGAAAGGAACAAGGTAAACAGAAAACAGTACGTTCAGTACGTACGTTAGTTCAGTCAAGTCATAGCTTGATTCACAAAATATGCATCAGAAATATTAAATTTTGTTGTCGTCAAGAAACCGTTCTTTGCCCTCATCGCCTTTAATAGGTCGGGTTTATCACCTCAAGCTGTGGCTACATGGCAAGAGGTATTAGGTGTCAAGTCCATAGGCAAAGCATATGAAATCGAACATGGAAAGGGTCTCTTCAATATTTTGGTACAGTCAAACCTTCATGTATAATAACCCCACTAACAAACCGAGAGGCTTTAACTATAGGAGATGCCACCTGGACATTTTCTTAAGCCAGATTTCATGAGGAACAACAATATATGAATCAAGAAGGCTGTAAGATGAGAACATTTTGTGAGAACGATTTTTTTCCAACACGGCTACCGAAATCTATTACAAAGTGCATTGACGGACAAAAAGAAGCATTAATCAGGAATATTTTCCAGGGTGTAAATTGATTTTCACAATAGCAAAACATGGATGAGACCAAGTTCGTTGTTACAAAAATACTTGAATTGTAAAAATAAGTAGACTTTTTACTATGCCGCTTCATGAAACGCTGGTCTAGAAAGGCCTCATGAGAATTTCTCCTTCACCATGTTTGCCCTTTCCCAGTCATCCTGGTCTATAAATGTAACTTAAGTCGTTATAATTAGATGATATTCACTGGGACATTATCGTCAATACTCATACACAACAACACACGAGCTATTGCCCGATAGCACATTATTTTAATCAATTAAGTGATAATAAATAATTGTTTTCATAAATTCACTGCTTTCTTTCTTTGTGGGAAGAGCTGCTTTTATGCTTCTAAAACCAAGTTTATACTTTTGCGTAGGCTATTTGGGGGTTGGTCAGTGATGTCAAACATATAAACCCATCGGATGATAGTCTGAGGCATCAAACTCACCAGTGTTTCACTGATATCTTTTACACTTAATTTATCTCATTAATTAAATAATATAGTATTACTTGTTAAGTTATTTTATATTCATTATTTTTATTCGAACAGAACAGAACAGACATGTATATACGGCTCCTATATCATTTTTTGTTCTATCATCGTAACTGATCCACCGGATGAAGATATGTTAAACTTTTATACTTGAGCTTCATGATGGCTTACTTACAGGTGTTCAAGCGACTTCAAGTTTTCGATGAGCGTATGTGATAAACTGGTAAATTCATTGTCGCTAATATCGCTGCGACAGTGGTCCCCAGTATTAGAATAATGTGAAAAAAAATATACTTTATTAATCAATACTTTATTTAAGTTTTGTTCGTTTGCGGCAAATTAGTTCAATAGATGTATTTTTAATGTTTTGAAATGGTTACGGCACCACAGCTCAAAATAGCTCAAACAAAAATACATCACAAAAAATACAGTGCTTGACCTTTGTATGCAAATGCATTACAAATTCATTCGACTAGCAATCCTACATTTAACACGCTCTTCGAGACATATCGAGGTCTGTATGTAGATCTATTGAAAATTTCTTGATAGTTTCAACTTAGTTGTTTTCATTCCAAGTAAAAATTGCAATTCCTCTTTGATCTGTTGGTGGTCTTTTATTAAATTATTTTTATAGGATGTGATTCCAACAGATCTTTCAACATTGTTTTTGTTTTGTGAGATCAAAAGCGACATATCAATAACTCAGGTCACAAGTTACAGAAGTTTCAATTCAAACAAGTCCAAAATGAAGATGTAGAAACCATAAGGGCTGAATCTTCAATCAAAATTATGTTAAAGTTACATCATTGCGTCCTGATTGTGCAAATTTTAATATAAATTTTACACTGACGACTGATGATCCAAATATGTTCATGGTCTCCTGTTTATTCTAACGCACTTTTCAGGTGACTGAATCTTCACCGCTGCGTCGCTTCAGTTCTGTGAGGCTGCTTGGCTGGTATTCTACAATGCTAAGATGTTCGTCGACAAGACGAAAAGTCTTGTTTTTGGTAAAACCAACAATCGTCTGTTTACATTCTTTTTCGCTCAAATTCTACCTAAGAGAGTTTTTGTCTTTTCGTAATTTCATTGAGGATTTTGAACCACTCTCCGTGAGAGGTTTTGATGGAAATTCCCTCATATGTATTATCATTTCTCATAGACTAATTTTCAAATTGCATACATGATACCTCTATTCTAAAGCTGGGTATGTGCAGCTCAACTGACTTCGTGAAGCGGACGTTTTCGGTCATGTAGGGATTTGAAAAGCCAACATTTTCTTTTCTCTTACGTTTCACCTCAACTTATGGTGGCGCTCCTCTTAGATAGTAATGTTATTACTCATCCCCCTATTTTTATTCCCCCGAGTCTGATAGTATTCTTTTTGTGGAGACTGCCTCCCCCCTTCTCTATATCTCTATATAATTCTGGAAGGGACCACCTTCTCTATATCTCTAGATAATTCTGGGTCCCTTCCTGATAAGGTGCTCCTAACGTGCAAAACTGTAGCAGAGGCGTCGCCACCAAGTTGGAAAATACATCAAGCCTGTCGAAATTTGAGATCGTTACACCCCTTTAAGATATGGCTCTAGCTACGGCCCTGCTTGCACATCCTTTAACTGGTACATTTATAGAAGGAGAGAAACACTGCGATACAGATATTAATAATAATAATAAATTTTACATAATAAATTTTGCATGAATATTTTATACTTACAGCTGGAGAAGAGATATTTGATTTTCGAAAATTCTAACAGGTAATTTAACTAATTTATTTCTGCCGATATTCCTGTAAAACAAAGACAAAGTATTCTTACTTAAATTCATGGTCTAGGCATACTTCACTACATTACTTCATAGTCATTTTATTGGACCAAAGCTTTTGAAATGTTGTCCCAATTAGTTTCCACTTGAACCGTGAAACTGCGCACGAAGCGTACACATGTCACCAAGACGACAATTATGAAGCTACATATCGGTGGGGTAAGGTCAATAGGAATGAGCCCTGTTTGTACTTTCTATGCCGACTGTACGGGCTCAGGCTATGGGCTATGTAACAATTAAATCTAATGTTTAACAATTTCTGTTTAATGAAATGAGGCTATCGAATGGTCATAGATTAATCTTTTTAGGTCCCGGGGTCTCGGCAGTAATTGGGTGTGACGTTATTTGAAAGGTTTAAGTGACGAATAAAACGTACTTTCCAGGTTTATTAACAGCAGAATAATACACTCTAGAGGGTTAATCTACCCTCGTGCATCGCTTGCATTAACATATGATCGTAAATAATGCACGGTCCAACGTTGATCAACATTTAACCATTCAACAATGAAAGTACTTTAAGAAATTCAAGTTTCACTGTCAAACCTGTATTTACATAACCCAAAAAACAAGCACGACGGAAGCAGTGATGGCTACGACCGCTTTCAGTTGTCTTCTGACGTCAAGTAAGAGCATATATAGCTATAACGAAATGCAATTAGCATGCACATTCTGTTTTATCAAAGGTTAATTTGTTTGTGTGATGTTTATAAGGATAACAACATACAAAATTATACATAACAAATTAGAATGTTCTCATAGTGACAGTTTCATGACTCATACTCATGTGAACCATGGTTACCGTTTTGTGCTATGACTCAGTAACTTTACACAAATGGTATACATACATACTAGGCAATACTTACAGGACTTGAAGTAACCACAGATCTTGAAAGATATCACTCTGTAAAATCGACAATTTGTTGTCCTTCAAGAAACTAAAATTTAAAAATTGTATTATCATAATTGTAAATTAACTGTCAAATACAACTTTCTAAAAATCTTTATAGGGGATGATTATCTAACAAAGTCTTGTAATTCAAGTGAATTGTATCTTTAAATTGGAGGCGTTGCTTATTTTTTCTAAGTACATTGCACTGAAAAAAACGGTCATAATATTCCCTCTTGTAATTGTTAATTTTATTGATAAAAGACCAGTTGGCTATTTGGTAGCAATTAGTTGAATATTGAGACACCTTTACGGAAACTTCAATGACTCTTTTGTGCAAGTGTGCGTATCATGTAGGTTAAATGATTCAAATTAAGTCACCCACTTCATGTAATCCACATTGAAATGAAGAATGAGGTTTCTGAAATTTTATTACGTGACCTCCGCCCGAGCTCATAACATTATGAGATATACTAACGGGTATTAATATACTGAATGTCCTTGCAATGGAATATTTCCAAGATATTTTCATACGTAAATATTTATTACTCACAGATGAGTCAGCTTCGTTAAATTCCTGAAAACGTTATTCGGTAAGTTTGATAATTGGTTACTTTGCAAGTTACTGAAAAGAAGAAGAAATGTAAGGGAGACTTATATGATTTACGGTAATGGGACGAAATAAAGCGATTACGGGTCAAAATTGTACTTAGTATTTGCTTTCACGGTGTAGGAAATAAAGACTTAATTAACTTTTCCATGTTAGGGTTTAGCTAAAGACACCCAAGCTTTCAATTTTCCTTCCTCCCCCCCCCCCCACCACATGTAAAATTTTATCTTTGCCAAATCCAGTAGGTCATACATAACATCCACTGTTGTTTTATGCCACTGTTGTCCTCCTCTGTTTCATCGCAATGTTTACCCTTCTAACTGTAAATGAAGCTGTTTGTTAAGGATTCTAAATCAGACACTTGCATCAGAGAGAGTGAAGCGTAAGAACGGAACACGGTAACAGGAACGCAAGAACGAATGGTATCGCCTATCAATTTCCTATTGATTTAACTAACTTTGGCATTAATTTTCAGGATGTTGGTTTTATTTAGTTACAAATTTGGATACTTACATGAAAATTAGTTTCGGTAGATTTTGAAACACGTCACTTGGTAGTGATGACAGTTTATTACCTCTCAGGCTACTGATTAAAACATAAAAAAAACTTGGTATTGGTTCAATTTTCATGAGCAAACATTTTTACGTTTTGCCAATAAAATCCATATCGACATCATTCTGGTGTCGATAAGGTCGATAAGGATAAGGTGTCATAAGGGGATCTTATTTCTGGAATTAACGTTAGAATGAAATGATCATCAGACGATCCTTTGATCTCATCGTGAGAAAAATATGACATCTCAAATGGCGCTTACGTTCGTATTTTTGTTGTTTTAAAGACTGAATTTTTCTTAACAGTATAGTCCAAATACTTTACTATCAGCATGCATTTATGGTTCAACATTTCCCAAAATTTGCACAAAGTACACTTGTATACGATGACATATTATGACATCTGTCTTTGTGAGAGTCATTGGACGACGGAAATATATCCAACTTAATGCATTGTTGTTGATTCTCATTTGTATATATTTAAATTTTCTCTCATCTCAATAGATGAGATCCCGTCTCAGCAGTGTCGGAGCTATTTTCCTTCCAAGAGAGGGGGAGCTAGCTTTCAAATCAGGCTGGTGGAACGAAAACCTTATTAAAGTGGATGATTGCCGGCATGATTATCTAAGCCGAGGGTACCGTGACTGGCTCGAAACCGATTTTTTAAACTCCCTACATGGCCGGATATACATTGCCTATGCTACATGTTTCCAGTGTTGAAGTAGGAATCTCATGTTAACAACTTTCTCTTTAAATGAGAAAGAAAAATCTATAAAAAAAAGGCAATACATATCAGATGGGTTAAGATGATACAAGAATCGTGAGAAATTATGCATCCTCTTTTATTTTCTCATGGAGAACTTGGTAAATATTGGCTGAGGGGGTTGAACATATTTTTAATCCCCAGTTTTTATTGGGGCAGTTGAGTTACCGCGGTTGTTTGCAGGGGTCTAGAGATTCGATGTACGTCCCAGTCACATTTTGTTCACATTTTTTTCCTTCTCACTGGGTCTGACGTATCAGCGAGTGAGTTATACATTGTGATACGGAAATACATTATCAGCTCTTATTGCAGTGGCGAAGCCCAGGAACTTGAAATAATGAAGGACTGAGATTTGTGGAAAGACTATCTACGAAGAGTACCACCTTCAATTCGAGTGAAGGGCACCAGAAGGAAATGCACATTAATATACCCTAGATGATCGGAATCCCCCCTCTCAGACTCAGCAAATACACTCAAGGAAGCCTGTAATTCGTGAAGTACTGTCAGTTTTTTTTCTTTGATGGAAAACCCAAACCATTCTATTATTGGGTGCTTTTTGCTGTAAAACTGTGATAACATTTGTATTTTTCATAATGAATACTGTGCGTACTTGAATTTTCAAGACTGAATGTGGGCAACAACATTATTAAATATGCCAAAAGTGTTAAGTACACTAAGCTTCAATTTTCTTTTCTTTTCACTTTTTCTTTTCGTTGAAAAGGTAAAAAGGACGCCGATAAAAAGATGACAGGACACTGGTAATCCGTTTGAGGGGTAAAGGGAGCGACTGACCTCCTGGTCGAATGATAGTCCCGCTACTGCGTGTTAGCTCAATGTTGGTTCAACTAAATCTTTCAAATCTTTTAAACTTTGATCTCGTGATACAGACCAGGCGTTATGAGAAAGATCTACAAAGGATTATCACCACGTCTTATGTCATGAGATATGTATCAAATAAACATAACCTCGTTGCTACCTGGATATGGTAGAAAGACTTGAGAGTGAACCATTACGTCAGTCCTCATGATTTTTATTTATCTCTGAGCAGTACTGAAAGAGATACTATATAATAGTACGTGTGGCATAACGACACATACTTAGAAACATGGTAACACGTTTACACGGACTGCCTGATCTTAGTGCCAATTGTGTTCAATACCTTTCATCTAAACTGATATTTCTCTGGAATATGTATCGGTTAGTTCTTCGTACATTCGTGTGATACTGATGTTAACATTTTTCCACCCACACAGTAAACTTACATATAATACGTTATCTTTGGTAAATCTGGGACACTTGATAGATTACGATCGTTGCAAATCACTTTAATGGCCAACGGGCGGTCGTAACAATCACAAACACCTTTTACACCACAGGCCTGCTGGACTATTGAAGAGAGCAAACCAAAAAGTAAAAATAACAGAAAGTGATATTATCAGTTTTAAATTCTTTAAAGTACACATATTTCACACATATTAATTCTTAATATTTTCGGTTATTGATTTCGTGTAAGCATTGTCATACAGTCTGATCTAAGGCAACCAAAAGAGGTCAGAATAGCAATGAGTATTATCAATGCTTATAGAACATTCTGATCCAAACGGCAATCTAATTTAAAGATCACTCACATCTGATTGTGATTTCATGCATTCACTAATTAAAAAAACAGAAGGTCGCGTATCACCACGAAGTGATATAAAAGAGAAAGTGACAACACGTTTCAAATCTGAAGAATTTGTTTTCAGTCCATACAATGTACATGAAATGGAACTTACCGTCTTTTACTTTATCGTAGGTAATATCTTCTAGTTGATGACACCGTATTATTTGGAAATTACATATGATGACTAATAGCACATCGAATGATTTCATTTTCCCCGTGATCGTGTTATTGACCTGCACAAGGAAGAAAAAACATTATATAGTTCTTTCAATTCAACGGACTTTATTTCAATCTCTTTTGAGGGTACAAATGAATATTTAATATAATTATCATAATACATAAATAAAAAGAGATCGTGGAGTGACAACAAGAAGCTCGCGAGAGCTTGTTTACATTGCCACCCCTACACATATATACAAGACAGGAAAAACACAAGTAAAAACAGATAGAAAAAAACACAAACAAAGAAAAACAAAAACCAAAGAAACAACAGGGGCAAAGTGAAAGTACAAAAAAAAAACTAATCAGTGATAGTTCATAATGAGATAATCTTCTAGGTACTTTTTGAATATATACAGTGTTTCACAATCTTTAACATGGGTGGGCAAGGTGCTCCAAACTTTGGTCCACACGAAACGAATGGTAAGCTGTGAAGTCTTAAGTCGGAAATAGGGTGTATGCAAGTTGTTCAAATAACAGCTAGGGTAGGAGTGCATGCTGCTATGAAACTGAAAGTAATTCCTGAAGATGGACAGAGATGTATTATTTAACCAGTTGAAAATGAATATAGCTACATAGTAACGGTTTAAGTCATATAAACTGAGAACATTTAGATCGACAAAGAGTGGTGCAGTGTGGTGAAGGTAGTCTACATTACATGTGCAACGAATTGCCCTTTTCTGTAAAATGAAAAGAGGTTGTAACCTGGAGGAGCAAGTGCTGCCCCAAACAATATTACAGTAACTGAGATAAGGAAGAATGAGTGTATTACATAAAGTGACCATGATGCGTCTAGGAAGGACATGACGCAGGCGATTGAGTATCCCTGCACCTTTAGAGACTTTTGCACTAATATACTGGATATGATCATACCAAGAAAGATGTTTATCAATAAAAATTTCCAAAAAAATTGTGACAGTAGAAATTTTGATGTTTTCTCCACAAAGTTGAATAATGTTACCATTCCCTTCAAGTCTCTTGGAAGGTGAGCTGAATATCAGAAAAGTGGTTTTCTTAACATTAAGAGATAATTTGTTTGCACAAAACCAATTATGAATATTACTAAAATCATTCTGGACTGTGTTTAAGAGGACGGAACTATCATGACTAGAAAAGAACAGGGTTGTATTATCAGCATATGAAATTGTGTGAAACTTAGTACTTGCAATATGAAGATCATTTACATAAATAATAAATAGAAGTGGGCCAAGTATCGACTCCTGGGGGACCCCACAAGTAATAGGCTTTGTGTCAGAATTTACATTATTAATGGCAACAAACTGTTGTCTGTCAGCAAGATAACTCTGAAACCATTGCAAAGCAATACCCCTGACCCCATAGTGCCCTAATTTATCAAGTAAAATACCATGATTAAGAGTATCAAATGCCTTGGACAAATCAAGGAAAATACCAGAGGTATAATGGTTGTTCTCAAAAGCCTCCATTATCTTACTGGTGAAATGTAAAATAGCATGTGTCGTGGAACGACCAGGCAGAAAGCCAAATTGATAATCATAAATTAAGTTGTGCTAATCTATAAATGCGTAAATGAGAGCGAACATTACTTTTTCGAGTACCTTAGAAAGACATGGTAATATTGAAATCGGTCTATAATTAGTTACTGATTCCTCATCACCTGTTTTAAAGACAGGAACAACACAAGCTATTTTCAGTGAAGTGGGGACAATACCATGAGTAAAAGAGAGATTACAAAGATGCGTGATAGGGACACATAATAAATGAGCAACATGTTTAAAAATAAGTGCCGAAATTCCGTCAAAGCCAGCAGCAGTATTCTTTAGAGATACAATAGTCCTGAGAACATCATCGTAAGTCGCTGGTCGAATAAAAAAGGAGTCAATTACTCTTGACTGCAAGTAGTTCGAAAAGTGTGAATGGACAGTAGGGATTCTCTGTTGAGTAACTGCACCAATACTGATGAAATAATCATTAAAAATGTTACTAACTTCTGCAAGATTAGAGACGATCACCTCATTGCGCTTAACGTGAACAGGAGAGTAATTAGTACCTCCTCGACCATGTAAAATAGAATTAATTGATCGCCATGTGCGTCTAGTGTCGTGGCTGGCATCACTGAACAGATTAGTGTACTAGGTTTTAGTTCCATATTCCTCTTTGACTGACAAAGATGAGGAGAAAACGTGATAATACACACTTTTTCACGTATGACGAAAATTGCACACGATATAAAGGGAAGGTCATTATAGGGAGGACCTCTGATATCGATCACGAGATATCGATCAGGTTCATTGTTCCTCGTTATTGCGGTTGTGAATCATTTTCAGATTATGTACAGTAGGCCCATAATTCTCCTTTAGCGTGTCATTCAGGAGAAGGAAAAAACAAACAGCTTTTTACGTTGCAATAGATGCAAACTTAAGTGTTTATGTGGAGCATGAAAACAGGCAGAGAGTCAAGCAGACTGAACAGAGTCAAACAGCAAACCCTATTCTAAATATTCAACATACAGGATGGACGCACAGTAGCGGTTATTAAAACAGAGAATGTAAAAATTAACCGATAAAGTAAAACGAACCAATAATGTAGAAAGCATTTCAGAAATGAGCCCCTGTTGAGCAAGTGGCAGTTAAATTACCTCCATTAACATTTATAGGATTCTTTACCTAGTTGTGGCATAATACATACGAAATACAAGGTCTGTCCTTTGCTCTTAATCTTCTTTGACTTTGTAACTTACTCTCATTATCATCTTTACCTCCTGTAATCTTTCTTCATTTTGTTCAAGTTCGGTGATTCTCCAACATTTTTGCTTCTACACTCATTGTACATCAAACTCAACACTAAAGAAGGTCGAACGATCAAAACGTTTGTTTTTGAACACAATTCTGGAGTAACAGAAGTTCAGTTTCTTTCTTTTGCATCCCTCATGTTTTAGGAGTACATTGTTTGTAACTGTTTCTATTTACTATTTCGAATTTACATTTTGTCATAACAACCCTTCATCGCAAAATCGATCCTATGTCTCTGGACTCAACACCATTTTACCACCAACCATTGCAGATTTTCTTTGTAACACCAGGAACATCCTCTCTAGATATTCTCACCACAGCAACTTTCTGAGCTACCATGTCAGTAAAAATAGAATTCCATCTGGACTATTGCTGAACTTCAATCTTGAAGTAGAAAACGATTACGTGAACTCACAACACATGCCAAATGCATATCTGGGAATCTCTTCCAAGCGATTGACAAACAGGCCAAGGAACTTCAACGTAGTTGGCAACTTGAACGTGACCATCTTTTTTTGGCATTCGACACTATTACCACCCACCAAATCTGGTCGAGAATTGAACGTCCTTAACGTCCCAAACGTCCTAAAAACACCCTCCCTGATTTGAGTCCCATCCACATTTCTACGATAGAAGTTACTGTAGCAGAGCTATCACTACTCTCAAAAGAAATGCAAATTTGCACCACACCCAAAGACATTAACTGGGTGAAGATATACCAAAACTTAGATAGATTTGAAAGACGTACAGTGTCCATTTCCACCGTAACACTAACACCACTGCTCCTGACACCACCCGGACGCCCTCTTATTTCCCACCCATCCGTAGGAAGAGCACATGGATGCCCGACAAGTAACCTTACCCAGAAGCGAAACTGTTCTTATCTAAAGTTCCCCAGGTTATTATTTGCCCATCAAACCGACGGAAACCTAGGGATAATTTCACTAAAGATGAGGGGAAACCCTCAGAACCTTGCGTGTAGACGACCAAGTCATTTTACCGCAAAATAAAGGAGACAGATTGCTCAAGAGAGAATATTATATCCAGAAAATGACCAAATGCGGAACACGTTTGCATTATACATCCCCTACCTATGCCCGTACCAGACTTTTCTTCGACAAAGCACTTAATTGAGCTAAGAAATGGTATAGTGCTAAACAACTAAGTAAATGAATTTTGAATGGATTACATGCCAAACTCAGTGCTGGAGTTGCTTATGGTAATGTTAAAACTCATAAAAATAATAGCTCACTTGTCTCATCACTTGAGGCTCTGGTACCAATATTGGAAGTATTTCTGAATTTACGGAATTTTATCGTACACCGCTTGCACAGTCCTTACCCTACTTTATTACAGATACTACCCATTTACTTAATAAATTCGAAGAGATTTACCAAAATTCCCCCTCCCATCACCACCATTCTCTCTGTTATGGAATTGTTCCCGAATATTGACCACAATCTTGGTATTCATGCTGTCTCAAATTTCTTGAATCTAGAGTTAAGAAATTTCCATTAACTAATTGCATTGTAGAAGCTATCAAACTTTGCCTCTCAAGTTGCAACAGTCCATTCAACAGCAAAAATCTTCAACAAACTCACGGCACTGCAATGGGGCCAAAACACGTATGCAGTTACACCGACTTGGCTATGGGCATAATTGATGAACGTGCTAAAACAGAAGGTCCTGTCAGTCCTAGGGACCGTGACGACATAGTTGTTATTTGAACCCATGGCTTAGATAAGCTAACGGATTTTTCCACTTTTATCAACCTTCTTTACCTCACAATTCGTTCTGAATGAGTTTATTCCAAGCACAAACTTAAATGTCTTAGATGTCACTAGTCATTTGAATGTTGGTTTCTGTACTACTGACATTTATGCTAAGCCTACTAGCAATCACCTCTATCTGCCTTTCTTAAGCTCCCACCTGATCCATTGCAAAACGTCAATCCCCATAGTGTGGCCTTACGCCTTCGCCAGAATTACTCCAGTGATTCCTTTTTTGCTGTCGCAGCAAAGAAGACAAGTCGTACTTACTACGACAAGGCTATCACTCGTACATTATTAGCAAAAGCTTTTGTAAAAGAACCTTAACAGGCCGGGAACGCCTACGTCGCCACTCCAACAAGAAAGTTCAAAGGAAATAACCCCATTATCTTAGACTTTCATCAGCATCTTCCTGATATTTCCAAAATCCTAGAAACACTACCCTTAATAACAACTTGTACTCAGGTTCCCAAACATTCCATCCCTCCCTCTTTTCGTACAAAGAATCTCCAGGAGATTCTTGCTCTATAAAAAAGGCGACCCCTCCAGCTACAGAACAATACATCGGGGAAGATTTTACAAGTTTGTTACTTGTACTAAGAAACGTGATCTTTGTAAGAATTCCCTTCTCCCATGCACATGTTCCACATTCTCTAGTTGTATTACCGGTAATTCCTATCAAATTAAAGAAATTTCAAAGTCCGTTTCTGGAATCATAAATCTGCTATGCTAGGTAACAAAAAGACGTGTGAAGTTGCCATTCACTTTAACAGTTCCCCTCACAGCTTATCCGAGTTTCGTTTTTACACCTTTCGAACAAATCCAAAATACTAACAACACTGATAGAAATTTTCTCAGACGTAAAATCTATTGGACAGCACAATTACAAAGCCTTAAACCCTTTTACTTCAACAAAAGAGCTGAACTGCACTCTCAAAAACGCATTAACTTTAGCTCTTATTCTTCAATCTCTCAATCCTCGATCTTTTTGCCATGTAAAACAACATTTCTGATTTCTTTTTCATAATCTGCTATTCATGATTTGTTTGTGCGAACAAACTTTCCCTAAATGTTAGAACAATAAGTGCATTATTTTTCGTTCTTCTAAGCAGCTCAGTCCTAACATCGTGAGTATCGAAGTTTGTGGAGAGGATATCAATTTGTCTAATGTTCCTCATTTTCTTAAAATATTGATTGATAAGAATCTTAATTGGAATGACCAACTAACAAAATTATTTATAAGTTTAAAACAGCATTTAAAATCTCACCTTATCAGAAACTACCTCTGACTTACATTTTATACTCTTTTGTTTGTCCTCCTTGTCCTTGCTACTTAATTTTCTACTCCCTTCCTTTTTTACTTTTATCCATTTTCAAGATCCTTTTAAAGATTGTAAACGTGACTTTATTTTATATGTGCTACATTCCTGGTGGCCATTTTGCATTTCTATTGAATTTGGTCGGAGTCTGTTACTTGTTTCACATAATGTTGTTTTAGTTGCTTTGAATATTGCTTAAGACTAATGCATTGTTATGGTGAAAACCATTTTGTTCTTGGCAGACATCTTGGATTTTACAATGTTGCTAATTAAGTGATAGCTTTAAGGAATGTTTAACCAAACCTTAATGTCTTCAAGTGTCATTTCTTTGACAAAGGGAATTTGATAGTTTTCAGTGAAGCTTATAACTGATATAGGTGTCATAATTTCCTTTTTGTTTCAAGAAGCCATCTGGATTTCTTTTTTGTACTTTTCTCGGTTGTCACATCAAGTGCAAATGTTACTGGCATTTGTGTCATTTTAAGGTGTTATAATTTAATTTATTATTTGTGACCATGGCGGTCATTTCTCTATTTGGATTTCTTGGATATTAGATTTCTAGGACGAAACTGCGATGGCCCCCAATCTGGATTTATTATGCATTCCAAAGGATACCTGTGTGCAAAATTTTAGGCTTGTCACGGAAAGTGCAGAATTTCTTCACAAGTGTGTACCATTTGCCTGAATTATGAATACTCTCTATTACGACACTGCCTATATAAGGTTACTTTTGTTACATTATCGCTTAATAACGTTATCAGGTGATCTCGTTGACTAGCCAACTCCATTAACGATAAACTTTCTACCTGTAATAAGCATATAGTAACTTTCAGTTAAAACTGGTCCTACTATACTTAAGAATCTGACTGATGCACGTGCCCAGCCGGTGCATGGTGTATAAACATGAACTTCCCTATGTCTCATAATTTTCTCATAAAAAGAAAAAGGGCTGTGTGAATATAATTTGGTTCTAAACGTTGCAACGAGACGGATTATAACTGTTTTTGTTGGTGGCCATCAAAAGTCTGTATACAGACCTAGAACTTTTAAGAGATTTGCAATGTTTGTGCTTCGGCTTACACCTATCTACATGTAATCTTGGTAATGCATCAAACTTTTCCTACAGATTGTCGTTTTGCTAGCCAACCTCACCTCCGTTATGATGACGGTTTGTCAGTTAATGTCGTTTCTGAAGTTCCCTAATGAGTGAGATCGTTTTACGTACCAAGCATACGCTGTAAGTCACAAACAATACTGAATGCAATATATTCAAAGTTGATCTAGAAGTAAACGCATTGTACTGTACGTACATCCCACCCATTGCGTATCCCTTGTGTTCTGTCCTAATGTACAAATCTGCCTTGATTTATTGCATTCTTTCTCCTGGATAACGTTGAGTACTCAACTCTTGAGTTTTCTTATCAGGTATTTTGCCGGGAACTTGTTGCTCCCATAGTTGATGAAAATGAACTAACGAAAAGATGTAAGATTGCGTCAAGTTTCGCTGGGTGTACAAACATGCTTCGGCACTACTCTGTGATATAGTACTAAGTGTAGGTATAATAACACACAACATACTGTGCAACACATGTTGTAAGCACATGTTGCCTCTGCCATTACAATACGTTGTGGTGTTCAGCCGCGATCAGCTGTTGTATAGTGAATATGTATTTTGTCCTAGTGCTTCGTTTTATTGGCCTGTTCGAGTACTAAGGTTCGTTGTGTGACTAAATAAGATTTGTCTGCAACATCTTTTAGAAATTCTCCACGTTTGATAGATATTTATGCCAAAATTCAAAGACTTTGGAATAGACTTTGGAGTGTGATTAGAGCAAATGTCAAATGAGTAAATACAAGACTTACAATGTTTCAGATATATTCTGATGACTAGAACTATATGTGTATGGAAATATACTGAATGAGATCATGGGGGCAATAAACATATTAACAAATTAAATGTTATATGGGCATACCTATCAGTGTGATCATATACACCTTTGTCTATCTTCGGGGTACCGTACTTCATCACTGGCAATGTCTTTGATCCAATATAACATCAAATCTCAAATTTATTCCTTTCTTGCCTTGCACATTCTCTGTAGATGTGTAGGGTAAAAACGGTCGTAAATAGGAACTTTCCTTGATATGTGGAACTCATAGGATTGCTCACTTTGCTTAATGTGCGAACAATGGTAATGATATATTGAAAAGCCATCGTAATAAATTTTCACTTTCATTACGTACTTCCGTGGGAGGTGCGTCAATTGGCTACTTGTAACCTACATGATACAACACTTCCCTGCATGATGTAATGATTAACTATCACTTCACTTGTTTCAAACACCAAATCTTTAGTTTCGACTTTGTTAACTCACTCTAGACCACTAATTCATAAAGAAATGGGTTTTTTGATGTAACATTTCCCTCAGTTTCTGTGTGCCTTCATTTCAAGAGAGATGTCCTGTCACTGCCTTCTACTGCATATGAACTAACCATAGAAAACACAATTCGTTATATGGAACGTCATACAAAAATGCTGTACGGTAGTTAAGTTTTGATTTATGTCAACTTTATTTCTCTACATTTCTACGCTACAGGTACATCGCAGATTTTCAATCCATTTAGACAGTCAGGGCATACAATTCAATAACTTCAATAGATTTCACACCTTGAGAAACCCACTATTCCATTCGTTCTGAAGTTGGTAAGTACTGGACAAAGTGAACTGATCCACAAACTATTTCTCTCAAATGTACCTGGACTATTGGAGATGTACTCGCAATATTCTCAATTATACACCTACCACATTTCTACCAAACCAGCACAAGATTTAGTTATTCAATAATGATCTGACATTTTACGACTCGACAGTAGGTTGACATATTATGACACCAATGGTAAAACGACGTCCCTTATATTCTTTTTTAAATAGGAGTAACTATCAATAACTTTGTACTTTCGGCTGGAAATCCATAAGGTTTGACAGTGTAGTTTATATGCAGTGCAATATCGTAATATGAGGATGTATTATCCAGTAAATCAAAATAGCACGCAGGTCAAGAGGAATATTTCTTTTAATCGAAACAACCCACTGAAAGTTGATAGACTCCTTAGGGTAGCAGAATTTGGAATGGAGGCGCTGCCAACAATTTGAGCTGAGTAAAGGGGCCATTTTGGGGATCCCACACTCCTGCACACGTATCTAGCCTGGCATCATCCTGCATTTTGTCAACGGATAGCCCTTTTTATTGGGAATATTTGAATTCACATAAGCTAGCCAGTGAGTATAGTATATATATTTTTTGGCTAAAATATGTGAAAAAAGCACAAATTAGAGGACGGACATTTGAAAACCAAAATGGCCGGTTTAATTGCTTCGAGTTTGGGCAACCATTCCATTTCGTGCCCTGGACACACCCATGGGTTACTGTGCTACGTTTTATCATACTGTTATCACAGTCTGAACAATTTTGTTAAAAAATGGAGCTTTAACGCGCCTGCATGCTAAAACTGGTAAAATGTTTAGTGAATGCCAGTAGCTAATAAAACGGAGGAACCTATTTCCAATTCATTTTGCAAGAATCACTCAAAAGGGTCATGCAAGAAAGAAGCTTAATGCAATTTTGCCAAAGGCTGGTGGGGGGGGGGAGAGCGTTTCATTAAGCCCCACGCAATAACCACGCCTCTTCAGTGCGTAATTGATCATACGCGCTTTTTCCTTTGTTTATGCTTTGAGGTACTTTGGAAACTGGAGGTAGGGGGGATATGAGTCAAGATATTCTTACACGTGTGGTACCATAATAGCATGTTTGTTACATATTAGTTTGTTTCATATGAAAACATAAACACATTACGAATTGTTCATAGTATCTGAAAACTACGTCAATTCGTTATTTATTTCAAATTAGCTTGATTACGTACTAATTATATTTAAGACCATTACAAGTGTTGACTTATGTAGCGCATATTCCCCTGTTACCTACAGGGGAGTGGCGATAGAGCCAAACAACTGTGAAACGCTATTACAGACTCATTATTTGCAAGTTTGTTTGAGGGACATTAGCATGTAAATGACAATGAGTGATTTACAGAGTGCGCACGCATGCTCTCGTTTGACGGCTCAAACTGGCAATGCACAATAAAAGACTAAACTGAAAGAATGTTAGGGTTTTTAATTCCATACGGTAAGTAGCCTGAAGCGTTTCATATAACAAAGTAGTGATTACTACAAAGAAGTTTGATATCCATTAATCGTTGTAGCCCACAACGTAAAAGGATTACACAAGCTAGCCCTACAACATTATTTAGGTTATATGCAAATACCATTCGGTTTTATTTCTCATATGTACAACGTCAGACAAGAAATTCAATTTCAAAATTCAATTCAAAACAATTCTTTGTTCTTGCATGACATTCAACCTTTGGTCAAATACGAATGTAAAAGAACTTTACTTTTGGATGTAGGTTGGATGAAGGTTGGTTGGATGTAGATTTTCTATATAAATGCGCTTGATTTTAACTAATTGAATAATATTAAATAATTAGAAGAAATTTTAAAAAAAAATTATAAAACATTTAAAATTAAAAAAGAATAAAAAAATTAGAAAAAAGGATGTAATGGTAGGAAATAATTACAAGGCTTGCAGTGAGTAGTCTGTGCTAAATATTGAAGAGTGCAAATGATTTTACTGAATCTCCTTTGACTTTCACAAGGTATGGATGTTTTATATGTAAGTTTTCCCCCATATTGCTGATTAATGATGGAAATACTAAAGCAAATTTAAGCTCTATAAAGTATAACCGTACGTATCATTTCATTGAAAGCATCACTTGCATTTCGAAGAATGGCAGCTTCTTACGATGAGATTTGATGTGTAGCTACAATGCTCTTTTTTTTTTTTATTTAAGTTTCTCCTCTATGAGGACATCACGAAATTCGATTAAACTTGAGTGAATTCAGCAATTGAAATAGTTTTCGTTAGCGTAACCATCTTTGACTGCAATGAAATCCGTTTTGGCTTCAATGTAACTAGTTTGGAATTAAGAAAATAAACTAGCACTGCTGACTGAACATCATGCAATACTTACGTATTGATATAATGAAACATGTTTTTCATAGGTGAACACCGACACTATGGACGACATAATTTCATAGGATAATGTTATAATAGTTGACATGGCAGTAATTTTACTCTCTTTAATAACATGATATGATTCTACTGAATGCAAATGTTTGCTTTGTGGCACTTACCTTCATTAAAGTCTCTTCTGGAAAGAGTTGACTGTTCAGGTGTTTGTAACAAAGTGTTTTAAAACTCAGTCGCTTTCGAAAGCTCACCTTCAATATAAAAGAATTAACTTCTGTAATAATAGACTTCATATGCATGAATAGACTGTATCTGCGACTTTCGTTTTGTCTTTCTCTTTTTGTTTATTACTTTCTTCATATATTAGCAGAAAAAGCAGCCAATACTCTGCCATTGACTTCTTTTGCGTCATTGTATAACCGATGTGTGTTGCGTTTTCACAACCTATGAGTACTTGGCATTGATATCTTGTAGCAGATTGATTCATATACCAAAGTGTATAGTAAGAAAATAGTTTAATTAAAGATGTTCTGTTAAGTAAAGAACTCTGCACAGGATTATTTTGAGCTGACATCCACACCACAACATGATACAGTAAGATTGTCATGCCAATAGGCAAAATGTGTATTTGGTAATAGCCAAATTTTTGCTCTTTAGGTTACTGATGTCTCTTCCTCATATGTTGCTCAACATCCTGCTCAAGGCTTGCATATCCTGTATAGTAAGATCAGTGGATACTCTAATTATATCAGCTGTTGTCTCTGTAAACAATTACTTGTTGAGTTTGCACAATTTCATGCTCGTAATAACAACATATTAGAGTAATAAATAGACAAATTGAGGATAATGACTGCAACACGATCAAATTCAAAATGAAAAATCACACAAAATTAAACCCTACAAAAGCAGTTTTAGAGAAACATTCCAGTACAGTAAAGAACGACGACATATTTAATACAAATAAATATAAATCGGTTTACGGTTCGGTGCTCTTTGAATTTCTTTGTATGTCACCGTCACTTTCAGAACTTCGTCACTGCAGAGATACAATCCAATGAAGTGAAGCCACGTCTCACCTAGTGTTAATGCAACAGTCATATTCATATCGACCTCGAAAATATGCACAATTTAAAGCAAATTTAATGTCATATGCATATGGTCTGAATATCATATACTGACTTAGGCAACTTTAAGTGCTAGATCGAAATTAATTTGACGACCAACATGTCTAATGGCACAATCTTAGTGAATAAAAATAAACACTCATGTAGAAGAAACCATTGAGAAAATCTTTGTCTTGGGAGAGGTCACGTTATATCTACTCCTTAAGACAAACACATATTTTCATGGAAGTGAAATACATTCTCTTAGTCCGCCACTGTATTTGGTCCATTTTAACGCATCAAAGCATCATATTGTTTGCAATTATTTTAATGTTAATTGCGATACAAGAGGTAGCTGTAAAAGAAGTACAAACACATTGCAGCGTTGA
Organism: Stichopus chloronotus; assembly: GCA_021234535.1. NCBI lineage: Eukaryota > Metazoa > Echinodermata > Holothuroidea > Aspidochirotida > Stichopodidae > Stichopus > Stichopus chloronotus. The sequence goes on from CM037830.1 coordinate 26,851,618, forward strand.
GAAAGTCTGACGGTGGGGATACGTGTCGTCAAACGAATACAAATGTTAATGGTGAATGTTAGTGAGGAGGCCAAAAAATTAACAGGAAGCAAATATGTAAGGTCAACGTCACTCCCATTGCATGTCACTGAGATATTATTGCTTACAACCTAAGAAGTGGGGCACAACAACAAGCTGGATCTGGCATACACAACAATTCCCGGGGCCCTTCCCAGCTTTCGGGCACTCTGCAGGTGACGAGCTAAGGGAATTCTCGAGAGACCGAAACAGCACAACACTGAAGGTCCTCCAAAATAAGGGTCAGACAAGCCGTAAGTCAAAAAAAAAAACGAATAGTAATTAATCAATGGGCATCAAGAGGAAGTAGCTAAAAAGTTACTACAGTGCACCCTTCTGCTCACATCGCACCCCATGCCCCTCTCAAATCGGAAATCAAAAAGACACATAACTGCAAATTCGAACAATCCCTCAGCATGTTCTTATCGGAAAACATTCACGGGAACCCAAAAGGGACTTGAGTGTTATAAGTGTTTTGTGTATGTGTGTGTGTGTGTGTTTGTGTTTCTTTAAGCAGGCTTTTTTGTAGGCCCCCAAGCTAGCAAGTAATTATAAACCAACCAGGATCCCAGAAGTACCCATTATGATTGGAAAGGGGGTAGAACTTCATGTGGACCTTTACAAATTAAGAGGAGGTGGACTGGATATTAACAATCATTTCTTCTTTAGTTATGAGTTCGCGTTAGCTTCTTTCCAGAGTATAGAAGCATACGTTGTTTGTTGCAACCAGAAAATATATAACAATATGTATATAAAAGGTTTTTGGTTGCAGGATGATATTAAAAGAAAAAAGATTTCACTGAAAAATAAACAATAACATATCATCACATTCACAACAGACCGTTTTAGGTTGTTTTGGCTATTGGACGTGTCGATATGCAGTGTGCACGTGGGGAATAATTACTTCAAAAATCTTTTAGAAAGTGACGATAATCCTCATGATGATTTTTACATTACTAATATTAAAAAAGAGGATGTTTATGGATAAGGTTCTTAGGCTATAGAATGTCTTTTCCACAGTTTCTAGGTCTACGGTGCAACTTTCCCCATCCCAACCCAGACATAGTTGGCTCTCACACCTCATGTTCACATGCACTGGTCATGGTCATGGCACAAAAGAATGCAATTACATGAGACTCCTCCAAAGTTGATTGATGAAGTCTTTTAAACGTATAGCTGCAAGTTCGGAGGTTACATGTTTTTTACAGGGTGTTGGGTCGGACGTGTTTGTGGGTGAAGACTGACATGTCGTGCAAGAGAATGCAAATACTTTTAACCGTGTCGTTATGAGTAGTAATTTTACCTAAATCCTGCCTACGGGCCCACGATGCGCAAGATGCGAGGTGAGAAATTTCGTTTTGAAGTACACGCATTCTAGGCAGGTCTCGCCAGGGTTGGTCTCCTCTAAAACTACAAATTAAAAAGGTAAAACTTATATCTAAAATGTTTCCCTTTCAGCCAACGCCTTTACTATCGCGGAACCGTGACACTGGCCAAGAAAATATTCATATTCATGGCTACATATTTTGTCCACATTTTTTTTTTTTTTTGTAGTGCAGTCGTACGTTAAGTTAGTAAATTATTAGTAAATTACAATGCCCGTCGCGTTTGATTCGGTATTAAATAATCATCATGCAAATAAGTTAACATAAAAGTAGAAACCACCTTACATTGACACAAATAAATTGAAGGGTTTTGTTCAAAAAGGTCTCGATTGTAAAATATTGCATGGTTTCACTTTTGGTATATTAATGTTTGACCGTTCATACTTGCTGTTCCACAATTTACACAATAATATTTGAGTATGCGTTCACAGTATGTAATTAAAGTGAGATTCCAAAAACAGGAAAAACCAAAGTCGCTGTTTTTAAGTAAAGTTACCCTTGCTGGCTAAGATATACCTGATTATTAAAATACATGTATGTTATAGCTACAGGTGCCAGTCAAGATAAACGTTTCAATGACGGTGAGTACACATTTAATTATCTAAAAATATTTCTATCTAATATGTTTATTGATTGCGAAACAAAAAGAAACAAGGGAAAAGAACCTTTATCAATGTAACTTTATGTAAGGAAGTTATGTTAAGTAGGTCCAAATCTAAGTTAGGCTACCTGAAAAACATCTTTTACACCTGGGATAGGCCTGGGATAGATCCGTAAGCTTACAGCTACCTAGCAATTTAGGGGAAGATAATAAATGCTTAGTAAATAAACAACAAAACAATAATGCACTGAAGCAAATTTACATATCTGTCTATATCATCCTAAATGTTGTAGATTGTTTCAAGTACAGTAGCACACGAGCAATAAACCTAACAAGGAACATGTCAAATCACCTGGGAACAAGAGAATCATTTTATGAAAATTTCGTTAGGTGTAAATTTACAAAACAGACGGTTCATAGCATGTATATATTTCCTGACAACTGTTTTTCTCCTTGAAGTATGTACACATTTATAGATTGTTCTTGAGGAGTATCAGGTTTTGCATAGTATTTGACCTTCAACTAATTATTCATTGTATCCACCAGGCTGCACACAGAGCATTGATTTATGTTGAATATTGTCAAACAATATTTTCACAAATATTGCTTTTTGTATAAAGGCAATATTGGGACCAGAATCACAAATGTAATGTCCGATCTTTTTAAAACCTGACAAGGAATTTTTCCACCTCTGCTATATTTGTCGTGGCAAAAAAAAATCCATTGACATGAAATACTCATTGTCCTAACTCTGAAACAAGTTGAGTATCACAGCATTCTCCTGAACAATACGATTTTTTTAGAATTATTTTGTTTTAATGATGCTGTTTGTTAAATGGTATTGAACTGAGATTGCCTAATAAAGAAAAAATACCTTCTGGTCAACTAAACATCGTATAGTCTCTCTGTTCGGTTAGTCTTTCCATTGCTTGCATTAATTAAAGTTTGGTTGTATAGTAACATTCTCCCAACCACAACATACACCCTAGCGTTGATTCAGTCCTCAATTCAGTAACCGAGAGGTCACTCGAACAATTAGACTGTGACCCGTCCGTGAAATAACTCGTATCAATGATTGTACACTTGAGAGCAATAAAAGCATCTCACCTAATGATAATAATGTTTAATTAGTCATACTAAAACTGAACTTTCCGTTTCATACTTGCCGAGATGTGGGCTTTTTTAGAGTTTGTTTTTAAACTTCAAAGTTCAAAGTTCAGACATAGAATGATAGACGTTTTTGTCTGTTAACGCTAGAACAAGTTGAACTATACACTCGAATCGTGCATTTAGCAATTTTCCGTCGGCAGTGCATTTCTGTGGTGAACCTAATTCCGTAGACAAACGTAATTTATCGTTGATTGGTTCGAAAAGAAAGCATGGACAGGAACTTCTTGCATGTTACAGCACAATGATGTTGAAACGGAAATGTTTATATTAACACATTAGTAAAGTTAATTAGCGATCCTTATTTGCTAACGATTAGTAGAGGTTGTTTTGTAGTTACACTACTGTAGGGATTATAACGTTGGTAAGATCTTAACAACAAAGTGTAAGAATGGTATTACGACATAAACTAAATTGTTAGCCAGTTTTTATGTAGTTCAATATATCTATCATAGGTTTATGATGTGCATGCTTTCCATTATAGTTGTATATGCAGAGATTATACTAAACATTGTATTCAATTTAATGATTATAATTATCTCTAAGAGTAGATTTCCCTTGATGTGGCAATGTTCATATATACGTATGAAAACTCGACATTGGAACAAACTTTTGAGATTTCGTGGATAAGCAATTCTATCTCTCTCTCTCTCTCTCCATTTCTCTCTTACTCTTTCAAATACCAATTCGTGAAGGAATGAAGAAAATGAAGATGCTGTTTTTATTACCGGTGATAATTCTGAGCTGTTTCAGACCAAAATTTTGTTTTGGAGTCAGTGATGGTGAGTATATATGAACATGTGAGCACATGTATATATTTTGGTACATTGGCAGGTGGGGTTGAATGTTTAATAGCAGAACGTGTGTGATGAAATCGTCATTTTCTGTAAAAAAATATAAATATTAGATGGAAATGAGTCGAGTAAGGAAGTAGAATGATAGGCTCTATCTTTTCCGTCACTTCCGACTGCTTTAAAATATCAGTGGATTGTGCTTATTAAAGTTAAAGGTTGATATTGTCTTTAACAAGATCTACAAATAATGAACTCTGGAAGTATGTGTTTGTTGAGTGGTAAAATTTCCAGATGTTTGTCTCCCCTGTCGTTGAATGTGCTCAAATTATCAGCCTGTGGTAAAGATGGTGTTTGCCAATGCTTCAACGATTCACGAGGAAGGTTTGATGTGGAATGCTCCAACAGCAACATGGATAAAATTCCAAGAAAAATTCCTTCCTCTACCTACTTTCTGTAAGTATATCAATTTTTTGTGTAATATTCTCATGATTTGTCCTTTGTAATATTTTTTGGAAATTGTTTTTTCAATAATGGTTCCATTATAGACAAATATGTCTGAGAATCGGCTAAGAAAGTTCTGCCCCTGAAAACCAGTTCCTGTAGAGGGGTCTAGCGCTCCACATATTTAGAAAAACAATATTGTGAATCAGTAACAAAAATTTGAATCCTGAAGGACTTGTCGAATACACTCTATCTAATAAACAATTTTTCGAGCGTATAGCTTCTTCATGTATTGGTTGGAGAATGAAACAAGCGGAACATCGTTTCGGTTTTGAGTTTTGGATAATGCGGCATACCTTGGATTTCAAGAAATGGTATTATAAAGAAAATCAATCAAATATTCAGCTTTAAGTTGCTATTTTCTAGAGAACAGCGGACGACACGTATCTTTTAAGAGTAATTATCACGTGAAATTCATGGGTTTGGGCCAACCTAATGCTTTTATCACCACTAAATACTTTTTATTTCGACTTAAATTATTAAAAGTTGTAGTATCACATCCTCGAGCACAAAATAAGTTAACATGTGTAACCGTCAAAGTTTCTTGTTTAAATTTTTTCATTTTTTACATTTTTCAGTGTCATTCACGATACTCGGATATCAGACATACCTGCAACTGCGTTCAGCGGATTGAGTAATCTCCATGCCCTGTAAGATTTGTTCAAATATTATTGATAAAAACTAGTGCATAGTTTGATCAAACTTGAAGAAGGCAAATATATTCCAACTACGAAAATATAAACTAGTAATCGCAATAATAGTTTCAACACTGTTCACGTTGTACATCGTTAATGTCACAAGCATGTCCACTGGAATATTTTCTTTCATTTTACTTATTAAACGTAACAAATAGCAAGTATTTTGTCATTCGCCATTGGTATATATAAGTTTGATATAATGCACTTGGTATACATTGTTAGGCATTGCACAACCAATTACAGTATTTTCCTTGAAAGCAGATTCCAAAGACTAATTTTGAGACAATAAAGGACCTCGTGTCTCTTTCAGGGAACTGGTGAGCAACTGTATAACACTACTGCCTGATTCAGTTTTTAAAGGACTGGGATCTCTTCGTCGTTTGTACGTAATTATATAATGAATATTTCATAATTCAAATCCTCTTCAAGCGGTGACAAGAAGTGTAGTTTATATAACGTATATTACGAAAAATAAGCAAATTAACTCACACTTTTTGTGAGATTGTTCATTTTTTGAAACACAGTTTAGAAATGCTTGACAATGTTTGTTTATTTGCTAATCGATGGATACTTCAAAGTTAACAGTTAAAGGTAACAGTCACAACAGTCATAACAATCATAAGTTATTTTTGGTCTGTAGGAAACATTAATGAAAATATTCTCCCCTCATGAGTTTTGACATTTCTCAAGATTTCTTTTTTTGTCTTCATTTCGGATCAGTGTAATTGTAACATTTGCACTTTACTTTTATGAATTAATGAAATTAAATAATATAATATATATGGCACATCAGTCACGTTTTCTCTCAACAGATTGCTGAATTACAATAAAATAACAAAGATCCAGGGTGGTATTTTTCACGACCTACTGAAACTTGGAGACTTGTAAGTGTTTAAAAACAATATAGCCTGTATTGAATTTCTTTACATCCTCTCAAACTGATAATATCATAATCTGAAACTCTAATATGTTAAAATAATACAGGATAATCCTTTTTTTTTCAATTATGTTTGCAGAAATTTGGGTCACAACATGATAAAAACTCTTGAGAAAAAGAGTTTTAAAGGTCTGTCTGGACTGATACAGCTGTAAGTTCGCTAGGAAAGAAAACTTTAAGTGATGAAAAATTGTTTACCTTCCCGGGAGCGGTAAAGTCTTGGCTATATGCTACTGGTTGAACCTACATAACTTAATTCTACATAACTCCAGAAAGTGTTAGACATACAGACAGTTTTATTACCAAAAATACACACGCAACTCGATTTTAATGAAACTTTGCTTGTTGACTGCTAAGTTGGTCAATTACACAGTTTGCATGCAAACTCAAATCTGGAATGATTTCAGCACTATAATGTGCTTGTTGACTGCCAAGTTGGTCAATCACACAGTTTGCATGCAAACTCAAATCTGGAATGATTTCAGCAATATAATGTATCATATCAAGGTAGCCGCTCTATTGCCAGGACACTCCTTCCTTTTAATACATACACCTATTCGTGATACGAAACAAAAAGCAAACTGGCACAACGTGAAATTTTGACTGGTAATCAATTGTTTAAGAGTCTAATGTAGTGAAAATCCACGAAGCGCTGATGCAACGTTTCAACTGTCTTTTCTGTGTTTTTGCTTTCATTCTAGTGACCTTAGCTTTAACGACATTTCCGTTTTACCTGAGAATGTTTTTCAAGACCTCTCTGACGTTGAAAAATTGTACGTATCATATTGGTTATAACAATAAACTTCTATGCTGAATGTTAAATGTTGCATATTTCCGATGGAATCATTATCTGTCGGTATATGTTGTAGGAGAACCCATCCGTTAGTAAATTTGAATATTTTTCAGAACGTTTGCTTTATTTTCTGTTAGTCCTTAATTTAAAAATATTCTTTATCTACATTTTTAACTACATTTCTTGAAGTATATGTAAATATGTAACTTTCAGCATTTTCTTTTTGTTATGCACCCATGAATTACTCCTTTCTCATCTGTCTTCATTCTGCTCCTGTTATAATCTGAAAATTATCTATATCATCAAACCTGGATGTACTAATTTTATGCTTTCTGTCGATGACTTGAACTCTTCTTTTTATACAATACACTACTCACTGTCCTAACACCAAATCAGACTTATAGAGATTATTCACAGTTTACAGAAAAAAATATGTTTATGAGAACAATAGAATTAACTGAATCATGACTGATATTTCTGTCCACCTATATTTGCCTCACCTTTGAACACATCAACAATATACTGTTCACTTACGCTAGACTCTGCATCACACTACTCTTGGGAGACTCTTTGTAGCCTTTCAAGTTGTTTTTCGTACTCAAACTGTTGTGGAATTGAGTCTTCTTTGATTCGGACCCTAAATGAGAGCTCAGTTACTCCATGGCGACTTATTGAGTAATTTCGTCTTATAATTAGTTCTCACGACACCGGTTACCACGTTTGTGTTACTTGCCCATTAGTTATGTTTTCCAGAATGATAAACTACACACGCGACCGTTCAATTGTACGTTTGTTCTTTAGTGTCAGATATCATTGGCATGTAGGACAAGTTGTGATTGAAATATTTTCAATTTCATAGGTTATTGGAGAGAAACAATCTACACAAAATTGGAGCGCATGTGTTCGAAGATTTTCATTCACTTCTGCAGTTGTAAGTTTGTCGTAAGCTTTGAAATGAAAACTTCGCCATGAGGTAAATTTCAAAAGTAAATTTCAAAACCTGAATGGAAAAAACTGAAGAAGAGGAAACGCTCTTTTTGTATTTGAAATCATTTCAACATTCCTGCAATGTATACTACCAACGTATTGTAAGGTTATACTAAAGAAATGCAAGTTCTTCAGCACTCGTTTTTTTTTTTTCAACTAAGTAAACACAATCAGAGAAATGTCGTATTGAGTGTCTAGCTTAAATGTAATTGCATTTCTGTAATTGTAGAAGTATCATAAACAGAGATTCATCCGCTGGTTTTCCCCAGTCAGAAAGATAACCAATGTACGATTTATGCTTGACATATAAATTTGGTTCTTGTTTCATGTGTTTACCACGTATTCTCCTCAACTTTCTAGGACATTATTAAGTACCAACCTGTCACTGGCATTTCCTTTGCATAACACAACATGTTGCGCTGCAATTGAAAGTGCTTTGCTCTTGATTTATTTCAACAGAACATTGAACAACAATTCACTACATTACATTGAAGATGGAGCTTTCAAAGGACTATCAAAGTTGACAGACCTGTAAGTGATCAAAACATTGCTAACAATTTGTTGCGTGTACAAGGCTTAAAGGATGCAAACTATATGTGCAATAAATTTTATTCAAGGTGGGCATTTTTGTGATACGAAGGGAAAGATGTATTGCATTGCATTGTTAACGTAATGTGGAAAGAAATTGTTTCCTTTGTACAAGTTATTCGTTTCTATGCATTCCTTACAAGGTGATAGACTTCACATGATGTAGTAGAAGTAATCATAGTAGTGGCGCCATTACATAAACAATAGCCCAACATTAAATGTTAAATTGCAAACATTAATTCCTTTAAATGATAAATGTGGTAATCCGACATAAACAGCTACAACATCCAGTGGAAAGTTCGTGACCGATTATGTATGGGTCATCAAGATGTGGCATTCAATCAACGAAGAAGCATAGAGGCGTTAGGTTCACTAAAACATAAGCGTAGGCCTAACAGCCGGGGAGCACGGGGCATATGTCCTCTCCCCGATTCGGGAAAATTGGGGAGTTACTCTGTCAAGTGAGACAGTCAAGAGGATAAACAACGTCCCTTTGTAGAGCCAGGATTACCCTTGAGAAATCTTGAGAGGACCATTTCCTGCGATTTTAGATATATTTTTATCCTCAAACTTTCTAGTGCGCACCGCGCTGACTGATGGTGACGCTCCGCTTAGACTTCCACGATTGTTGTCTGTCTAATCCAAAACCTTGCTATGTCGCTGCAGCTTGACTTCACCTAAAACAAAATCCCTTGTGATGCCATCGGGGCAAGAACAGCAGCTGAGTCTCAAAGTGTGAGCGACTTGTCCCCAAAACCTAAAGTCGGGCAAAAGGCATCCCTGCCTCCCCCCCCCCCCCCCCACATAGATATTGATTATGCACTAAAGAAAGGATTAGTATAAAGCCAGTAAAGTGGGTCATTATTTATGCATTTTCCGTCATTTACGTATGTGCATATGCCTGCCTACAACTCATTTTGATTACGCTTTCATTCACGTCTATCTTCAAAATAGACATCCCGGGTGTAAATTATCATTCAATATACGTGTTATGTTTTCTAGAGACGTACGCTTCAACGAAGTAGAAGCTTTGCCAGAGAATGCTTTCAAAGATCTTTTGTCACTGGATATTCTGTAAGTGTGAACTACCTAATATCATAAACCTAATTGATGTACTTCACAGACGATCAACGAACTCTTCTTGACGTTTGGCAGATGTTGATTGTTATTTGTTAACTTATAGCTATTGAACTAGGGTGAATTATAGTAACTAATACATTATCATGTAAAATAAGTCTTCTCGATTATCACTTCCTTGTAGATGTTTAGACGTTACACATCTATGATATTCATCTCTCTTTGAAAACTAATTACCTTTTTCTAAATACGTATATCATTTTCCCTAACAACTCACAACCAGCGTAGCAAAAGGTAATATAGAATCTCATTTTGTTTGTGTGTAACAGGAATTTCAATGACAATAAACTTGCAGACATCCAATCTCACAGTCTGAATGGTCTTCAAAATTTGCATATACTGTAAGTATATATCATGAAGTTCTCCAACTATGCCACGATTTGCGTTTATATGCAAGGTTTTTACAATCAATTTTGGTATTACCTGAAAAATCGTTTAAAGAAAATGTTTATTACACAGCGTTGGGCAGGAACTAAAAGGAAATTCTATCCCTCACTTCATAGAAATCTTGAAGATAATGACATAAGAAGTTTGCAACCGAATCTATTTAGGAATTTGTCGTCCCTTCAAAGCTTGTAAGTAAATTTTAAATAAAGACGTTTACTTGTTATGTCTTTACATCAATATTAGCAGACATGAAGGGACATATTTCGTGGAATTAGAATACAGATCTTATGTTCATGAATGTTTATTGATGTCGATATCATTCAGTGATATACATGTTTTAAGTACCTCTGGAACGCTCTATCATATATGATCACGCTTGGGCTTATGGTTTTACACACCTGTACTTGTTCTCATACATCGAAGAAAAACATCTCTAATTTATTTAAGTCTCTTCAGCTATCTATGTTCTTGCAGGTAAAGGTGATTTTAGTATTTGAGTGTGACTTAAATTTCATCCTGCAGGCATCTTTCGAATAACACTATTGCGAAGTTGCAAAATGACACTTTTGTGGGATTATCCAGATTGAGTCTATTGTGAGTAATATTGCTCAAACATATTTTCTTCTGAAGCAGTTACACTTTTGCATTTTATAATTTCCTACCACGAAAAAATATTTAAAAAACTAAAAAGAAATGAATGAATCACGGTTAGGTCGTCACGTTTGTTGTATTTATTGTTACTTTTCTAATCACGGCAATCAAACCCTTTCTTCTAATTCACCCTGGCATAAAAAAAAAACATGAAGGAACATAATGTCATCATACATTTTAAAATTATAGAATCATTTATGCTCTATTGCTCTCTCAATTAAATCTCAGACACCTCTCCAAGAACTCAATTAGTGTCATTGAAGTAGGCAGTTTTCGTGGTCTAACGAACATACGGAGTCTGTAAGTACAATGATGTGGTAACTAAAATAACATTTCTGGTTCGGTTTATCAACTTCCATGAGCCCGGATGAAACATGTCCAGAGGGACTTAATCTTCGTAGTGATGACTTGCTTGATGAGTACAGTATGTGGCGGTTGCAAAAGATGTGATACACTGGTGTTACAATAATAGTTCTTTTTTTTTACTAGTCCAAAATATGATCTATATGTAATCACAGATCGGTAACTTCGTCCTTTTTCTTTCGAGCCGTCCAAATCACCATGAAAACATCATGGATATACTGCACATAAATATAAATAACTGGATATTGGTAAGCAGTAGTTTTTCTGGTTACCGGGAGATTTCTTTTTTTTTTTCCCCTGTACTCTGTATTGTAGTGACATATCGGACAACAAAATTTCCAGTATACTACCAGGACTCTTCAATCAAACATGCTGCAAGCGTATGGAAATGCTCTTCCTGAACCGGAATAATCTCAGTGTCATCCAGCGAGACATATTTGTGGGACTGGATATGTTGACATTTCTGTATATATTTGTATTTTATGTGTATTACGAAAATTTAAGGGAATAATATTAATCCCATGAACTATCAAACGTGCTGATTTTTTCCAAAGTGAATTCAATATAGGATCTTGCTATTTAATGTAAGACTTTCTATTTTTCAGATGTCTATTTAACAACTTCATTCATACCATCGAGGACAAATCATTTGCATGGATGAGCTTGAAGTTCGTGTAAGTAACTGATAATTGATGGTTTTAATTCTGACTGTTAAGTATTTCATTTAACAAGTGATTGTCAGAATTGTTCTATGCATCAAAAACCGTGACACAAACGGAAATGTACTGGTTGGTTAATAATGTAACTCTGTAACTAGTATTGTTTGATGAATTATTTGACTAACTTCCATTTACCTCTCTCATGTGCTTTACACAGGTACCTATTTCAGAACAACCTAACAAAAATTATCGGGAATCCTTTCGGTGGCAATTCCCTGGAGCAATTGTAAGAATTTTTATCTTTCATTCTCTCTGAGTTTTGTAAATTTAGTGCAACAAGTCGGGATATTTTCCTATTGTGATACATTACCAGACACTACCATTTTCTTTAACTCACAAAGACATGGGTCACTGGGCGTAACGTCTTCTATATCTTAGACTAAACGCAAAAAGAGAACAGTGCGTCTATTATGGTCTCGAAACGCACCGGCGCATAGTTAGTATGCGTAAGTGATTTGAGTGATGGTAATAATATGAACCACATACAATATGACGAGATATTACATAGATTTTAGGCAGTACGCATAATACAAACAACACAATAGACCCAGAATGGGATCTGGAAATCAGGTAATGCTTTAATGTTCTTTTTTAATTTGGTGCGAATATATCAGATTATATTCAGAAAATAAGGGGTAGAGAGATATTTTTGAGTACATATTATATTTCAAACTTTTTTCCCGTGCTTAGGCACCTTTACAACAATTACGTAAGCAATTTTGACGCCAAGTCCTTAATGAAAATACCAGCTAATACCAGCGTGTGAGTACACTTGTCGGTGCATTTTCTTTTTTCCTTTTCTTAACATAGTTATATAATTTTGACTATCGTTTGCAACTTCAATTATATATTATAGTCTCCATTGACAAACATTTCAGCCATGCCGTAACATGATATTGTTATGAGATATCGTTTAATCAACATACATGTTAACTCATAAAGCACTTTGTGACTACAAATAAAGTTTAACAATGACGTTCTATATTTTTACCATACTTTGCTATTCACTGAGTAATTAATATCTTTGTTAAGAATTAAGACTCACGCCTTCACAATCGGAACATACAGAGAATATTCTCATCAATATTCTGTAAGGACATTTTTCACTTGCTTGAAAAAATCCTGACTTTGTGTTATTAGCTAGTGAAGTCTTGTTATGTGTCGTATTCTTGATTTTCCAGATAAGTTTGTTTCATTACGTAACTAGAATTAACTGAGATTTCTTCTTTTTTCAGATTTATAAATTGTAACTCCTTGCAATCACTTCCTAGAAACTCAAAACATGACAAACTGTAAGTACGACATGACGATAGGGGATATTAGCAATATATGCACTGCGTGGCACCGTATAAGACTTTTTGGTGCTTGAATAGTAAAGTCAAAATGGGGAAATTACAACAATGTTCCAAAATGTTTGATTAAATAGCCATCGTAAGGAGAAATGTAGCATTACTCCAGTCAAAAGAGGTTAGATTGCCGGAGTACAAAGCTAGATAATATTTATAGAGTTCTTAAAATAAAAAACAATGATAACTGAGTTGCATTTTAATGGGAGAAACCAAAGTAAAGTTAGTTTAACCGATTGAAAGATCAGTATCCACAAGGCTATTGCCTTCGAAAGATTAGAATGCTACTAAATTCAATGGTTATGGCCAAGCCACACGTCTTTCAATTGCACCATCATCAGTGGCAAAGTGATGAGAAAATCGCGGGATTGGTTATTTCGCAAATTTCGTTGAGTCATTAGGCAAATAGTATTCCAGGAAGATATGAATCTGTGATGAGTATGGACAGAGTCTGTTGGAGCTCTAGTAAAACAATTATCGTAGTTTTAACTGAAGTAAAACTGACCTAACTGATTGTTTAACTTTTCAAGGAGGTGCGTGAGCAAGTTGTCATTGCCATCAATAGACGTACCGTACTATTACAGGGAGATTTACTCGGCACTTTGGAAAGACGGCTTCTACTGCACGGTTGATTTGGAGATTCGGATGTGTATACCGTGTGGAGCGGGGACCTACGGTGATACAACTGTAGGAGGTTGTCAGCCATGTCCAAAAGGTAATAGGTAATCCCTACTCTAAAAGGATGGTATACTGTAAACATGGTGATAGGACAACGTCATTCTTGTAATTGAAAACAGTTGAGAGACCATTGTGCTATTTTGTTTTGTGTATCGCGGTGGGATAGGGTTGGGTGTCCAGAATCAAGGGTGGGGTGTTTTGCTTTTTGCTCTGTCATTGCATATATATTTATGGTGGATTTGTATTTCACAAACTAGGTTTGAACAAATTTTCCATTCTGTTTTTCATCACTGTTATTAGATTATATCCATATTTACTATTTTTTATGATTAAGAGAAAATAAACAAAGAAAGAAATGTAAGGGGGGCTAGAAAAAAATATGGCAGTGATTTTCAGAGTCAATTTAGTGATTAACGTTTAAGCGTAATCTGTTTTGAACCTCAAATGAGACTTAATTTCTCTAGAAATAGTCAAAATGTGCCTCTCCCCAAAAAGAAATGAAGAAAACGAAAGAGCGAGAGCTACCGCTGTAGCTTACAACTAATACATTTTTTCCAAATACAGGGGGATTTTACCAAGATGAAGTTGCACAAACGGTGCCGTCTCAGCCTCTCTCAAAAATACCATGCAAATTATGTAACAGAGGCACTTACGTTAAGAGAGGCAAGGGAACATCACCGAAAGATTGCAAAGTGTGCCCCGGAGGAACAGACCAGACAACGTACGCTGGCAATAGAGCTTGCTATTGTAAGAAGGGATATGCACGTACGAACAGATATGGCGCTTGTTACCTTTGCCTTCAAAAAGGGCTAGCTTGTGAACAAGGTTTTAAGAGCCTCCTTCCCGGGCATATGTGGGAATGGAGTTTTCCTTCCGCAAACCTCACCAGTTACAAAGCTTTTGCCTCAAATTTACTCTCAGAGTTTGATCCAGAACCTAAAACATCTGTGTACGTAGGGGACATACCAAATGTATTTGAATGTCCCCAAAGTGCCAACTGCCCAAATGACATTGATCGAGTGGCGGGCAACTGCGCAAAAGGATACAGGGGATGGTTATGTACCAACTGTGAATCTGGATTTTATTCCGTGCTCTCCTCATGCATACCATGTCCAAGTTTGACTGTTCTCATCTTAGAGAGCTGCGTGTTTTTTTTCTCTTTGTGCGTTGGCTTGTTTGTTGCTATGCTGGAAAAATAAGGAACGTCGACACGTAAACATTACACGACATTTCTTGGATATCATGATTGCGAGGATAAAACTCTTACTTGGATTTTATCAAGTTATTGGGGAAATATTTACATCTTTGCATGACATAAAGTGGACAGATCCATTAATCACTGTGGGGAAATTTATTTCAGCATTTGAAATGAATATTGTACGGCTATTTGTTCGTCCAAGATGTTTTAACGTGAAACTTGACCTCAATCCCAAAATGCAATTTATTATCGGAGTTGTCTCTCCTCTTGTAATAGTGTTTGTCCCTTTTCTACTTTATCAAATTAGGAAATTTTACATTTATATCAGGTTCACACCTGGAGAGCGTATTTCTCTGCAATCTCACTTTAAGAAGCTAAAATCTTCTATCGTCGCATGCGTAGTTGTTCTTTTGTTTATAATATACCCCCCAGTGTGTTCCGTAATTTTCCGACTCTATCCAGTTTCGTGTAAAACGTTTACTTTGGACGAAAAAAAACTGCATAACATAACTCGTCTGAGATCTGATTATGACGTCGATTGTGCTGGACTGAGGGTTTATCATATCTCAGCATTTATTCTTACCATTCTGTATGTGGTCGCATTTCCTGCGTTGTTACTCTATTTACTCTTCAAGAACAAATCTCGTTTCCACAATAAAGAAACGTGGTTAAATGATCGTATCCTCAATGAAGATGACCACCGTAATAATCTCTTAACAACAGGAAATTTTGACCAAAAAACTCCTCCGATTTGGCTTCATTTCCTGAGTGAAAATTATAAAGTACAATTTTGGTTCTGGGAAATTGTCGAACTAGCTAGAAAAGTTACACAAACTCTCCTTATCACTCTGTACGGCTGGGAAAACAGACTGACCGTTATTCTGACAACATTTATGTCCGTCCTGTTCCTGCTATTACACGCCAGTTACCGACCAATGAAAAGCTCTTATGAACAGAGCTTACAGGTGAGGATCGTGGTTTTCTCGAGCATGTTTAATACAACTGCTTCAATACTTATTCTTTTCCATTTTTTAAAATACACAACGAATGTCCCACAGAATTCCCCCTTAAAATGAAAGTAAAATCGATAATAAACACATAAGCAAAACCAGTGAAGGAAAAGCAGCACTATTTCACCTTGCATAATTATTATTTTTTCATGCTGCCACTTCCCTCCCCAACATTTCTACTTGAAAAGGGAAAGTACTAGTAAATATTAAAAAAATAACAATATATAATACTAAAAGTAATATAAAATTAAACTTTTAATAACAAATTATTTATCGAACCTTCGACGGAACACCTTGTAGCATTGGGCAACACCTTTTCTCTTACTCTGAAAACTGGTTGAAAATGCATACCGGTTTTCAATAATATTACAGCTATAAAGTTGATAAACGTGTCTGTATCTGATTCTTATGATACCAGATGTTTTCCTTGACTGTGATCTTTCTCAACGTCGTTGTGGCTGCCAACAATTTCCCCGATGAACACGACGGTGCCATATCAACGGTCCTTGTGCTTTTGAACATAGTCATACTGGTAATGATAGCAGGTGAGAGGTGCAGTATTATCTTCTTAGGTCAGAGATAATATGTGATATGTGGACACAAGACATATTGTCCCTAAAAATTTCTCATGGTACTTCTAATTTTCTAGAAATCTCAGAAAAGGTATTTTCAACAGCTGTCAATTTGCTTAGAAGTGTACAAAAACTCCATTTCTGGGTGCAAATACGGCGGACATCAGGTGACATGCGAAATGTAAAGTTATTGTTTTAAAAAGACTGGTTATCTCCACAAGAGTTGTCGAAAAATTGTCGAGTTGCAGACTTACGCTAACTCGACACGTGGAGAAATTTGCAAATTGTCGAGATACCGTGTTACAAAAAACTTGTTATCTCGAAAAAAAAATTGGAAACAGATCAAGTCATAGATGAAGATTGACAACTGCTGCTACCTGTATCGATCGTCTTTATATTTAAAAACATGACTTCGTTACTTGAAAGAAATCTCATGATAATAAAAGATAGTAATCATATTGGTTACACTGACCTGAAATGGACGAACAATATAAGTCGAACAATATAATATATCTGATTGGAAAAATGATTTTGCCTTCCAATGTTCGTTTTGGCAGGGGAGTTTGTGGTGACGATGGTTATGCATGCGAAGCATTTGAGGCTTGGAGCCACCCTTGTTGCTGCTGTCACCAGACTCAAGAGAAAAGGAAAGCCATTGGGTGACTGACAACCTAACTTCAGTGAGGCCACATACAATGATCATTGATTGAATTAATACGAACAATTTCTTTTTATTCTTAGAAATAAATGTAATTAAATTAATCGTAATACTTATTGTGATATTTTTTTCTTTTAATAAGTATTCTGTTTTTCACTTTCCTCAGTAACATTAAAGTTTTCATTTTATCAGTATCTAAAGGCAAAAATAAAACAATGTCGACACTCTGTTCTCCAATTCTATGAATGCAACAGCTCAACCATGTTTGGTCTGTTTATTCTTTGGTTTTCACATTAAATTAAAAACAATCAATGGCCTTCAAAAACAGTAGTGTAAGGATTAAAATGTTTAAGAATTAAAGTACTATCTTGTACGTTTAGGAGTTTTGCTATGAACAAGATGAAGGAAACTGAAAGCTCTCTTCTACATTGTTTACCTGTTGAAAAAGGTTACTATTATAAGTGTCCTTATATTAATGTAAGAACACTTTTTGTGGTTGTACATTCTAATGTCTCACATGAAACCCGTGACAAAGGTATATTGCAATGTAAGTTTGGGTTTCTTACACGTAGAAAGTTTAATTAATTTAGCACGGATCATACACGGCGTAAATAATTAAAGTTTATTAAGTAGAGCAATGCAAACTTACTGCAGGTTTTTGCATTTCGTAGCCAAAAGAAATTATTGCAAGAAAAAGTCTGGGTTTCGAAAAGGAGTCATCATCCATATAGACCATTCTAAATAGACACATGAGAGTAATTTTTAAATGTCTGTAGCTATGAGTCATCTCTCAGTTCTTATATTTGTATTATGTAATGGTTCTTCGATTTAAACTCTCAGCTGACTACTTTCAATACACTGCTTAAAAGGCAAATACGTTGTACCGTGCTTTTTTAAAACTAGTCTTTATTTCTTTATTTTATAAATTAGTACACATACCTCAATTGATATATCTATATCGTTTCCTTTAAAAGCAACCAACAAAGTAAACGGCAGGGTTTTCATTGTCAGTGGATGATCTGGCTATAGGTTAATGGGGGAAAACGGTTACTGCTTCTGATTTCGCAAGGTGTCTCAAGATACGAATATTGCTGGTACTTTAATCTTGGTGTGTAGGTTATTCCTAGTGAGTAGATGATCCTTATCGTTAATCGAGTCCATAGGTCAATAGATCTTAACAAGGCTGTTACTCACCAATGTAGAGAGCTATCAGCTATCTTCATGAATATTGGCAATGAATCAGTGAGTCCTTTGACTTTCTTGTTAATTAATAGACAAATGTGTTGAAAGCAAATGGGTTCATCACATGTTTTTTGAAAAACTATTAACAGAAATACCATGGTTTATATAATAAGGTACCAATAACTGAACACAGAGAGTGTGTAAGAACCTGCATGGTGATGCGGTTGGGCGTTATAGATATTCCTTAATTGGGAGTAACCAGACAGTATGATTGAGAAATTGCTGCTGTTTCAGGCCTTGCATTCTTGACAATGATGATCGTCAACTTAGGCGGGGTTTTCATTGAATTTCGAGGTTCTCTTACTCTAATTGACGATCGTGGTTTTACCAATGTAAGAATGAGTGAGTGAATGAATGATTGTTTGATTGATTGAATAAATGAATGAATGAAGGTTTAAGCACAGAATCATACCTCGACAACAAGACGCGCACGATCGTGCTGAAAGAAATATAAACATCTAAAAAGATAAGAAACAGAACAGAAAGAATATCAAATATATGGAAAAGACATCTACTTAACATTATATTGTAGAAGGAAAGAGTTACCAACTCTAAGAGTCTGAACACAACACCGCTTCTCATTTTTTTTTTAACTGTTGGAGACCTGTAATATTGCGTATTCGTTGTGTAAGTGAGTACAGTAAGAACGATTTATTTCCAAGTATCTTTTTTCACAGTATTTATGCCACTTAAATTGAATTTAAAAGTAGTTTTTATCGTTGTCGTTCATTTATTGACGTATTCCGTCGACCAACAGCATCGCCCGTACGTTTAGCAAAAACTTGATGGAAGATAATCTTATCAATGAATACTCAATTGATCAATACAGCTGATCACTGAAGCCGCAATGAGGCGATCAATGTGTAGATTACGTGTAAACACAGTCAATCAGCGATGACTTGAGCAGTAAATATTTGATACGCCACTGAGAATTGTATTGCATATTCATTAAGTAGGTGCTTCCTTACAATAAGAAAAGTTCATTTTCAAATATTTTTCCTTTTTTTTTTCTCAGTATTGATCCCATTTCAATTGCTTTAAATAACAGGGTTTTTTTGTCGAATTCGTTTATTGAATGAGTCAGACGTATTCCGTCTACCAACAACCTCGTATTCATGTACGTGTGTAAGTATAAAAAATTAAAAAAAACAACCTAGGATCAAAGATAATCTTGTCCTCATGGTTTTTTCCACACACGAAATCACTTTTTGATTAAAAGAGGTCGATAAATTTAACCGGCTTTTAGAATTTATATGTTGGATATGTCGAATATGTTGCCTTTACAGAGGATAACTGGAATCACAACTTGAATCATAATACATAATCTATGTAAAACATTGAAGTGATAGAAAGTTTTACCTATTTTAAAATAGACTTGGTAAAATCTCGACCGCATTCATGTACCAAATGCAAGAAAAATATGACATTCCGTTAGCTGAAATTAGTTGCACGATCACAAGTATTATAAAGAACTTATATGAGTCTAGACGAGTGTATAGTACTACCCTGTAACTGTTAGCAAATGTGTCGACCACCTGAAAAGGAAATATTCTAGTCGAATTTACATCGTTTCTATTTTCATTCTTTTATCTGCTGCTATAAATTTCCCAATTTTTTTCTAACTTGAAAAATTAAATGCATTAATGTTGCATGGGAATGCATACACAAATTCGTACATCAATAGTAAGTCTATAGTAACTTCATTCCTTTGTTTAATACTATAAAATAGTGGGGTAAACTTAGCCTTTGAAGGAAAACAATGTCACCTTATAAAACATTTTTTTCAAGGACTTGTATCCTCATGTCGAAAGATTGGTTTTCTAATTAATTCTTTTTTTTTCTTCGAAAGTCTGATTTTACATGTAAAACCTATGAAATACTATCGAATTATTACACATTATTGTTGTAGAGAGCAACCCATTAATTCTTGGAAAAATGAAGTGGAAATGCCTTTTGAGGTAGCATACCATCCCGAGCTGGACAATATTTTAATCACAAAAGAGTAATACTGTTGGCATGAAGACATTGTCATATTAGGGAATCATTCAGAGAATGCCTGGTATCATTTGAAAAATCTCAATTTGGCCAATGCGGCAAAACTCAGGGGAATTAAGAAATTGGACTGAATTTCATAAGCTTAACAACGTTTAAATTTCATTACAATCTGTTCGGACCTCAGCATAACTAGCTGTGAATTACGAATATGGGCTTGAACAGACCGAATATCGTGTTATCCCACTATTGACATAACTGTTGAACATCCCTTTGCTCATAGATCGACACCGTTGGTAGTTCCTATGGAGACATAATCATCGAAGCAACTCTTGGTCAGAGAGAAAAGTTGCGTATTCGTATTAATATTGGCCGTTAATATTTTCTTGTGATACTTACCTCCATTAATATTTATCCCGAAGACCTCTTGCCTGTTCAAGTGTTGTTAACAAACTGATATGTTTCAGTGACTTTGGACTTCGACCACAAGCACACAGAGTAAACTTTTAAGAAAATGCAGGGATAGATTTACAACTTTCCTTTTCGCATTGTATAAGAAGAAAGTGCACAATACACCTATGTAAGATTAGGTAATAATCGATTGACTACGTTGCAAAATTGTACAATGGGTGTGTATTCCTTTCCCTAACCTAATGACCTGGCATTGGGTTTATATAAGTGAAACTGATTATTATTACTGTGAGAAAGCTGTAATTTATGTAGAGATAGAACGGTCAATTTAATTCATGGTAATAGTCTGAAGGGAAATAGGGCATTCAGAATATACCAACATGGCATACAAAGAAAATAGCTTTAGGCATTGCTAAAACATTCTGTCTCATCAATAAACATCTGCAACAGCTTCCTCTCCTTAAAACATCATGCATGTGATGAGTAACGAAAGATGCATCATTTGAGTTTTGACAGGTTTGTGTAAACATATTATCGTTTATTATTGAGCAACAAATAAGTGAAGTGAATTTCTATCTGTGGGAAACTTATTTCTTGAATTAAATCCTACTGTCCTTTTTTATTTGGAACAATCAATTTTTCTATGTCCACAAACATTTGTTTTAAAAATATGGTTGTTTTCTTTAAAACAAACGTTTTATTTCACTTTAGGGACCACCAATTTAGCAAAGAAAGAGATTATTTCTCTGCTTCATTCGGCAGGGTTCCATTTAAATATCAGATTTATCAGGCTAGTATCAGTGAGATACCTGTAACATGTTCTTGGCTAAAGTTTCTTCCATTCAAGATGTAACTGGGACCATACATAGCTTTTTACAACCACAATAAGTAGAGACGACCTTGAAATCAGAAATTCTAACAGAATCATTTTCAACTGAAAAGGCAGTTCGAATTGGAATTAGAAGTTAGTTACCGTAATTGTGACTGTATACTGACTGTTACAATAACAGCTTTTCTTAGGACGAATGTGGAGTTTATTTTGCGGAGAACTGCTTGGCATATCGATCTCTCAAATAACTCCCTACAAGTATTCTACCTTAAAGAGAAGTTGAACATTAACCATATTATGGAAGAGAGCTCTTTGGAAAAACAAAAAAAAATTTTAAATGGCACATTATCTGTATAGTTGTATCTATTTTACGAGATGGCTGAGGAAAAATGATGCAAAGAGAACATATTTAATGAAACATTGTGATTGGACCGCACCAATCGGCTATCAAATGTAACGAGTCTCTTGTGAATATCCTTCCTCTTGAAATATATTGTTTCATGGCAGATAGGAAATACAAAGACCATGATTCCATAGAAAATGTATATGCATGTTTGGTCATGATTCCATAGGAAATGGATATGCATGTTTGGTAAGACAAACATATCTCTTACAGATATCTTATATAGCTATAAACAGATCTGTAACAGAAAACCATAGAAGGCTAAAAGAATTTTGATTTTATTGTCTGTAATATGTTACAAGAATGTATTGCGACATTCAGCAATGTTACGCTGATTACGTCTAACTTCCATTAAATAACTCTTACTCCACATCTTACTTCATGGTATGCGTCACCACCAAATTGAGAATAATGCAAAGCTTAATGCAATATTTAAAACAAACCCATACCGTATACCGTTTACTAACTTATCTTCTGTGAATTTTGACACCCGTATGTTATACAAGTTATGCTATATTTCTAAACTAAATTGAATTTCATTTACTACCCTTTATCAAGGAGAGCAATTAATATGCATCTGAGTTCTCACAAAACTAGAAGGTGAATAACATACACACGTAGGAGACTTAACTTCTGTTGAACGTTTATTATCCTTAGTATAATGTTTTAACGTGTAATCCCTCGTTAAGGCGTAGCAATTTACAACATCATGATCGTTTTGTTGGAGTAAAATATCCTTTGTAGACTCGTATCCTGTGGCTTACTTGTAAGCCTTAATAATCGTGGGTCATTTCGATAACTGAGGAATTTACCTACGACCTGTACATCATCGGATCTTTAGTAGAAAAATTGTAAAACATTAAAGGGGGGGGGGAACAAAGGCAAATACACTCCCATGTAAACGTACACGCTTTGGTGAATGGACATTGTTTCGCGATACGTTGTGTACACTCTCCGTGGTAAATAGGAAAATGCTTACAAAAGCAAGAGAATCAGTACATTAATACCACAATATACATTGCGCCTTGCTTGTATGTAAATGTAAAAACCATGAAGGATTGCTAGTATAGTCTAATACTGAAAGAAAGCAGACAATTGGCAACACGAACCACTCAAATGGTAGTTAAGTGTTATTATGAACATTAGTGACATTGCCCACTGCAAACTGATGAGTAATACCCAAATTAATGCCATCACCGGGCCAAATTTGGAATCACAAAGACACAATGCTCTCTATACGTGTTAGAGCTTTTTGATTAACCACCACTCACGTGTACATTAGCGTTGAATTACATCTTCCAAAATTTTAATGATACATTCTTTAAACTTCTGTCCCTAAAACGCTTCTTAATAGATTTGTATCTTTAGTACAGTTTTGGGAAGGAATAGATAATTTCAGGACATTTTCAGAGAAATAGTAAATGATCAAGAGAAAAGAAACAGTAAATTTTCAGAGAAATGGTAAATCACATTGACAATATTAGCCGGCTTTGTTGGCATGACCAACTATTTAGAACGTCAAAAGTATGTCACGTGACAAAACTTCAATTTAATATAAGGTGTTGCGACGATAATTAGAAATTTTTACAGTATAGATAATCTTAGCTGACGTCACACATAATGTACAATCAAGACTAAACCTGCAAGATTTGATTATTAAATGAGTAATGTATTCTCAAGTTTATACAAAATTTTCGATCTCCAAATGCAGCTGTTCTTTAGCAAATTCTGACAGTTTTAGTGTAAATTCCTTAAATGTACAAGTACTTTGTTTCCATACTGCTGAGTTACGTTTCTACTTTATAATTTACCGTGATATTCAAATAAATTTAAACCAAGTCCCATCTGAGTATTATTAGAACTAATACCATTGTAATCTCTTACAGGGGCTTTACGTGTGAGAGATCCTAACAGAGTCAATGTAATTGTGTTTTGACAATCAGGCTTCCAGAGGTCCTTTCTTCTTTTCTGTTTAATAGGGGAATTGTTTTTCAGTGCAAATATATTACATTACTTGCCGGCGCAGAGGGTCTCCATTGTGGACATTCCTTATGTTCACATTAAGCTGAAGACTTTGTCTCCCATGACAATTTACTTGGTGATTGTATAATAATCACTTAGAATCATTTAAAATTTTACAATGCTCCAGAAATCTCTTGACTAACCATCTAGACGTCTCTCCTAAACACTTAAATTTACAATTTTACACTCTATACAGTAAAATATCTCTTCTTGCAAATGGCTGAATTGAGTGGAATACTCATATGAACAGATTTTTTTGGTAATGAAAGGTAGAATAAAAAAAAAGAATAACATTTGCTTGAGTTTAGTGCCTGATTTTTCTATAACTTTTAAATTTCCATAATTTTTGAACCAATATTTCTCAAGATCTTAGTTATCTCCCTTTACGAACTATCGTTATGTGTATTTTCAACAAACATCACAGTTTCAGCAATATAATTCCCCCCACGAAACCAGTCATAATTTCGTTTTGGATTTGTCCTGAATCCTTTGGGATTGTTGCAAAAATTTTGGTCAATTCCAAGAGTTCTTTTGTTTTGGTAAACACTAACTATATGATCCTACCGAAGTCTTTTCTTTGGTATATGTCTGAACACATTAGGGTTTAGAGTTACCAATGTAGCCTTCACATGTAATTCTGTATATCGAGGTTTCCTTACGAATTTAACAACACAGTATGTGATGAAATGACAACTCTCTCTGTATGTCTTACGTATTGTCATCAGAGTCAAAATTACTGCAACCAACATCAATAGTGTTTTTCTAATAAAAGGAAAATAAAGGATATTATGTTTACTACTCAAGTCAAGATCACAATAACTTAAGTACCAATGTCTGCATTAACTAGTCAGTTACAAAATTGTGCATACAAGACTAGTACATACAGGTTACACCTTAAAAGGTTAATAGGAACAAAAAGTTGCGGTTATGCCATTATTTTTTCTCATTTGTTTGTTTACTTTTAAGATTATGTTGCACAATAGTGAAACTTTCCAGAACATTTGGTGATTATGAAGCTCCCCCTCAGTCTGCCGCGTGTATTTCAAGTCTCTGACGTCGACTAAAAAAGGAAGTCAGCTTTGCAGGTATCCTGATTTTCTTTACATGTACGGCGATTGTCAGTACAAGTTCCCCTGATGATTTTAGGAAGAAACGAAACAATGACATTTGCTTATTAGTGTTGCATATTTAGTCTTCCTATTGAAAAGATAAGAGTTACTTCCTGCATCAACTCTTATTTACTTTATGGACATTGATTATGAATGATTACTGTTATCGACGTAACTAATACTTAAATATAATATTTGCACATGGTAAAATGCAAGTAAGCAAAATCGACAACCCGGGTGAAAAACTTTGACTTTCATCTGCTGCATAATGTATAATGCAGGTGTTCAATGACAGACTATAAGGGCTCATTCTTAATGATGCAGGAACAGTGCTAAGAAGGCAATCAAGCAGTTTAGTGTGTCTATAATCAAATGATATCTGTCAGATTCTCCACGTCTTCTTGAAGAGATGGTAATTCGAAAATAAACCCTACTCTGATGTTGAAGTAGCATGTTGTCTGTGTTTTGTTACCGTGAAAAATAAAGCTTTAAACACGTTCCACTTTTCAGTGTAGAACTTTCATTAAAACTTCTCTTGATCTCACCTGCTATGATCAATAAAATGATTACATCCAATAATACAAGTGTTGTTGAAATAGTTTTGCCCTGATCATCCGGCACTGTGTTAGTGGCGATAACAACGTTGAGAAAAATCACAGTGAGGGAGAACATCTGTCGTGAGAAAAGTGATAGTACATGTTATTCGATACTATTTACTATTATTACAGAACAACTTACTCCTTGGTTGATTCATCATTCTGAGTGTACCAAGTTCTAGTCAAGGCAATGAAGTGTTATTCTAAAATAAGTGGAGCAAGAAAGCAGGAAAATCAATATTAACAATAAATCTAACCTAATTTGTTTAGAACTGCCCCTCATGGGTTTATCTCATTATTGCGCAGACTGCTGCAGGCGCGGGCTTTGTTCTCAGTTGACTACAGGTCCCCCCGCGCTGTGAACGAACAATAGATGGTACATCACTCCATAGGGTTCACGATGTAAGTAAACTGGATCCGTTGCATTTCTCAAGCTCCTCTCACTCCTTAGCTGTCACACCTGAATTTAATAGTTGTAGTTTAACGCTTTGATTTGCCGGGGTATATGAAGAAAGGACGGGGACAACCTCAAAACAGCTAATGACACTTTGAAATGTCTCCTTAAAAAGCTTATGATTGTTCACTGTTCATGCGTTTCCTCACCGAAGTTAAACGATTTTGCGTGGTCTTAAAGTAGTCAGCACAGATAGTGGAACATTTGTTCTTTGAGTACCATTAGCTCTTTTTCGGGTTGCTGCCATAGGAACAACTTCACTAAGAACTGTTGTTAGCAAAATGTATTGAAAAATCTTTTAGACAGAATTTCAGTGGACAGATACCATTTTTGTTTAAAGCATACCGTTAGCAAGGCACATGGTAAGAAAAGTAGTATGTACGTAGAACGTATTAAAAAAAATATATGATACCTGTAATTCATGGCCAACTCTACCCTATCATGTCGCTTTGTTCATGACTCCATCGAAGTTAAATGTGCAAAGTAAGGTGTCTAAAGATAATTCAATAAGAACACATTGTGATTGTGGGTTCAAGTTGTGCTAAATTTTGAATTATGAACGGACAGTATAATCTCTTCATACCATTGCATTTCCGAGGTACTGTTTCTAGCAAAACCCATGTAAATGAGTGTCTAAGATTTTACAATCATCGATCAAATCGCTAGGCGTGACATTATATATAGGTGCCACATCATTATATAGCTATTCCACATGTGCATAATACAGTGTTATAGGTACCTGCAATCCTTGCTCGTAGGAGGACTTCATAGGTCTGAGACCGGCATGAAGGAGCAGAAACAATGCAGAGATGAATATTGTCAGGAGAATGGTCAGTCTGTGTTCCCAGCCATACAGAGTAACAAGGAGAGTCTGAGAAACTTTTCGAGTCAGTTCAATTATTTCCCAGTACCAAAACTTTCTTTTGTAATTTTCAGAAAGGAAGTTAAGGCACCTGTAATCAGTAGGAAGTGAGGGTTTCCTGACTTCTCCACCAATAGTATCACCATAGTTTTCAGAATTTAATTGTTTGCCTTGGATCACATAGTTCTTATACAAGAAGAAAAGAAGTGTTAACGGAAAGGCAATAACATAAATGCCTGTGAGTGTAAATGCAAAGAGGTGATATACTCTCAGTCCAGCGCAGTCCATGTCCAAATCGGATCTCAGACGTGTGATATTGTACTTATTATTTAGATCTAAAGAAAAAAGTTCACAGGTAATTGGATATAAACTAAAGATGATGGAACATACTGGTGGATATATAATGAACCAGAGAGCGACTACGCATGCACAGAGGAACGTTTTAAGGTTTTGAAAGTGACTTCGGTAACTCATACGCTCCATTGACTTAAATCTGATACGGATATATAGTTTTCTTGTTTGATAAAACAGGAATGGTGTAAATGCTATGACCATAGGAGAGATAGCACCGACGATAAACTGTAATTTGAGGTGGAAGTCAAGTTTAACATCGAAGCATCTCGGTCGGACAAATACCTTTAGGATATTGATTTCGAAGGCTGAAATTATTTTGCCAAGTGCAACTAGACTCCCACTCCAATTTATTTCGTGCAAAGATGTGATAATTTCCCCAATAACTTGATAAAATCCAAGCAATATTTTAATTCTGGCGAGCATAATATCAACTAATGATCGTTCTTGGTTTTCTCTTGCGCGGGTTCGTTTGACTTGCCATGACAAGAGGCAACATGCCAGGACACACACAATAAAGAACATACAACATTCTATAATAAGCATGGCGAGGCTAGGACAAGGAATGCATGAGCTAAGCACCGAATAGTATCCATTCTCACAGTTAGTACACAACCAACCGGTATACCCAACAGCACAGTTACCAACTATGCTATCGTTGTCGTTCGGGCAATTTTCAGTTTCAGGACATTTAAACACTCTTGGAATACTTCCTGTGTAGTTTGGTAAGTTATTGCCTATGTTCTCCGCAAGCCTTAGATTTTCAACTAAACTTTTGTATTCAGTAAGGTTTGCACCAGGAAAACTCCAATTCCACATATAACCTGGAAGAAGGAGCTGAACGTCTTGAGAGCATTTGATACCCTCTTGAACACAGACGTGGCAGGGTCCATACCGATCTGTTCGAGCATAACCTCTTTTACAGTAACAAGCTCGAAAACCAGCTTCAATAGTTTGATTGGTTCCTTCTGGGCAAACTTCACAGTCTCTTGCAGAAGTACCCTTTCCATCTTTGACATAAGTTCCTGCGTTGCAAATTTTACAAGGTATATTCCAAATAGAGTTTGCTGGTACAGCTGTTTGGGCGACTTCGTCCTGGTAAAATCCACCTGAAGCAATGGCAATACAAAGTTTTTATGTAAATCTTGTATTAAAGACTAAGATTAACAAAATGGCTTTTGAACAACCACTTTAAGAAATTCATAGGTATTACATGGATGATTCAATTTACCAACTGGGCATCGTTTACAGCCACCCTGTTCTGTATCACCGTACGTTCCCACTGAGCAAGGTGTACACGAATCGATGTCGAAAAACTCGCTTGTGCAGTTGAAGCCAGCTTTTGAAATTGTATCAGAAACCATGACTAATTTCTCGCCCATGTCAATACTCGGCAGAGACGTACTGCTGACGCATTTGCTGTTTAAAATTTCAAAAGTTATTTTTTAGCTAAAACGGTTGACAGAAGATCAAAGCTTACTATTTAAATATTCTGTGGTTTATTGATTTGAAAATTTAACTCCGAAAACTGAATGGATGCTTTGGTTTTGGATGATGATATCCAAATAGTAATTCATTTTCTCTGACACTTAGTTGTCACTGTGCTTATTTTGTCACCAGACTGTTATTCAGTTACATTACAATAGCTGTCATATGTACAATTGGTTAGCACATGTAGTTACTATAAGAGATGAAGTCTATCACATAATTTGACAGGAAAATAAAGCAATATTTATACTCACAGATTATCACGATATGGGTTTCTGGGTAAGACATTCAACCTTTGACAACTAAAAAATCTATAATAAATATACAATAAATATACTAATGTTACACAAATGGCCACATAAGTATGAGTCTTTGCACACATAGTGAGTACAAGCAAGTAATCATTAACTAAGAGATTAAAGTTTCACGGTGATCATTGATTTACAGGTTTCATAGAACCTGCACTTGCTTTAATCAGACTTCCACGGTATCTTATGCAGATTATTCATCCAAGAAAATTATTTAATCACTCATAATGTCATTCATACATGTATTTATTTACAAACGTCACCCGTATATCTTTAAGTTTATGTTGTAATCACGTAACTTTACACAAAATTACATGGAACTTCAATTAACTTAAAGTGGTTCCTCAAGTAACGTAATCACCCAAAAGTAAACTTTATTAATGGTGTTGGAGAATACTCACAGAATGGCATCTGCTGGTGTCTCCATCAATAGAAGAGTGTCAATTTGGCTTATATTATTGCCGTACAAGTGTCTAGAGTATGATATAAGTTGGAGATCACAAATAAAGAAATATTTTACTGAGGTTGTGTTGGGTTGAATTTCATTTTTCAACAACAAAATACAGATTTAGGGTTAAAAGCTAATTCACGTTTATGATTAGAACGTAAAGATTTAACTAATAAGTAAGAACATGTTTAGCAGTAATTTTCTTCTTACAGTTGTTTCAAAGAACTGCATTGGAAGGGATTTCCGGTGATGTTAGTTAGTTTATTTTGAAATAGATACCTGAAAGAGGAAATTTAGTGCTTGTAAACCTGTGACCAATCCAAACATGATGTACCAATAATACAGTTTAATGTACGCAATAACACACTTAATGACAAATGATCTTCATTAAGTGCAATACAAAAATCTGAAAATAAAAAGAAAAGAAATTATTTCAGACTACCAGTTTAAGTGTACGAAAATATTACACATATACTGATCTTAACCGGAATTATTTCAAATCTGAATCTAAACAAAGTTTGCTTTTCTTTTTTTCATTTGGATATTTTTTTTATTCGGAGTTTGACAATCCATGATTAATATAAGTGGATCTTCTACGTGGCAAGAAATAGTCAACGTCGTATAATAATGATAACTTGTTGTTTTTTTAATAAGTCATAGCGAACAATTCGTTGGGACGAATATTACTTACAGGTACTGAAGAGGCAGAAATAAAAAAGCTTCATTCTCAATAACATGTATCTTGTTGCTGAACAGACACCTGACATTGAAGAAAGGAGGTTGACTATATCAATGAGAATATCAAATATATAACGTTTTGCTTGATAACTAACACAAATAAAAGCAACGATGTATGCAATTCTTAGGAAGAAAGGAGAGTGCTGACAAAGTGTCGATATAGGTCATAAAAGTTCTCAACTTTACGTAGTTGGTAAAAGAATGACAAACCGATGTGGATGCGTTCAAACAAAGTACATGACATGGTTATGAAGGGTAGGACAATGGAACTTTATAACTTGATAGAGATACAGATCAATACAGCTGATGCATCTACCCACATTAAGTAGCTATGACAGTATAGAGGCCAAAAACAGAAACTGTATAACAAAGATAGATGGAGAGATGGATAGATGGACAGATGGATAGATGGACAGACGGACGGATGGACGGACAGATAGACAGACAGATAAACAGATAAACAGATAGATAGATACATCCATCCATCCATACATACATACATACTCACAGGAATTGCAAGCCGTTTAAACCAGCAAATGAATCTTTGTGTATTATTTCGATGAAATTGTTTTGCAGGAAAAGAACCTCCAGATTGTCTAACTGAGATTGATCGAAAAGCCCAGGTGGAATCTGTGATATGTTATTGTAGGAAAGGTCCCTGTAGAGTACATATATGAACTGTAAATGTTGTTCTAAATAATTGCATAGTAAAGGCTGCACGATTATATGTGCAACATGATCTCACGTCCTAGAGAATAAAAACGTTCACAGGAAGGTAATATAAAAAAAAATATCCGAAACAAATGTACCCACAGAAAACAATCCAGCTAAAAGCGTATTTTTCTGACAGTTAAATAGAAGAGAAAAATTTTCACAGTAGGTATTTGGTATTTCCAACCCCATGCCGATACCTTGTTACTAACTAAGACATTTCTGTTAGAAGAAAGACTTCTCTGGTCAGGAAAGATGTCTAGTTGTCTCAAGGCTACCAAAATGCCATATAACAACAGTCGTTATTTTTTAAATTGAAGGCCTAATTTAACCTTTTAATTTGACACTAGTAAGAATGTAGATGGGGTACACTGTAGATCTACCTTAAAATTGAAATACGGTGTTAGTGTTATAGAAAAAAGTCATAGTGTTTAAGTCAATATTTATGGATTGATAGATTTCTCAGATTAAAGGACCATGGTGGCCGCCTTTTCGAAAAATAAGTTTCTCACAGATATGAGTTTAGTTATTCGTTGCTCAAAAATAATTTGTTCACCCAAACTTTCAAACATTCAAATGACGCATATTTCTGTAACTCATCTTTTGCATAATCCTTTAAGTAAATGAAGCTCTTGCATTTGATTATTGGTGAGACTCAACTTTTTAATAACCATTACAATTACTTGCTCTATACACCATGTAGATGCATTGTAAACGTCCGATTTCCCTTTAAAATCATGTTGAAATTAAGGTCACATTCCTTAAAGTATTGAAAACGTCTCTCTTCAGAACAGACACAATTATGAAGAAATACAAAAGTTCAAGTAGCTGTGTGTCTGGGTAGCATTACAAATTTCTCATAATGTTATGTAGTATTTTCAAGTGCATATTTCTTTACAATAAACCATCGATTCCGTAGGGAACATGCTATTAAGATGTATTTTTTACTACCAAAGAGAGAAAAATATTTTTGTAAATACCATTTTCCTCATTGTTCAAATGCCTTTAAAGACCACGACACGTATTATATAAATTAACATCTACTAGATTTATCCTGTAGTAATCATTTTAACGAATGAGGTACATGGTGAATAGCAATGTCATGCAGATACTACATATAGGCACTTGAAAATTTCTTAATTTTCATCATTTTTCGTAACAAAAGCACATTATTACATGGAAATGATATAGGAATAACTAACTGTTGCATTTGTCAGTTCATTACATATGTCACGTTAAGTCAATGAATACCAACAAATATGCAGTGTATTACGTACAGGAAGTATGTCTCTTCGAGTCCACGAAAGCAGCCATGTTCCAAGACAGTAATAGTGTTCTTATGAAGAAGTCTGAAATAAAGTTATTTCAATTAGCGTATCAAGGGATATTTTGATAAAAATGATGACATATTATATAAATTTCTTCTGGCTATAAAAACTTCATATTAATACATATCATCACATCCACCGAAGACTCCTTAGATGTGATTGGTCGTCTAACAAATGTCACGCCAGGCTCTTCTTGGTAGTTATCTGCAAGTGTCACGCGTTGACTGTTACCCTTTGGAAGTAGGAATCAAGCATTTGCAGACCGTGATAGTATATATTGCTTTGATATCATTACATTGGCTTCATTAATTGAAACTTACACGAGCATGCGTAAAAATTGTAACCGGAAACTAGTAATATTTGCAGAGAGCTATCAACAAAGACTTAAGTCAAATGAAGAAGTAATAAGGGAATCAATCAGCATTTTCTGGGATGTTGTTTTGTGAGGAAGTCTGCTATTATGTAGTATATGGAATACTTTCTTGAAGTTATAAAATTAATAGGGAACCCTTATAGAAGACACAAAATAATATAAGGATAATGTATATTGCAATAAATTCATAAACTATAAAATGCTCTCCCTTTTTACGTGTGTACTGCTAATTAAAGGTCGTGTGACAGGACATTTTGGAGTGTTGGATGCATTAATCATTGAAAATGTTAAAGACATGATTCCATCAAAATCCAACAAAGATTGACAATTTTACATGTAATGTTATTGTCTCACAGCTGCATCATAAATAAACATTGGATTGGTATGCAGATTTGTGATGTCAAAATATGGACGTTTATGATACATCTTATATTAATCCTTTGTTTACTTAACCTTTTTAAAGGATATTTGAGAATTCTATATGTCGAGAGGGCTTTCTTTTGGAAACATGTATTTCTTCTTAAAAAATATCGATATCACTTACCAATGTGAAACTCAGAAATTAAGAAGTAAGAATTATAAAGTAAGAAATTAAGTAAGGGGCAACAGATGTAGGCTTACCAACTGAAGTACTTACTATGTGCAACACTGTCTGTTCACATCTGTTTTGCATTTTATCAAACTTTGAAAAGTCCTATCCCCAAAACGGTACTGGATACGACCAAATTCCAACGGATTGTCACTTACGATTATAATTTGCAACTAGATGCATGTCTCACAAACTTAAAGGGTATAATACATTCGAAAACTACACTGTTGTTCCTTCAACACAAAGTTATGGAACCATAAGGAAAGGCTACGCACAACCCCATATTATTCTTTTGTCAATTGTCTGTTTGTTAGGACTACAATGCATCAAGTTTGGCTCATTGGTTATCAAATATCAACAACATAGACTCATATTGTATTTTTTTGTATTTCATATGTGGTACGTAAATGAACCAAACATGAAACCTGCGATTAGTATTTCAGACGTTCATGTAGTGTGGACTAATCAGAGGTTATAAGAAATGTATTCTAATCTATTTCTATCTTAGACCTATGTACGACCGGGAATAAGATTTAAGAAAATAGTGATACTTACAACATGCGCAAGAATGGAAGACCAATGAAACTGTCCTTTCGAATGACAGTTAAATGATTGTCATATAGGAAACTGTAAGAAGAAATAGTTTTGATTATTCCAATTACATAAGAGATCAAAACGCTAAGCGTTTAAGCAGTGCACAGCAAACGGTACCCTTGAAAACAGACGTTAATCCTTTTGTGTTAAAGTGTTTGCAAAAAAGGGAGCTATACATAGTATTTGGTGTGTATTTAGTAATACAAAGTGCTTATGTTGTAAATCCAGAGAGGGGTTCCTAGTTAAATGTGCAATAAGTCCAGATCTGTCAAAAGAGATATGTTTCTTTTTTTCGTTTGCAATATGGTTCGCTATGACTTTGTACAGTTTTGGTGACACACGTGCAATAGAGGTGCTATCCAGGTTGTAATAGGTTCTGCCAGTAAATGATTCTGCAGTTCTTCCTCTTTCCCTAAAAAATTGAGTTTGTCTATGAAACTGTTTAGATATCAATGATCTGGAGGATTGACATTAACAGCAGTTAGTGAAGGTTATTGCCTGGTATAAAGTCAATCACTGACTGTTTGAGGGACTGATAGAGGAAATAATTCTAATTCTGTACTTTAAGATTTGCTACAGTTGAAGCTCCTACTCATCGGACTGGATAAAGTTGAGGTTTCACTTGCACTGCCACCTCTGGAGAGTTAAGATATGTAGTCCACGATGGTGCTTTCATATTACTACGTCTATCGCCTCAGCAGGCTTACCCGATCCATTACGCAAATGTACAGACAAGTTTTAAAAGATTGTACCTATCAATAAATCGATATAGCCTAACATGATAACTGTATTATCACTCCGAACAGCAGGAGAACTAATATTTTTCTCTACAGCAACTATGGCAGCTTTCTTGACAAGCTGAGTGAATTGTTCACACCCCTACAGAGGTTAGTGACTGAAAATTTGGTATGCATGAAGAATAGAAAACGATACTGATCAACGATACAACACAGAAATACCATTCAGTCGACGTTGATTTCTAACGCCAACCAGCTTCATTGATGCTTTTCGTTTGAAGTCGATTTCATTCTTCGATATGCAGTTAAAACGTTTCTTGTCGTTTTACTGTTATATGTGCCAGACCGAAAAGTGAAGGTGTCCGTCATGTCACAAATTTGTTTTGATTTTCATCCTGTATATCTGGGCCTGATGGCATGCAGATAAACGCCAGGCTTGTCGCAACATTACAGGACCATATCAGTTATCTCAAAACCTGGAACGCGTCACACGATCTCCCTAGGCTATTTGGAACGACTGTTCACATGAGAGTAAAATCTTCAGATGTAAAAGGTATAATAGTCAAATTACTGTATAGGCAATACGTACAGTATCTCGAGAAATTCAAGACCAGCAAACAATCTGAAAGGCAACTCGCGTAGCTTGTTGTTGTTCAAGTCTCTGTGGTGACGAAAATGGTTTATGAACAGGATACATGTGACAAATATAGTTTCAATTTTTACCTTCTTAATTACGCAAAAAGCAATTTCATGTATTCGTATTAAGGGTATCTTGAAAATTAGACATCCACTAGGGTGACCTATAAGAATGCACTTCTCTTGTCTTTCAGACAACCCCCATCTTTGGAATGATTACTGCAAAAAGTTAAATTCCTAGTCCTGTAGATTCCATAGGCAACTCTCCATGCAACAAATCACACCATCAACATTCAGACAGGCACTTCAACAGTAAATCTTCTAACATGGTTAACCTGCTGTGAAAAGTACTTCAATGTTAATGATGTGAAAAACGTGCAGTAAATCCATAGCAAATCCTAACACTATACTGCTTCTTCATTCATGTCAATTTTCCTAGCCGTCCTGGGAATGTTCACCATTGCCTTGTACGTTGATCATACACAACCTTTTACATCAATAAAACCAATAAACTTGACCAAGCTTTGAAGAGGAACCGTCACACTGGATTGTTTTCAAATCTAGGATTTGTCAGTTCATCGCTTTTGTAAGCGTCTAGTTTTGCGTTCCCTGCCTTATCATGCTCTGAGGAAGAGGATAGGTTTCAAATTACTGTAAAAGAGTCTTTTTCTTTGAGGTAAGTGTTCAAACTTGTAATGTGACAGAGGTAAAAATGTGCACGGCTCATTATATGTTGTTGTCAAAATGTTGTTTAAATTACTCTTCTTAAAAGCGTAATGTTTTTTTTTTCTTTTTTAGCAATCAAGATTGTAAAGAAATAACAAAGATATTTAAGTACGGTACTTCATGTGCCATGCTCTTACTCACAGTTCATTTAGTGAACTCAGACCTTTGAAGACATTATTCGGCAATTCTGTTAGCTCGTTATCATACATATCACTGCAGAAGAAAATATTTCATTGGAAAATAAGAAGCGTGCATTTTTGACGAATACGTAATTATTTTAATTAATAATATTTTTAATATTTGACAAAGTGTCGATCATGTGAGGTCCTTTTGTCCGGGGACATATCACAACCGTAATATTATGTTACATATAAAGGCTAATCATCCCTACGTAATAAACAGAACACAGTTTAGCCTACATATCATGACGTTATAATCGTGCTAAAACCATGCTAAAGCGTTTAAAAGACCCTCTTTCATGCTCGATTACACATGTATTACGATAAACATGACACCTAATACCCCTTGCCAGGCAGCTCAAGAAAGCCTAGACATTGGATTGACACACCTGAGTTACTTTAGGAGAACGATGTTTAATTGACCATGTGGATTATCACAGCATGGGGTGATAAAACTGACCTAAGGCCATGACAATTTGCAAGAAGTTGAACCTCAGTAGAACAAAAGAAGACTGAGGTTGAAGTCAATCCCATTTTAACGTACGAATAACGGCATGTAAAGATATGTGTAATATTTTGTTGTAACCACAATTGAAGTTCATGTACAAATGACTTTCCCCACAAGCACTTACAGGTAGAACAGAGACTTCAGATTTTCAAACACATTATTTGGTAAGGTCGACAGTTTGTTAAAACTCAAATCACTGAAAAGAAAATATGTACTTTGAATTACAAAACGGAAATTTGTTGAATTTCAAACAGATGTATGTTTCATTTCAATTAGCCCAAGACAAGGATTTAACATTGCTTGACATAAGAGAAAACTTATGGTCTACAGGAGATAAAATATCCTTTCATACAGATGTAAAACCAATTTTTCTATCTTCAGTTGAATATTTTCGTTCAAGATATTTCCACTTAAAAGGTAGCGAAATCCCCAATTATTGGTTTCATAACCGCATAATTTACATGATAACATCAGTGTATGGATTACAGTACTCATTATTTTGGTCACTGATCGCTAACAAAGTGATAAATATGGTATTTGTCAATGAATATAGTTTCATGGTAAGGAGATACAAGAATAACTACTAATGCTGCAACATAGACCCATATGAATAACAAGAACAATCTTTGGTTCCAAAATATGGGTGCCATATACGGTGCTGCAGTTTGGATCCCACAAAACTCGGATGCTACACATGTTATGTCTTAATTGGTAGTGGAACATTGTTCAACAGTTAAGTCATTTTCTCTAGGTATTGCAAAACAAAGTTTAAGTCGAGCATACAGGGTACTAAGCAACTTCAGGTCTTCAAACACATTCACCGGAAGGGTTGAAAGTTGGTTAGAGCCCAGGTAACTGAAAAGAAACAGCATATGTCATAAATTCAACACAGACAAGAAGTCAATCATTATTGGTTGCTCTTGTCATAACTTTTAACTTGTGGAAGAAATAATCGAACAAAAGAAGTAAGTTTGTCACATTCTAATGTAAGAAAGCTCATGCAGCTGCAATAAGGAATGTTTTTATATTAATACTATTTCAAAAGCTTTACCAAAGCTCTTACGTTTTCCGTTTGTATAATTAACAAATAAGAATCTCACATTATTATTGAATATTCTCAGATATGCTTCTCCTGATTTGCACTACGAGAAAAAAGCAAATTTCAGCAGATCCAGATAAACGTGTACGTGAACTTTACTTTCAGGTTTATATTGAGCATATATAATAACCCATCAGTATAATTATCAGGTTACCTTTCACTGCTTGTTCACTGATTTTTCAGCATGGTTACCAACTATTCAATTTTATGCATAGACTTCACTACGCCATACAATCACAAATCTCTCATATACCTCACTTATTCATCACAGAAAAGCATTTTGGGATTACAAATTGTCATGTAATAATGAATGTCCTGCAATGATTCATGTTTTAAAGTTACCTTATTCATACTTACAGAGTATCAAGTGACTTCAGGTTATGAAAAACGTTTTCCGGTAAGGCTGATAGATCGTTTGAAGACAGGTCACTAGACAAGAAAAAAGTATTTTACGAAAACAAGGGAGGAAACATGTGTACAACACTATATGTGATATAAGCAAATGTGAATTTATGTATCATAAGCCACAATGTCTATAATGTCCATAATAAATGTCAAGGTAAAATGAACTCGCATTAACCTTCTTTACTTTATACTGTGCTAAGAAGCTGTTTGACATGTTTATCTGTTGTGGTGATTATATCTTAAGTAGTATTGTCATATTTTTTTATGAGTTGATATGACTTGGGTTACTATTGTTTGTCACGTAACGACCGACTTATGTGTACTTTAAGCTATGTAATTGGAAGTCGTTTTAATTAGAATGTGAATATGTTCAAGACTTTCGTTTTTTTTTTCTAGTTTCCGGTGTATATTTGTACCATATGACTTTGTTGGAAAGTAATCGACCACTTACAAGGCTGAAATTAGAAATAATTTTATAAGATGGACGAACGGTTACATTATACAGATTAACAAAGAAAAACTTGCTCATTTCAGTACCATTACCAGTTTTATTGTTCGCTGTTTTATTACGTGGTCAATTTTCCATATTCATACTTACAGGGTTTCAAGGGACTTCAGATCGTGAAAAACAGTTTCCGGCAAGGCTGTTAAATCGTTTGCATCCAAGTCACTGGGAAATGAATTACAGTACGAAATAATGACAGGCATACGCAAAATCCTTTATAAGCAAGGGTGAATTTATTTACCGCAAGCCACGATGACGAATATGCTAACGGAAACTTTTGAAACGGCACGCTTACGTTTACAATGGCGACGCCTTTTTTTTTTTTTGGTTATGATAATTACTATCAATTACCGGTTTAATTCGCAAATGAAATAATAACAATACTTTGCCCCAAGGTAACTGGAAGCCTCCATAAGGCAAGACATAAAAACGTCTCAGGCGCAATACACTACGAAGTATGTCAGCACTACGGAATCTCAACAACAACAAAGAACACAAGGTAGACAAGTACCAAGACCTGAAACTAGAAATACAGAGACTATGGAACATCAAAGCCAGGGTAATCCCCGTAGTAACCGGTGCACTCGGAGCAAACACCAACAGCCTAGAGAGACACCTTCAACACATCCCTTGTAAACACAAAGTCACAAAGACAACACTACTATAGACACTGCTCACATCCTTAGAAGGATACTCGATCTTACAGAGCCCGGGTATGACCTCGAGATCATAGTCGAAACACATACTAACAAAAAAGTTGAGAAAGAACAAGAAAAAATAATACTTTGTTTTTTTTTTCACGACTTTCTCACGCTTTTGCGAAATTGTGCACAATCTGAATCTTAATCGTTACGTCACACCTCGTTGCTATGGCTAGCTCAATATACAAAACAACGTTTGGTACAAAATGCTCACAGAAGTCACGAAAGTAGTACACTCTTTTAAAATCATCCTAGGGGCTCATTTGGACATTATTAGACAGAAATCTATAGGTAGACATCTCAAATCATTGATTAACAACCTTACTGTATAACAGAGCAACAAATCAGTTACATAAACTAAAAGATGGAGAATTGCTTCCGCGTAAATTCGTAGGTGCATGTGCTGAGTAGCAACAGAACAACAGCGGGAAATTTTAAGTTACATTTGGAAAAAAGTCATTAACAATAATAATAATAATAATAAAATAACACCATTACAGTCCTGACTGTGTGAAAAAATGTATATTAAGTGAATGTTGAAACTGAAATAGACACGGTTCCTCTCCATCTGTTTATCAAAGTGGCAATACAGGAAAAGGATGATTCAAACCTCGTAAGAGCTGTTTTCGGTTTGGACAAAGTAATTTTCCGAGGACAAGAAAGTTACATTCACCTGCAGAGGCTAAAGCCAAGTTACAACTCATTTAGGATGTAAAATTCATGTGATTATTCCCTCTGGAGTAGACCGAGGGGTAAAATCGACTAAGTACTTCCTTCATCTGGGTACGCGCAATAAAGCCTATAATTTTGTTCGTAAACCAAAAGCGAAAATTCCTTAGGATATAATGCATGCAATCAACAACTCTGAAGCCGTAAATTTACGGAAGTTTTACCAGACACTTTTTGAAGTAATGATCGGATTTCTGAGGATGTTCATGCATATTCCAGAGATTACTGATAGCTGTGAAGGGCCAGGATGCTGTGAGGCGATTAATACACTGGGTAGGAATAAGAAGACCTGGAAAATGACTGGTTTTGTTCAGTTTTATAACAAAAATAGTCCGTTTTTGTAGATGGTATTCTTCATATCTCTTAATTTTGCAAACAGGTGCGTGGATTAATTACTCCACTAACGAAAGAGGAAAAGAAAACGTTTGTCAAAATCTACCTCTCCATCTGTTTATTAAATTTCGACAATAAATTTATGATGAAAGAGTAATACCATTTTAATTAATGAGGATCATTTTGTACAGAAAAAAAATATTGAAGAGAATATTGTACATTTGATTGCATTGGTTATTGTAAAACTATATTGTTATAACTAGTAGATTCTGAGAAAGCTTTTGAAAGACTGGAAATGGAAATTGACTCGAATGTGCTAGGATTTTTCATGAAGAAGACTTTATTTGGTGAATTTCTTTATTGTACTTTGTATTTAAGTATGACATTCTATAATTCATCACAAACAACCTTCTTTGAAAAATAATGTCATGTAGTCATGAATGATCTTTAACAATCCGTCCTCTAAAGTTAACTTATTCATACTTACAGTCTCTCAAGCGACTTCAGACCATGAAAAGCATTTTTGGGTAACGCCGTTAGCTCGTTGAAACTCAAGTCACTATATGTACAAAGAATTTTAAAAGAAAGCAATGAAAAATAATTAGTGGAGAATCGTCCACGTTGTAAACAGCGATAGGCCAAAACTTATTTACCTCAATCTGTGATAACAAATAGCAACATAAAATGAAGCAGACATTATCATTATCATTATTATCTGATACTTTAAGCGCTAACAGTATAAGCATGAATTAAAGTAACTTTGAATAAATAAGTAACCGATTAAGTGCCTAATTCATTCATTTTTTTCTTTTGTTGGTCAACGTTCCTGATGATGTTTACTTACAGCTCAATCGTGTTATTCGGTATTCCTAGCGGGATGCTGTATAAATGACGGGACCGGCAATTCACCTCAGTCCGTGCAAAGAATCCAGTGTGACAATGACATACCCCATGGATACCGCA
This sequence comes from Stichopus chloronotus, assembly GCA_021234535.1. Classification (NCBI taxonomy): domain Eukaryota; kingdom Metazoa; phylum Echinodermata; class Holothuroidea; order Aspidochirotida; family Stichopodidae; genus Stichopus; species Stichopus chloronotus. The sequence continues at coordinate 26,893,214 of CM037830.1, forward strand.
AGCTCTTGGAACTAAAACATATAACACTCTGAATGATAGTATTTTTATTTACCCTGTTGATATCACACACGAAATATTATATTGTTATTCTTCCACTATTTACCCCTATATCAGCTGACACCATCAAACTCAAAGGTAAAACGGTTACAATTTCTTTGAAAGGATTGTTGGATATAGTAGAATATAGTGGTAAGACATTACGTTTAGAAAGAAAGCGATAAGAACGTCAATGAAACGTCATAGAAAGTGACTGAACGTCAATGATACGTCTACCATAGTAACTACTATTATCTACATACATCTAATATAAAAGTTGATAATATTTTCAAACACATAAATCTGGAAAAGACAAACTGTTTTCTCCTGCATTGACAGACTGTTCTCGATAACACCATGCTACAAGAAGGTTGCATAGGATTGACACTCCCAATGTCTTCGTGAGAATCATGATTGTCATCTGAGTTAAGGTCCACTACTTCTTCGAGTTTTCCTCCACAAGCAGACTACGTCCTATGAGAGTAATGACAACAGAGAGCTATGGCAAGACACAGAAAAATGTGTTAAATTTATATGGCGATATATGATTTTGACACTGTTGTAGTGGACTTCATTGTTATCAGACAATAAGTAATTTACAAAGTTAACACTTTCAAAGACCGAAAATGAAATTTCAAAGGCTGCAAATTTAGTCCTTGAAGTGTCTAAAAGGAGCACTGTCGCTAATCAAGCAGCAATCTTATGACAAGGTATCTTTTCATTTTTATTTTTTTTAATTAATTTTTTTCTTGCCTTGTTCCTTCAGGGAGGAATAGGCAAGATTGTATTGGTGAAGGGAGAAAATCACTTTTCAAAAGCGTACTCTTTTTATAAATTCTCCAAAAGATTTAATAATTAACACAACTTTGAACTCAATTTTTTAACCGTTCAGGTTTACTTAAAAGTCAAAACTGAAAATCAGAACAACACGGTCAATACTTGTATCTAAAATTAAGTACACATATCGTTAAAATCTTATGTCAATTTAAATAGTATACATTTGCCACATAAGTCAAAGTCGGTGGATAGCGTTTTACCTTACCGTTTTCGCAAGAAAATACTGTCCGGTGTAATTTGTAACAAGCAGCACACTGTTTGAACAAATGTTAGTGCCAGAGATATTGTGTGAGTAGTGGACATTATGAACTAAGACAGTAATACCCAAACTGCAAGCTCAAGTAATATTTCTGTTTCACTGTGTTTTTTTTTCTATCTGGTTGTATAAAAGACTATAAAACACAACGCAATCTGATTAGTACATTTTGTTTTCTCCCTCCGGTCTGAAACTAGGTATTTCAGCCCTTGTATAAAAGCTAACTTGAGTTTTATGGATCTTTCTATTTCATTCAAAATATATGTCATACTCTAAAGCATGGAGCTGTCTAGAGGTATCTGACAAAGGAAGTCTGCTTCAAGGGCAGCGTTAGTTTCATACTTGAGATATTAATTGAAATGTTAAATACAAACAATTGAAACCTCAAAAAGAAATCATGAGAATTTTCCCTTTCAAAAGTTCATCAACCGATAGCTCGTCGAGATTTTGCGTTTCTACGAAATAAACATGTATGAACCGATAGAAATTGTACCGTGAATTAATTTCGGAGTCAGGAAGGTGGTTTCTCTAAGATAATATCAACAATAACAAGAATGGGAAAGAAGCGGTATAGAACAAAAGAGACAATGGTGTCATAGATGTAGCTGAATGTAATAGGTTTCTTGTGAACGTCATGATTCTAGGGCAGCGTTAGTTTCATACTTGAGAGGTTATTTGAAATGTTAAATACAAACAATTGAAACCTCAAAAAGAAATCATGAGAATTTTCCCTTTCAAAAGTTCATCAACCGATAGCTCGTCGAGATTTTGCGTTTCTACGAAATAAACATGTATGAACCGATAGAAATTGTACCGTGAATTAATTTCGGAGTCAGGAAGGTGGTTTCTCTAAGATAATATCAACAGTAACAAGAATGGGAAAGAAGCGGTATAGAACAAAAGAGACAATGGTGTCATAGATGTAGCTGAATGTAATAGGTTTCTTGTGAACGTCATGATTCTAGTTGGAAGTGTCCGCTTCCTCGTGTGTTATAAGTCACTTTAACGTTCACTGATCAGGCGTTGGCAAAAAATATGGGTTAATCGTACTACCGACTTTGTTTACTATAAATGAGCAATTAGAAGACAGAAAACATGTTTACATGTTAAACAGCTGATCTATTAATGGAATGGTTTGTTTGGGTGGATTGTTCTTGTTGGTCAAAATTCAATCTTCTCTGTAATGGCACTACTGAAATACATCAACAATTTTGCAATTCTTCATGAAAGAAAGATAAAACTTTCATCTTTCTTTCTTTACCTTTCTTCAAAAAGCTAGTCCTCCAGGTGGACTCCTTATTGTATCACTGTGACGTCACATGAGAGAAGTCTGTTGTACAAACATGGAATGTTTTGAAGATGTTTACACAAAAAGAAATCCGACATGAATGTTATGATTGTGCCACTTTGGCAAACTGGAGATTTTTTTTTGTAATGGTGTCATTAGTCGAGTCCCTTTGTCACCATATGATGAGTTCGAAAATTAATATGAATATAGAAACATGGACTGTTTGGTATCAAATTGAACCTGTTTCATGAGATAATAACGACGCTTGACCATGTTTCAGTAAGTGATATCAAGAGCCACGAACGCTTTACCGCTGTTGAGTCCAAGCTGCATGTGCTGAAATGTTTATTGTTTGTGTTAGCAAAGTCTGTAGGTAAAGTCTTGCTACTTTGCCCGCCGATGGAGGACTAAACGTGGTTGTTTTGATTAACAGTCTGATAAAATTGTTGGGAATAACTATACAATTTACATGATCACCTTCCTTTTCTCTCTTTTATTTTGCATGAACCAATTGTTTTCTGTTTTCTGTTAATGAAGGTAGTTTTCCACTGCTTATTGACTACTAGGATAAACGTAGTTCTACGACGTTTCCTTGTTTACATTATGTTAGGACTGGACTAGTTGGGCTTAATTGTCAGGATGCTGAGCGTTCAACTTGAGACCCTGCAAATATTCTCAACTTTTTAGCTTACATACTCCAAGTGCCGTAGTTGTAAAATACACTGCCGTAGTCCCATAATGCATGAACGTTTAACAGGCCGGTCATGTCACCTTACTTCAAAGCACTTTCATTAATATTAATCACGTTGACAATAAATTTTTACATTGTAACTTTAAGATAAGACTTATAGTGACAGCCAAAAAAAACAACATTCTAAGGACGAAAATGTCTGTCTCGTCAACAAGTATTTGAGTATGTCGCCTCCGCCTGGTAGCTCCAGCAAGTAGCTTATGAATTTAACGTCGGCTCTTTCATGACACACTCTCTTCACCAATCAATTGTAGATGTGGGTTGTTTATCTCACACGGACACAAAAAGTGGATGACTTCTTTGCACTTATGGCTTTCTTTTTACCAGACGATATAGTGTACCTGTTACAAGCGTAGCAGCGTTTTGTCGCGCCCTTGGATCGCCTCTGACGCTCATGTGATCGAACGAACTACTCATCATGACTGTCAAATAATATAGGTCGAGTTTAATTTGTGGAATGACTGAAAAAACTCCGAACGAAGTCCTCCCAAACAGAGTTTTCCACAAGATGTGGTTGATGGCCTCGTCGCAGAGGATACAGTTGTGAATTCGTGTTTGAACATACAGAATTGACGGATAATATTTTTTGTAAGGTGACCAGGAATATGGAGCAAACAGTTTTGCTGGTCGTAGGTACTGGAATGCTCAACTGCCATTCCTTTCAATATTTCCATTGTCACCACTACTTTCTGCATTGGTATGCGACTCCCGTCAGCAATAAATTCCGAGAGCAATAAATCTCTTTGCCATTCTTCGTCAAATGGCAACTGTACCACTTGCATTTACTTTGAAGTGGTCGTTCGCCACCGAGGAATGCGATTAGCGTCTTATCCGTGACGATTTTCACATATCTAGTACATACCATTTAAAGATATTACCTTTTAAAGGACTTGTGATAGGCTGCAGAAAGTATGGGACCATTCTCTTCATGTTGTTTTCTTTCGGCTAAAAGAAAATAATGCATAATCCTGACATACTTGATCAGGAGACCCAGCTGTGATTGCCCAACCCCCCCCCCCCCTCCTATGCTTTCACTACATCTACGATGGTTTTCCACACCAGAGACGAGGTTCTAGAAAGGCTGGCAGTACTATGAGAAATCCCCTTAAAGTGGAACCTGACGAATTCTCATGGAGAAGATTAAACTACCATTTTCTAAAAAAAAAATCTCTATCGTACCCGATCTTATTTTTACCCATTGTTCTTCGACAGACCTATTTCATACAAATATTACTTACTTGAAAATAAACGTAATTGGAATAAAACGTGAATACTTAATTACAGCAATGGTAGTGCGAAAAAAGATTAGCCTATACATTACTAGCTGTGCGCGTACTGTGCTTCGATAGGTTATGATCGACTAATATATTTTCGTACTTGATTTAATTTTTTTTACATTGTCACATAATTTGTTAACAATAATGATTTGGTTTTAGGTTTCAAGCAATTAAATATTACAATACCTGGATATTTTACGTGTGCAGAAATAGTCATTTCCATACTGGCTTAAAAATTGCCAAATGCTTAGAATACTTTGGAATTTGAAGAATAATTCAGGAGCTTTATATATCTGACACATGTCACTGCAATTCTGTAATACTCTCAAGGATCCAACATAGCAATCTTTCGGAAAATCCTGATTATCCCCAGTATACCATCACAAGATACAAATGTGTAACTGTATTTGTGAAACGCATGATTGTGAATTTTGTTATCATTGTACATCTGCGGAGATCACTGGGAATTACTTTACTTGGAAATATTTGATCATCGCAATCATTTGCACAAACAAAACAACAAAAATTAAGAAAAATGCATTCACTTTATTGATACAAGTTGTTATTTTCATGAAGTGTACATAATACGCTGGTGGAGATTTCATGATAATCTGTTTTTTACTATTACTCCGTTTTGTTTTGGCTTTATATTTGTTATTTCCTGACCAGTTCCTTTGTGCCCCTGTTTCTCGCCAATGAACTATTTCATACCTTCACAGGCTATAAAGGTACTTTTAGCTATAGCAGTTTCTTTTGTTGTCCTGTGACAGGAGATAGTGTCCGCGTGTCCTATGGACAGTATTTCACAAAGAATGTGTCCTTAGGTCGGTTGGAAATATGTCCGGTGGACAGAATTTCCTGTCAAGCCGGACACTCTAAAATAGGAAAATTTATTAGTATCCAGGAATTTGTGTCCGCGTGCATGTACGGGTGCAAAGTATACGGTGACGAAAGACATTGTGATACAAATATCAGCATAGTAACATGTCTCTGAGTTTCTAGCTTTTTAAATAGTTAACAAAACAATTGTCTGGTTGAAGTGTGTAATGATCTCAATGACGAACACACATTTACACATGGCTAGTACTGTATGCAAAGAAAGAGGATTTAACCTCAATTTTTTTTCTCACTCGTCCACCTTCATTAACCTAATTAAAACCACACCGAATTGAAGAAAAGGCAATCTCAATTGGCTAAAGTGGCAATCTTACGAAATGAGGTCAGAAATGACAATTTAGTCTTTCAATTTATTACACTTGAGAGATGACAATTTCTCTTTCTTCCGTTTGACAGTTTTAGATTTCACGGCTAACTCCTTCCACCAAAGGATCCACTTTTTGGGGGTCCACTGAATTCGCACATTGTGGAAGGTCTTCTATCTGAACTTAAGGATTCACATAAAAACATTAATCTTTACATGGTGTATGAATATCTATATCACAAAGTAACGAGAAGAGCAACATTGAGATAGATGTGATATCATATTAATTAGTCTAGTCTATATTAATAAGTTTAACAAAATGTTTTTAATAATAAATTTCGTTCATACTGTTTTCTACTATTGTGGGAATATGGAGCTGCACTTGTCCAAGTGGCAGCTACCGCATCTAGTGGAAGTGATACCTTTCGATTATGGGTTACAAAAGCAGTGTAAAGTTTAGGAAAAAACTAAAAGAAAAACAATATACATCAAGACTGCCTTAACTTACTTAATTTACAACTACTGACAGAACAATGTAAGTTGCCCATCGGGAAGTAAAGCGGAGGTACTACATCAACCTTCATCGCGAGGTGTTACTTGTTAATCATTTTAGATCTGACTGTGAAATGTTTTTCAACTAATCGTAAAGGTTGAGGGTAGTTTTTTGGAAATGCATCAAAGTATTCAATAGATTACACTTATATCCATAATCACAGAATGATGTGCTGTTTAAAGACAAAAAACGCCTTTATCGTTAATCTTCCATCTGCTCACCTATTTCATAAAATTCTGAAAAGTAAGATCTACGCCACGTTTATATTCGGAGAAATCGCATTTATTATAGTGATAATTACTGTAAGAGAAGAATGTGATTTTTGAAGATTTTTCATACTTAAAAATTAGGAAAACCGGACCCAGTGTTGAATGTGTGGCACTTCCTTGTGTCACAGAAATGCTACAGTAAAGAATGCTAAGAAATAGCTACCCAAGCTGACAACAGATGGAACGAGAGTGTTGCTTTAAAGTTTCAATTAGAATATAATTAATTCGGACTTTAGGTTTCAAATTACAAAGTTTGACTAGGCTAAAATCATTTGTTTGTTCAATTAATAATCGGGTGGTACCTGATCACTGGTAACATCTTGGATCTCGAGACTTCAAGTGTAGTCACAGGGGAGCCACAACGCTGGATGGTTCGATACAACGTTGGCGAGAACGCGATTAGCGTTTAGCGTCGGCTTGAACGTAAGTCGTAACTAAAGCATTGGCGATGTTGAATAAATAGTGTCCCAGAATATAGGATTGACCACACGAATGTACACAGACTGAGTGTAGGCCACGACAGGCTAACTTCGGCGATAAATGTATATTAATAGGTGTTGAGAATTGTGCAAGTCGATACCTTCCCTACACTGTACACAGTTACAGGAAGGCACTGCTGATGGAGATATTGTCTTTAAATGGATGGTAGTGACTTCAGAAGGTATCGAAATTCTTCTTCGGATTTCTCTCACTCAACAGTGGTATATATACAAAAGTTACAAACTAGAACTTCACACACGAAGGTTCCAGAGAGAGCAGGTGCGGAAGGACATAATACTAAAAGAGAGCAAAATTCCAGCACCCTCCAGCATGTACGTATTTTTCGGTGGAATGTCCTACCAGTTACCATCTTGAAGTTGGACCCCAGTGTGTACAGCAGAGCATTTGGACCTTCGCACAGCAGATACTACATCATCGGTGGAGGTTCAACCAGGGAGGTGCTAGCACTTCCCTGGTTCAAGATAGTAACATAGTAACTTATGTAATGAAATTAAACATTGGGCCTTACACTAATACTTGAGAATATCGATCCTCTAATGCAAACATTTTCTTTGGGAAATTAGGCTACATTTGGACAAATAGACCACGACGTGGTAGTTCTATAGCATTTTACAACTGCAAGAAGTACACCCGTGTGCGTTTGAAAATGAGGAATCACAGCACGGTGATTTCCGACCGGGAATTGTTAGAAAGTTACCAATTAAGAGTGGCAGCCTGGGCTAACTTATAAATCCTGCTATTAAAGTTAAATGACAATAGTAAGATTTGAATAATTTTATAAATTCATCTGTGCAAAGCCTATATCACCTGACTTCCTATTTAATCACTTGAACACCGTTGATATCAACTTTCATTACAACTCTCTTCATAAGAAGGAACAATACTCTCAACTGAACACTGATTAGGAACAAATCTCTCTTTGATATCACATCTAATTTGACCACGAATTAGTTTTCTGTTGCTGTTTAGATGACTAAATTAGACTATGTGTTTATTTGGATGTTTAAAATGTTTTAAAAACTATTATTAGAGCACATTATAGAATTTTAGAAAATTATAATGGTCATTTCGGGAGGGCTTGGTCTTCGAAATGATTACGTATAATAACATTTGGAGGACATCGTCCCATTTAAGTTAACATGGGCACTTAGCAAAGTGTGGATTGTAATTCGTTGGAGTAAATTTCTTTGTTTTTTTTTTCATCGATCCATCACTATCAAATGCAAGCATAACGAAATTAATCCTCTCTAACGACACTGTTGTTTGCATACTCGGTTTGGTAAGATATAAAGTTTTCACCAATCCACGTATGCTCCAGGTGATATAAATATGTAAGTAGAAAACTTCACAAACATACTCTCAATGAACAGTGTAGATAACGTTAAAACGTGAATAGTAATATGCATGCTGCAACAGGCGTAAGCAGTGATCTTGTACATGGTTGTGCACTTATTAATGTGGGGTCAAGTGTTAACTTGGGGTCAAGGGACAAAGACAAGTGTATACTCATGTGCAACCCCAGTAAGCAACCACAATCCTAACTAATGAAATACGCCATTCATTTTTTTTTTTATTAAGACATTAAAGCATCAATAATTCATATTAGCGATCGATCAAAAGTAAGAAAGATTGAGAAATTACAAAATACAGGACGTTAGAAGTTGTGATCTTTAGGAAGTGACGTATCTTTTAAAGCAGTTAATTACTTAATCGAGCTTAAAACAATAAACTTTTGATTGTAAAACTGTTCAGTTTTTGACTGATGGTGACTGTCTATGTCTAGAAAGTAGTAAGATGAAATAATTATCACACCTGTGAATGAAAAGAAGCAGTCCCATATATAACAACATTATTGATATTGCTTAGGCTTATTTATTGTATGAAAACTCATTAACTGTGCTAAATCCATTTCTTCTTCGGTCTACAGCAGGATTATTTTGGTCTTTCTTGAAGTCAATCAATCCCTTCAACCTGCTTCAATCGTTGACGACATTTCCTTAGGAACGCACCAATCGTATTTACTATTTGGAGATGTTGCAACTGAAGGGCAATTGCTAACAGTAGTTCTCCTAGAAGAGAGGGTGCAAATGGGTGATTTTTCAGATGTAAATATCTTTTAATTTCAAGTGCATAAATATATCACTCTATTTGTAGTATATCTTCCTGTGTCAAGAGAAGTTACTGTCATATAACCTTTCCCGGAACAACTGTTTAAGCATCCTAACAACATATGCCTGCGCTTCATGTACGGTATTTCTGAACATCTGTACCTTTGTGCAAAACAGTATCTGCACACAAGTTTTGTGAAGTGCACGTTATGTAAGTGTCAGTTCACACTTTATTGAGGGAATTAAATTAAAGTATTAAGATGTAATATAAGTAATGATTTGCAATCGCATTCCAGAAAAGAAAAACATTCCAACAGTTTATCTTTTAAACTTGATTCGTGTAAAGATAAAACCATTTATGCATTATATTTCCTTCGATCTTACCATTACAGGTCCTTCATTTGTCAAAGAATCTGTGTTAGAATTTTTCTTTAGACCATCCCCACGAGAACCGTAACATAGAAACCCATCTTATGATAAGATATGGACGAAAATTTGAACGCAACGTATACGAGACGATAAACAACTGCTTCAGTACATTACTACTTGCAATCTTGCACTTAAAAGAAAGCATCATGCAGTGTTAGCTATACAGATATAATTAGTCATGTCATAAGTAAGTGTTTATTAATTATTTCTAATCTTCTCGAAAGTTCAATGTGATAATCAAAAGGTTTCTCATCCCTTTGACCGGCATGCTTCATATATGCTAATTCCAGTGAGGGTATTTTCGCATTAATTGATCACGTTTGGGCAATCGTTTTTTTCTCGATTTGACCGAGGAAAAATAGAAATTTTAAGTATTGATGGAGGTATCTTCAGGCTGGTGAGACTATAAGTATGCTAGTTGATCTATGCGACAAAGTAAACCGTGTGATAGGTGACGTGACTTTGCGGACTATGGTAGTACAGGTTAAAAATAAATCCTGTAAATAAAAGATACGTGCAACCTTTTTTGTCTCACCTACAATGATCACCATGACAACAATATTCAACAACGCAAGTATGACTGAAGTAGAGCCTTCCTGAATCTCTGAGAAATCGTTGGCGGCAACAATCACGTTGATGAAAACAACAGTCAAGGAAAACATCTGCCATGCATAAAGTGAAAACAACGTATATTTAATCGTTGCTTAACGCTGGAAATAGTGATTAGAAGAAGTTTAAATATTCTTGATATGAGACCAACATGCTCACCTTTACTTTGCTCCATGTGCAAAATTAAAAGTCACTTTTTAATTTTTTTTTCACTTTTGGAAACAATCAAATCACAAGTAAGTTAATGGTTGAAGCAGCTGATAATAGTGAATTGTATATTGTAAAGTGAGCATAAAACAAGCAACAGCAAACATGCACCAGCTCAGCGAGCAACGTAGGCAAAACTTTGAATGGTTGGTAGCCATCCTACTCAGTTGGCATCATCGTAAATATGGGGATATTAGGTGTCACGCCTCTAGACAAAAACGTGTAATGTGAGAAAGGAAGAATCTGACTTTTTTAGTGTTAGCATCTCATTATACCTTTTCAAAAGTTTTCCCAACTTAAGTTAGACTCTAGGGCTAAACTTGTTTTATTCTCTCAGAATGTTTTTTCGTTGGCTACAGAAAAATGTCACATATCCTATAAATGTGCATAGTTAATGTTTTCCACTTGTATTTTCCATTTGCATTGTCTGAAAGTGAATTGAATATGCAGGAACATACCATTAACGTCTCGAACGTTTGTACTTTGAAGTATGCCGATATTGAAATAACAAACACCTTGTGAAGTGTTTCTCAAAGCTACGTACATCTGTACCTGGACTAAATCAGGGAATGTGTTATAGATATGCTAAATTCTAATATATGTTATTAATTTGTTACTATGATAACAATATTTTGACTTTCGTATCTACTATTACTATCACTGTAGGATTTTCTCTTTAGTGTTGTTGGTCGATTTGTGGTATGCCATATAAGTGAAATACACAGAACATCAGTGATAAGTTAACAAGACGATCTAACAACAACAAATATAATGGTCCTCCAACTGCTCACCTGAAGTCGCTGCTCGTAAGAGCTTTTCATTGGTCGATACCAGGCATGCAAGAGCAGGAACAGGACAGAGATGCAAGTTGTCAACACAATTGTCAGTCGACTCTCCCAACCGTATAGAGTAATGAGTAGTGTTTGGGTAACTTTTCTTGCCAATTCTACAATTTCCCAAAACCAAAATGCCGTTTTGTAATTTTCACTAAGAAAGTTGAGCCAAGTCAATGGTTGTCGACATTCCGAGGGTCTGTTGCTCAGAGTACTTGTGGTTTCAGACGAAACATAGCCCATGGCAGAAGCTTTAAAGTGGTTGATTGCTCGTTTCTTGTACAGGAGGTAGAGAAGGACCACGGGAAATGCGATAACGTACGTGACAGTGAGAATGTATGCAAATATGTGATACATCCTCAGCCCTGTGCAATCCATGTTATAATCAGATCGCAGACGGGTCACGTTGTGCATTTTGTTTTTGTCAAGAGAAAATGTTTTGCACGAGAGAGGATACAGGCTAAAGATAATCGAACATACTGGTGGATATATTATAAACCACAGAACAAGTACGCATGAGAAGAGAGAATTCTGTAGGTTTTGAAAATGAGATTGAAAAGAGAGACGCTCGATAGTCGAGAACCTTAACCTGATATACAACTTTTTTGTTTGATAAAACAAGGACTGGGATTACCACAATAACGAGAGGGGATATTGCACCGATTGTGAACTGTAGCTTGGGGTTAAGATCAAGTTTCATATCGAAGCACCTTGGACGAACAAACAGTCTTAAGATATTTATTTCGAAAGCTGAAATAAACCTGCCCACGATAACCAATGATCCAGTCCAACTTATGTCATGAAGAGACGTACAAATCTCCCCAATAACTTGATAGAAGCCCAGTAAGATTTTAACCCTAGCAATACCAACATCGAGAACTGTTCGTTGATATTCCACTTCAGCATTTTGTTTGCCTTGACAAAATAAAAATAAACATGATGAAGCACAGATGACGAAAAAGACCCCACTCTCTACTAACAGAATGGCCAAATTAGGACATTTAACACATGAGCTTAACACGGAATAGTAACCAGGTTGGCAACTGGAACATAGCCACCCCGTGTATCCATTAGCACAATTGCCTGCTATGTTATCAATGTCGTTGAGGCACGTTTCCTTGCGTGGACATTGGAACGTACGCGGAATCTCTCCAGTATACTTGGCGGGTAAAGATTGATCGTCGACAACCAGCTTTATATTAGCCACAAAATCTTTATAACGACCAACATTTGCTCCAGGAAAGGTCCAGTTCCTAATATAACCTGGACGAAGGGACTGGAAATCTTGACTGCAGTTTAGTCCACTTTGAAGACAAAGGTCGCATGGTCCGTACCGATCCGTTCTTGCATATCCTTCCTTACAGTAACAAGCTCGAAATCCAGCAGTTAATGTCTGGTTGGTTCCTCCTGGGCAAACTTCACAGTCTTTTGGAGCGGAGCCATGCCCTCCTTTGACGTAGGTTCCTGCATTACAAACTTTACAAGGTATTCCCCAAATGGAATCATGGGGGACGTCAGTTTGGGCAATTTCATCTTGATAAAAGCCACCTTCATTGAAGGAAACGAAACAATAATGAACAAATTGCACAAGGTTCTCGAAATAGTTTTTTTCTAACTCTTTTCATATCATAATTACTATATCGAAGTGTGTAAAGAGATATACATTGTCATGAATTTTAATCATTAAACTATGCCTCTCTCCGAAACAACTTCCCTGCTGGACGCCACGAAGTTGTTAAATTAACGTCAGAGACTATCATTTACAATCAGTTAACCCAACAGCAGATATAGAAGGCTGAAAAGAAAGCATTGGTGAAACGTTTGACCGATGTAACAAGTAGTGATTAGATCAGTATTTTAATTTGGTTTGATGGTTAGTTGTAAGTTATACCGATTGGGCAGGGAAGACATCCGCCGTTGATTTCATCTCCGTAGGTGCCCACAGGACAGGGTGAGCATGATCCAGAATAATACGTCTTTGAGCAGTTAAAGCCAGTTTTATTTACATGAATGATTACAGAATCGGGCATTGCAATCGACGGTACCGATGCTGGGCTCACGCATTTTCTGTTAAAAATAACAAAAGCATAACTGAACCCACAGTAGATGCCAAATTTTCGGTCGTAAGAGGAAAAATAAATTTGTGAAATTGCTTTGGATTTGAAATTCATTTGATTCTTGTGAAGGGAGACAAATTGCCAAAAGCCATACCACCCGATTTTCGTTTACATAGTCACACTTTTTTAAAAAAATATTACTATCTCCAATAATTTACAGCGATGAGCTACTTGTAATTAGATGAAACTGATTGTCTATTTCACTTCATTTATGTAAAAAATAAAAGAAACGTAAAGTGAGGTTCTCACAATTGGCGATGATTTGAATTCCTCGGTAAAGTGTTCAATACATTGCAACTGATGTATCTGGAGACAAAAAACACATATATGGGAATGGTCATGATAAACGTTATGATATAAAAGGTTTAAGAATGTCAAACGCTCATAAAATCCGAGAGTTGAGCTCCATCTAACTTGAGTTTTGGTTGTAACAGTTGATAAAATTATGCAAAGAAAGAAAAAAACTATGGTCTACTTACACAGTGGTATCTTGCGGTATATCCTCCAAACACCGTGCATCAATGTTGCTTATTTCATTGTTGTACACATGACTAAAGATATAGCAGGAAAAATAACCTTCGTTTGTGTTCGACTTACAATAAGATATGCGCTTATGCAAAAATGACATTGTATTTTTATATCTAATGTAGATTAGTGTTTGCTTATGTTATTAATTTACATAATCTGTACCAAATTTCTTACACCTGTTCCAGATAGTTTCCATTGAATGGATTTCCTGTAATGTTGGTTAAATTATTTTGAAACAGATATCTGAAAGACGAATGTGAGTAAGCCATGAAAATGTTACAGACGAATTATGTGGGAATACATAATATACATGTTGAATATTTCTACATTGTTGAAATACAACTCAGTGCAATACAGTGTAATGTTGGTTAAATTATTTTGAACCAGATATCTGAAAGACGAATGTTAGTAAGCCATGAAAATGTCAGAGGCAAATTATGTGGGAATACGTAATATACATTTTGAATATTTCTACATTGTTGAAATATAGTTCGTAAATGTACGGTAATTCACAACTAACTCGTCACAATGTCGATAAATGTTAAACACTTTTAGTCTCTCATGCAAAATTGCAATACCTTTAATTATCACTGCTTAAAATGTGATTAGTATCATGCTTTATCGGCAAACACTAACTTACAGATAACGTAGGGCCATCATAGGGAATGTCGTCTCTTCGAAAGTGTATATACCATTGTTGTACAAACAACTAAAGAAAATAATATGTACAGTAATTTTGATAGATTTGACAGAGTAGTTTTAATTGCAATATAGTTAGTTCAATACTTTAATGGACGTATTAGGCCTTACAATTTTCATATTTTGAATTCAAATATAAATTTAAATGTCAATGACTCGTGTTTAAGAGATACTGCAAGGGACGAGTAATCACAGTGAGTGTCCTGATTGACCTTGTGTAATTTAGTAAGTTTTGGAAAGGCATAAATACATATCGTATTTTTTTCAATTACAATGTCGTATTATGATTATAACAATAATCTCCCCTCAGTTCGTCGTCAAAACCAGTTTCAAAAATCAGTTTATGTGAAATTAATTTAAATACGTAGAACGTTATCAAAAGTATTGCATAAAGAAAACAGTACATACAGATACTCTAGCCTGTCCAAACCAACAAATGTTTCTCTTTGTAGAGTTGTCAGGTTATTAGACTGCCGAAATAGTTTAGTCATGTGGCTACAGCATGTTTGGTTGAAAAGTCCCGATGGTATGTGGGATAAACTGTTATTTGAAAGATCCCTGAAATAAATAAAAAGAAAGTATTTTGCCTTCGTTAAAGAGCCTGTGCTAACATTGAAATAGGGTCATATTTTATTGTGGGTCTGTGGTGATACCCTCATTCTAATAGAGTTATGAAGCAATGATATAAACGTAGAAGTAAATTCTTATTTCATTATGCATTTTTATCACTTTAAGTGAATTATGTCTAAAATACTGGTTAAATCTCCTACCAGTAAATCTCCAAGTGCTTTACTTACAGAAAATCCAGTTCAGTAAGCCCACGGAAACTTTCGAAAGGGAGAAATCGTATTTTGTTGCTCGAAATGTAGCTGCAGTAAAAAGGAAAGCTTTGGTCATATTTATTTGGAAGATCGGTACTTGACATTGACAGTTTGTTTGGCTAAATGCATTTGAAATCAAAACATTTTAAAGTGACGAATGGAAGCAAAACGTTTAATTTTGTAACGGCGTATTGAAACTCAGTATATGAATATCATTAAGTCAACACTTACAGGATCTTTAAGTGAGGGCATGTTCCTGAAAGTCTCATTTTGTAGGGATGAAATTTCGTTGTGGTCCAAGTTTCTGTAAAATAAAAATGATTAGCAATTCAACTACGTTTATTTATTCGCTTTATGCAAACTTGCTAAAATAAACATTAACGGACCCGATCTTTTGATCACTGTTACAATTGACTCGATGAGGTGATAAGCTAATTCTACATTTTCATCAACTATGAATTATTTTTGCAATCACACATATTCTATCAAAAGTGATGATTACACCGTTTATGCAATCAGCGTAGTCTTTTGTAGACATTTGAGACATAACATGTGTGAGTAAATATCTTACAGAAGAAATGGAGCCATACGTACTTTTTTCTTAGTGTAGTAAGACATTCACAAACAACGTACCCGTCACCAGTGCTACCTGTGCTCAATCTCCCTGAATGTGCAGCATGAAAGACCTAAAACATAATATTTCAGATTTAAAATCTTCTGCCTTTTTAAAAAGTAAGTAAGTCCAAAGTTTGCAAGATGTACATGAGCACATCTGAAATGTTAGTTTTTCGACTTTATAACCTCAGTAGCACCATCTATTTGGGCTGAACCGCTAATCAGACTTTCATCCTCGTTTTCCTTTTGTTCTATGTTTATTTGCACACTCTACCCCAACCTCCCCCAATCCTCATCCCTAGAGAGTAAGCTGTAGAAAATTACAAAACAAAAAAATCCAAGTTAAAAAAAAATTAAAATTTACTGATAAAACGTTTCTCAAAGATTAAGTCAATATACTAAGTACATTTATTGCCTGCGTCTGTAGATTTGTAGTGTGGTGCAACTGCGTACGTTTGACCCTCATTGAGTACTTACAGTATCGTGAGGGAAATCAGCCCTTCGAACTCGTCACTCGACAAACGTGATAATTTGTTAGCACTCAAGAAACTGCAAAAGAATCAATAAACAGTGTATGTTTTTTCATCTATATCTGACACTTCTGTAAACTCTTTACATAAGTCGTGATTAGCTAATAATGGCACTTGATTAGGTGCAGGGGTTACGGAGAGGTAGGAAACTTTTTCAACTGTAAGCAAACACGGTGAGTTTTAAGGTTCAAGAGTGTAGTTAAATAATTTTTGTATAGAAATGACGACATGAAAACCTTTTCACGTATTTAGGATTGCATTTTTTCTGGGCTTGGAAGGGGAATGATGCGTTCAGATGTTTGACATGTTTCCTTTAACTCGGGGTGTTTGTGTGGCCTGGGAACTCTGTGTGACTGAAATAGTGCGCTGAACTTTTATGCTTGAGTTCTGATTCAGGGCAGGTCTGGGGCATTTATCCCTCCAATATTGACTTAAGGGTGGTCCATGTACCTCCCCCCCCCCCCCCCGTCCGACATTCTTATGCTTACATGTGTACTGGAAAGTAGGTTTTGTTCTTTCGCTTTAACATGATCAGAAAGTGTTTATTTGAACATTCTAGTGAGCTTTCTTGAAAACTTAATCAAACCCCAATCGCTGCAGACCATGAAACTTTTTACGACTACTATCTGACCAATTAGCAGCCTCATAGATTTATGTAGGCCACCTTTAATTTTTATATTAGGTCTAAGTATTGCATCGCATATACGCGGAGGGCGTGCCAGGAGGCCTTGATGTTTAAACAGTCACACAACTAAGCGTAAATGAAGTCCATGACCATAGACGCGGGATTATTTTCTTGAATCTCCGCTTCATATCTGAGATTATTTCGTGGTTGCGAGTTCTTATAATGTCTAATTCCAAGCTGGTGATGGATGTGAGGATATTATACAACTAAGCCATACTAACACATACTTACAATGCTGGATGGGTATTTGGAAACCTAGACTTTAAAGACAAAAAGGAGGACACAAAGGTATGTTCAGAAGCCACCACCCCCTCCATCAATATGTGCCAATTGATCCAAGAATAAATACAAGAGGAGGGATAATTTATTATGATTTTTTATCACCTCAACTCATCTTATATGTACTAAAATTCTTCAGAGATTGATTTTTATCTCAATAATTAAGAAATTGCAGACATAAGGTACTTATTTCAAGGATATATACATGCAGCTTAGAATAAACTGGATGTGCTGTTTCAGATTATCAGTGGGGTTTATAAAACAAAATCTTTTCTTGTACGTTCTCCGCCAATTGAGAGTTTCGCTCCGCTCAGGATGTAGTGTGCACATAGAATCCAACCACATTTTATATATAAGATATTTGCATTTTATTTTCAGGTTCATGAAGAGGCAAATAAATCTGGTAAACTAAAAGGGTTTCCGTAAGTGTGTAACAATATTATTACACAAGGACATCACATATAAAATTTGTCCTGCAAAAAAGCAGTTTTCCTGGGTTTCTGAGACGGTTGGACATTAAGACCTGGGCACTTCAGAGATCTTTGTCCTCGAGCCCCACCTGGACTTTCCCCGTGGACCCAAAAATGGGCCCCTGGACCACCCTTTCTGATATGTGCGGTTTCTGGGTTTCCGATATTTCGCCCTTCCCTCAAAGTTGAAAAGAAGTTTACCCCCTGAAAGTTCACATTGTTTCAACTTTCTTATTTGGCCTACCTTTTGCACCGTGCTGCAGAATGTGTGGGTGTATTAGCGTTGTTTTAATGTCCAGTGTTGATTTATACATTTTTACATTAATATACATTAATTTATACATGAATCTGACTTTCATTGAACGGTATTTGTAAAGGGTCGATGCCCAAAGTGTTGGTTGAGTTTCCTGTTCCTCAGTTACAACAGTTATAAGCATGCATATTTACATTGATTACTTAGGCTACATTTAGTATTTGATGCATATGATATATCCTTAAACAAAGTTACAAAGGAGAAAATTCTTAATCTTAAGATAGGTACCAAAATCACTATTATCGGAAGATTTCGAAGGTTATGGCTATAGATTGCCCTTACATCAGTTCATTGAGGTAAGGGGGTAAGGGGCTGTTTTATTTTAATGTGCATCATTGGTTCAGTATCTAAAGAGCAGGTGATATGCCGAATTACACGCCATAATTTACTACTTGAAACTGCCGGACGGACGGACGGACGGACGGACGGACGGACGGACGGACGGACGGACGGATGGATGGATGGAGAGATGGATGGACGGATGGATGGATGGATGGATGGATGGGTGGACGGATGGTAACAATCTCTATCTGTTTTATCAGAATTTTTATGCATACTTACAGTGTTTTGAGAGATTGCATGTATTTCCAAAGATAATTCGGTAGATCTGATAATTCGTTATGGTCCACGAACCTGTTTAGAACAAAGACTCATGATTTAAATATAAGACGTACGGTACGACCCGGTCGTTACAAAGGTCGTTATTATGTTGAAATATTAATACTTCGAAATAAAACCTTTGATTTATATATATGTCCTAATTAATTTCCTGCAGTATTTTCTCTCTCTCTCTCTTTCTCTCTCTCTCTATCTCTCAGTTACTTCTCTGTTGTGTGTATGAACTGATCATAAGTCACGTTGCTTCTAGATCTACACTACTATGAGAAGACGACAGAGAGTTACCCTTAAACGGCATGATGTCGGTGGAAGAGGGAGAAAGTAATTCTAAATTGCATCTGAAGGCAACCGATTTGTAAAATTAGCTTTAACCTTTTTATCTTGACACTTGCTCTCCACTTCTCTCTCCACATTTCTCTCCCCACCTCCACCCCTCGCCTTCTCTCTCTCTCTCGCTTTCAGAAAAAATTTTTTATAAATACTTACAGAGTTTCCACTGCAGTCAGATCTTCAAAAATATTATCAGGCAGTGTTGACAAACCTGTAGAACTCAAGTCACTGAAAGGGATCCAACAGAAGTTAAAGATGTTGCAGGAAAGGAGAGTGCCGATGGTACAAATTGTTAATATGGGCTATTCGTTACCCTCTACAGTATTTTCAATGGGATGAAGCACCAGTTTGATTGCCCAGAACATAACCTTTTGTAAACGGTGAATTGATCGGGGGTTAACTTTTGTTTCACTGTCGTACTCACAGAATTAAAATGAAATTTATTTGGATCCACTTTAACGGACTGGAGATATCCAATCTAGTGACAAATTCCTGATCAGGTCAAAGTGGATTCGTGTAAACCTACTGAAATACTTGCAGGTGATTCTGAATGAGTTTTTGTAAAGATAAGAACACTATAGACCTGGTTTTTACAAACAAATATCTTGTCACCCCTTTTTTCGTAAGCTTCCTGAGGGTTTAGTCTCTCAAGACAGTTGAGAAAGTTTGTCAGGTACGTTCACGTTACTGAAGTCTGATTGTATGCATTAATCACGTTAATACTTACATCGTGGTGAGTGACCGTAGACCTTCAAAAATATCTTTCGGTAACGTTGACAACCTGCAGTTATCTAAGTAACTGAATGGAATAAATTAGACAAAGTAACAGCCACTGAGCGGTTAATGAGTCGGAAAATAGTCCCTGAAAACGCGGGTAGAAATAGCCTTACTACAATCGTATTAATAATATAGCTTTCTGTGAAACTATTACGTAAATACAAGCACTTCAACAAGAATACCAATCCAAAAAATGTGTTTGTGTAGAATTTTGCCCATGGTTTCCCATGGAAATGCTTCTTAAAGAGTTTTATGAATATATTGCCTATGTTTCTAATTTGCCAGCAACTGAAAAGGGGTTAAGTAATATATCCTAATCACATAATCGTGATAATATTGTGTATTTTGCCCTCTTTTACGTTGTTGGTTTTATTCACAATGTTGGTTAGTTCCATATTTCTACTTACTGTCTGATAATTGTGTAGCCTCACCCACGCACAGTAAAATGGGGCTACACATTTTAATTTAACTACATATTACCGATGACAGAATACCATCTGTGGATCTGTGGTTCTTTGACTATTTTCGTGTTATTGCAAACTTAAGACATGCAGAGTCCAGATTCAGCAGGGAGCTTTGATTTAGAGCTCGTTGGATTAGGACAACGTTATAAATGCATACGAGGAATATAATTACCACATAAATGTTTTAAGGATTTGTGTAACAGGTTTTACAGACACCTCTAACACGTTTGCTTACAGGCTGTCAAGTGACGTCATGTTTCTAAACAGCTGATGCGATAAGGCTGAGAAGTCATTGTTTCCGATATCGCTGAAAAAAAAGTAATATATTCATTGACCTAAATGATCTCAAAGACATGCACATCTGCAGTAGATTTTTTTGTCTTGTGGGGGTACATTTTGTAATGTTTGGTTACTAGTATGGTTAGTCAGTCCAGTGTAGTCATAATGATAAGATATTAATTACATAATATTGTCATGGGTGATATGCATAATACAGCAAAATAAAGTACCTGAAGCTTAGAAAACGATATTTGAGAAACTAATTCAGGTAATGTACATTTCGATAGATTAGCCATAGAGAGTTCCGCAATTTATGTAACTCGTTGATCGTCAAATGGATTAATCATATATCATTTTCATTTTCACAATTGAAGGAAAAAATGGAAGGAAAAATGCTTGAAAAGTTCAGCTGGAAAACGCCCTCTATTTAATACTTTTTATCTCTGTTTATAATTGTCTCAATTGGTGTTCCACCCTCACACTAATAATTGTCATCGGTGTGCAGTTTGGCAGGGGGGGGGGGGTTCTACTGGATGTCCCAAGCTGTTACAAGCTATCAGAAGGGACAGGTCTACAGGTCCATATGCATTATACTCTTGATCTGTATTCATTTCAGTCCATAGAGTTATCATTCCATCGAAATGTAATAGATTTTTAGTATTTATATCATACTAGGATGAATATGTCTACGAAAAGCATTGTGAATTGTATGTACATTCAGGTGATTGTTCCTTTATACTTACAGCATTTCGAGTGACCTTTGATTTTCAAAGATATTAGCCGGTAAGGTTGATAATTTATTGCTGCGAATATTTCTGTAAAAAGATAAAACCATTCTTAACAGCTTTAAACGAAACCTACGCAACCACAGATATCTTTTGACGCTTTCTTCCATTGGTCCAAAATTATGACGTTAACAATGTAAACGTATTTCCGGTTACTCTCCTTTTAAATCATTGACAAACACTAACTTTTGTGCAGGTCACGAAGACGGATATGTCAGGTGATCAAATAGAACGTTATCAGGTATGGCTTAGTCTGTGATTAACGTTGTACCTAAAAATCAAATCTTCAGATTCATGTTGCATTTCAAAGTGTACTTGAACATTCTACACGGTGAAAATATACATAAATGAGTCACCAATATGAAATGTACCATTTTTAACAAGGGGTAATACTTTTTAAAATTCAATCCTCTAGTACCTCTGTTGTTGTTCAAATGTATTTCGACAAGCATGACGGGAAGCGGTACTAACGTAAAGGTTTGACGTCAATTACGTTATCACCATCTCTAGCTACATCTCACTGTGATTGGCTACGAAACGCAGATGTTGAAAAGAACCAGTTTTTAACAGTAGATAAAAAAAAAGAAACTAACCATAGGCCTACGAAGATGCAAATGCCAATTACTGATAGATGTTGAAATGGTTTCAAGTTTTGGTGGTTAATTAGAGTACCAATGAACAGAATCCTGATAGCATGTAAACAGTATATCATAAGACTGCATCTAACTCACGTAAATCATGGTGTCATTCTTACACTTACTATATTTATAGGCATGTGATATACACAGGTGCAATACTCACAGGTAAATGAGTGACCTTAGATCTTCAAAAATGTTACTCTGTAAGGAGGTCAATTTGTTGGCCATCAACAAACTGAAAAAAATACATATCGTAAAAATTACAATGAAATGTGATGACTGACATGTTTTCATTCATAACAAACGAAACAAATGATATGAAAACTAGCAAATTGCATATAGCTGAATGGAACATGAATCCATGCCATGTTCCATAGGTGAATAAATCCCCACACCTCTCACAGTTTACCTCTGCAAAATTTAAAACTTTTAATTGTGAGCAGTGCCAGCCTAAAAACGTCAATCTTTGAAAACATTTCTCCGTCGTCTTTGCGGTAGGTATGAAATATGAAAATGTCTTAACGATGATGGTCAGATGCGTAAAGAACTTCTGAGTCTTGTAAAACTTCTAAGAAGCACGCGACATACCACATCTCTGCTGTATTTCCAGTGACAACCATGTATTGCAATTGAAAGACCCATAAAAAATAATATTTATAAATATATTACGAATATTTTTTATTTATTCAAAGACAAACGGTACTTACAGGTGAGAAAGATTCGTTAAATTTCTGAAAACGTTATTCGGTAAGACTGATAGTTTGTTATTTTGCAAATTGCTGGAAAGAATAAAAGTATATGAATATTATGAGGCAATTTACACAGGTGCTGGTTCAAAGCACATAAAGACCACAGCGCTTACTTCACAGGGGAGGTTAGCTTTTACCCAATCAGAGCAATGCTCGCAATTGATCGCACCCACCTCTAACAGAAACATCCCCAGCCTCTGCAAAATAATCCCTCATAAAAACCGAGAAGACCTACATCCAGTAGCCTAATACATAGAGTGTACTAACATTTTATGTAATACTGTCGCGCTCATCTTGCCCATCGCAATGTGTGTCATATAAAGCGTACACAGGCCCAGTCGATTGCTGAAGATCCTATTTCATCAAATTACGCCTGTGAGATTAAAAGATCACCCTCATCTCAGTTCACCATTTTAACAGATGGATAAGTTTTTGCATGGGGTGTTCATCAATATTACAACACATGTTTGGTTGTGATCTTATTTACAAACTCACAGGTAAACAAGTAACGGCAGATCTTGAAACACATCACTTGGTAATGATGATAGTTTATTACGCCCCAACTTTCTGAAAATTAAAAAATATATGTATAAACTGATACTAGGATTAAAGTTTTTTAAATTTAACAATTTATGAAGAAATGTAGTGTTGGTGTTTGAATATATTGTATAAGACGTTATCTGCGTAATTCAATTTTATGGTAATTCACATCATTGCATAATGCATCACTGATTCATTTGTATATCATAAAACTATTCCAGTATGCAGTTGCAGGGATTGTGTGATATTATACATGGATCCATTTAAAATATATATATTATAAAATAACCATACTCTGTGACATTTACTTGTGTGAAAAACAAATGGCGTGATATCCAGTATTTTTGGTATTAACCTTAAAGACAGTCCAAAAACAACCTAACGACATCTAATGCTGTGCCAGTCTTTCAGTATCCATTCTTCAAATTTTGTGATTTGTGACAAAAAAATTGCAGAATTATCGTGCAACACATGTGCGTGGAAATTTTTCAACTTGACATATATAATGAACAACATAAACTGACGTCATAGCATTTCCTTCTGTGATTCATCAGATGAAGAAAGTTTACTGCGCATGAAGTACATTGTTACATGCTTATCTTTCTATCTGTTTTACTTCTTTTTAACATAAGGGTACAATTGTTGGTCAATGTATGTTTCAATCTTTTCCTAAAAAGTTGATCACGTGGTAAGAACAACGATTTGAGAAAGTGCTTATAGTGATTAATTCTATCTCTGGTGTTGTGACGGTGTGACCAACCTGCTGCAAATGGACAAGAGGGGGTGTCATGACTCCCCGAACCCACTTTTGAACTAAAAAAGTAAAGAGATTATTGAAAGTAGTAAATGAAAGAAAGCAGGAAGGTAATAACGATATTATCCATACATATAAAGGATTGTGTTCACTGATACACTGTCAAATGTTTGCTCCTATTCATACCACTGACTTTCTGCTTGTCTTTCTAAATGTCACGGTCATATGACACTGACATTTGGATTTTGTCTTTTCGGATGTCTTTTGGATTTTCAGCATACAAAGTAAACTTACAGGTATGTTGTCTCCATAGGTATTTCTTCTGGAACACTGGATAGATTAAGATCGTTGCAAAGTACTCTATAGAAAGACCTGAACCTGTCACAATAACAAACACCATCAATACCGCAGGCACGTTGGACTGTAGGGAGAGACCAAATAAAGTAAGGAAATTGCAGGGCCTAATTTGGTCTTAAAAATTGATTACAAAGTAAAAGTCGTTAACACATAACTATGTTTTACTCTTTTGGTCACAACTTTGTCGTAAGAAGGACCATACAGTTTGATCTACAGCAGCTAGCTGTAATGGGTCAAGATACCATTGAGTATCTTATACAAATATTTTTACACTTAAAATTTTATGCTACAAATAGAAATCAAATTTATGGAAAAATCTTTCTTTTTTTTTGGACTATTTTGTAACAAGCATTCACTCAAACAAAAACCGATAATTCAAAATATCATCACGAACAGTTTTAATTGTTCAAAATATTAATACTTTGAACAACCAAATTTAATAAAACGTGGCTATGTGACAATGTAACGTACCGTCTTCTCTTGCTTGGAAGGTTTTGTCTTGGTAACACGGTGTTATTTGCAGACTACATATTATTATATGCACCAGATATAGTGATTTGTGAGTCCTCATGATCGTAACACTAACCTGCATAAGACAAAAATTTTACGCAGTGACATGTTAAAGGCATATTCTCTGGGTGTTCGTATCTGAAACAGAATAATTTTTACTGCAGACGCTTCCAACCCCATGCCAATATCTTTTTGCCTAACACAAGATATTGCCGCTTGAAGAAAGACTACTCTGGTCAAGAAAGATTTCCCGTTGCGTCAAGGTTACGAAAATGCCAAGTGAATGGGGAAAATTATTGCGCCTTTGCTTTTATTTGAAATTTGACAACAGTGAAAATTTATATTGCATATATTTTAGAGATTTCTTTTAAATATTCTGTAAATTGAGATCTTAAAGTCTTAAAGTATCGTGATGTTTCCTGTAAGGTAGAGTTTAGATTATAAGGAAATACAAAGGATATGCAAGTAGTTGTGTCTACTGGTGACATCACACATTTCCCAAAGTACATTGTCCCGTTTTGAAATACATATCTCTTTAAAATTCATAAATTTGAAATGTAGCTTGCTTTTTGGATAGGATTTTCAGCAATAGAGAGGGAACATATTCTTAATTTTTATAAAATACCAATTTTTTTCCGTGGCCGATAATATAAGTTGCATAATAGTTACATAGTCAGTTGTTTGGCAACGTGTAGGACAAAATCATCTTGAGACTTCAGATTTCGACATTGATCATTTGGTGATGCTACGACCAGCAAGTTTATACCACCAGAAATATCAAGTTAATAAAATTATTATAACATTGGGCACGCTAGACATTTTTGTTAATTTTACTATTTTATTTTACTTTTCATTTAAAAGTTGCCATCTAAAGCTCACGGTTTGGCATCTGGGAACACAACTGCAAATTCCGGAACGCTAGTCTGCAACCAAAGATACCGCTCCACGTTGCCAGTATACGGCATGAACTATGGGACTGGTGTATTCAGTGACCCACAAATTCATATGCAAACTTAAATTTATTAAATTAATTACTATTACTCCATTGAGTACCCCCTCCCCCCCCCCCTTCCGTACTTTATATGCATGTAAAGTACGGACGGGGGTTACTGGGTAACGTTCTTCATTAATTTCGAGCTGCTTCGAAAGAAACGACAAGTACGTAATCAACGGATGTATCCCTTAGTTTCGAAAGGCAAGGTAAGTCATTCAGTCCGCAACCTTCTTTTTCAATTAACGTAACAAAGGAGGCACTGCGCGAGAAGCGTTTGGGATAATGTAGATGACTCCAACGTTGGTATACGGCCACTTAAATTCTTCACGCAGAGTTCCCTTATGAGAATTTATCAGCCAAGAGGTTGCATCAGTCATTCACCAAAAGTACTACTGGGCGACATTTTTACAATGTCCCACTACCATTCAGAAAGTGAGCCAAAGCATTTCTCTTTCACGAATTGTGGTTGGCATTTGAAATTATGTCCCCCACCTATCGAAATGTGGGGGAACGTGTCCGCTGGTCCTCCCCAGGATTGACGCCCAGGTCCCTCGCGATAAGAATCGACAACCCGATGACGTTACACTTTTGTGTCTATCATACTTTCGTGTCAGACTGTCCGAATGATATCATAGTTTTGCATATTTGACTAGTAAACTTTTTTCAAGTTTAAAGGTGATAAGAGTAAAATAATAAAAATCCCTGCAATACAAGTTAGCCTTAGGTCTGTGGGAGTAAAGATATGCTCTGCAAGATATCTACTAGAAATATAATCATGTGTCGATGCATACTAAGACTGCCTTGTCCTTCAGAGCCGTATTACCTGTTTATGGTAGAATCTGGTTGTTTGCTGCCCGGCGTTTCTCAAGAGACCGAATGTCGTAAGTTTCATGAAATTATGCTCATAGACATTTAAAATTGACAATTACAGAATAATCTAAGACATTAGTTTTGCTGTTGATATTTTCATTACCATTTAAGTTGAGTTAAAGTGAAGTTTGAGCCAAATTTGCAACTCCATAAATCTCCGGTGTTAATAATTTAACCCTAGGGTAGTTCACCGTGTGTTAGGGAACCTACAGTATTCGTTGGGTACTATATGCAAGGTACACTGCTGATGTATCTTTGGTCATGTGATCCTATTAGCCTACCGTTGTACAGTAGCTGTATTGCCCATGTGCTACGTTTCTGATTAAAATGATACAGTGTGTCAGGGTTTTATGTATTATTATTATTATTATTATTATGTTTATTGCAGATTAAACCCTCACCACCACCACTACTGTCGACACCTTGTAGTTCATACACTGCATTACTTTTATTCGTCATTGTAAGAAAGTATATTGTAAAGTTAAAGAGTTTGTCAGATGTTTTGAGAGGTGCGTTTCATAAAACGGTCTTCCAAGCTCGGGAGCTTTACCCAACTTGGTGTCATCATTTTCAGTGTTCTTCAGCTAGAGTAGACAAGTCAGAAACCGTGGGGCTGAGTTTGTTTTCCGTCACTTTAACGAGTGCCACAATGCATTATCCCCGAGTTACATTCCTTCATCAACTGTACAGATCTGCGTTACATTTGAGTGACAGGATACGGTCAACTGGGATGATGCTATTTGAAAACGTAACCATGTACCAACTGTTTATGAGACACTTCCACATAAAGGGTCGGGTAACTGTGCTTTATTGCAGGTATATTGCGGTGTCCTTCGTAGAATCTAACGGGTTATCCAAGGAGGTACTTGCATGCTCTTTACCCTAACCAGATTCCGCATTCTTGTACTTATAAATACGAAGATTCAACA
Source organism: Stichopus chloronotus (assembly GCA_021234535.1). Taxonomy (NCBI): domain Eukaryota; kingdom Metazoa; phylum Echinodermata; class Holothuroidea; order Aspidochirotida; family Stichopodidae; genus Stichopus; species Stichopus chloronotus. The sequence continues at coordinate 26,921,020 of CM037830.1, forward strand.
GAACTGAATGAGATGTTTATCTCGTTGGATTGCTGACATTGTATAATGTGAAAATAACTCCCATGATGAAACTTACCGCAATTGTAATGAACTTTCAGTACCATTCACTACTTAAAAATGATCGCATATGATAGGCCTAGTATTAACCGATATATAATTATTAACCGATATCTATTTCATCTCGTGCCAAATACAATGTGTTACTTTCACTTCGAAATTTGTCAACTGTGCAAACTCGAAATTGTTAATTGCAATAAAGGAAGTTTAAAACAGACTTTTGTCACATACTTGTATGTGACTGCTGTGTTAGCATGATTTCAGTTATTATTGTGACAGTGAACATTGAATGCTAAAGTTCACAACTTGAAGAAATTCTCCACCATCGCTTCTCGTGTTTCTTAATATTATGAATGTGATATGACACACACTTCATAGTATCAAAAAGGTATGCATCGTTTGTATACATTGTTTTTGAGGAAATATGACGAAGTATAAGATATTATTTGTATGCAGTCATGAATCATTTCCTCGTTTAGTTCAGCATCTGGAGACTTTAAAAACAAACTAAATAAACAAAATATGCATCACCATATCTACAGTGTTAATATAACATTACCAAATATAGAGGGCACAAAAATAACATCTAGGCCATAGACCAGTCACTCGATGCACGAGGATCAATGTTGTAATCAATGACGGAATTAATTTGAATGTAAGAATGTAATTTCCTTCTGATACACACGTGGATACACAATGTAAAGATAAATTAAAACAGAGCCAATCCCAAACGTTTTCACAGACGGCGTATGACTGTGGTTATCCCAACCCTTTGTTAATGTCCTTTACCTAATCTGTCCATTTTTGGTTATGACGAAATCGTAATCTTTGTACTCACGATTGTTTGTATGTGTGTGTGCGTGTATGCGTGTTTTGGACAACTTGCTTGTAAACACGATAGCTCAAGAAGGGTTGTTTGGACATATCTCATATTTGGTGTGTAGATGTACCATATTGATTACAAGACCCTTACTTTTTAGTGGGATCAAAGGTTATTTGAGGTCAGCATTGATCAAATTGTGAAAACCTTGTAACCATGATATCTCAAGAAGGGAATCATAGATATATGTCATAGCAGTTATGAATATGAACAAAGGCAAGAATTTTATTTAATTTCAGTCAAAGGTCATTTAGGTCCATTTAGGTTGTATTTATCCTGATTGCGACTCATAACCCTCAGATCCTGAGTAAGACTCCTCTGCATCATCAAAAGCACACCACATTTTCTAACTCTTCTTTTCTGTTTAAATCCAACTCTTTCCTTAGAACACGTAACAGCATGCTGTGTCCTTAATTTGTGGAACTCCCATTTTAATGAAACTTTAAATTGAAGTTCCTTTTTTGGGGGGGGGTGCTGCTTAATGCATTTATTTTCTTTTATTCATGTTTGCATAATGCGTGTTTTCTGTTCATTTGGAGGAAAATTGCACAGGGAAGTGATGATAAAGTCTCCCCCTCCGTTAAATTCAGGGTGACAGAACGTAACCACAGGTCATGTTACAGCAATTATACGAGAAGAAAATTGACGATATCATAGGACGACAGTAAATTTTCAAAAGCGAACACCTCTTTGTCCATCAGACCTATGAGTTCCAAATCTAAGGTTTAAACTATTCGTATGAACAACAGGTGTATGAGGGGCTAATGACGTCCATTATTTGCACGAACCTCACTCCCATCCCTAAATGTAAGTTACATAGGCCCCTAAGCCTGTACTTCGGTGATCGGCTGAAATCATGTTTGTATCAATAATTCGTTTCGTTCGAATGAAATAATAGTAGCATACACAAACTTACTGTTTAAAAAGTAGTGCCCTGAGAATTATTCCATAGCTCATCTTAAAATTATCATAAATTAATAAGATCAATTACGGATTGTCTTTGGCTCACCTGAAATGCTCATCAAAAACCGTGAAAGAGCCACACAAGTTGAATTACCTGTCGCTAATTATTCTGCAGAGATTATTTCTCCATGTTTTTTGCTTTCCTGATAGCAAAATCTGAAAAACGGTTCAATACAATTTTACTGATGAGAAACTTTAGGATCAGTCAGATATCGCAAATGCACCCTCACGCTTCTCAATTTTATTACCGTTCGCGGTTATAACGTAAGCTACTTAAGGAAAAGAGCGTTCCACTGACAGAAAGCGTTTCATGAAAACTTTGACGTGCCTGTTGATGTGTCGCTACGGATGGCATCAATGAGTTCAGATTAAGTGCTTTAACTCGCAACTACTCATTCAAAGACCTGTAACAGGAAACCACTCGTTTCATTTCACATTGTTAGAGGGCACTCGTAGATAGAACGGATTAATGAACATTTATAACGCATGTTGACCATAGGTTCCTCCTCAGTGGGTGGTTTTGCCGGGAAACTATTGAGGACTGCTATAGGTATACAAAATCTAGTTTCCTTCAGGAAAAGACTCTGCACAAATTTTCTTTGTATGCTCGAATTTGGCACTGCATCATGTAGACTTGTATTTTGGGTACAAAAATGTCTTTTTTTTCTGGTAAAATAGGACGACATGTCTTTGTCATTTTAAAGAACTTTCTTAATTTTGAGAAGATAAAAACTTTATGTTTTTAGGTTGAGTTTTAGGAATCTTACAAAATATTTGGTTATTTAAACTTTCTATAAAGCATAATCATTCGTTTTTCTTCTTTTCCGTTTCTACGATTATTTATGACATCAATGTGCTATTAATGTACCAAGAGTCTTGTAAAATTTTATATGGACGATTCAAAACCTGCTTTTACAACTGTTCCTAAAATATCACACCAAATTTCATAATGTGCACTCATTCTACTCCACGCATGATGCTGTTTTAATCACGCATTGCCAGCGATTTACTATTGGTCATACCCTGCTGGTCACAGTTCCTACAGCCCCCCCCCCCAGCCTTTTTTCCCATGGTAAATATGCTAGTCACGTGTCTTCCCTTTCACGAAGTGTCAGAGCATTAAACCTGAAACCAGCAAACCAATAAAAAACAGTAAAAAAAAATGAGGACGAAAATTGCTGTACGGCGGGTTACAGAAGGTAAGTGTATCGACTAAGAAGTATAGGCTCAATAATCTGCTGGTGAAAGAAGCCAGTCGATTAGGTTAAAGTACAATCGCAAAATTACAAATAAGGATTTTTTTTTTTGGGGGGGGGCATTTTGCATTTGTAAAAGAATCAGGCCCTCGTGAAAACGTCAGATCTGTGATAATGGCCCAAACCCGAATGCCAACTCCGGGCACAGACGTGTGCGAGAATATGTTGCAATTGAAGTTGACATTGCATGTCGCCCAATGATTTGGAACATTCGACAATTGGTAGCACGTAAGTGGTGCCCACGAATCTCACGTGTTGCGATTAAGAATCCACGCATATTACATCACGTGTGTGAGAGACATAAAGATTAGAAAAGAGCCGGTCGGATAGCGATAGTCCTTGCAATTCCGCGGATTACAGACTTTTATATATATTACTGTCAATTATATAAGTAATCCTTTAAATTCTGCACACCAGTTGCAAGTTTTGGGATATTGTACTACGCTCTTCTGCAAATAAGCTTGTACACAAGGCATTGTGGAGAATTTTAAGGCATTTCCTACGTTCATGCCTGAGATGATGACAGTTCCGCGTGAACTTTTAACATTTCTCTATGAATTAGAAATGTTTGCAACCACATAGAATAATGTTTACGTGATGTATGTTCAGGGTGGTTTCTTTGGGAGATTATATGCTTCTTTCAACTATAAGAGTCGTGGAAAGCGTATATGAAACTATATTTGGTATTAACGAAAACAATTATCACAAAGAGCTACTTCCCGACATTACACGATTTTTTAAAATTGCCAGCGTTGTTACAGTAGAATAGTGACTGTGCCTCTCAAATATAGATTATATATGATATAAACTAAAATATTTTAATACATTTCGATTGTTGTTTGTCACAGCACTGTTTATACGTTAACATATTCAACAGTATCTGCATTCATGTATGTCCACTACATTACAGTACCAAACAGGGCACATCTTACATTCTATGATCAGGGCATCTTACATTCTATGTGTCAGGTTTGTTGACACAAAGTTCTATTTTCTCTGTGTATGTAATACGATAAGACAAATTAGATTAGGGCGTTGGGGAAGGGAAGAAACAACGAATTTATGTATAGAGTATGTAAATAGTACAAAGTTTCTATAGAAAAATGTCAAATAATGTAGAGCTACTTGTCAAAAAGGGAACCGTCTAACGTTAAAATGATTGGGTGCGTAGGCAAAAAGTAAAAACTTTGAAATTTCATCTCCAAAAGTTTGATAAGGCTTTTACCATTCAGACAATCTGGGAAAAATAAATAAGTTTCAGTTGGTTACTTCTGCCATATGATTTCAAATTCTTCTAACATCACTACAAAAAAGTGTAGAATACGATAATGTAGTGGTTGACAGTTTTCATTCAAGACAACGGTGTGCTTCTTTGAACAAGCAAATGGGAAGTATACTAGTATTGAATATTCAGTTAGTCAAAACAACTCAGGATCACTGACACCGCAATGTTGTGTTCAGTTCGTAGATTATTTGTAAATACAGTACTTCCTTTCACCAGATACTACAATTCCCGAGACCCACCAAGCAGCGACGACTTGAGTATGTTTTTGATACACTAGTGAGACCTGTACTGTTGCATATTCATTATGTAGGCGCTTACAGTAAGAACCGTTAATTTTCAAATATGATTTCTGTTTTTATGCCAATCCCGTTGTAAAGTAGTTACTGTCATTTTCCTTCAATGAAAGACATAGTCCGTTCACCTACAACCTAGCGTGTACATTTAAAAGTAAAGAAAAAATTAAGATCAAACGGAATCTTATCTTTTTGGTTTTTCAGTACACACACAATCACTTTAAGCGTTGAAAGGAGGATAAACAGTCAGTGACATGTATCTTAAATAAGTTTTGCACCTTTTTCTCTTTAATCGAGTATACCTCCTGAGATTTGTGGTACAATTTGATGCGACAATTGTAAATTTAGCCAGAAAGTGCCCCAGTGTAAAAAGAAAAATATTTTTAAATATTTTTTTAAGTATGTAAATATCCCACAGATTTCATTACTATGTGTTTGTATTTTTTTGTTCTCCCTGGGTTTGGACACGGAATAGTGTTTGGTCAAAGGTCGATTTTTACCTGACCTCATGTTTAAGTATCACAAACAGTGTAGATTTACAAATCTCCATGCTTACATATAACCCTCCCAACATCACCCCACCCCTGCACTTATCCCATCTCCACTCCTGCAAATATTGGCAACATGCATATTGTCAACATGCATATGAGCACGTGTCACTGCATACATTCGGCCCGAACTAATTGGGTATAATTTATTATTGCCTGGACAAACAAGCAATTTGTCATCATTTTATGGCATCTTCTGATATGTAATTGAGACTAGAAAAAAATCGTGATATGTACATTAGAGCCTCACTCTGTGAAGTTTTACTAATGACCCATCAAAAATTTATTCTGTCTGAAGTGGATTATTCTTTAAAACACCACAAAATATCGATGACGTTTTGCCACGTAATCCCTCCGTCAACCAGTATAATCTATAGCCCCACCCTCTCATGTTTTATCCCTCATTTGGGTATAGGCTTACTAATTCAAAGGATATCATAGACTGAAGATCAAAGATCCTTTGAGTGATGTTACTTATCCCTAAAAGAGCCTAATCCGTGCTTTATTCGACAGAATACGTCACAGCGATATTGTTTGCACTGGAAACTAATTAGTTTGGACTCGAGAAGCGTGGACGTTACCCAAAGTAATTTCCTGGGGAAAGCGATTTCAGTTTGTGAAAACAAGAGGTTACGTTCCCATTTCGGTTTTTATTTAGTATTCTCCACATTCTTCATAAATTTGAGCTTTTTTCCTTTGGGGCTTTGTTTGTTTATCAGCGGCCATTTCCTTCTCCCTATAGCACCGGTAGTCTTCGTGTTACAAGAAACTTATACCGCACTTATATATCAGAAGATATATTATACAACAACACTGATACGAGAGAAATTTATCCTTAACGAGAGAGGGTCGTTCAACAAAATTGCTAGTTGATAGGGATTCATCAAGAACGAAACACAGATTTGTAAATTTTAATCACTATGTTTACAAAATTGGAAGTATTACGTATTTGTAACAAGATCGGTAGAACCAAAATTCGTCAGTTGTTGCATTAGTTTACGTTCGAAGAGGATCGTCGCCAGATTTATCCTTCATATTGATAGTGATGTGCGATAGTGGATGTGCGATTAGTCTATTAGTGTAAGAGCTCTCATCCTCGGTAATGATATCATACGGTAGCTGTTATCTATGTTTTGATGTTAATATTGATTATTGGTACTGATGTTTGGTAATGATTTTGCTATCGCTGATAATGTCATTAACGTTGTCATTGTTACAGTTTGTTATTATCGAATGTTAATATTGTTTTGCGTTTGCACATTGTCCTGTAATTAGCTTAGATCGTCCACGTTTGAGTGGCCTTTGGTTATTCAGTTTTAGCTTTATGAATACAGTCATCCAACAAGTTATGATATCATAGATGGTATTCATGTATTGCTATTGATATAGATTATTGTTACTAATGTTGGTATTAATGTTGCTATTGTTAATGTCTTTGTCGCTGCCATTAATTGATGCACTTATCATTGATAGGCCCATTATTGTTTATGCTGTTTTGTGATATGTTTGTTGCCATGGTAGTGACCTTTAGACCTTATATGTGTGAAGGTTCTTTGATATATGCAGTCTTTTTAAGCCTTACAACTGCATTCATACTACAGGTAATGATATCACATAGCTGTAATTTGATTATTGTTATTGATGTTGTTATTGATGATTGATACTGATGTTGCTGTTGTTGATAAAGCCATTGTTGTCATTGCTAAGATGTTTATTGTCGATACGACTGTTGGTTTGTATCATGTATGCTATGACGTAATCGAAATTAGCCATGGTTACACCCTTATATGTATTACATCTTCTGGTTCTTCCATGCACGAGTTGTCTTTGTTCACACAGAGTCTTAAGTTTAAGCTCTGCTAACACTTTTAATTCTGTATCGCAAATATTATCATCATACTGTTATTGATGTTGTTAATGATTGTTGATACTGTTGTTGGTATTGTTGTAGCTAAGTTGCTGACATCATCGTTAAAAGGTGAATGCATGTCACTCCAAACTGAATTAGTATAAAACCTTCTATGCTACTTCATGAATGGCTCTTTCTCCTTTATTGTTATTCAATTTGCTGCATAACCTCTTGCTTATGCATGATGTTGAACAACATCATGAAAAATGTTTATACGAGAAATGAAGAGAGAATTGCATGCTTTGTCAATTTTTCAAAATAAAGTGCGACGACTATGTCTTCTCTTTAATATTGCCGTTGAGAAAAGAATCGATAATATCGTCAACGATGCTGTTTTGTGTTACTTTATGTTGCTTTTGTAAGTGTAGTTGGTACTGTCAATCCTGATGTTAGTACTGAAATCACTTCTCATGTATCGTCATATGGTCATTATTTGTGGCAGATATGAAGACACTTTGCTCGTCACAAGTAGTCTGAATTTTTACATATGTGCCAAACTAGTTTCCTGAGTGCTTGCACCAGGAGCTAACTAAAGAGTGGTTTCTGCATAGTGTTATTTTCATAACATATTATTAGACAAACTGAATTCTGTGCACTTGCACTTCATTTTACTATTTTCGTCAAGTTGACTTAATTCTCTGTCTGTTTCACTTACAGGTTCTTTCGTCAAAACCGCAAACAAGTGATATCTAAAGATAGAGAAAAAATTGCAAGTTGTTGGTCGTAGACATATCTGTAACTACCGTTTGTAACCATGGCGACCTCATGTTTCTATACTGTAATATTTCCGACAACGGACGAAATGATTACAACGGAACCTAACGACGATGACGTCATTGACTGGAACGTAAGAGACGCTTCATTGGCCTTTTTCATTGCGAGTTTGATCTGTATCTCAAATTTAATTGTCATATTAGCATTCTTCAAAGAGAAACGTCTTCGAGTTTACAGTAACTATTACGTCATGAACATGGCGGTGGCTGATCTGTTGGTCGGTCTGACCGCGGTAGGTCCTGCAGTGGTACAAATCATGTACGGATACCGCTGGCCCTTTGGTTATGTATCATGCTCGATGTTGATCGCCATTTCGCACACCGCGTTACACGTATCTATCTTAATGGTACTCGTGATAGGCATAGATCGATGTTATGCTGTTTACTACCCATTTAAGCACATCGGGACTCGTAGCAGACGCAGCGCCTTACGGCGTAACATGGTAGTCTGGGCGTTCTGCTTTTTCATTTGGGTACCAGTTGGCGGGCTCTGGGGAATAGCAGACCCCAAGAACCGTCTATCCGACAGATGTTCGCCTCTCTATACCAGACACTTCGAGACGAGTTTCGCTGCAGTTGTGGTGCTCTACTGGTTGCCAGTATCTGCGACTGCAGTTCTTTATATCTTGATTTATCGAAAGGTGCGTGCGTCTAAATTTCAACACATGGCCCAAAATGATAAGACGAATTGGAAAATGCCCTCTGTCGGCCATATGGAAGTCGTCCAAGGGACTCCAGTGGTTGATTCTGAACCTCGACGTCAAGGTCAAACTAAAGTTACCCCAATGGATAAAACACCGCCAACTGCTACGAGTGGAACACATTACAAAAGGAACACTAGGTTCAGGAAAAGATCTCAGTCTTTGCCAGCTGTGAATTTTAATTTTTCTGCATACGACTCTTTCTCTTCAACATCCCCTTCGTCCTCCTCCGGCACCCTCACAACTATTTTGGATAATACCGAGTTTCTGGAAGTACCTTCTATGAAACCAAACTCGCCAAATCATAGGCCCACTCAAAAGTTCCATGAAAGCGATAAAACTGTTCACCTCGCATTAGCGACCACAAAACAGAAACCATCTTCCCAACAACATGTCACGGGATCCCACAGAAACCACGAAGTTAGCGGCTACGGTCCCCGGATGAAAAGTCACCGCACGACTCAGGACATCAGCAAAATGCAGCGCACATTGAGTCTGTTGTTATTCGCTTTAGTGATAACGTGGACTCCGTACGCATGCTTAGTATTCGCTTCTACGTATTGCCACATTGTATTACACTCTACCAGGTGTTTTCCCGCCTTTTTGTCAGTCCTGGCATTGCTAGTCAGCTGGTGCAACAGTCTATTAAATCCCTTCATGTACGCAACTGCTCAACCATTGGTTAGAAATACGGTGTCAAGACTTCTGATTTGCAGCAAAAAGTAATATTTTATATCTCTACCAAACAGGTTTTACCAAATTAACTTGCCATTCCTCACTTTTCCTCTTAAAAATTATTGCTAGAAAGTTTAGTTATTGCATAAGCCAATGTTACTGTATGTAGGCTACTGATTTCGATTTAATGTCATTTGCTTGGTAGGTAAAATTTCCATCAAAAGTACACTAGAAGATGAATTATGCGATACTGGGTGCAAGAAACTGTGACTCCGCTATCAACATTGAGATCTATCAGAGATACCAAGGTGAGTGAGTGGCTGGGTGTGAGATATACGAAAGTGACCCACGTTGAGTGCGGAGCACTTATGTCCAACACAAGTGGCGGCAGGTCCCGCCCAACCCTCCTAGCGTCAGAAACCTAAATAAATCGAGCAGATAATTCTCATTCGGGCAAAAAATTGGACAGTAAAACTATATACTATTCGTATCCATGCAAACCTTGTAACATTCTCGATAAAAAAAAAGTTGAATCTTGAATTATCATATTCATTTAGTCACCACTTGAAACAGAAATACTCCAGCAAGTCTTCCTCCCCCCCCCCCCCCGCCCCTGTGGACTGGTATCAATACATGCATTCATCATGCATGTATCTTTACAAACATAATTATCCATACAGCTTTCTGAATAATTAGCCGTAGCGTCTCCTTTTTCAACGAAGCCAAAAAAACACAGAGGTCCACTCTGGGTGTGGAACAGTTAAGCTGAGGGTAAGTAATTGCATTCGGAAAGCCTTACCAGCAACCCCCCAGCCCCTAACTCCCGCCCCTAACCCCTGCCCCTAGCCCCCGCTCCTAACCCCCGCCCCTAGCCCCCGCCCCTAGCAGGGTAAAAGTGTGTGGTCGTGTCAGGTGAGCGTGTTTTGGCTCTGAGGTGTGTGACACACGCTGTAGGTATGAGACTTGGCATCTCTGATTTATGTGTATACGTCAGGTACCTACACTTCATTTCCCACACAATGTGTATGTCACTAATAGCTTCAATTTTATTTCATGTTTCCTCGGTGTACGAGTATAGGCACCTTCAAGTTGTTTGTGCGATGTTATTGTAATATGTATACAAGGCAAACCTGTATCTTGGTACTACCATCCTGTCATCTGACCAAAAAAAATACATTTAGTTATGTTGAAACTTTGGAAAACGTCTCCAAAGATAGTAGATTTGCATGGAATCTCATGCAATTTGCTGCTAACACATACGGAACCTCTAGGCTGTATACCACTATGTAGGGTTGCCCTCAGTATACATCAGGGTGTCGTGTTCATGAATTTACGTATAAAAATTATTTAGTGAGGTAAAGTTTCTATAACAATGGCCCAGAAAACTAATGTGATTTAATACACAACCAGTGAACCGTGAAATTCGTACATTTTAAAATTATCCCTACACATTTTTCTGCGAGTGGGCTGTGGGGATCTACTAGTTGTAAAGTTTGTTGCACATCATTAATGATGGGTCCCCTTACCCCTACAGTCAGGTTTACAATTTTTCTTTTTTAAATCATTTTTAATTGTTGATTGATATAACAACTAGTAATGCATCTTCCATCTTGACTGAGCAACAGTTCTCCCCTGGGGCCTATGTTACTACATAGACAACTAGCACATACAGATACACAAGACACAAGATCTGAATTTGTTATATACCTTTGATGTGATTCTTATATGGTAGTGGCTATTAAATTGTTTGTATACAAACAATGTAGTTGTCCATATCTTATTTCCTCTCTGAGCTCACCCATTGAGACTAATAAGGCTCTCACGTGAAATTCCCCCAGTGTTTTGAGAGCTTGCAGATTACTGGCAAAGGAGGATGGGTTGATAGGGGTATGGGTAGCAATCGAAATGGTAAAGAAATCAACCGATAGTGTTAACCAGGAGACAAATACACCACAAAGATAAGCCATGTTGAGATAACGGTGATTCTTCACATGGTTGCACTAAAGTGACTGACGTGAAACTTGCCTAACAATAAAAAAAATAAATATATACATGGAGACGGCTCCATTCATCAGTCTCCTTATTTTGCACTTGTAAGATATCAAGCTTGGATAATGGGCATTGTAAGTGTTCTTGAATTATGTGATTCTGAGAATTCTTCTGGGTGTATGTCTTGTCTGGTTAACTACAGAACTGTAAGACTCCACCATTGATGCAATATTCAGGAACTGTAGCGTGTCAATGTCTGCAGCCAATACTTTGTTCACAATAACAATAAATCTTACAAAACATTTCAGAAGCGGTGATTAAACAGAAAAATAACCAGAGAGAAAAGATGTAGTTTATAGCATATACTTTTTTTTATATTTGCAACAAAGTAGAACAAAATAGTTTTTATTGGTTTACTTGATACAAAAACGAAATTGGAAAGATGAGCAAATGTGAGTAAAAAGACAAAATTAATTAACAAAAAAAATCACATGTGCTAGTATCACCATGTGTATACATTAAACACCTTGAATACATAAGGTATGAATAATAATAATAATAATAATGATAGTAATAATAGAGTAAATGGCTTTCAACAACCCCCAAATAGTCATGATTTTTTCATATTAATTACGATTTGTTCGTTAACATTTATTACTTAAATTTTTTACACACAATTTTCACGTGGTATGAAGGCACCTTAGTGTTTTTTTTTTTTCCTCGTTTTTAAAGAAAAAGCAAAAAGAATATTTAAATAACAAAGAAAGGCATTCTCTGGTGTACATAAATTCAGAGATACATAGGAAGAGTGAACTAACCATTGTCTTTCAAAGAAAGGAACAGTTATGACAGCATGCACATATAATTTACTTGTTAGGATACATGAGTCTAGCTTCAAAACAAAATAAGTTTGCTTAAATGTTAAATTGGCAAATGAAGTATGTTTTTACACTTATAACAACTTACCACAAGTACAAACATGAAATTCAAACTTTTGATTGGTGCATTTGTTTCTTTTTTATTAAAAAAATGGGGAACATAATTTGGAAAACTTTCAAATATTTACAACCATGTGATAGTTCCATTGAACCTATCGTGTGATAATCCTAGAATTTATTACTTTTGTCAGGCCTTTCACAAAAGCCCCAAAATAAATGGCACAAGTTTACTTATACACGGCATATAGATTTCAAGGTACACACATTTTGTAAAATCACCAAGTTTACCCTTCAACATATCAGGTCATTTTCACAGTTTTTTTTCTTTCGATTATTCATTTGTTCAAAGAACTGAAAAGAATATCACACATGATAAAAGTCAAACATAAAAAACCTTTATGGCTAAAATTATCACATTTTCACCAATCAGCCCTTACCCAAAATATTTACAATATATGCAGAGAAAAGAAAATGTACAAATCTTGGGCTGAAAATACTTCCAAACTTGGCTTTGTAAAACGGTGGACCAATGCACCAATGCAAAAAAAAAAAAAACATGAAGAGAACATTATCATGATGCATACAATTAAAATCGAATAAAAAAAATCAACACAAAATGAGTAAAAAGTTTATTTAAAAAAAAAACAAAATTGCACCATAAATAATTGAAAGTTTTTAAATTGCATTTACAGATATAACACAAATCTAAGTCCCAACACCATCTCTTGTGTAACCTCCATGATGTGACTCTGACATAACTTGTAGAACACAGTTGAGTTATACTAAAGTAAAGATAGTTTGATGGAAAAGGTGTGCTTTGAGCATGATGCTCTTTCACTTACAGTATTGCAAGAGATGTGCATTCAAGTCTAACGGAAATACCATGAGGAGATTTACCGTGGTGACTATTGCTGTTGTCAGCAGTATTCTACTGGATAATACGAAGTAATATCACAATATTTTGTCACTCGTGTGGTCATGCAAAAAAGGAAAAGCAAAGAAACTTTTTTTGGCAAATCTTCTGACATTGTACGACTGTTGGCAGTGTAGGATGACGTGGAGGGCATTTCATTTGTGATAAATACATTAATAATGGATATTCATGTGGAAAAGGGATAAAAAACAACCGACAGAACTACGCACTGGTAGCCACATATACATTTCAGGAGTTGTCACATTCTAGAATGTACATCTATTACCTCAAAATCATTCTTTTAGCTATTGCTTAAGTATCTGTCTGTAACTATCTGTCTGTCTGTCAGTCTTTTTTCATTCTTGAGTGCATCGCCAGATGGAGCACCCATTCACTCATCAGACATACACTCAGTCGACGTGCTTTGTCGAGAATTCATCCATCCAGAGCAAACCGCCATCTTCATCCAACTGATCCAGTTTAGGACACACTCCCTCACAGCTCGCACTCGATCCAGCTGTCCAGTGGGGATCCGACTGGATCACTACTAGGATCTGATCCATCAGAGTTCAGTGATCTGTTGGTGATCCATTCTGTCATTGTTCATCAAATCTTCTAAATTTGCAAACTTGTTCATCAGGTTGTTATTCTGTGCAAATTCATCATCAGTCAGGGCTTCCAGAATCTGCAAAAAAAAAAAAAGGAGAGAGAGAGAGAGAGAAAGAATGAAACCAGCTGAGTGAAGGGGCGGAAGTGTTGAAACATTTTGTGGAAGAGATCGACCGATTACATCGGATCAGACATCGGATTGGGCTGATGGGCACCACTATCAATGAAATACCAAATTGCCAGAATTAAGATGCTGTTGTTCACTGACGTTCGAGCAATCTGCCAATATACTTGCACTGTGGGACATATAAGCAGATAGGAATTGAGAAATGTCAGATGAAGGCTTATTTCCATCTAAAATGCTAAGATATTTCTAAAATTTGTGATGATATTGGAATCATGATAAAAGCACTTCAGAGACTACATCATACCAAAAATGAAAATTTTTCATGACAGAACAAACTTGATAACAAAAGTATCAAATCCCATCAGACATGAGCTTTTGGCTGACCAAGGCTAATCCACAATTTATCACATCCCCAAAAAGCTTGGGCCGTATTTTGTCCCTAACACGGCTGATAAGCCAAAGGAACCTGACTACCATAGTACTAATCTCAAAAATCCTCAACATTGTCTCATATAATCTGTAGAAGAACTGTCACTTTGCACAATGTATGACTTATGGCCCATATGGCACATTGTGAAGTTGGACCCACAAATGTTGAACACTGCAAAGGGTTCCACTACCACAATGCTAATTTGACCATTTTTCCACACTGTAAAGCAAAATACATACCGAAAAAAATTAGTTTGCATGAATTCATAAATGGGTCTCATGGGACCAATTATTCTGAACAAGCAAGAAACACCCCAAAGGCACAACTACCATAATGCATCCATACACCATGCACACACTTTGTCCAAACTTTAGAACTTGAGATACCATGTTAAGAAGGCTTTCAGAGTTTCTCCCAGTACCCAAGATGACCTTTGACCTCCACTAGTAACAACAGGGGACACCCTCTCAATAAGGTGAGCCTACATACCAAGTTTGACTTTCATCAGGCTTTGCCCTATTGAGTTCGAGCATACCCAAGCAAGTGTTACAGGCACACAAAGTCACTCCCCCATGTCCCCAGAAAATTTTTGACCTCCACCAAAAACAATAGGGCACACCTTGACAATATGGCAAACCTACATACTAAGTTTGACTTGGTTGCATTATAAAGTATAAAAGCAAGTGTAAGAGTTGGGTTAAGGAGTACTCAAGCAAGCGTAAAAGGCACTCACACACACACACACACACACACACACACACTTCAACCTGACTCTGCTGACGCAAGCAACCAAAAACATCAGATATTAGATTGGCAGAAGAAAACCACATCAGGTAACTGCTAATAACAACAACTTTATTTACTAAACACACAATTCTGCATAGACATTCAAAGCCACTTTAGTAAAAAGGGAAAATAAAAAACAAAAGAACAAAAAAAAAAATGCCACAAAATGTAAACATAACAAGACATGGCAAGGCTGTATTCACAGAAAGTTTTTTTTTCCTAGAAATATCGAGACACTCACCTGATCTCGATATTTTTGTGCGTATCCCAGATATAGTTTATTCAACGCCGAGTAACTGTGGAAATCGTACTGGTGTTCGTTCGAATGCTCTGTCAGGAGTGCGTTCATGTCCTGGTCGCTGACCTGCGGCAGGTTCTGTATATCCCTGTAATACCTGTTGACCCAGTCTTTGTAGTTGGGGATGTCCTTAGCATATAGCAGCTTGCTGGAAGGTGAATTACTCGTCAGATGGTGATCAGAGTAAGAGCACGCATCCATCAGACACTGGCCGACGATGGAAAGGCAAGCGTCCACCGTGTCAGATTTGTAAATGTCCAATATCAGGTTTGGGTTTTTAATGAGATTAACCCAGAACCTCAATGGAAGACTGCAGACAGAAAAACAAAACAAAAAGTGTTGTCGATACACTTTTTCAAAAGATTCGTCCATACGATCCCCAAAACTTCTGCTTCAAAAGAGAAATAATGATCAGGCAAGAAATTATCTCATGAAAATAACACCCTCTTGATCCACAAAAATGTTGAAATTATGATGCATTTTACAATTAATGATGTTCTCGACAGCTTTATGAATGTGTCATAACCACAGAACTATGGCATAAAGGTAGCACCGTTTGTCTACTTTTGTTACTGTGCGACTTCTGTGTCATAGATTTGGCTGGCCTGTACACAAACTTTGGTGGTTTCAAAAGATACTTTCTACACATGAAGACTTGGAGTCTTGATTGAGGGTTGTTAACATGTTTCTCAGTATCATCTTGGATTTGACTATAGTATGCTGAGCATTTCTGGCAGAACCTTTAACATCAGTGTGACATCACAATCATTAATAACATGCTCTCTACTCTCACACTGCAACTGGAGCAAATCTCTTAAGCATAAATATATAAAAGACTGTACCTATTGCTTTTCCAGGAATGAACCACATCTGGGTCAGTTATACCATGGTAAGCTGCATAGTCGTCAAATATATCGAAGAGGTACTTGATGGCCAGGGGTAGGGTGTTACCTCGATGGTTAACGCTAAATATAGTCTCAAATAAGTTATCCACGTAGTTTTGTATGGTACCCTGTGTAGACAAAAATGGGAACAATGCAAACATTCAGTTGGCTTCTTTGACATCTGTTAAACTTTAAAGCAATCCAAATAATTCAAATGATCAAAAAACAAGCGATTTACTGCACACATAATGTAGATTCACTAGCTGCATTGCTATGACTTGGAATCGAAGGAATTTCTTTTTGAAAAAAAAAAGATATCCTAAAACCACTGAGGTATGGAAGACATTACAGCATTTCCCACAGCTTGCTTTAAGATTGTGACTATGTGGTATCATAAAGACTATTTCTTGGTTGGCAACACTATTTAGTCAGGCCAAACCATGTATAGGAAAAGATATAGGCTGATTTAAGGGATAATGGCCTACCCATTTCAGGGTCATGCAGGACCGTGGGGGGACAATTGTTTCTTAGACATTACTTTTAAATGACACACTGAGTTGGTATCAATAAATGTGGGAGAATGGTACTACTGCATGCAAACACAAAGAATTATCATAATTAGTTGAGTCCACCCAATAGTAATGCATATTACAATAAATAACATTCAAGACAGACTCATGAATAATTCATAATCTCAACATGATGATGTAAGTCACACAATAGTTTTGCTGTCCCTTGTTTCTGTGTGACTTCTACGTCATAGGGTCCGTCGGCCTATTCACTGGCTTTCATTATTTCCAACAATCTGTTTCACATTATTACGGACGTTACAGAAATATTTTGAATATTTCCTTGCCCTATTCTTTTAAAGTACTCTTCTAAGTTTGGCCAGCTGTATAAATGTGAAAAAAATCTTGACACGTTGCTACAAAAATTGCCATTTCATCTCTTTACCTTCATTGTCAATAGTCGCGGTAAATAGACCTCAGCCATCATTCTGTAGCCTGTCCCCTTCCCCTTTTCTTCCATTTCTGATGGTTTCACTAAATGCCAGTACTTCACTCCATTCTCGGTCTCATAGCTCAGCATCGGTGACGTGATCCGACTTGGACTTGACGTACTTGATATTGTTGCTGGAAAATGAAATAAAAGCAAAGATATTGTTCATGCAACCATGACTGACGGTATCCTATTACGACTTAAAAAGCAATCTATAAACCAATCACACATTCTGAATAATACGCATCTTTCCCTATATTGTAGAGCACAAAACTAAAACACCTTTCAAATTTTGCAAACTGCAATCGAAAGACCAACACGCTTCGTTAGGATGGCGATTTACCGTATCTACCGGACGTTGAGGTGTACACTCCTGAGTTGTATCCCTGTCTAGGCTCCAGTGAAAGTGTGTCACCATCTTGAATCTGAGAACAAATCAAAAGTATGGTATAAACACTAATAACATAAAAATACCTACCAGAAATATATTAAAAATCAATCAGCTTAGTCCATTGTGACTCAGGGTACAGTACAAGTTTCTTAACAATAGGCCACTTGTTATTTATGCATGCCAGACTAACTAAGGGTTACTAACGTTTTAGCATAAGCTACTTACTCACAAGCTGAATCCAGCAACTTCTTAGTTCCAATAGCTGAATCCAATAACTCTTCAGTTCCAATAACTGAATCCAATAACTTTTTAGCATAAGCTACTTACTGAGGGCATGAATCCAATAGTGAAGTTAGAAAAGCCTCGCAAATCTAATCTAAGATCATTTTAGGTCCACAAACCTTCACACTGATTCTCATTATGCAGCTTGCATATTCCACATGCCTTGAGTGCACACAGCGGGTACATGAGCTCTTTGAGGCCAGAAGACGTGTGCACTGGAGCATGACTCACTACTGTCTGGTTGCTATCCTTATTACAATGGGTAGCAACACCTCACTCTGAGATGATCTTAGAGTAGATTTACGAGGCTTCCCTTAAAATAATTCCATAGAATGTTTAAGTTTTTGTGATTTGAAAATGGCATTTTGGAATACTGGCTGTATTAATCATTAAAAATGTTGAAAATAGCCATAAATTCCATGAAAATCCATCAAATGTTGTCAACTTCAAGGAAAAATTTCTGTCTTGTACGTTCATCATGATAAACATTGACTGAGTATTTAAATTTATGACATCAACAGAGGGACTCGTATGATACATCTTATGCTACCCTTTGGTTACTTAATTTTTATTTCAAGGACAACTGAGAATTTCATAGGGTTCTCTTTTGGAAAAATGTATTTATCTCCTTTACACAACAACACTGTGAAACCCAGAAGAAAGGTAATTAGGAGATAATATTTAAAGGCCTAACGAAAGAAATACTGACACTGGGCAACACTCACTGCACGTCATCATATTTGCATTTTTATGAAACTTAAAAGGTCGGGTGATATGAAAATGGCATTTTAAAGTATTGGGTGCATTAAGCATTGAAAATATTAAAAATAGCCACAAATTCAATCAAAATCATTCATTTACAGGAAAATTAGTGTCTCACAGCTGTATCATGAATAAGCATTGGCCAAGTATGCAAATTTGTGACATCAAGAGATGGACTCTTATGTCTCCATATGGACTCTATATGTCTAATGTTAATGCTTTGTTTTTGAAACCTTCATTTCAAGGAAGGACAGTTGAGAATTTTATATGCCCAGAGGGTTTTGTTTTGAAAGCATGTATTTTCTTCTTCAAAAATATCGATATCACTAACCAATGTGAAACTCAGAAATTTAGTAATTGAGTGGAAAAATATACAGAAAAATAAGAAATACTGACACTGTGCAACATTCCAGGTCATCTGTTTTGCATTTTTCACACTTTGAAAAGTCATATCTCAAAAACGGTAAAAGATATAAACGAAATTCCTGAGGATTTTCACATAGGATCTTACTTTGCAACATCTAAATAAAGGGTGCTCTTTTCTAGAAGCACATCACACAAACTTTGAAAAGCCAAATCTCAAAATAGAAATAGATAGAAACACATTTCCAATGGATTTTCAGTTAGGGGTTCACTCTGAAACTTTTCAATACAGCCACTTTTTTTTCTACGTACATGTCACACAAATTTAAGATCTCAGCTTAGGCTACTCTGTATCAACTGACCCCAACAGTAACTCAGTGTACTACTGAGTCACTAACTTACCCCGGTCGCTACTCATCACTAACTTACCCCATAGTGACGTAAAGTGTTCAGTTTTTTATACTCTGAGTCTTGTTCAGATGTGTTATCTTCATCTTGCAGGGTCCTGTATCCAGACACTCCACAATTCCAAACTAAAGGAGGAAAAAAACATAATTAAGATCAGTCTGTAAAGCAGACACAGATGAGTTGAAAATTTGTCAATTAAAAGTCAAATTCTGCGAAATATAGCCACTACAAAACAAGATTGTTTGAACCCAAGTTTTGCATACAGGAATATTCATGACCATTCCCATAGGTCTGTTTGATTTCAAGCAACAATGATTGACTGATATGCTTTCTTGGAGAGTATGAATTTCATAGAGGCAACGAAAACGTTGAGATAATGTTCATATTCAATATATGGAAGATAACTGCACAGTTCTCTCTCAGATTTTGTGATGTGATCTTTTCCCCTATTTTCTCTTCCATGAAACACCGACGAAGAACAACTGTGGATGACCATGAGATTGACAGTACAACACACATTCTGGCTTTAACAAGAATAAAAGTGAATATTGGGATTGACAACAAAAGCCTACTAACAACAATTTACGGGTTGGATTTACAACCAAACTGTACTGACCGAGGTCTAGATCTTCCTTGGGTGGTCTGTGGCTGTAAGGTGTTGTTGGGTACAGAGCATCTAGGATTTTCTCCCGAACCTGAGAGATTGTGTCACAGTCCAATACTTTGACCTGAACTGATTCCATGCTTTTGTTGAGGCCTTTTGCATAGATGCTCTACCAAATAAAAAAAAAATGAGTGCATTCAGCACACCTGTAATATTAGTCTTGAGGAATCTTTCTCCCCAATATCTTTAGGTTATGCAGGCTTTTTTCACTTCATTAATGCAAATTATGAACCAGTTTCAATGCATCATTACCCATGAACAACACCTGGAAAGTAACATGTATATAAACAAAATATACCACAGAATCATTGTATCCAGTAATTAATTTTTTTTTTTACTAAATATGGAAGACCTTGGGTTCAGTTCTGGCCAAGGCAGTCAAAGGTTAATATCATTCACAACATTTTTGCTACAGCTGCTAGGCATTACTCACTAATGTTTCATATTCTATCTGCTGGCGAATGATTTTGAGCTCGCTGAGTCCGTATCTGGCCTCCCCGGTGGTGGCGTCCACCGGTCCCTTCTCCACCTGCTGTTTGATGGCATAGAAGAGGGTGAAGAGAGGTTCCCCAGCTGACTCTTTCAGGAATGTATAGAGCAGAAATGACAGCCAGTTACTTATCATTTTCTCCACCACAGATTCATTTCTGCAAAAGGACCAGAAAGTATTAAATATGCTTGTGGCAAAAGCACCACATATATGTGGACTCTACATGTCAATACTTACTTGTGAAGATAAATACGGTTATTTTGAAGAATCAATAACAAAAGAAATGACTTTTTTATTCACTTTCTTGAAACTGCATTTTTGTCACCTAGGTCAACACATTTGTTTCACTAATGTTGTTTAGACCTACTTATCTAAACTTAGGGGGGGGGGGGGGAATGGCTGCTAGTGTTACACAATGAATGTGGCAATTGCAGTTACAAGTTTAAATTGTAAACATTACAGTCATATGTTTTTAGAAGAACATGTAAATGAAGAACAAAGATATGCTACAAAGAAACGCCAGTATATATAGGGCTGGAGCAGAGGAGGTATGCCTGGCCATGACTGAAGGGGCATGAGATTGTCAGTGTCTATACCAGTGTGTTGTGAGTGAGCACAGCCTAAAAGTAATCCCAACAACAACAACAAAAGAAAACTTCAGAAGCACCTTTATAAAATGTTACAGCATATCAATAAAAGTTTTTAATAATACATACTTTTTTAGAAACAGGGTGATTTTGACGAGGTCAAAATGACTTCCAGAATGACCTTTCACAACATTGAAATACAATGAATGGATGAAGAATATTTTCAGGCAGCTTCTGATGCTGTAAAACTCATCAACTACCAAAAAGAATGATGTTTATTACATGATAAATCCAAGGAAAGAAAAAATAGTGCACAACTATGCTAAATTTAACTTTTTCCTCTTTTTTTTGGACAATAAAGAAATGCCACTGACAAGTGTCATGCTTAAATGTACATACAGCTGTTCCATGATCATTAAATTTGTTGTAAGACTAGTGCCTATGCTAATTTGCTTGCTGGTGCTCATAATCTTCAATTAAGTTTCGAAGAATCTAAACAAGTGGCATAAAATAGTCATCATACCCTTTTTTTAAAAAACGTGTTCAGGTAACACATACAGAACAAATACCAATAATAGATATGAAATGTGGTTATAGCCACTGAAAGTGATTTCGTATATGCTGACTAAGCATAAGACAGACATATTTTCTAAGTTCTAAATTTGGGTCCAAATTGTTTCACTAAATAAAGCAATGTTTCAATGACCATCTCACTTCCTCCCTTCTCATAAGTAACAGTATCCCGTTTGATTTCATGTGTTTCTCTATCAAGTTGTTGTGACTGTTCCATGATGGGAATATTCATCACAAGACTAGCAGCCACTGACCACGCTAATTTACCAAATAGTGCTCTCAGTCTTTGATTAATTTAACAAATTTTTAAAACTAATGGCATAAATGACCATCACACCACGGTGTCTAAGTGTCACATATGAAAAAAAAAAACACCAGGACTTAAATACGACAGTTTGCCACAAGATGTATGCCGACTGGGTTTTCGGTATATTGCGGACTGTTATCTCAGGAAAGCGGTCTTCCTATTCTTAAAATCAGAGTAGTAACTAGTTGCACTAAATGATGTGATTTTTTACTGGGCACCTCACCTCCTCATAAGTAACCTTGTCCTGTTTGATTCCACATGTTTCTCTATTAGTTTTTCCAATAGGACCTTTATGACCGACGTGCAGTAATCCATCTTGCTCTGAAGTATGACCATCAGGAGGGATGCCACGCTGGTCTTATCCTGTACCATGAATGTCGGCTGCTCCTCCAGCGTTTGGATGAAGAGGAACAGGAATGTCCTATTATTGATCAGTTGATCAAACTCCTTGAGGGCTGTCTTTATCTGCAGGGCCTGCTCGTCAGGAAGCTGCTGAGGGAATAGTTTTTTAATAATATAGATAGTGTTAACATACCTGGGGTATCTTCAGATAAATTTGTTTGTGTTTGACGAGAAAATCGTCGTCACATTTCACAGAGCAGACACTAATGGGTTTGTCTTTGGGTTAAATTCAGAGTCGTACTATGAATGTGGTATCACTGTTATGAGACAACCAGCTCAGTACAAGTGAGACAAAAGGACAGCTTTGTGTGAGACCAAAATATGAGACAACAGCTTGACAGGAGATGAACCAAATGCCCACAGATCGACAGGATTGAACAGGTTCACACATACATAAAAAGCAACTACCAGAGTTTCCTCAGAAAAACCAACATGATTCAGTTCCTGCTCTTTTGTAACCCATCTACAACAACTGAAGTTGATAATCCAGGACAGAGCCTTTCTATATATAGCAACCGATATTCTTGTATAGGCTGAGATACGAATCACCTCAAGGTTAAAAATGCTCACCGTCAGTTCACTCAGCACTGGATGATCCAGCTTATCAGGGAAGAGTGTCCTGATTGCATACTGCTGGTAACTCAAGAACGGTATGCTACCTACATCTCTGCCGTAGTGGTTCATGCTGATCTGAAGCTCTGCAAAGGCTACAATTAAACAACAAAGTAGACAGATTGATCATTTCAAAACGCTAGTACCTTCGTCTCGGGTTTTTTCGCTTTGCCAATCAATTTTTCAAACTCCAAATAAGGACAGTGTTTCACCCTTGGTTGCTGAAAGCAAACATTACCAGAGCTTTGATGTACTGCCACCCAGTGTAAATTGCACATAACACAAATCAAGTGCAGATGCTTCAAATTAAATTATTGGTAGAGCAGCATTGTAAAGCATGTCTTGCCCCCTTTAACACTAACAGCCTTGTGACTGGCCCTGCAACTAGCCATTTCGTTTCGTTTCTTTGTTTTATCACTTCATGCATTAACAGACTAGTGCAGCAATGCTGTTGTAGCTCACACAATTTAACTGAGGGTTACAGCCCTACGTTCTGACACACTTTTGTTCCCACACCTCATGTTCTGACACTCATATGTTACAACACATTCATTACATCAGGCACCATTTTGGGTCCCAGCTACGATGCTTGGCATAGTAATGACGCATTGATCAGCTGTTGGAATTTAAGTGTACATGTCGAAATAAAACTGTGTCGGAACATAGGGGTGTCCTTTCTGCTGTGTGATACAGTATGTAAGGATGCATGCATTAACAGAAAATTACAAACACAAGATGAATAAAAGAGGCATGAGGTAAAGGGAAGTAAACAAAAAACCCTGTTGGGCTTGGATTATGCACTCCCCGGCAATACAAATCAAACAACGAATAAACCACTACAACAAAAATGAACAGATAAAAAAAAGAAAAGAATAGACCAACCCTCGAGAAACCTAACCACTAATACAGAGAAAAAAACAAAAAGAAGAGACCTACCCCACCCCACCCAACCTTGCCCGCCCTCTCCCTCCCTTCACACCTGTGTAACAGCGGAAATACAGAATTGAGGACAATCGTAAAAGGAATACAATAACATGAATTCAATCCAGTGCAGCACAAGAACAACATTTCATTTTTAAGCCAAGCAATAATTTCAGCAGAACTGGGTGCTGTGGTGGATGTGTGTAACTTCTCTATGAATTACCACAATCTTAAATTAATGCTTCTCTGCCTGTTGGTCAAATAAAACGTTTTTTTAACCCCTGTAATTTTGTTGTTAGGTCATTGCAGTCAAATTACCTTCTTTGCACTCCATGGCGACCTGGAGTTCCAACCTGTCCCGCTCCTGCTCCAGATGCTTCACTTTACGTTCATTCTTGGTCGCATTCCTGCGGTAGACGGTGCAGAGGCACACGAATATGATGAAGAAGATCACGCCGACGGCTGTCGCTGCCAGGAAGATGGCCAGAGGCAGCTCCTCCTCAAGATACTCGACTTGGCCTACCTTGGTTACGATACTTCCATGATACACCTGGAATAAGGAATAACAAGGATCACTGAATCCACATTCTACAAGCTAGTCATACCCGCACCCCATTCTCAAGAAAAGTCATTGGTATTTACATCAAATGTTTTCAGATTGTTCTTTAAATAAATCCATAACTTCTACGGCAATTTGGGGGTTCTGCCTGTTGTCAGTAACATCCACCATACAGGGAAAAAGAATATAAGTTTCTCAGGTGCACTAATTTTCCATTAGCATTTACGGTTTCTTACCGTCACAGATGGCAACTCTTCCCCAGTGATGCTCTTAGGCTGAATCAGCGGTGCATCGCATCTCAGGTTGTGTGATGTCAAGAAGATTGTGAGACACTCTCCCACTCCAATGGTGACTCTCACATCTCCCGGTTTGTATGCCAGAGTAAGGTTTGTCCCCTGAAATCAACATTTAACAAACGTTAGTTCTCCATGCCAGAGACAGAATGAGGGGGTGGAAGGAGAAATCAGATTAGAATCAAATATCTCCAAGATACAACCAGCCTGTCACTACGATTGCTTCCAAGAGTGGCTGCATTCAAACTGAGTTCCAATGATGGGAGAAGGTAAAATTGACAGGGCTTTGCACTACACACTGGAAAGGATGTTTGTGACTGTGGAATTAACCAACAATCATAACAATGAAACACCTACTGATTCATGAAAATAATGGTTTTTGCTGGATGTAGCAAAATCAACAAAATCAAAGCTCATACAGTAAGTTCACTATCATTCATTCAAACCAATAGCCGTATAAAACTGTGTCCACTCTATGTTACTTACATTGATTTCAAAGTACTTCCTATCAGAAGCATCCTGAATCGGGAACACCCCTTTAAACGGGTGATAGACTGGATTGGACACAAATGCGAAGGGCTGGAAATTGCTGTCTTCACCCAAACTGGTAAAATTCTGAACCCCATCCAGGATGAAACCGTAGTCTTCCTTGGGGACTTTGTAGGGCAATGTCACGTTAGCGCTGGATATGTCTGGTGTCGTGCAGACCATCTTTTCTGCTGTCTTCACCGTACAGGGCTGGAAAATGTGAAATGAAATCGATGCAGTTTGCAACACTTAAAGTCCCACCAGAGCTCAGCAGGTGCTCAGGCAACGATCAAGACAATGGCCATGCATTAACATCGTTTAACTAATTCTTAGATTACCAGCACTCCTGGCACAGTAAATGGAAGTGCGGTTGTTGAGTTGAGACACAACAGTCCTTTAATAGTCAGTCTTTAAATAGTACTTAAATTTTTTCTACAATTTGAAAGAATCTTTCCTTACACTTCTGAATTCCAACTGGCTGATATGAAACACAATTTCAGTGTGGTTTACAATGTCCAGGTTGGTTCCGTAAACGTCCATTAGAAGGTTTCCACTGGGGAGAGAGAGAAAGAAAAATAAAGAGATGTGTAAGCAGAAGCCCACCTACAGTGTGAAACAATTGTGTACTGCTGTTTACACTAAAACATACCTTTAAGTTTTTAACAATGCCTGATGCTCTTGCGGTCATTTGTAGCAATGGTAACTGGATTTGTGGAGCGCTTTCCCAGTTTGGTGAAAGGCCCTGGGGGTTTGTTCCAGGCACTAGACATAAACTGATCACAATTTGTTCAGTCTAAAGACCTACCACAGTTCCCTAGGGACAACTAGATACAACTAGGACAGCTAATGTGTTCATGTTTGACACTCAATATGTATTATCACCCTGCCCCAGTCTCTAATGCTAACACCAAGCAAGAAGGCCGCAGGAACCACTTTTACGTCTTTGGTATGACTCCAGTGGGATTTGATCCCGGGTCTTTCTGCTAAGCGGAGGATGCTCTACCACTAGATTACACGAAAGATTATGAAAAGCAGTACATGTCAACGAAGTCTCTCAGTCTCTTGATCTCTCTCTGTCTCTCCAATACTCCTTGAATCTATCCACAAACGTCAGGGCGCTATACAAACACCTGCATATTCATATCTTCTCAATCTTAATCCAACCAATCCTCACATGATATCATACATGTTCATGCCTTCTCGAGAACACACATCCAGACCATGACAGTTACTTTGGTGATCACATCATATTTCACCATGCAGGAGAAGTCTTGTTGAGAGTATGACTTACATACAAAGTTAAACAACTGCCAGGATATGGGGACTTCATTATTTTAGACATCACATTTTTCCTTCAAGTTGGAATCAGTGTTTAGTGTTTTCATTGATTCCTGAAAACTAGATCAGGTTAATTGCTTCTCATACCAGCCAGGTATACAGGTTACCCGACCAAACCCTCCAGTGTATCGTTAACATTTTCTTTCCACAGTATCATATATCAAATTTGCGTGGAGGGATCTTACTAGTTTACTACGTAGACTTTCAAAAAAAAAAAAAATCCATTTTGAGCTACTTTTAGTGCATAGTAGGCAAAACTCCTTAACGAAAACACAGTGTGTTCATACAACAGTTGTGTCGTTTTTTATGTTAGGAAGGGACAGAGTAGTAATTTGGAATCCAGGCAGAGGAATACAGTGCAGGTATCCAGGTTACTTGTGATAACACTATGTAAACATGTTTGTTTGCGGGGAATCCTCAACTCTCACCATACGTAATCAACCAATGATAGACTGATTTGCAAACAAACCTTACCAACAATCAAACCTCACAAACAATCAAACCTTACCAACAATCAAACCTCACCAACCACCTTCTCAAAGATGACAGATTGCAAAATGAGTGCTTTCTGCTGCATCTGATACATAGGACAATTTGTGGAGAGAAAGATATATGGTTACATTTCCTTGATATCTAACAAAACAGACAAATGTCAAGATGCATTTTTTTTTGTGAAAAAACAAACCTGGGCAAATTCAGTCAACCCTGGTTACTGCTTTTAAGTCTAAGTGGGAGTTTGTCAATAAATGTGAATGGCAAAAGAGGTGTTGTCCAATGTTCCTCAAACAAACACATGACCGGTAGACATGATTTTAGGGACACAAGAACTATAGATGTGGGCAAAAGGCATTTTCAGAAGAAAAAATGTCACGCTGTAAAGATATCAGCTGTACTCATTACAAAAATGGCATTTGCAATTCCATTAGACAAATGAAATTTGACATACGTATTTTGGAGAGAAATTGCTTTAAAGCTGAAATATGACTTTAAAATTTGTCAGCTGAAATTTCAAATTCTGTGGAATATGTCTACAAAAAGAATTTTTCAAGTCCCATTTTGCATACATGAATATTCATATCCATTCCCATTGGACTGACTGCTATGCTTTCTTGGTGAGTTTGATTTTTTGGGGATAACAAAAATGTCGAGACAATTTCCACGTTCAAATATCTGGGTGATGAGTGCCTAGTTCTTTTTCACATTTTGTGATATTTTGTCTTGGTTTTTTCTACTGGGTAAATCTTGACGCTGATGCAAGGGCATAGTTAAATTTGCTACAACTACTTTAAAGCTCGGTCAAAGACCTACATCTCTTCTGCAGGCAAAAATGTGCATCAAAAATAGTAACGAACTTACGAAATGTTAAACACATGCTTTTCGATCCATACCTCTGAATGGATGACTTTCTTGATATTTCGATCAAGGTGGGGTCCTCTTTGTACATGAATTTAGAGAGTCCCTCGACAAAGTGTCCGTCGTAGGTGATGGACACGTAGGAGTCATAACCCACTGGTGCAGGGCTGGTGTAACATGTTATCAGACTGGGAGATATGCTACAAAATGGAACAAGATACAATCATGATATATATGTTATACCTCAAAAGGATTCCCCCTCTCCCTGACAACATTCAAATTCTCTGGAGAAATATCTTAAAAGCCAGTGATCCTCAGAAGTGCCTCATCCTAGGTCTGAAGTACAGACTTAGGGATAATTTAAGTGATGAATCTAATCTCCTTTCATGATTTATTCTTTTTCTTCATTTTTTTTTTCTCTCACGTTTGTCCGAATGATGCGTTCTCTTCTGGAACCTTAAAGTGAGCCCTGCAATGATGCACTGGGAATACTTGATTTAATTAAAATTAAATTAAAATACTCAAGTTATGGAAATGTGGAGGAAGCAGAAAAAAAATAGAGGGGAAACTGCCAACATACAAGCAAAGTATTTTAACTTTGAAAACTTTTGCTGCATGAGCAACTTAATTCAAACAACAATTATTAGCTGTCTATGGGCTAATTGTAACAAATTGAACCAAGGAAATTTATTAAACTTATTACTCTTTGGAGGGTAAAGTGTGTAACCATCTCTAAAACTGTGACTGATGCCATTTGTGGAAACAAAGACTGTACCTTTCAATATTGCACGGATAATTGCCGATGGATGCGGTGATGTTGCTCCCAGCGTGCAAATCAATGCCGGTAATGGAGATCAATGTCCCACCAGAGCTCGGACCAAAGTTTGGAAAGACACCGGTGATTTTGGGATACTAAATTACCGAACAAACAAATAGCAATGAGGCTAATATGAAAATCAATCACAAGGCAACAATCGTTGAGTCAGGTAATTGTATGAGACCCATCTACATCACATCTCTACTAGCAATAATTGTCTTCGAAAACTTTTAGGCACACCTTGTTTCTCTCCATGTCCATACTTTGACTGTTCTCAAAAATCGATCATAAGATCGTCGAAAAAATGGTGAAGTGATAAGTTGAAAATGCACTTAAACTGTTTCTAGCTAAGAAGGGTCTTAACTCCTTTCACTTATGGCTAGTTTTCGTCCAAATCCTATCGTATTTGAATGTGCTAGAACCACAGTATGACACCACCAGCAGATGCATTCTGGGAGTGCTGCCAGAAACATTTTACTCACCACAAAGTAAAAGTCCTCGCTGGATGTGCTGTAGTATTCGTTGGTACCATCGCTGATTTTCATTTCAATCTTGCCGTGGTGGGGCTTCTCACCGTTATTGCTCTCTATCTTTGTGATACAGGATACTCTGGTTGATGGAGAGAAACAAAAAGAAATCAATCAATAAATAATGCATTTAATACCCAGTTATGAATCTGATTGTGTTCTGCAGCCTTGCCCACCCTTTTTCATTTTTATGTGCTCACTCTCATAATTTATCAGACCAGAACGTTTCTCAAATGTTATCACAGATTTTTCGTCATAACAACAGTTGCAGGAGTCTCATTTTGAATGGTCCTAACACAGTGGAACTCTCTACTATTAGCAAAATAAAAAAAAAAATTCTGGATTGATTACCATAGAGAATGTTGGGCTATTTTTCTTTGTTGTTTTTCATCTGTACATATTTCTTTGTCCATACTAACCTTAATGCTTATCTTTCATTTTGTTTAACAAGGACCATACCAGCTTTTGGGTTTCTTTGGACCCCCTCCCCCCCCCCCTTTGAACACTGCCTTTCATATATCGCGTTAAATTTGATGTTGTTTCTTGATTTCAGTCTTTACCATACTGTTATTGAGAGTAAAGCATCTGTTTCAGTAATGCAATGAGTAGGTTACATAATAGGTCAGTGCCATCCATAGTATGCCTGACAAGTCTGTTTGTTTAATATGTAAATTTTGCTAGGTGGCTATCATTTAGTACCTATTTGACAGGGAGAGAGGAGAAATAATTTGTGTTTAAGTTCCTGTTAGCCTTCAGATTGAGAAAGAGGTAGAAGTGAAGTGAGAAAAACTTTAACTAAGTTTTAGATTGAGAAACAATTGAGGAAAGAGAGAAAAGCCAAGAAAAAAAGTAAAAAGAAAGAGAACCACACAAATATTCTTTTTTCTGAGTTGTGGAAAACAGCAATACTGTAAAATGCTCTCAGCTCTTTTGTAAATATCACAATAGTTTAAATTACCTTACAATCGATACTTTGTGCTTGATGAGCAGCCTACATGGGCCATTTTCTGCATGAACTACCTTACTTGCTTAAAAGATTTTAAGTTCACAAATACACACATCTACTTTTACTTGTCATTGTAAGTTGCAACCCTAGCAAAAGTAACACTTCAACCAGTTCACTCCATCTGCTGCACTGTTTCATGACCATCCCATATTTTAGCATTCTTATGGACTGGCACAGCA
Source organism: Stichopus chloronotus (assembly GCA_021234535.1). NCBI lineage: Eukaryota > Metazoa > Echinodermata > Holothuroidea > Aspidochirotida > Stichopodidae > Stichopus > Stichopus chloronotus. The sequence continues at coordinate 26,951,695 of CM037830.1, forward strand.
TCAACCTCCCATATATTGCACCTCAATCATACTAAGATCACAAACTTTTGTACCCTCCCGTCACCATCTTCCTGGTCCCTCCCAACAACCTCTATCGCAGACCCAACCACCTCTTTCCTTTCCTGCCCATGTACATTATAACTTTAAATATTATGCAAGTTACTCCCTATCAACATTAGGCAATCACCTGCAAGTTTGCATTAATCCTTGATATCACTTGCACACACTTTTACCTCCATGTAAACCTTTAACTACTTACTGTGAGGCTGGTACATATGTTCCGGGCACGAGCAGACACTCCACCCCATCCACAATAATCTGTTCGATGTTGCTGGCATTACGGCCCATGTTCTGTCCTTTGATCTCAATCACAGTGTCCCCTGCAACATGACCGGCCACTGGAAAAAACTAGAGGAAGAGAAATCAAAGAAGTTAGCACCTGACACTAATACGGGAACTTCACACTGACAGTATTAAAATACAGGAAATTCATATTTGACCATAAATACAGGAACTTCATATCTGACACAAGTACAAGAACTTAGTACCTGCGAATAAGTATAACTTTATACCTGACACAAAGTACTGAAACTTAATATCTGACACAAGTACAAGAGCTAAATATTAGACAGAAGTATAGGGACTTAATATCTGACACAATATAGGAACTTAATATCTGACACAAATATAGGAAACTAATATCTGACACAAATATAGGAACTTAGTATTGGAACTTAATACCTGATGCTAAATACAAGCAATTCATATCTGGCACAAGTATAAGAACCTCATATCTGACACAAGCTTCTATATGAAGTTAATATTTGACACAAACATAGGAACTCAATATCTGACACAAGTATATGAAGTTAATATCTGACACAAGCACAGGATTTTAGTACCTGAGAATAAGTATAGTAACTTCATACCTGACATTAAGCACAGGAAATTCACATCTGACACAAAGTATAGTAACCTCATATCTGGCACAAATATATGAATTAATATCTGACACAAGTATAGAGGAACTTACCATCTGAAGCAAGCACAGGAACTTAGGATCTGACACTTTGTCCATACTGTTACATGACTATACTTGCCAGAATGCATTCATCATTTCATGTCAAAAGAAAATGTTTCTGATTTATCAAGCAATTAAGAAAAGATTCACTTTTACTTCTGTTTCTATTGTCGTATGACAAATTGTGTGTTATTATTCTGGGTACGTGTGTCAGTATGTGGACATGACAATCAACATACTTTTTTAACACAACAAAAGATGAGCAAAGCCTAAATCTCTCAAACCCACAATGCGCATCTCTCTTTTGTGAGTTTGACTGTCAGACCTGCAGCCTATAGCTTACACTATCTATAGTTTACACTATCTATAGCTTATAGCTTACACTATCACCTATAGCTTACACTATCTATGACTGGATCCGGGCAGAGGACATTGTCGTGAAGCCACGTGGTGCTGTCGATACACTGGGAATTGATGGTGCACCTGCTGGACTTCTTGCACCAGCCACACTGGTACTCACTGGATGCAACCAAACACTGGCCACAGTTAGGCCGTCCCACGTGACACTTATAGAGGACAGCTGTAAAAGAATGGAGAAAAAAAGACACAAAAAAAACAGTAAAAACACCAAAAATTTCACAGCATCAACATCAAATAAAATAACACACTCTACAATTTAACTTGTTCATCATCTCAAAGAGTAACTTTCACTGGTGTTATGAAATCAGAATTTTGTCCATTTGAATAAATCCCTGCTGAGATATAGACTGATTAGTTTCAATCACCTAATTCCACACTACTACTGAAATATATGCAGCAGGTAAAGAAAAACAGCAGATCTGAAAGGTTGAGTGGGAGGGGGGGGAAGAATGACATTAAGTCTCACCTGTGGTGTTCCCGACATTGTCTATGACATAGTTTTCATTCCATGTGATGCTTAATACAACTTCTAATTGCTGGGTGTTGTTTTCATATGTATACTGAAAGAAGAAAACAAAATAAAGAAACATTTAATATCATCAAGACTAGATACAAATTCTAAGAAATCTTTGAGATGTATTGCATTAAACATTTGAATTACTGCACATTACATTGGACAGATGCATCATATTACATTAAACAGTTGAGTTACTGTGTATTATATTAAAGAATTACATCATGAGTTATATTACATTAAACAGGTAAATTATAGTAATATTTTGAGTTATATTAAATTAAACAATTGCATTATATTACACGAGATATTGCACTATACTCTTGTGTTTTATTTCATACAGTGAAGTTATGCTAAACTTAACAGTTGAAATATATTTCACTTTTCATTACCTATATAACCAAGTTATATTTCACACGGTGGAATTATAGTGGAGTTGTATGTAATCAAATATTTGAGTTATATTACCACAAAGTTGCATTATGCCACACTCAACATTTGAGCTACATCAGATTGAGCAGTTGAATTGTATTTCATACAGAGGGATTGCATTACATCATACAGTCAAGCCGTGTGTAGCATTTCAAGGAAACTATTGTGACGTCCATAGGTTTCTCTTAGAGGAACAATTTTTAACTTCATTTATTTTGGTCTTTCCAATGATCCTTTATCGCATATTGTTGATATGGGACATGAGGCTAAACATAAGTCGCATTATCAAGTTCTGTCAGAAAGAAGTGAATGCAAGCATAAAAGAGTAGGAACAAAACCCCTTTAAAGGTCAACGTATTTAGAAGACATCTACCTCCTCCGATCTCACATTCACATTTTGCTTTTAACATACTTTCGTTGGCAATGCCCAGGTCTAGATATTTCAAACATGCAATGTTGAAATCTGATGCACCATTAAGCATGTGACAACAATGTATCCTATTCTGCGAATTTAACCTCATATCATATCAAAACATTGAGGGATACTTTCCTTTGGTTATAAAATCGTGGTTTTGATGCTACTGGGGCAAAAAAGTGATTCAAAATCAACCTTAACTTAATTAAACATTAAAATTCAATTTGTTGCGATCATCTTCTGCCTTACTTCAACTCTCGATTTCAAAATTGGGTTGCCTGACTTGCTGGGACCCCCAAATCCCCGAAAATATTAGTAAATTATACAACTCGCTCTGTTTCATCTCCCGGACATCACCGAAAACTGGATGTGACATTGTTACGCTGCATCGTGGGATTCATCTCCTACCAATTATCGTCAACAAAATGTGATGCCCTAGTTCCACGGTTGTTGAGCTACTCGTTGACTGCTTCGATGGCAAAAAGGAGGCACCTTCTGCTTCTTCTCACCTTCTGCAGGGATCCTTATTAACTTAATATCATTGTCGATAAACTCCGGTGAAAATACTACGACGGTGGAAAAATCCGGGATGGAATTGCCGAGAATTCCTTCAAGCTTACCGAGAAGACGAACGAGGGACTTTCTCAGATCCTCTTTGGGAGAGGTGGATTCTTGAAAAACTTACAGACGTTCCTCGTGTTACGTTTATGACTTCCTTTTTTCTTCCACTACTTATTATCTTTTATTCTCAGCTATGCAGCTTCCTTGAAACCTCTAGAGAGTCATAATATTAATATTTTGTCAAAGTCAGATCCATTTTCCTCAGGATTTTTGAGTCATATTTGATTTATCTGAAGTTTGCCTGACTTTCTTTCTTTTTCCCTCCATTATCCGATCTCAAATCGCTGAGCCTCAGATAATCTCCTTAAAAAACATTTATTCATCCAGGACTCCATTTTCTCATTAAAAACTAATTATAAAGAGGACATTCATCCAGAGAAACCATCTCATATTTCCTGCGTACGAAACAGCTATAAGACATCATCTGGGTGCGGAATACACTTGCTGGGGGCCCAAAGGAACTTGAGTAAGATACCTGGCACCTTTAAGTATCTCTTAAAATGAAAATTGGGTGGGAAGGGAAGCTTACGATTATTGAATCATGCAATGGTAAATGAGACTGAGGCACATGCTATTCAATTTACAAGCTTGGCTTAGATGTGCAAGGGTGTCACCACTGGAGAGGTTGCTGTATGTGCTTAATATGTCAGACGCAAAGTATGGAATCACCAGGCCTCATCGAAAATCCGTCATTGACAATTTTTTTTTAGATTTTAAATGACTATAATAAATATGGTTGTTGGATTCCTAAGTAAATTGATGCACTACTTTCTCAAATATATAACAAAATAAAGAAATATAATAAAATTCTCATTTATAAAAATAATATGATTCAATTAGTTTTCACAATGTCCCCCCTTTCTCCCACCTCTTGTAACTTCTCCTCTCCCCCCTCCTTCCCCCCCCCCCCTTCTGCCTAATCTTCACACTCCTTTTCACATTCCACATTCAAAACAGCTAACCTGGTGAAACAATGAACTGCAGTAACAGAACCCAACAATGTCGATAGTGCAGTAAGCAATTATGACAACGATTTTTCAACTTTGTTAACAGTGCAACATCACCAAATGTAAAGAACATCTGCCTTTAACCAGTTAACTGTGGAAATAAAATACCATGACCTCCATCTACTGTAACTGCAGACTTTAATTCTTGTCAAAATATATTTTTTTCACAAATTTCAACTTCAATGTCTGGCAAAATACAACAATGTAAATATTACACACAAAAACATGTCATCCCCTTCTTTTTCTTCTTTGTGGAAACAAATGCAAACACTGAAGCAAAAGACATTATCTTATTTGTAAGTGTTCTTTTCAAATCACTTGTTCCTTGCAGAAATCCTTCCCCCTCTTCACTTCCTCTGATTCACCATCGGACTCAAAATTCTAACCAAGTAAATACTGTAAAACTTCTTTGGTCAAGAGTCCTGCTTTTATTTTAAATGGAGGGGGTAATATTGAAATCAAAAAGAAAATACACCCAGGTGGTCCCTGTGGAGACAAAATTGTGACCACCGCAGCAAGTTCAAGCACACTTCCAAGTTCCACTTACTCGATCAGCATGATCTCAATATGAGTACGAACATATCAATCCTGGGGCATTAGCAAACAGACAATAGGGCCAGATCAAGCGCTGTGCACATCAAACGATCTTTCAATGATGTACTGTTGATTGGCTAGGGTTTGCCTGACATACTTTTGTGCATACATTACAAGCACATATCCGTCAAACCCGCCATGATGACGGTAGAGCACGACGGATATACTAGTCACGTGCAGTAAACTGGTTAATTCAAAGAGTATCCAGAATCGTTAATTAATCAATTTCAGATGCATCAAACTGTCCTGACATCAAGGGCTGGCGTTGTACACTCTACGCCTTCCTAATGGCTTGGCATTGGAATTTTCCAAAAATATCAACTTACAGGATCAATGTCCACGGGAGAGCCTATGAATCTCTGTTACATCAGATTGAAAGAGTAATTGCTGACTGTACAAAACATCACAGCTGAAAGTATTGCTTCAATTTATCATCCATTTATACATCAACCTAACTTGAAATTGTACAGGTAGCTTTAACTGTTTATGTTGCCAGCAGGTTCTGCGTCAGTGATTTATCTCAGCACTTAAAGATGCTAACATCGATGTCAATGTGTGGTCACTCACTCACCATCTTATTCTTGCACCGCAAAGTCTCAGCAGTCGATTCTCTCGGCAGCCACCACAGAATTCAGATTTTCATACTTCAGGCTGCACTCGTACTGCGAGAAAGAAGGCTGCAAGTATGACAAAATGGTTTGAAGAACATTATTTGTCACCTGGCTCAATGTTAAGGTACTTGAAAATGACTATAGACACTTGTACTGTTCACTGAAACCAAATTTAAAAACATTTTGTGAGGCATGACAATAACAAAACAAGTAGGCAATCCACGGGGTTGCAAATCTCATCCACATCGTTTTGCATACCCGTTCTCCTGAAGTACGCTCAGCTGTACATTTCATCAGTGATCCAGACTGCTCGTTGTGGAGATAGGTGTTGAATATTCAAGTTACTTAATGATATAGTACCCCAAAACATGGTGTTAGCGTCGAACGGCACAAATACCTGCATGCGCATACACATGTGCCTAGATATCGAGAGTGCGTCAAAGTTTTTACAGAAAACGTGTGAGCATCAGAGTATTCCTCACATCCCTAAGCCCAATCACTGTGAGTCCTTGGAGTGCCGTGAAAAGCGCGTTATTTATGACTCAATATTTTCCTCACAGTGCATAAACATCTCAAGTTCTTGAGCAATTGTGCAATAGATCTATGTATGGTATACGTTGTGAACATATACTGAGTGAAGGTATTATCAACGCAGGGAAAATGACATTGCTACCAGACGTAGACACTCAGTCTAGAACTGGTTGTATAGGTTGAAATACCATGGCACATTCATGGAAAGGCAAATATGTAAAAGTTGTGTCGACACCATGTACTACCAGCACCTAACACTATAATGCATTACAATAATCATGCTCTTGGCCCTTGACCTTTGCCATCATCAGCCAGGTGGACACTACATCTCACACCCAGGCACCCACCCATGAAGTTTGGAGTTCGTCAGATTTATCGCCTAGGAGGAGATTGTGACACACTTTTTCAGAACATTTTTGCCATTTTGACCTTTAACCACGTGACCGTTGATCTTGTGGCATCATCAACATTTTCCACAAATTCTTGTATCCTCTACTATCTATAAATGAACGTTTTACAACTATTAGGCTATTGACACATAGGGAACATGCTAAAAATTCATTTTTTGTTTTCATGACCTGTGACCCTTGACCTTTGACCTATGTCATATCAGTCTAGCGGACTCTTTACAACATACCCAACAATTACCCACCCAGTTTGAAGTTTAACCAAATTACAATCTAGGAAATCGTGACACACTTTTTAAAGCATTTTTGCCCATTTGACCTTTAAACATGTGACCTTTGACCTGGAGACATCATCAACTTTTTAAAAAAATTTCTCATACTGCCTACTTTCCACATATGGTAGTTTTAACACTCTAGGATATTCACACATTGAGACAATGCTAAAAATGTGTGTTTCATTTTCATGACCTGTGACCTCTGATGTCATCAGTCGGATGGACACTATACGACATACCCTGGCACCTATCTACTAGGTTTGAAGTTTATCCAACTTACTGTCTATGAAGAGATCACGACACACTTTTTACAGCATTTGTTTTTTTCAATTTAACCTTTAATCACACGATCTTTGACCTGGTGACACTATCAATATTGTTAAAAAATGCTTGTATTGTTTTCTTTTCATATATGGTAGTTTTATCACCCTAGGATATTCACACATTGAGATGCTAAAAATGTGCTTTTGTTTTCACGACCTGTGACCCTTGACATCATCACTCAGGCAGATACTACACCTCATACCCGGACACCTACCCACCAAACTTGAGGTTCATCCAACTTATCGTCAAGGAGGTTGAGACACACGTTCAGTTGTATACACACACACACACACATTTGGACCACCTTCTTATCCCCTAACCCCAGTGGGCAATTCCGATCCATGTCATTTGTATATCATGAGGTATCCTCACATCAGGGCTACTGGCCCACCAAAGTTCAGGTGAATACTTCAAAGGATGTAGGGAGGACTACCACTTAAGTGTCATATTTGGCGACTTCAACCGCTCAAGTAAAGTACAACATCTCCTTCATGTGTACTATGTATAGGGATAAGAATATAACACTGGTGGTGAGTAGTAACGCAAACGAAGCACCATAGCCCACTGGTTGGACAAGACATGATTAAAATTCATATTAAAGATAACATTGCAAAGATTTACAACACAGACAACTACTCAACTGATCAAAATGATGAACACATAAAGAGACTAACAATGGATACTTAACAGACTGATGAGTGTGCCCCTCAACATCTTCCGAATTAAGAGTCAAGCATTGCTAAAATGGGCATAGAAAAGGGTGCCTAATTTGTGAAGTGCTACCGAGAGACCAGCATCAAGGTGCATGTTGTATGTATGATGTTTCATGCAAGTGACTTTTGTCATGCAAAACTTTTGCCAAATCTAGAAAAAATCTTGAATGCAAAAGCAACTTTTCCATCGAGATCTGGTGGCGGTGACCGACAGCGTTTACGGTCTGAAATAAACACAATCTCAACACAATCATGACAAAAAGTAGCTTAAAATAGCATCATCTATGAGACCCAAATTAAAACAAGTCGACCACATAAAAAGTTAAAATGGAGAGATAGTGATTCTTCTCAATCCTAGAAAGGGTGAAACCATCCCAAGAAATTTACACCAACTTCATCAAACATGATGGGGCGACAGAAGCTTGGTTCAAATAGTGATGTACTGTAAACATTTCTGGCTCAGGATTCCTATTTAAATTGCCTGTAATTCATTACCTTGTCAAAAAGCAGGTGAGACTTGGCTCTTGAGCGGCAAAAATAAAGTTTGAAATTTGTGGGTACCTACTAAATCATCGTACACAAATTGGCAATTTCAAAACGGTGAGGAGGGACGGAAGACATCAGCATTTCCTGTGTTCCTGATGCTCGGATGGTGAGGTACGTTTACATGGTTTAGTTGAAAGACAGGAAGCGCATTTAACTTAAAGGGCAAGATTACTACAGAGAGAAACGTTGTAAATCGTAACGTCCAGCTCCTGTTTGCTGCCTTGTCATCCTGCACGACAACTTCCCCCACATTGACAAAAGCAGAGAAAAAAAACGTTGCACTATACTTTTAGTTGCCAATATTCTTCTCTATTGTAATCAGAACATTATTTAATGTCACAGGTGTATATATACATATATGTTTTGTGATATTAGTTTGGAAGACTTCGTCATCGCATCAAAATGTTAGGCCATATATACTATTCAACGATAATGGACAATAACACTAAATGTCACAAGCATGTTGATGAACGTCAAAATTTTAGTCAGATAATTGACAAAAGTAACAGCAGTGAATGATTCATATCAGTCCAAACCTATGCCATACCACATACATGTTTGTATGTTTTATGTACTACAATTACCAAATCTAAATAACCGGCTTGCAGCCATGGACGTCTGCTTAAGTCCAATTTATTGAAGATTAAGCTATCCTGCCTCCCTTGTTTGTCCAATAATTAACCAAAGGAGACTTCTTACTGCATATTAGCAATATACATCCCACATATAGTCAATGTAAACGAAACTACCCAGGCCTCCAATTTTGGCTGCTTTACTTCCCACTGATCGAGGTAATGACAATATTTACTGGTACTCTTTTATCAGCAGGAAGCAGGGTAGAAACAGCGTGTGCTTAGAATAATCTCCATGTAATTCTGATTTGCCTATTGAATGTTAAATCTGCAGGTAGCTTTAATCATAGCTAAATACTTCAATAAAGACATTCAATTTTTACAATCACTTTTTATTCTGCAAAACTGCTTTTAACAAAATGATTACCCTAGAAGAGTTTCCACCTTCAGACACCTCATCATTCAGCAAGGTCCACTGACAATCATTGTTCCCTCGACCTCCTTGTCTCATTTTGTAATTATTTGTTTTTCTTTCTTCTTTAATGGAGTGGGAGGTAACAAAACCTTTAGAGGTAAATCAGCATTTCCCCAAATTGGTGCACACTACACCACATACTCACCAGAGCCTAAACCAATGAAGATGAAGCAGATGCCACAATTGCTGAGACAATATCAGCCCCAAAGGAGATGGCAAGGAGATTGCCCCAGAGATGGCAATCATGCACCGGTATAATCAAGCATGGCGTAAAGAGACCATAAAGCAGGTGCCACCTGAGAATCACAGGTGACAATCACGCTAGCGCCGTTGCAAGTATGAAATTTCCAGAAATGATATCAGGGGCACTTTAACCTCAATTGTCAAACGATATCACTGACGTATGCTGAAACCGATGCGCATCTCGATACGTATGTGTAAAACTATGGATCGAGAACGATAAGTCATATCGCAACAGCCCAAGTCTAACCTTAAATCTGACATGATTTTCATGTAAATGAAACTAATTCCTTAAAGAGTACTACAACATTTAAGGTCTGATTTCTTGTTCCCAAGTTATTACGCATGTGATCCAAATCTGTACTAAGAAACATTTCTTTTTTCTTCCTTCAAGTGTACAGATGATATCGCATGGATCATTTCACAAAAAATATCAGGAGTAAAGTCTCATAATGACATCACACTATTTCAACAACATTGATAAGCACCAACAGTGAGAATAAAGCGCGAAAAATGACGACTAACCATAAAAAAAAGTTAGCGGCACATTTTCGAAAGGTCACAGGACAAGAAATTCAATTACTCAAAATGACAAAGAAATTTGTACAGTTTTATTAGAGCCTAGTATGACCGGATGTTTGATAAAGAAGTTTACTTCTGTCTGGGTACAACAAAAATACCATCCATCCAGTGAAAGACTTCACCAACCCTCCATCAAGGCTTTAAGCAACAGGATACACCATTTAAACCTTCAAGTGACAGGCTACACCACATGATTAATGTAATAGGCCTCACTACACCCTCCAGTGATTAGCTACACCAAATCCTCCTGCCACAGGTTTCACCAAAGTCCTCTAGTGAAAGGCTACGGTATATAGAGTACTCTCTAGTTATAGACATCACCAAGTTTCCAGCAAAAGGCTTCCCAACACCCTTTAGCTATAGTTTTCAAAAATCCCCTCCAGCTACATGGCCTTCCCCAAACCAACAAACTATATGTTTCACCAAAATCTTCCAACAGTAGGTTTCACCATGATGCAATATATGCTCAGGTTGATTTACTTGCAATGCACAAGGCAGCAAGCAGCTGTTAAATCCACTGTGGATAACTTTGAATTAAGTCCATCTGGAAAATTTACAATTCTCCAAGGTAAGAGAAAAGGGAAAAATTTTTTTTACCAATCTCACATCGACATAAACTATTACACGACAAACCAGAAATAATGTCTGAACGTACAAATGATGTAAAAAGTATACAACTCCATGCATGCATCAATGCCAAAATGAATTGTTTCAATAGTACACCTGACACTGCTGCCACCCTGGATAATACGTCATTTCACGAACGTACGTGAAAACCATTCCAAAAATTTTACTATTTGCCTACATTTTATTTTGATTTGATGCCTTAAACATTGAGATGTGACTTGTGCCAGTTTTATCCTCTGACAGTGTTCGTCTAACCAATGCGATCCTTTCCAAAGTTTTTGCTTGAAGAACTGTATTAGATGGTGACAGATGTAACAGATCAAACCATATATTGGACATTTCATTTTATTGACAAACACCTTTCCCTGCCTTTATATTATTATGATATTATGATCTTTCCACTGAGTCATCCAATACTTCGTACCACGATCTGAAAGTGCAGGCTGACTCTGACTAGAAAAGGTAAGCTGAACTTTTCTTTTGGTTATTGTGAATAAAAAGAAATAAAACTTATCTGCAGATTACACAAAGTACACACAATTAAAAACATGAAACTGGGCCAAACAATTTTCAGATCCGATTAAACATCTGGCCAAGTCGGTTTGTACTTCCATTTATCTAATGAGTAATACGATTGGCTGAATCCAGGTTTATTAAAAAGGAAGGAAAAAAAATACACACACGGCAAATTGTGAGACAGAATAAAAGTTATACGTTGAAAGCATGTTAATTTTAATAGATTATGTTTCCCAGGTTGTCAGAGAAAGGTATCTTCTGTAAACATTCATTCTGGTTGGCTGGAGGATGATGTGGCCAAATAGCGTGAATGGGGGAGAGTTTGCCGTCACTGTACTTTTGTTTTGTAGCTTCTAGGCTCAAAATATTGCACAAGCTGCCGCTGTAACCATCAAAGCAGATGAGCCTTAAGTGAATGGAAACAGCAGATCATCTATATTTTAACGCTTTCAGAAGCCGACTCGGGTATCGCGCGCAAGAACCTAAGCCGCATCACAGTGAAGAGGAGACGTGCGCCGACGCTTGCATCATCGGAAAACCAGCTCTAAAACTAACAAACTGGCTGACTGACGGACCGACTGACGAGACCTCAGCTGCGAGACAAACTGAGACTCTTCTTCACGTTCCCATCGGAGCGACTTGAAATTGTCACCATAGGGAGATTATTCATCTTTACCATTTCTGATTGTGTTAATAGCTGCTTTAGGAAATGGAGCATAAAAGATTGGTATAAGTACAGAATGACAGGTAAGGACGAAAACAGCTCTCTCACTAGAACAGCCCCTGGGCATCCTACCTGCACTCCAGTTAGGCATTCCAAAAGGGCACGGTGAGATATCAAGCAACTTTTCCACTTCTGAAATTCTCACGTTTCCGGTGATTTATGTAATTGGTCATCTCAAAATGTCTATATGGGGGCGAAAACAGCTATCATATCCTCCTTTCAGCAAACATGGGGGCCTTTTCCCTTTTTTTTTTTTGTCCATGTTCATTTTGGTACAGTGTTAAGCCGAACAGAGGCGTGTGGTAAGAACTGACAGCCATGATCAAGAGCAGATAAAGGTAACCTTGTCCAAGCCTGGAAGTTGTCACGTTCCACGTGTTCATTAAAGGGATCAAACCTTTATAGATCAGCAATGAAATAAATCTCGCTTAATGATTCCCAACTTAAACTGACAGAGACCGTTACTATTCCATATATGGAGATGAACATTTCATTGGATCCATTCTTCAAGAGACTTGACTGTCTAAGGCAGGCTTTCTCAAGTGGCGGTGTGCATGCCACCCGTAGCGCACAACGTAGTTTGAAGTGGTGTGCAAAGGTACTGAGAGAATTTTGAAAAGTTGAACATTTTCTAACCATGCTGATAAAGTTTATGTTGTCTCAAAAGTAGATAAATCTGTTACTACCTACAGTCTAATTAAAAAAAGGACCATTTTGCATCTGAGTCCCTTTTAAAACAAAAGTTTTCACAAGGGGCACCCCTCCCCTTGTACCTTTCTCCCAGGATGGCATTAGTGGTGCAATTACATCAAAAACATTTAATCATGTGGCACTTCAGCAAATGTAATTGAGAGAGACAATTTTCCCATGATCAGATTCCATGCCATTGAGTCTATAACCTTTGATAGCACAATATCAAAACAAACAACATCATCACTCCATCCTTTTTGCCTCTCCAATCAGTGTCTGGTGGTTCCTAAAATATGCAAGTTTCAAAAACGATGGCATTGCTAATTGACATTTGCTTCAAAATAAACAACCATTGACACTGCCTGTGCTGAACAAGTCAAAGAAAGCAATCAAAATGAATTCACACTGCTGCTGGGATTTCTGAATTGTAGCATAACAAACTAAAAATAATGCAGTTGAGAGTTGGTGCATGTAATGGTCAAACTGTGAAAAAGCTAGAGATGCATTTTAAACAAATAGCTGTACACACAAACACAACACTGCCACCACTTAAAATAAATGCATATCAATTATACCTGACACATCACACCTTGAGGTAACCTTTGTACGCATCACTAAAACTGCCAATCTTGCCTCTACTTTTTTCCAAGCCGAGTCTGACTATTCCTCATGCTCATAGCTCTTCAAGTTTGAGACAAATTTTGAGTAAATAAATGTCTTTCAGTTTAATAAAAAGTGGGAACAAACATAACAATTTTCAGTGCCTTAACAGTTCTTTATACACCATGCCTAAATATATTTACAGTTTTTTGGTCATTGCTTTTTTACTTGTCCCTCCCATTCTGTTTTCTCTTTAGCCCTTTTTCTTTGTAAATCTATCCATCTGACGGTCACTTACACTGACAATGGAGGAAAAAAACTAAGTTCCTCACAGAGGAAGCCCCTTCATTCACACTACAGCACGGTCTAATATCGAATCTTAAAATATAGATTGCAGTTCACTGTGCCGCCATTTTTTTTTCCATTCCAGATAGCAGGTAACTTAATTGCCTACATTCACAGAGGGACAAAGAGGGGGGATCATAGATTCTTAACTTATTGAATGCAAATGTTTTTTAGTGTTCAATTCTGTTCCTGATTAAATGCAACAACTGTGCAAAATTGAGAGGCAATTTGATGAGGAGATAGGCGAATCATACTGGTCCCCCACTGCCTGCAGGTTCGTTTAGGCGAAAAACATGAAAATGAGTCATAAAGCCATAATTCATACCCACTGTATATCTTCTTTTATGTTGCTGAATGAGGGTTTTATTTTCTGTTTCTCTTTTTTTTTTCTTTTTACCATTCACTGCCAAGAATTTGTAAAGGTCAAAGTCACCTTTCCCGACACTATTCTCGGCTGCTGGAGTTCCATCTGACATACTGTATGGGATGAAGGTGTCAATTGATCTGATATTCTTGTTAAAATCTGTCCACCGGTTTTGTTCCATTAGCGAGTTTCCCAATGAAAGGATATCAAATTGTTATGCTGCTGTTCAAGTCTGAAAGGTTTGACACAGTTGAATTCAAACAGCGACACACCTTGACAGAGGTCTGCCTATCTCCTTACTGTGGAGGGCCTTTGCCTTGTTTTGGGGTGGAACACCTAGCGTGTTTTCAGAATTAATGGGATCAAACTGTCACACCTGATCCATTCCAGATAAATCCTCCAGAGTGTAACCCTCATGCTCCCCGGCCCCCCTTCCCCAATTACTGGCAAAACCATCAGAGAGCATGCAAAGTGACTCAGAATATAATGCAAAGTTTCAAAGGTGAGAAATTGTTGTTCCTGTAAACGACTTCAAATCTTTCGACACCACAGAATGTACAAAGATTAGTTTATTGGAGATGGTGGAGAGACTTAAAATGATCATTATTGACAATGTAAGAGCAAATGGAATGAAGTGGCCATCGAATTGGGAGCTCAAATCAGGCGGCACAGAGGGTGTGACAAATAAAGGGAAAAGCCATGAAAAAAGACAGCTGTATGGATGCACTATGAATTTACTCACTCAAAAAAGGGGAAGAGGGAGAAAAGTTATTAAAGTAGCTTCAAAGCAGGGCATAATATTTAGGTGTAATGGCAACTTCCCAATTTGGGACAAAAATCTACTATTTCCTATTACATCTACTATTTTGCTTATCGATCAAATTCTCCCAACTAACAAAAAGGCTATCACTGACATGAATTATGCTGGACTCTTGAAAAGTTACTTTTTTACTTTTTTGACAAGTTGCTGGTTCTTGATCTGGTTTAGCTTTATTCTTTGTTACTTAATTTCGTTGCCTTCCCAGAAACAGACAAGTGAAAAGTAGAGACTTATCACCGCCCACAAACTAGCAAGACCTCATAGCAGATCCTCGTAAGAAATTGTAATGTTTCGTAACTGCTTCTTTCAACTGAAGCTGTGGCAACACTTAGCAATTTGTGCATCTTTGTACAGTTTGACAGCTGGCATATCATTGAAGGCAAAAATGTGACCTTCAGGAGACATTTCTGTCAAAATATTGATGAGCTATTCTTCAGTAGTGAAAGGTTATCTAAACCATTTTGCTCTGATGAATACCAAGATCAACAGAAAAAAGAACTACTGATGAGTAAACTCCTTTATTTTTTATTTTGTACCTTTATATTATTGGTTTTTGACAAACAGGTATGTGTTCCCCTTCTCCAAGGAGACTTCACTCTACATGAATTTTTCATTGAAAAACAGGATAATCAAAAAGGGGGGAATATTACCAACATAGGCAAACAAACTGACAGAACGCATAAATTATTTTAACAACCTCACACTGAAGGAAGTGACAATTTCACAGCTCTATACCTGCCTGTGTAAGGCGACTCCTGGGGTTGACATGCTTTATTAACAAACAACTCATAGTTTACTGAAGTACTCGAAAAACTTGTTACAAAGTAATTGTCTCTCAGCTCCCTGTCAGAGAAATATTTATAAAAAAAGTTCCTCCCCATCAAAAAAAAAACAATAGTCTTTTCTCTCAGATGGGGAGATGCAATCATAGATTTAATCATTCTCTGGGACAATGAGCAGATAAAATGCCATTGAAGAGAAAGTGTGTGACAGGAATTGATTCAGACAGTGTTCATCACTCTCACCATCCTGTTATAGACATCATCATGTTCACTGATGACAGGAAATTTCAGGATGATAACAGGACAGATTGGAAATGGGGTCGGAGAAGGGGGAGGAACTGGTGACGTTTCTTTCTCATCTTGAGGCCTTAATTTTTCAAAAGTTCCCACACATCCATCTGAATGGTCGTTTTGACGTAACTGCTGATGTGGACTATCTAGCTGGTTTTATATAAAAAATGATGTCACCATACTATGTTTTTATCGGACCCAAAATGAGATTTGACATCCAGGAACAAACTTACCTTCAATTCTGGTAAATTGGCAGCTTTCACAATGAAAGGTATGGTAACACCAGCTGGTATCAAAATCGGAGGGTTGTCATGCCGAATGTGAGGGCAGTACTCTGGTCCACTTACACTGCTGTCCGAGCTCTATAATGATGAGAGGCAGGATCAAAAAGTAATACCTGAGCAAAGTCTAACTCATCACTTTGATGTTGTTTTTCTCTCCATTATTTCCAGCCTGCTGCATTCTATGCTTATTATAGAATGGAGATGGCTCAGTACCACCTTCTTTATGCACTTTGACTCAAATGGTCAATTTTAAATTCAGAATTTTCCTTCCACAAATATGTCACAGAAATATGACAAATGATAGGACTAAACTACAATGGACTACAGAGTACAGACTTAGCACAAAGTAAGTGTTAGAAAGAGGATCAGAAGTAGTAGCATAGTGGAAAACAGCACAGATCTGAGTATGTGCTTAACAATCCATGCATGTGCTTCAGTGTGAAGGAATTTCTTACAGTTATTACAGGCATTGGAATTAAGTGAAAAGCACGGACAACTAGGTTGGAAATTCTGAGGAGTGTACCATGCAAAATCGCCGCATACATTAAGAACTCCTCTGGTTAGCTGAGATGACCGGAATTACTGCCAGGCAACCAAAGACCATCAAATCAAGCACAATTATAGCCCGGTGGGACGATCAGAATCCCAAGAAGAGCTTAGAAGATTGAACAGTAACACGAATGGGACAGAGGGTGAGACATTCACTTTACTATTGGCCGTGTTAACATGCAGAACAACCAAAGAATTCAGCAAGATGAGTAGATTTATCAAAGTTGGAAACCACAAAAATTCATTGCTTTATGCTGAAAATCAGACAAAGACAAACAAGATAGTTAGATAACTAGATAATTAGTGGGTCAATAGGGTGATCTTGTTATTCGTTATTTGGATAATGCATAGTTGCAGAATAACACAACCAAAAACATCAGCCCAATACAGCATCTAGCTAATTTTTTATCATCCACCTGCCCTTCAGTCTGGACACAAACCACCCCACAACAAAAAAAAAAAGGCACATCAGTCCATAATAAGCATGGTCTGATCCTGTGCTTTGAGCACTGTGTCTAAAAGATGATACACCTGACCATGTATTCTACTACAACACTCTCCCTCAGGAGGCAGATAACGAAGTCACCTGCACATCAAGTTACCCACAACTGGCTGAGGTATTAATAGCTACATTTCGATTTATGGCTAAGCATGCATGCTGTTTGAAAATAGTTCTATTCACATGGCATCTAGCTTTGGATGTCCTCTGAAGTGGCCATGTTACTTTGTGGTAATTTAAAATGCATGCCATAATACAGTTATTTGCATGATATGCTACATGCAGTCAGCGAGTAGCGATGATACGTGCTGTCCCTAAGTAGCAATCGATTTCCCGAGCTGCCTGAAGACACATCTCCTCTGTGTTTTTCAGCCAGGCTGAACAAACGTGTTGTAATTTGTTCCCAACGTCACCTACAGCTGGCTGGTACTGTCAGTGTGCAACAACATTGTGCACAGTTGCATGCAAATACCTGAGATATTATCTCACCAACTGCATACTGTTTCCAAGGAAACCAGCTTCGTGTCGTATATTTCTTCTTTCTCAGTCATGAACTTGCATTTCAAAGTCAGTTCACTACGTAAAAATCACTGATATTTATCGGCTATTGCCAAGGTTGCATCACATGCACTCCATAATATGCATGCACTTTCAATACAATTCTTGAAGTCAAACCCAAAATACGACCAATTTCAGGAATCAAGCA
This sequence comes from Stichopus chloronotus, assembly GCA_021234535.1. NCBI lineage: Eukaryota > Metazoa > Echinodermata > Holothuroidea > Aspidochirotida > Stichopodidae > Stichopus > Stichopus chloronotus. The sequence goes on from CM037830.1 coordinate 26,969,792, forward strand.
TGAAAATGTTCTACAAATTCAACTCAATCGAGTCCAGTATCAATCACTGATTGGTAGGTTTTGCTTTTGCTGTCTTCCCTCCTATGGCCTGAAATACTCACCAACTGACTGGATACAATGCCCTCTTGGTCACATGACAGAGAGTTTTGAGTGCACTTGTTTTCGAAGATGCACCAATCGCAGTTGAAGTTGTTCGTGACGCAGTCTGTGCATGACGCAAATCTGTTACAGTCAAAGAAATCGAATGTGGTGTTCACGATGGTACGGTCTGTGTTGGTACTACGGAGGCCCAGGTCAACCTGTCAGAGAAGCTGATGAGGCAACATAATTATGATACTAGTGATATAATGATAACAGTCAGCTCTTATACAGCACTAATAATTTGAGGCATCAAAGCACTTGGCAAGTAATGAAACTATGTTCGAATAGATACTGTATGTCATAAGAGAGTTTCAAATACACTAAAAGATTCAGTTTCTTTAACATGCTTGGGAACATCATTTCAAAGAAATGAACAGGAGCAAAACTAACTTGCTCATCCACTTTTTTGCAAACTCTCTTTGTCACTTATTTGGGAATACATATTTTTCTCCCAAGCAATTCAGGAATTGATGGGCTCAAGTACCTCTTGACCTCTTGACCTGATGAGAGGCTGAGAGGTCCACTTCATACACATTAATTTGTCTTTGCTTTATTAACGTACCTCAAAAAAAAAAACACAGCCCAACAGAGACCATTAAGCTCTTCATTGACCTTGGCCTCACCGATTATGGAAGGGGGAAAAATTACAGCTGAGTAAGTGACAAAAAGGAATACACTGGCCTATGAACAAATGAACAAAGTGAAAATCCAAGAGGGGCTATCATTCTAAACTCACCAGACTAACAATTAAAAAAAAAAAACTAAAAATTTTATGCCAAGAAACCATTAAAATCTCCACACAAGAGGTATCTATAAGATCCTTCCAACTTCTCATAAGAGCTTTCAAATGAAAAACAAATTAGTGGCAGTCGTGTCGCATTTCATAACCACTTATCTTCAAGCCTGCAATCACCAAGCATCTGCTTTCACGTACACTAAATTGGCTATGGTCGCAAGCACTCCAAACATTCCTTCTTTCTTCGTTTTGCTTTTATTGCTTATTCTCATAATATTCCTTCTGAAAAAAGTTTCGAATGGCTTCACTAACAGTTAAAACCTGCAAGTCCATCTTCAGATGCTACATGTGGTTTAATAACACAGACTGCAAAAACTTCAGAGACCGTCACAACACTTCAAAGGTAATACAAACTAGCAACTTCTACACAAACAGGAATTGATTTACAACTCTTCTGAGTTTCCTGCAAATTATCACAACATCTATACCGTATATCATTTCATAAATCATAAATTTTGTATTTCTCCTTTAGTTGGAAGCTGCAAACCAATGTGCTCATAAAACTGCAGTCCCTTCTCACTGATGACTTGGCCTTTATTCAACATGATGATCTTTTCTCTCTCTTTTTTGTGTTCACATAACATTTTTTTCTCCACAAGAACAGTTCAGTCTGAGACTAGTGCAAAAGAAGCACTTAATATCAATTCACAAGCCACACTTGGGGTGATTGTCAAAAAGGTACATTTCAACAGTTATCAAAATGTAAAGAAAAAGAAGAAGTGTTGATGACTTTTGGAACCTTTTTAAAGTACAAATGTAAACTAGATTCAAAGCATGCTACTTAATTGTCTAAAAATCATCTGAAAAAGCCACACAGGTTGGCCACTGTGGTAAGAAAAGAAGCACCCCCCATTTCATCTAATTGAAAACAAAACCACTCTGATACCATCTCTTGAAACCTAACCCACAAAGAAAATAAGGAAAGATTAATGACAAACCTGTGTTACTCCTGAAGATTTCATGACTACCAAAAACTAGGCCACTGTATATTCACTGATACTTAAGCATAAAGCAGGAACCTGCTGTAGTATGCCTCTAATCTGGTTCAAAATACCTTGTCTCCCTGAGCCCCCCTGAAACCAAAAATTGTGGCTTTTCACGATGTATGCATAATGCCCCCTTGAAGCGGGGCCTTGAGTAGATAAATATACAAAACAAACGTTGATGTAAGAAAACAAATTTTTACATTGCTAATAACTTTTCTTCCCTCTTTACTTGTTTCTAGTTTTGTTCCAATTTTTTTTTCCTGTTTCTATTATATACTTTCTTCTTCTCTTTTTTTTTGTGTGTGGCAGCTGGTAATATTTCAATCATTTTTCACCCTCAACAGATTTATGAAAAGCATAAAGTGCAATGATTCAAGATTAATATTTTGTCTCCACCGTGTCTTTTTTCTTGCCCCTTTGGCGAAGTAAAAGTGCAAACGTGGCATGGTCAATGAGCACAGAGGAGATCAATGCCTCTTTCTTCTTTTTTTTTGTTTTTGTTTTTTTGTTTTTGTTTTTACTTGATGAGGGAGGCAGGCTCAGTGATGCTATGGAAATGGTTTCCTCCCAGGAGATGGCGTAGTCACCTTACCTTGGATGCACTTTGATGTAGTACCCATGAGGAGGGAAAGCAGCACAATGGAGACACACAAGTGATTTTATTTTTTTTTTGACAAATCTTAATAGGAACTACATCATTCCAATTATTCCATAACTGTTCGAGCACATAGCTGTAAGTTTCCTCATAGCTGTTTTCTTTTTCATTGCAAACACCAAGTGAAAGATTTTAGTACTTGACTTGTTTCAACTGAATACTGATATACTGTCATTTCACCTAACCTATAAGTGCTGACCCTTTGTTAGGTATATTGTGCAGGTGCTGTATGATATTGTCTTTTGCATGGTAGTCAAGTTTGTATCCACACCTGCCTTCAAATATAGGACACTGGTTGTTGTGTGATGTTTGAATTTCATTAAAAGAACTTGTGACCTCTACATCAAAATGATTGGAATAATGATGCGATTACCTATTTGGAACTTTGGAGGTGTTGATGTTGACTTCTGAAGGTGAGGAAGAAAGTGCACCCTCTAGGTCACTTGTGTTCTATTCTTTCTAGAGATGCCATCGATGGTCAGGAAAAAGGGAATTTATCAAACAATAGGCAGAAACTGAAATCAAGCATACCAACTGGAAAGGAAGCTTCATAATATACAGAAGTAGAGACCATCGAACATCCTAGCTAGCAAAGAGAAAGGAAAGGGGAGGGCAGCGAACAGGTATGGAAACAAAAACAGGAAAAACAGGAAGTAATCATCGGTGAACGGCTATCAATAGAACTTCTAGCGAGTATATAGAAGGGTGTCATAAGAAAATAACTACAGTACCAAAACAAAGCTTCTACAGAGGAAACGTAACAATACCTCTAACAGTTGTACACATGAGCTAACTGTTTTTTCTGCTTTTCAGTCAACCTAAAACGTCAAATGAAAGTGCTAGCCCTATCTGAGGGTCTCCTCCCTCTTGTGGCAGGTTTGCTATATTTTAAGCAATGCATGTCACAGTCTACAAGGTGCTTCTGAAGGACACCAACTGGCATCTGACAAAGTACTGAAATCTGTTCCTCCTGATTCCATTTTACCACACTTCTCTCCGTCTGGCTCTTGCATCTACGCATCAAGGCCTGAAACTGACTGATCGACCAAAACTTCAATGAACCGGTAATCCAGAAAGTGATGCAACTCCCTACTAAATGCTGGTGTGATAAATCCAGTAGTCCTGTTAAGGTCTTGCATGTAAATGCCGGTGAGATTGAAAGCTTTGAAACTGATCAAGGTGCCATTCAAATAGCAAAATTATTCAGACAAAGTTTCATCTTGATATGTTAGCAACTTCACAAGAAGTTGGAGGAAGAAATTGAATTAGTTATAATGAGGCCATGCACTGGTATGACATAGCACTAGTGACCTTCACCTATGCTCATTCACACACTCTTACAGATCTAACACGTACACCAACCTTGACTTGTCTTTACATTGGGGGGTGTAGAACAGGTGACTTTAGAGACCGCTGCAACAGAATCGTATGAGACAGATGCAGGAGTGGGCGTGAAATCCCCGAAGACACATTCATATCCCAGATTGGAGTTGCCCTCGGACTTGGGCAAGTTTACCACATCGAGGAGAATCTGCATGGAGAAAAATTACAGACATGAGATACAATAGGTACATATCGTAGCAAACCCCATGATACTGACTATCAATTTATGTAAGTGTCACCACATACAAAGTTAACAATCCCATTTTCATCCGAATCGACATTCATGCACGATACACCTCTCTGCTGTATATCCTACATTCTTTGATCATTATAGCAAACAGCCTGCAACTTTTGAGGTCAGTCAGCCCTTGGGGTCATGCATAGAGCACAGTGCATTTATCAAAAGACACTGACCAAGGACTGTGCGTAAACTACAGTAAAACACTCTAACTGAATATGTCGGTATCATTATCCAGATAATACCTTCTGAGGACGATCTTATAATCTTATAAATATTCACGTGGTTTTAAAACCACCACAGCACCACATCCTTTCATGGAATAGAAGCTGAAATGGTAGGGGCCCTTGCAGGGACCCAAATAATTCTGAAACAAAACTTAAAGTGAGATTCGATCAGGGAGTTCAAACACGAGGGACGAAACGGATTTACTTCCTGAATACATTTACCTGCGAGTCACAGGCCACGGTAGGTAACACACCTGGGGCAACTCATCACCTACTTACTGCTGCACATGTGTACATGTGTTTCAGTGTCTCTAGGTGCATTTTAATTTGGATCGTATTGAAAATCTCTCACAAGGCAAAGAACAAGCCTTGTTTGGAATTCGTCGATTATTAGCTCTGTGATGAGTGCAGGAAGGTCCTGAAATCACTTTAGAAATGGACCATCAAGGAAACAAAATGCATACAAACAGTAAAGTTTTCAGAAAATTATCAATTCAGGGACGGCAATGTATGAACAAAGTGTCACTCTAGGAGAATCATCAATGTCTTTGGTTTGGCAGGATTTGGATTTGTTCCAGGGAATGATCCTAAAATCATTGCTTGGAAGTATGTTGAGTGTCTACATTTAAAACAGTTTAAGTTTTAAACTTTTTAACACTTTTTAAAGTACATGAGACATGAAGGACACATTTTTGAGTATTGACAGGATAAATCATTCTAGACACATTGACAAAAACCAAAATTTCCATCAAAATCCATCAAATATTGACCAATGTACAAAAACAAATTTCTGTTTCACAATTAAATCTTGAATATACCATGAATAAACATAGGCCAAATATGCAAATCTGTGACATATAACACGGGATTCACATGATATGCCTAAACTATCCTTGGTTTCCTTAACCTTTATTTTAAGGAAAACACAGAATTTTATATGCCTCCAGGGTTTTACTCTGAAAGCATGTACCACCTTCTTTCCAGCTATGGATAACACATAACAATGCAAAGCCATATAACAAGTAATTAAGAGACAAACCATATAGCCTAACCATAAAAACACGAAACACCACCACTTGCAACACTCCACATCATACTACCTTTGCATTGCCATCAAACGTTGAAAAGGGGAAAGTTTCTCAAAATCGTTATAGATAAAAGCAAGTACAGTTCTATTAAGGATTTCACTCCACAAATTCTGAAAGAAACCAGCTCTTTTCCAGATGCAATTCACTTGGTCTTTAAGTATTAAGGGGGAAGGTATGGTTGAGAGTAACACTGCTGGTTGTCATGGTAACACTGATTTTGCTACAAAATACATCTGCTGCGTTGGCTGAAGTTGCAATGGTTTTGCAGGTGCATGGGGTCCTTAAAGCCCTCTGTTCTATTCTTTCATAGCATTCAGATGAAACTGTTTCTTCTCAGAAGCATGATGCAGAGGGGATGAAACACCAGGATGAACGGATGACAGACTGAGACAGACACACTGCCTGACAGACAGAGAGACAAAACACACAGACAGACTGTGACGACAGGACATATGCTACAGCAATAGAGTTTCACAGACCAGTGCTCACCTTAACTCATAAAACCAAGCTACACATATTTTTCTCCTTTTCAATCTTGCAAAACTTCATTAAATGTAATATCAAACCATCACGTTCAATTAATTTAGAGTTTCCCCCCAAAGTCTGACAGATCATGCGTGCAGTCGCATCCACAACGAGCTGAACAAACGAGAACCAAATTTGAATTTCAAAAGGAATGACGATTGATGAAATGATAAACTTAGACGCATGAAATATTACAAAAGCCGGATTGTCTGATTATTGTTACAAGACAAGTCTGGCTCAATAACAAAACACAATTAAAGAAGACGGGAAAACAGGGCTTTGATTACAAAGAAAAGCTATTTTATTGCTTACAGCTAGAAATGGATCACTAGCAATGGACCATTGCTGTCAGAGCCAACGGACAAAGTCATGTTTAGTCATACAGCAGGTAGTATCAGCTTTAAAGCGATAGCAGGTACTATCTAGGGCAAACTGTTACTGACTATGTGAATTGATGTACATAAATGGCATAGTTTACGTATGGGCTGATAGTTCTAATCCATTACTTGCAAGTTATCTCAATTCTGTTTAGGCTGTCTGATTATAATCACACTCAAAACAGTTGAGGCCAATTTCTCAACAGTATGAACTGTTACCTGCAAGAGAAAGTATCACAAATTGGGGCCATATTGCGCTACCTTAAAAACAGTGAAAAACGCCACCTTATTTCAAGACGTCAGTTACAAACTTTGGCATGACTTGAATAACATGGTTTAAATGTCAATCTGTAGATGAAAAGAAAGACATCCGAGCATGAAAGGCTGTGAAACATTTTAATTCTGCCCTGTTTCAAATGACGGACGGTGATATCTCGCTCATACATAGACAAGCACAGTGACTGTGAGAAGAGCTAGACAGGTAATTGACACCAAGAAAAATTCACCGCTATCAGCACTACTCTATGTCACACAAAGTGTAGCCTGCTACATATCCTATGGTCATTGAATACATAACTACTTTTATGTTAATACACTGTCTTATCTGTAAGAAATCTTACATCAGCATGGCAAAGTCAATGAATATCACACACATACTACATACTAAATATCAGACTCGACACAATAACAGTTCTACACATGTATTTATATGGTAATCCATTTTATGCTGCAGGAAGTCTTGCCACAAAATTGCAAATTTAATCCTTAAGTCAGGAAATAAAGCTAAAATTAACATTTAAGAAATCTCCCACCTTGGGAATGGATCATTCGTTAACGTCATCGTATTTGCATTAAGTCCCAGCTAACAGCTCGAGTAGATGTACGCTTTACATTGTACGACATCTAACACAATGTAAGCCACTGAATGACAAGGTTAGATACCCCAAGGTGTATTACATCTTCTAATAGATGAAAACAGCGGCTTTGTTCCCTGCAATCTTGTCATCGATAAATGTCACAGCAATGGGATAGTACACTCTGCAATATGAAATCTCGTCTTCAATGGACGTCTTACTGTGGCTGATATTTATGTACACGTGTCGTCTTATCAGTCACTGAATGTGCTATTCAATATGACAGCGTGTGGAGATTATTGAGTAATAATCAATATTTAACTGAATGTCATCGATCGATTTAACTTTATATCAGTAACCTTTTCTATTAAGTACATAGATACATGTCATATTTATCACTTTATGTTACGCCATCTCCCAATTGTTGATATATTTACATCTACATGCAAACTCAACATACACTAAGATTCAAAAAAAGTACAGTATATCTGCCTGGACAGACACACTAACAGTGCAACTCGGTGCGTTGATTAAATGCGTTCTAAGCTTCTTTCATTACCTTCCAATGTACCATACAGCCCTTCCTGGATGCAGCAAGGCAGTAGTTACAGCAGTGGTGGGGAAGGATGACGGGCTCACATGCTTCTTCCCCCTCCCCTCAAAGAAGATAAAACAATATCACAGTAGAGACCCAACTTAAAACTGTGGTAATAGCAAGATATCGCATCTGAGCCTTTTTGCTCAAAACAAAAAGGCTGCCCCTTCCCCACCCTCTCCTTTATACCCATCTCCCAGGATACATACTGTATGAATAACTTTGCTCAACCCCCCACCAGAAAAAAACAACTATGTCTAATTATTTAAACATTAGATTTTAGTAGGTTTCTAATTCTGAAGCATTGCATATGCGATACAAACTGACATACTGACATACATATACATCATACAAATCACTGTTATTTGTTTCTGTGTATATAGACAAACTGTTTCACTTGTTAACACCTTCTCGCTACTTCGATAGCATTACATAAGCACAGTGACCATAAATAATGCATGATGTTGTCTGGGTTTCAAACTGGCATGTATTGTGACAATCACACATTATATATACAACACACGATGCACGTAAGCTTGCCCATGTTATGCAATTAGATGTATGTTCAGGATCGATACTCCAGAAGATGTGGCCCTCCCCCACTCCCATCCTGTACATGCCACTGGTTCATTTATAGCGAAAAATGTAACCACTTTAGTACAGCTGGATTCTAACAAGTGAAAAGAGAAACCACAATTTGGAGCACGGTAGTTCCTTGAAAGGGAGAGGGGAAACATTATTGCAAGAACCCATATAGTATGTGGGTATCTTACCTGTCCTTCCATTCAGTAATGTATTTACCATAAAATGCAGTTACCAAGTTGGGAAACTAAGGAACAAACCAACACAAGTGGTAGGTAGGAATTGATGGCCACGATCGCACACCTAAACGTGGCGCACTTTGAAAACTACCGAATGCTCTAGCGTTACTGTCACATACTGACTGGTGAGTCAAAGAGTTACACCATCTGCTCCTACTTTGCGTAGGATAAATTTTAACTCATTACCTCATCTCTATTGATGTGATGTATATTTGCTACATCCTATCTGCATTCCATGTTACATGTAGGCATCATGTGGCCTTGAAGTTTACCTGTTTTCTTTTTGCATGTGTGTACTGTAGTATGTATTGTCTTTATAGTTTACAAAGACACTGTGACTTTTCACAGAATCTTATCTCCATCATAACAACTTGATGGCATGTATTTACCTTCCGTGCTAGTCTTAGTAGAGACAAAGTCAATCTTTTCTCTTCCTCTCCACATTGCCACAACGCCCATATTTTCAGTTGCTAGTGCTACCCCATATATGGCCACTGCTGGTTATATATACAGTAGCTCTATGTATTGCTCTGCTATGAACTGTTGCATCCTCTGATTGCCTTTGTCAACCAAGTCTTGCATTACTTCTATGTTCGTGGGTGTGTACATTATGACAAAAGGTACAGACCATAAGTTCACTATTCACATCCATGCTGTGTCAGTCACATACGGTCAACACGCAAAGCACAGTGAAATCGATCTGGGCTATCATAGCTACCTTCTTGACATGATGCGTGAATTGGAATTGTCCATGTCATACTAAATATTCAAGTCCTCATTTGTTGGTGATGTGATTGGTTCCTTCCATTACTGGAAGGAAAATGGCTGATTTTAATAAGAATCAAAAACACACTCTGAGGAATATGGCAAGACGATGGAGAACAGTGACTCGTTTATCCTAACAAGGGCACGCTGAATCTATGAGATTTTAGAACTGCATGGGAAGTATCAATAAGTTACTGGGAGAAGAAAACACTACCATCATTTTAACACAAGACTATTTCCATGCATGCTTAAGTAATCTGTTGGTGAGCATCTGGATTGTGGCACCTGAGAAATCAAGTTGGCATCACAGTGTTGCCAATAAAAACTAAAAATAGACTTCAATTACCAGAGTTAAACATTTAGTAGTCACTCACAATGGTGCTCTTGAAATTAGATGCTTACACTCTGCACTTGGTACTCATAATGTTCCCCAGGTTCGAGTTACCATTCTATATACCTACTACCTACTCATGAATTCTTGTTTGTTGACAGTAACCATGCAACATTGTTAGTAAGCCTCACCATTAATGTGCAAAGTGTTAACAGTAATGACCTCTCGGAGTGTGATACCAGATTTATTTGCATTCAATACTCATTTCAGGATGTACATGTGCTATCACAAAACTGTCTTGGTCAGGAGCTTAACAGATATATGCCATAAGGTGGATAGAATTAGTGAAATACAGATGTTATGAAACAATTTACAGTACAAATCCCATCCATTATCAATACTTAAAGGGATTATTTCCCCAAAACTTATGATTTGGGAATTAACAACCCACTTACTAAAAGGTGTCCTTGCAAAGTGTCCTTGCGTGAAAAAAAGTTTGAAACATGCCCAAAAGATGATGTAAGTTATGTTTGCTATTGATAGCATAGATTCGCAAAGAGGCAAAATGGACAAGATTACCTAGCTGGAATTGAAGTTGCAGGGGCTGGCAATTATGGAAGGACAGTGACCAGATATATACACACACAATTGCCAGTTGCTAGATTATGGTCAGTACAGTAATGTATAGTTTATATAACATGAGGGAGTTCGTGCTGTGAACTCCCCAAAGCTCCCTGGTTTGGGAATTCGCTAGCGATGTACTCACCTAACCTATGCTATAAGGCCTAAATTCGCTGTAAGACCAGAAGGCTGGCAATTACCAAAGGGCGGTAAACAGATACACATAAACACACACACACAAAATTGCCAGATGCTAGACCATGGTCAATACGGTAATGCATAGTTTATATGACATTAGGGAGTAGGTGCTGTGAATTTAATGATTTCCACACAAAGGGTAGTTATCAGAACAAATGGAAGGATGGGTGTTGTTCCTTACCTCTTGTGTTTCTGTTCTGGGTGTGTTTGGTGGGGTGACCAGCTGGATCTCGGGGCAACCGTCATTGCCATGTACCCACCGCAGCGAGTCCGCGCTCTCGGCATCGATACATTCGACATTGCTTCGACGCGTGCATCTGCACAGAAAACAACCAAAAAAAAGGAAACTCTGTGAACGACTGTCAGGAAATGACAATGGAAACAAGGGAGACTACTATAGGTATTTTAACTAGTGCATGTACCTCCAAAATCAGCCATTTATGAGGCCAATTCACGGCATAGAGGGTGGAGTGCTGGAACTTTATTCAGGGGTGTGTTGCAATTGATGAAACAATGTATACCTGTGAGTAAGGGCAGATCCACAGGTGCCATGGGTGTGTGTGTGCAGCCACAAAAATTTCTGAAAGCAAAATTTCCAATTGCTGAGATGGACCATATCTGACACAATCAGCACTACTTAAATACACCCTGTGGAAACAAGGATTTGTGCCTTTAATATTCTGTTTCAGTCATTCCACTATAATGCTCTCCTTGCCAAGGTTTAGCATATATCTCATACTATGGTGAGAGCACCATTTTTACCTCAGATAGGCGACACATTACCACAATGTAGTGCACCTCCCCAACGAAAGGGATGTGGATAAGCCAGGGGTAAGTAATGTCTACGATCAATGCGAACTTAATCCACTGTAAACACCCTTAACTTTTGAATTTTGGTAACAAAATTCATGGACAGAAACATCAGTACAGTGGCTCTAATTTGAATGTTGTCAACATGGAGTGGGGAAGACGGTCATGATGTATCAATTTGGCATTGACACACACGTTCCACAAATGGAGCTTAGATCATAGAGCTACGCTGGTAGCGACCATGCTTAGATCTGAAGAGACGATGCCCACCTGATTTGAAACATGCTTCCAGAGGCTACAAAACATACTGAAACAGACAAAGGGTTGTACAACATTTTTCTTGTTAACTTCAACTTTCAATGTTACAAGCTATTAAGTTCTCCTTCCACTGGACCTGAGATTAGAAATGCAAAACGAACATCAACGTTCAATTTGCATGCTAATGGTGATTATGTCGCAAATACAAAAGTTACATCACCATGTAATACAGGAAAATGATGTACGCTAGGACAAAGTGCGCAAGAAGAATCAGCCATGTTTCAAACACCTGGAAAATGATGAAGTCACCAACATGCACATAGTCACTGCGGTAAACTACTAATGCATCTTTAATATCAGTGAATAATTACTCTACTCAGTGTATTGTCAAGGAGAATCAGCAACATTGTGTATTAATAATTCAACGTTCATTTAAAGCGACATTAAACGGTTACCATATGCTCCATTCATCCTTGAAACATTCTGAATATTACGATAGCGATCGATCAACTGCAACATTTCCCAGTTTCTAAAATCCATTCAGAATATAACTAAATGCGTCCAGGGTAAAAAGAAACATGTTTAATTCATTGCATTAATTAACATTTTCACTCCCATTACCTCTTTGATCTTGCTTTACAATGTGCATGAAAGGAAAAACTTAAAATTGACTATGTAAAGTGTAATTCATCAACCAAAGTTCATATAAATAACTGTATTATACTGCCTGACTTCTTTCCCACTGTCTTAAATTTCCATTTTGCATTTCTAAAAGACAGAACAGCATGTAGTATGGAAAAAAAAGGTTCTATACTCTGAGTTATACTCACTATAATCACTGGCAGGATAAACTATTCCTTTGTAGCAAAATACATTCAAGAGTCAAGTATACAGAACCAGCATGGATCTACCTACATCATTTTACCAATACATACTTGGTTGGCTGTATGCAAAGACAGTAGTCTGAGCATTTTTCCCGTAGTTCTACACTCCACAGACTTTCCTGCCACTATCTAGCCTGCATCTTTTGACACCTTGCTACACTTCTGGACACCGTACAACTGAACAGCAAATATAGGCAACTCATGTTAGATTCCAATGTTCAGTTTGGACTTCACTACACTACTGTATGCAAATTGCTATACAATACAAAAAGCACTGTTACTACCAAGAAACACCTCCTGCTGATGAATGTCAATACTGGCTCTGTGCATCAAATAATTTTGAAATCTGTACAACCCTGAAAACTTTCGGAACCCCGACGCATCAGCACAAGTAGCCCATGGTCACAACTGTGTATTAATACATTAACTCCCAGATGCCACTGTCCAATAGCGAAAGACAATTCCTTAGCTTCCCATTAACTGCGGTGTACTTTTACCTTAGAAAGCAAAACCTCCCCAGAGAAAAGGCTGAAAAATTAACACATATAAGCTGAACCACCTGATATAACCATACCACCTGAGGTCAACAAACATGCAAACTATTTGTAATTTCAAAGGAGTACTTCCATCAAAACAGACAAGTCAAAGATGAGAACTATATAATACATGTCAGGAACTCAAGTTCATTCACTCTGAGGAGAGGTTCAACAATTTTTAGTAAACTACTGCATGACCTCATGACTAATGTCTAACATGAAATGGATGCCTATAAATTGACAGAATGAACAATGAGGTACGGTGGGTGATGTATACCGTATGTGTCATCGCAATGCCTTCATCAGGTTCAACTGTGAAGACGCTGCACATTAAAATTTGGGCTGCCATCACGTCAATTTTCACCACCATTCATTCACACTCCAGGGCAATCCGTCTCTCTGGTGATTCAATACGAGGACAGCCGCCAATATCAATTGCGGTAACAATTTCGCAGTATATACCTTTAACAGTGAATGATAAACATGTAACGAGTCACAAAGCTGATTTGGCGATGCCCTGAGGCAGCAAGCATATAGATTTTGGTCTTGTTAAATGGCATAATTCGCGCTTCAATTTATGAACTAATTACCACGTGTGGTGATACCATTCTGCCTCCTTTGTTCGATCTCAAAATCCCATCAACTCTTAACTTTTATTGAACTGTTCTTTCACTTCTTTTTTGGCTGTAACTCTCTCTTTGCCATGTCCTTTTTTTTTTTTTTCAATTAAAAGACAGGCATAGCATTTTCGACGAGAAACCAAAAAGCTGTATCCTCAAGTTTCTCTGTCTATAACAAGGCATGTGATCAGAGACTGCAGGCAAAAAAAATAAAAGGGACTAGGAGTATAGAATGATGACACTACCAGCATTAAAAAAAGACAAAAGGTTGAATGAACCCCTCTGGGAGAATCTGGCAGCCTAGAGGGTAAAGAAACTTTGCAGAGGAAATGGCTGCCTTCTCCCTGTTTCCTCTCAGTTCTAATTTTTTTTTTTTTTGTAAGGGTAGGCAGGTTAATAGCTATATTGAATATCACCAAACCCACGAGGAGAGATAAAATATGAAAACGATAAAAAGGCCAAAAATTACCAACAAAATAAAAGCCGATATTAACATCCGCCACAAAATTGATCGGATCAGACATGTTTGACACCAAGATGGGAGGTGAGGATGATGTTTGAATTGACTCCTTGGCGAAGACGTAGATGATGAACAGCCACAATTGATAGCGATCTAAAGGAACTTTATAGAGGCTGGGGAAGCTGCAAATATTAATAACCCAGGATGATATTCAAATAAAAAAAAGCTCAAGAGTACCACCGCCCTCAAGAATGGCACCTCATAGGTCTATGATGTCAGGAACATCAGACGTGGAAGTAGTCAACATCGCTGATAATAAGGGCAAGGAAGTGAAACCATTAGTTCAGCAACAAAATTGATGATGTCTGTGTTGCCGACATGGCCAACTCACCGAGCCATTGAACTTTTGAGAAAAACATCTGACGACATTGAAGGAAGGGTAGCGAGACAGGGGCGTGATTTTCCCCTAAGATGAGGGTGACTAAAGAACAAGATCTGGTTTTCTAGAAAAATAACAAATTGTGAACCAAAACAACACCAAATGTCTCAAGTCAAACATCATTCTCCACATAACAGGTTCACGATCACCTCTGTGTAAGACATTCATTAAATATTGTGTTTTAACATTGCTAAAAACTTTCTAATGACATAAAAATTCCACATGATCAGAAAAAAAAACATCCATACCTCAAAAATAGGAAAACAGTTTAATCTACAAATAGTGAGGCCTGGAGATATAGTGGACAGCAATCCTTGATGACAAAAATGATGGGACACTTGTACATAAATGTAGCAATGTTGAAACACATTCGTTCAACTCCCAAAATCAACTCACCCTTTGTCAATGCTGTCCCAACCAAAAGATACTAAATGGGAGGGGGGGGGGGGGGAAATAGGGGTGGTGTATACTCTCATGTATTTTTGTCAAGGATTGTAGGTAAGCTATGTAGTACAAATTTTACCTGATAAGTAGTTCCATTTAGGCATTAATAAGCATTTTGAGTATCCGAAGTACTCTTTTCATGAACTTTTTTGCCTTGCCATTTGCATGTCTTGTAGATCGTCATAAGCACAGAGAATTAGGCCAAACCATAGTAATGAATTATGTTGTCACTTCTGGCACAGATGTTTCCATTCATTTACCACAAGGGCTGGTTCTGCTAAAATTATTGTTTGGCTTAAAATTCCAGTCTAGCAGTGTTGGGGGGATTGGGGTTTGATTTAGGGATTACGTTAGCTAGGGTCGATGACCATGTAGAGGGGTGTGCGAGCACGGATGTACTTTACAATTCTGCCATGCCAATACATAAACCCACTGTTGAACTATGGAACTATGGTAGTAGAACATTTTTGCAGAACTGGTTTGTGTCTGAAGTCTGATATGATACGCAGGAGAAAGGTTTATTTTTCCACGTTCCAGCTGCCACAAGACTATCAGTAACATTTGTTGCGATTATGACTCCCTCACATGGCACCAAAATCACGAATAGCATCTGAGAGATATTCTGCTGCTGAGAAGAAAGTTAGAACCACAGTTGGCTGCTTTAAATTTGACCATCCCAGCAAAGTGCTATGTGTACTGGGCAAGGTGTACTGTTTTAAAGTGAAACTCTGTCATTTCCCCTTTCTGACCTATGGTTGAACAGGATGAAAGACGCAAACTAAACATTTGATACTTGGCTGGTATAAGTAGACCTTACAAGCAGAATGAACGATGAACCATAATGACAGAAACATAAAGCGAAGGAACCTGCAGAATCAGAAAGGCCAGGTCACACAATGGGAAGAAAAGATGCAACAAAGAACACCGAAGTGATTGTACATTAGCTACAACAAAAGATCCCAACCCCCTGTCCATCACATCCTCTGCTCCTTGTCCCCAGCTCCCCCCACCTGCCATAAAACATGATACAATTAACTCAGATCAATGAAATTGTCATTACTACAGAACAGAATGAGATATGTCCTAATGTGGAAACATTAATCATGCCTTCTTTTATAGTCTTCTAAATGTATATCATCAACCAGTTGTCAGATATCAAAAGAGGCATCAAACAAAGGAGCATCAAATGACACATATTTCATTGACCAGCCTGAAAACTACACCTGATACCCCGATTACTCCTCTCGATTGAGGCCACATTTCAACCCTACCTTAACTGTCTGCGTCAACTTTAAAAACAGCTCCTGACTTTAAAGACCACTTCTGTTCTCCTTCATGGGGATTGCCCATGCACGCTGGCATTGACAAGTTTACCTAAATTCTAGACTGCATTGTCACATCAATGATAAAGTACAGCTTGGAACGATGTAACCCGAGACGGCCAGTGGAGGTGCTCTGAAACATATCAGATATTCAAGTTAACTATCCTGACCGATTCCTCTAAAGGAGGAAAAAGAATAGAAATAGCTGAATCCAGTCGATGAGGTTCACCTATCTCAAAGCAGGTTTCATTCCATGCTCCCAGAGAGAGCACGTGTTCATATGGGGAAGCGTGGGGGGTAAATTCGAAGAGCAGTTAGTGGAACTCATTTCCCCATGGAATTGATCATCATTACAAAATTAGTTTTACCTTTGAACGGCCCCCTAGCGGAGCTCTGAAAATAGCGGCATTAGTGTAAAAAGAGAGAATATCACTTCATGGAGCACAAGGAAGTAGGAACTAATACCCTCCAAACTTGACATTTACATTAAACTTTTCCAAATACAAATATAACCCCTTGTTAACATGAATGTTACGTTTATACACAGTGGTTAATTTTTTAAGTTTAAATTACTCACAGGGTTGAAATGGAGGGAGATAGGACAAAATGGGTGTGGTGAACTCAACAATGAGATGAGGTCAGACATATCTTTACCATGTGGCAGGGCATGTGACAGGAATTGGTGATTATAAAGACAAGAAAATTATTCACACTAATTTTACTTGCAACTGATTCACGAAATGCAACGCCACCTAATGGAAACAAACCTAAAGCTGGGCCAGCCAGCATCTGACGTAAAGAGATTTGCTCACAGACATAGCACTAGCTGGCGTAATCAGTTCTGGAGATGTTAAAAAAAAATGGTCCTTTTTAATGTCCAAACATCCAGGTAAAACCCCACCTAATAACAAAACCCTGTCACCTCTCATTGATCAAGCAACCCTGCTGCCTCTCCTCACACAACTCTCTAACAGCAGGGTCAGCACAATCCTTTGTCAGAGAGAATGATAAATCTCTTAAGGATGGGCCACTCTGAAAAGTCTTGGAGGTAATGTCTGGAAGGGGACTCTGAAAAAATCTTACTATGTGTAGTAAGAGCCCTTTTTGTGAAAAAAGTCATGGTATCTAGAAATTTGGAAGGGTAAATACCCCCTCCAAACTCCCCACTACCTACAGTGATGACCCTGACTAGCCTGTCACAAATCACAACCCTTGTCACATCTTAGGTGGAAAACCTCCAGTCACATCTCAAACCACAAGACCTTAGCTGCAACAGGTGTGTTTCTGTTTTAGAAAAATGTAATTGTGAGGTATATCCATATGCAACATTCGCAGTATGTATAACGTTGTCCTATCTAGCAAATTAACAGCTCGTAATTACAGAGCAGGCACTACAAAGACTCTCAGGTCACTGGGTTAACTATTGACATGTCAGCGTTGAGTGCCGCGAATATAATATCCAAAGCTGCCGCCGCCGTTTTCAGCGCTCCCATCAAAACCAATATTTAATATCTTCCAGGTCCATGTGAAAGATATGTAACTCCTTCTTCCAGAGTGAGTCAGTTTAAAAGCAAACCGAAACACAAAGGATGCACAATGACTCATTAATGAAAAATGAAGACAAATCCATAAAACTTACAACAAGGCATACAGACAAAAGAGTTGCTTTGACGAGCAATATTTCTCCAAAGTGCAAAGGAAATTACCAATTGCGCTGGTAAATGAGATTTTTTTTTTACTTCTTTGGGTTTGAAAGTACCCTCGCTTCCCATTCGACTTGTTATTATAGAAAGGAACTCATCTGCAGTGTGGGTGTCTACGTACGTATTCATGGCGAGTGGAGATGCCCAAGGCAAGACAAGATACATGCAAACACACATACACACAGACAGAGAGACAGACCAATATAATATTTAACAACACAACAGCCTGTTGGTAGCAATTAAAGCCATCATAATCAGAAATGCTCAGCTTTTTTCTGACAGTCCCAATGAATCACAATCGTGACAGCAATATAGGACAGACTAATCACTCCAATTCATCAACTTCTGTCTTTTAACTGTTTTGGGGCTATCTCACAATACTACCTTTTATTGGAGACGCTCATAGAGTCGGTGGAATTGGGCGTATCTCTCAGTCGCAATTTATATCACTGATCCACGCGATTTTAGACCCCTCTCTAATCTCCGCATTACAGATGGAAATCTAACGTGGTTAGATGGTAATGATAGTAGATATGCAGTCATGAAGTGCAAGCAATTGCCATCATATCTCTGTGAGGATTACTCCTGAAATATTGCTTTTCCATATTTAATGGTTGCCAGAAGAATGTCAGTAAATGGTTCCATTAAAGAAAAAGAGAATTCTGTTTTATTGTTGTCAATAAACTTTTGTACTAGTAAGTATGTAAAGTAAGAAGGAAGTGGATCATAGAGCTCAGCTTGAAAGAGAGATAATGATAAGAATCAAATAATAATTACAGAGGCAATGAAAACATCAACTCATAAAATTCAGGATATACATGTGCCAAGTTTAAACAACCACAAAGAATCAACTACAAGACACAAAGTGGACTTTTCAACAACCATTGAGATTTTTAATGCTGCCTTACAGGATTCATCTTCGTAAGTTAATGCTGAATTGGCTAAACTTCATGCACAATTATTGGTAGAGTAGATGCAAAGCTTTACTAAAAGAGGCAGGTTGTATTTCTCTCTAATCAGCTAAACTTGATGGGAGTGATCTTTTAAGGAAAGTTAAGACGAACCCTCCAGTGAGAATTCACCGGAGAGTTCAATATATCGATATGAATATTGCTTACAACTTGAATCACCGTTAAGTGTCAACAACTTGGTTAGATTTGCACATGATACCCTTCTCTTATCAATAAAGTGTGGATGCTACAACCAAAATGTCCTTGCCAGTATTTTAACACACATTGGCTACTTTAAAGGAAATGTGACCGATGATATGGTTACTTTGCTTCTTAATTTCCAATCTTCTATGCAACCTAATTACTCTGATATCTACAGCACCAGCATAACACAATGCTATACTCAAATAAAAAGTATTCATTTATTTCAGAAGCCTGTAGAAAACCTTAAACGTCTGTACTATCTCATTAGACTGCTTCCATCCCTCAGAAGGACTAGTTTGCTGTCCTGTGACCCTTGTGGATGAACCTACATGCATGTGTACCTGCAAACAAGCAAGTATCATGCATTATCACTTCAACCACAAAGAAAGGGGGAAAATAGATGTGCCAAGGTCACACCACCTTCACACCCTGCAACTGAAAACAAATTTGAAGACAACAGTATTCAATTATTTAACGCTGTTCCGAGAGATGTGACTACAGGTTGTTAAGGTGTATGTGACAAAGTACCAGCAATTCCCAAGGCAGGTGAATGGTTGGTCATGTGACTAAGCAGTAAAGTAATTAACAATCAACACAAATTACAAAAAAAGTCTGAAATGATCTGGGGAAAACTCAATAAGCACGATGATGACACGAGCATCTAGGGGTGATCAGCAATAACGGTGCATATTAACTACGTGACGAGTGGTGCAGTCTTCTCATGTTTACAAATGTTTACATTCTCTGCACATGGTCTAGAAAGTCTCCGATCTGGAAGATTGCAGGTCGATCTGTCACGCAAAGTAACGCTCACACTTTCAAAGGACGCTTCTGTAAATAAGAGGAATATTCCATTGGCAACTTAAAGGGGTTTTTAAATGAAAGCATGTTTTCCACCAACTGCTAGGACTTATATGTGAAATGAACATCAACTTACAATTCCTTTTGCTTGTGCACCTAACGCTCAAAAGGTTTGAGAAGTTTATCTATACAGATGTTAACACACCCAAGAATTACATGGATAAATTTCTCTGCAATGTGAAAACGTATCATTATGTCCTGCTCATATGTTATTTTTCAACTTTCTCTGCAAAGATGGAAGTTCTTTTTACTAGTACCTTAATTGTCTCCCCCTGACTACGCTGAGTACCCCAACAGCTGTTCATAATGACGTAACGGAACATCTGTTCCTTAAAATCCATATTACATGTTCACTTCTCACCTTGTTGCCATCTCTTTGCTCAGTCCAAGGTTAACTGCCTTGACAATTTGTCTAGATCTTGCACTTTGTGAATGTGCATGCTGAACTTTTTCCCAGTTTTGTGCAATGCAACCCGACAACTTTAATTAAGCTTGCTAGCTTCATGAATGCAAAGGGTGAACAAGAAATTAGAGTTTCCAAGTTAATGACCAGATACCTGAAAAGATGATCCTTTGATTACTTGATTGTTTGCAACAGTTCACTGCAGAGAGGTTGTTACACCTGAATATTTTCAGACATCATCACTGAACTACTGTATGTAGTCTGCAAATACTACAATATGCAGATGCATGGAATGAATCAGACCAACTGTAAACCAGCAATCAACAGCCTCCGGCATTAACTTTCAGGGATAACAGGTTAACTTCTAAACTGAGATGCTTATGAATGTTATCAACTGTCTTTAGTAGAAACATCTACACCATAGACTATAGTTCTACCTGAGAAAACATGACCACCAAAATAATGATATTTGTTCTTGGAGAATATTCCAACTAATCACTGGGCATACTTAAACCCATGGGTGAAATTACAGCATGCAGGTGCATGGTGATGGCATTTATTATTCATGGAGGGATTTCCTATGACTTCAACAGACCAGAAGCATCAGATGATAGCAAAATGCATTGCGGAATTATTCTAAGTACAAAAAAAAAAGAAACAACAAATGTATCTTAGTTTACTTACTAGTTATCAATACATATTAATAGAATAATAAATATGAACAAATTTTTCATCTATTGTTTGCTAAATACTACCATTTTTTGGGTCAAATTTCGATACCACATACATGAATATATATCAGCATACACACTGGTATAAACCTGACATTGCCTCACACAAATGAGGGACATGCTAAAATACTGACAAGAAGTCTGCAGTGAAGTCATTGTCCATCAAGGACCCGTTTAAACATAGTACAAGTCATCGAAAGTTAATGATGTAACCACTGGCACATACAATATAGCTCACAGTCATCATCATGATCTGAAAACACAAGCAAACCAGCACGCTGCCTAACACACACACTGTATACAAAAATATCCTGCCTGTAGTATACTCCCAGTATTACTATATGCCTGTCCAAAATATACCGAAACATTTCTAAAGAAATTTGGTAAACAGCTATAAATCTTTTGACTACTGCAGTTGCTCTTACTGGTATTATTAAAACCAATTCCTGAAGTCACATCCGACGCAACACATGGCCTATCACAGTGATCACATCCACAGAAGAATTAGATAAACACCTAAAACAGTGTTAAGTTTCCTGGCAGTGTTATAGTATTAACCATTACGCATGACAGTGGACCGGCTTGCATGCCGACTTGTTTATTTTAATATGTGATGACAAATTTAAAAGTTTCTACTTTTCTTTCTTTTCTTCATAACATTCCACCTGTCAATACAAAAAAAAGGGCCATTAATGTGCAGCTTTCCAATTTAATAATTGTTTAACAGTTTGAAAGGTAGCCATGAAAGAAACTCTCTCTCTCGCAGTTCTGTCTTTATGTTAGTCTCTTCCTCTACTTTCTTGGTTTAATCTTAGCTCATCTCTTTGATTACTCCCCATTCTTCACAGCAATTAAATTATGACAAGTTAATGCATAAATCAAACCGAACCCAATTTGGGGATGGAAACTTTGAAATGGGAGAAACCTGACTCACAGGAAAGGTAAGAAACTCAAGTCATATCCCAGTACCCCCAAAAAATAAAGTTCATCAACAAGATTTACAGACAGGAGTTAAACTCAAGTTTTAATGCTTGAACGTGATTTCATTTTTGAATTCTTCATTTCCAGAGTGGTAGCTTCATGCTGATCAAGAAAGTGCAAATAAAAGCACCACCAGAGAAAACGATTTTTTTTTTTTTCTGGGGGGTTCTGGACTAGAATGTGGAAATTAAAGCCAATGACAAATTAATCAAGTTCTGCTACGGTTCAGCAACAAATTGAAAAACGTCAGAAGCATTCTCCATATTTGGAGTAGAGCATTACATCCCCAAAGCAATTAAATTAACCATGTATGCAAACCAGGCACAACTGCAAAAACTGAACAGGGAATGCTCAAATTGGTGATAAAATTATGCAAGTTTCACTGATGACGTTTGAAATAATTTAAGGCACAACAAACTCACTTTTTGGACAGCATAATAACTACATAACATTTTATTTTGTTGCAAATGTTTGCTAATTTTCTTCCATTTTTTAAACTGTATTTCATCATTTTTTAGTGTATATGTAGGTGATAAATGAAGCAACTTTTAGGTCATCACAGTCTTAAGCAAAAAGTCACACAAGCCCTCTCTTCCAGTGAGCAAGTTCTTCTGAATACAACATTCACATGGTACTACAAACTTTGACCCAGATGTTTCACTCCTTTCAAGCTGTTTCATCATTTTCTTGTAATATTCACAAGAGGACTTTGGCAGGCGTAGGATGGAGACATGACATACACCTGAAAAAAAAAATTCACAAAGCTTCGTGTTTTTATGTGGAACTGACTCCGCTATCAGATATGGTTTGGTTTTATGGGCCACTGCAGTGCATGTGAACAAGTAGATGTGATCAAATCACAAACGGTGCGTTCCTTGAACCTGAGACTTGAAATGAGAACAATTACTGACCTAGCTGGCCTGAAGAGAGTGTTTTTCAAGATGGTTTTCTGTTCATAAGCTTCAGCTAAGTTAAAAATGACATTCAACCAAAGGAAATAAGGCTGCTGGCTAATTGTCACAGTCTATAATGGCATCGTGCAAATAACATGTTTATATGTGTGGACGTTCACATGCACGTATGTATACTTTAATGGGTGCATATTTATCGGATGAGTCACAAGACACGACTTAAAAAAAACACTTCTGCAATATCAAAGTGCAATCTCCTTTCACTAAATCCTCTCTGAATCCTTCTTCACCGCCTCCTGCAGGGTCACTGTTTGACTTCATCTGCATCAGATCGCACCATTCAGTTCCCATGAGACTAGATCGTGGAACAAAGCCAGGGCTATAAAACATGTACGCATCAACATTAAACAACATTCAACACAAAAAAAACACAAGCAGTCTGGAACCAACATCGGCAAGAGCTGGCTGGATTTTTACATTCCCTTGCTCCTTGCTCCTTCTGCTGCTGCCGTAGGCAGTGCTGTGGGAATTGCTTGATAAAATGCATGATGACAATATTTCCCCTGCTTAAATTTTTAAAAGCCAAGATGACTCCTACAAAAACTCATTACATGCAGTCCTACACACCTTTTCAGAAAAAGGAAAAAATAAGCAAAAATTGGGACGTGAGAAATACACTTTTAGGGAAGAAGCATAATTTTTGCTCAAGAATTTACAGTAGGAAGATAAGACATTGCCTGGATGCAAAAAGGGAGAAAAGTATTTGCGCACAAAATTTGACACCGTGGTAATAAGATGGGGAAAGAAACTCTGATGACAGCCCCTCAGGTGGACTGGAAGCATTCTTAAAAGAACCCTAACGATAAAACACTATGTGTGGATACGCTACATACAATTTTAAAGTAGACACACGTTCTGCTTTCATGATGCCATCCTAGCTGTTACATTTAAAATTACTAGGCTCGTCAATTTCACGACAGTCTCCCTACAAAAGAAGGAAAGTGTGCCATACAATGAATAGAAGACCAGACTGACCTACTTGAGCAATCATGGAGAGAGCTAAGCAAGGAGATTTGGAATGTTCATGCAATGTATTCACCTGAGAAGAATGGTCAGCTACAACCATAAAACCTGTTGCATCTCTTTGCATTTTGCGGCCAACTTTGCGACTCAGACCAACCTGCAGAACTTTGTAACTGTACAATAATTTGCAAGGTCAAAGTAAAGAGATATGCAAGTACTTTTATTATTTCAGCAAATCAAATTCTAGTTGCTAAATGATTAACATACTAATTTTAAGTCCAGGACTTTTGATATGTCTGATGAATATGCAAAACTTTGAATGATACATTCATCCCCAAATTGACCAAAAAACTTTGCAGACTTCATAGATCTCGCTGAACTGTTGCTGAAAATCAGTTAAATGTTAGATTTAAATATTGCTACTGTTTCATACAACTTTTCAAGGCCTAAAATGAAATGCAAACCTATTACTGCTTAACAACCCATACACAGGCCATGCTCCACGATTAACTGATCACGCATCTTGGTTATAGTTGGAGTAAAAAAGTTATACCTAAGAAATAATTTAGTTGACTTTGCACATTTTATGTACATGATATTAGTCCTTCATAGCATTGACCTTATTACAAAATGCAAGATCTTAAACATTATGAGAAATTCAATGTTATTCTTCACTTAGAGTGCACTAGTTCATACAAATTGGCTTTCAGTCCTTTCAAAGGATATGCAAGAACCACCTGTGCGAAACTTTGGATGCATTCGTCCTTCGATCACCTCTGGTGATCAGCGAGACATGATGGATCAACGATCAAAGTCGATTTATCTCCTGACCATTTGGCAAACAAGTGCATTCATGTCCATGCATGCAGAACATGACCTACTTACATCAAGGTGATTGTATCACAGTCGTGCAGTGTTAACGATATCTTGCAAATTAATCTTGCATGTGACTCATCTAAATTACAAGCACAGCTGACTGGCGAGGACATCCGTGACAAAAAACGGTAACACACGGTAAGGCTACTGCACACGGGTTTACCATTCTTTTCAGTTTGTATCTCAAAAAAAATCACGAGTGCATATTACTGTAAGTGAAGCAAAGTTACCCCAATTTAACATGCGAGCTGGCCTTCATAGCCCAGGCTTCCTTTTCAAGAGTTTTCTCCCTCCCCGCTCCCTTCTCTTTTGTATCCTCATTTTGGGCTACTCAGAACTATTTTATCTGTCTTATCCCCCCATCCCTCCTACAGCTTACTCTAATATTCTTTTCTAATCTTCTCTGAGCCCTTAAAATCCTTCTTTTATGATCCCACATAATACAGTAACTGCTGAGGTAGTACATGTCGCTAAATTAATTTAAAATTCATAAACATTTGCTTTCTTCACATCAAAACATAACATTCTTCATAAATAATTTTGATGAATCAAGACCTGACAATGAAAACCAAAAACTTTCCAAAGCCAGTGGCTTTCCACAAAAGTACACCAGCCTGATCTTGAAACAGTTTGACACAGTGAGTTAGTAACGACACCTTTGATGAGGTTTACTGCAACACATTTTACCTCGGTTGCAATCTCGCACCCTAAAGGACTGCGTGTGTAGGTAAATCATTTGTAGCCATCCTTTGAAATCTGATAAAGATAGCAGCAACTGGAAATCAGTTCCATATTTATACAGTACAGTTTGTTGCCACAAACTTCAATAGTCATTACAAATACTCACCCCGAAAGAACTTTAACTTGCACCACAAAATGAAAAACAAAATCTACCTTAGGTTCAAGAAGGGCAAGAGTAAACTAGTTAGTGAATTAGCGAGGTCTGCAACCTTGTATTAGCATGCAGATTACTTCCAATTAAACAGTTCTGAACACAATTAATTTAATAAGATCAACCCAAGCAGATGCAAAAGCCAACACCACCGTGAACGCGGGCTGCGTGAGGAAAACAAGCTGAGCAAAAAAAAAACCGGACGAGTCGGTGGCTGCTTGAATAAAGATACGATTTAAAAGGAGATACAAATGTTTGAGGAAGCCACATTTAGAAGGTATACAAACATATCCAATAGCTTGCGGGTTAAGAGAAAAACACAAAAGCCCTTAATCAACAACCTTAAACTTGAGGGAATCAAACGCATTGTGCGCAATGTAGAAATAGGAAAACTAACAGAATACACATTTGGCAGATTTCCAACTGGTACAGAGTCAAGCTGCAGAAATCTGGAGTGATCTAATGGCTTACGAAAAAAGGCCAAATCAAAAGCATGATCCACATGAAGCTATGACCTTTACTTTTAACATCAGAAGACTTGCACGTGATGGTAACTGTTCTATCAACATCCAACCGAGGCAATTTCTTCCCTTCGCACAGTTACTTTAGTCAAATTGTTCAGGACTTTCGTCACCAAATATCACATGCATTATGCAAACAATCCAACTTTTGGAGTGACTTCCTCGTCTGAGAGTTGGATACACCCCACATAGTGAGTCAGATGCACAACACAGTGAGACGGATACATGTCAGTCAGATGCACATCTGTGAGTCAGATACAAGTGACAGAGCTGTCAATCATATTGTATGGGGGGTTAATCA
This sequence comes from Stichopus chloronotus, assembly GCA_021234535.1. NCBI lineage: Eukaryota > Metazoa > Echinodermata > Holothuroidea > Aspidochirotida > Stichopodidae > Stichopus > Stichopus chloronotus. Next base: position 26,996,523 of record CM037830.1, read on the forward strand.
TGACTACCACTTACACCAAGCTTACCACTGAATTGGATAAATGTTACAGAGCGGTAAATATACTAAATCAGATGTATGATATAGTGGGTCAAATACACGTTAAATGAGTCAGATACAGCTTAGTGAATTAGATACGTGTAACAAAGCTGTCACATCTCACATAGGGTAAAAAAAACCATCAATGGTAACTTTGTCTTCACAAAGTCATAGTACATTGAATATGAATTACTCAAAAGACAAAAACAATTCAATACCAAGACATCATTATACATCATACAGTTACACTGCTGTCCCATCTCATCACACAAACAGAATAAGAACCAAATTATCCTCATTCATTCTCAATGACTTCCATCTATCCATCCATCTTCCGTCAAATACTACACTTCATAAAATGCTCAAGTACCAACTTAATGACAATTAACCATTCACGCTGCAGCAAAACGAAGCATTATTCAGCCATTTTCATAATTTTTAATAGTGTCACACGGAGAATTTATGCAAACAGCGTGACAAGTCTCATACTTAAATGTTGACAAAGACAGGCAAACCCAGCGCCACAGCGGGTGAAAAGCAGCTTAGGGGATAACTTTTTCGTAGTTACATATCTTTGATCTCTGGATCATCAGAACAAACTTCAAAAATTTCCCTTTCATAGAACTGTTAATTATCAAGTTATTTCTATCACAATGCAGGAAGAATTGCCGTCATGTATAGACCAAAAAATTAGCAAAGCACCGTGCTGATAGGGAAGAGGGGCCTACGTATAGATTACATCAAGGACTACATTAAACTTCCACAGAGTTTTATAAATTTTCCCTTTCTTTCCTCTTTTTCTCATTCAACATCTCTTTCATTATATGTAAAACTTCTTAAGCAACAGATAACAGCCACATTTGAGGTTATAGGAAGCCAGTTTGAGCCACAAAATATACCTAGAAAACAATTTATGTACCAAGAAGAAAAAAAAAGACGCTTTCAAAAATAATTGCACAAGAAAACTCTTCTAAGGACTTCGTTGGATGGCCTCATATATTGAATGCTAATTTCTTGTTATTTTGAAGCGACATTCCAATAACTTAAATCCATTTGATCTTCACCCTCTCACAGTTGCTTCTGGGCACTTCAGAGGGTCTCAACTTGCACAAGCAATTTCAAACTGGCAAATTCCCGAGGTATTCGGCATAAGCAGGTTAAATGAAGTCATGGAGCATGTGACCAGTACGCCTATCTCTGTACATTCAGGATCAAATAACTATGCCATTTTTTAATTTTATGGAATCTGATTGAAAGTGCAGTCGTTTTGGTGTCAGAAATGCTTTAGTGTTCCATTAATTAATTCAAGGGTCACACTCACTGATGCACGTGGTGCAGAAGGGGAGTAATGTGGTGTGTGCACCACTCACTGACATTTTCTTCACAGTGTGTTTACTAGAAAAGTACATGAGGACAAAAACACTCCTGGGAACTGTTACATGGGTAAAAAGAGCCCCCTAGCATCACCCATGAAAAGAGGGCTTCAATTTTTTAAGTTTCTGGTTTTGTAAGTCAATGACCACACATACAGAGCATTGACTCACTTGCCACAACAAAGCAAGTCTCTCTGACGTAGCTGTGGGTCATGGCTGGTATTTGTGTAGGTCAATGGGACACTGTCAGAAATGAATAAAGTGATTCTCAGTCAGATCAAACATGTACATTGTCATATATCACAAATGTCACTGGTAGAAACTCTGACCTTGAGTGATTCACTAATCCAAATTATTATATACTTGAAACATGGTTAACATATTGCCTCAATATCTGTATGATACACACATACACACACACACACACAAAATTGCCAGATGGTAGACCATGGTCAATATGGTAATGCATAGGTTATATGAGGTGAGGGAGTACATGCTGTGAATTTGTAAGTTAATAATGCATAATTAAGAAATTGCTTCTTAGATTTCTCTTTTTTTTTATTTCTTTATTTTTTTTTAGAACATGTGAAGTGGAAAAAAGGGCTCCATTAGTGGACACAGGAATGGGGTCTCATGTTTAAATGGACTCCACTCATGCCTTCATCTGTAAGTTGTACTCTTACCTTGCATCCACAACCTACGTTTTTGATATTGTATCCCTTCTGTCTTTGCAAACACCATTTTAGTCTACACTCCCACCGGCAGCTGGGCAAACCCAGGCATAATCTGCTAGCACACAGTTAAATTGATTACGTGCAGTTCAACTTCGGATAAGATTCTCTTAGCTCAATCTGCAGGTAATGAGATGGACAGTTTGCCGCACATAACTACAGACTACTAGCCTCCCGCACTATGGTATGGATCTTCATAAAGCTAAATCAAGCACAGTGATTCATTTTCATTAGTGAAAATCTTACTTCAGTCCTAGTGCCATACCTACACTGGAGTAATACTGAGCTAATTAAGCTGCACTTCAAGGAGTATAAATCGCCCACTTTGGGTAACTTGACCCCTGTGAGATATACAAACCGGAACAGTCTTTAGTCAACACATGTGTCACCATCTATCTATCCCTTACCAAAAATGTAAAAGGTAAGAACAGGAGGGAAAAAAAATTCTACATCCTCCATCAATCAAGCCATTTGCAAAAGAAGCCAAGAGTCAAGTTCAACTTCAACCCTCGCTGTAGCTGACTTTAAATGGCCGTAATTTTTCACAAAAGAGCGCTAACTGATCCATCCAATACTTAGCAGAGACCGTACCCCTCCACACGCCTCAAACAGTACTCTCATCAATGATCAAGGAAGCTATCCTTCTGACATCTTTAATTGCTTGCAATTGCACTCTGCAAACAAACTCCTGTTATTTTCACAGAGAAGGCTCTCTGCGGCCATAGAAACGTGAGCAAAAGCAATGGAAAGGAACGAGCGGCAATATTTGGTGGGGACTGTCATGCCATGCGAGCATCTCAAGTGATCTTGATACTTCAATTTCATGGAGGTGGTAGATATGTGATGACGATGCATATATGCCACAGACATGTAACTTAGAACCTGTCCTGGATGTAAGCAGGCATGAAGTTGACTGCTGCAGAAGCCATCCCTGCGATGCTGCGACAAATTTGTACGATACACATCTTCCAAATTATCTATTTATCAGAACACGTCACGCAAAACAGCCAAATTTTGTTTTTGCTAAAGAGAAGAGACTTAAGAACCAAGGAATGAACAATGTATCACAATTTCCTGCTTCACAGTGTAACAGTCCAAACATGACCACAACGCTGCCGGCATAGACCATTGGGAGACGACTTCCACTGGTACAATATAAACCATGACGGAACTTAAATAGGAACAGGTAAACATGACCTACGAACTGATATCACTACAAATTAGGTGGTACGAGCTCCTACACAACAGTATGTGAATGATGTTCACGAGTAAAAGTGAAAAGAAGTTAGCCGTCTCCTATGATGATCTTGGTAGATGTTGAAAATGTCCTATCATATAAAGGCCACAGAAATGCATTTTTTGCACCATCGGAGCAAGCTCCTCTGTAAGATCATATTCTGCATCGTACTTTAAACTGGTAGATGAGACGAGGAAAGCTATCACTTTCAACGACAAAATTTTTTTTTATTTTCAATACACGGAGCATGGCATTTAACTTTGGAGTTATTCTTTGTTTTTCTAATGCATTTATGCTAATATTCACATTCCAGTCTTTGCATCAGCTGCCACAGACACTTTCAAAATTCAAGGAAAGTGTTTTAATAATTCGTTTTTTCTTTTAACTTACAACAAGTTACAATTCAAATAAAAACAATGTTCTGGCTCATGAATATCCCAAAAAAAATCCCATCTCCCTTTTTCCTTTAAGATATACAAAATGCAAGTAATGAAAATGGACTGAGACCTCTTTCCTGTTTCTAATCACTGAGTGACCCTTTTGCTAGCCCCTTTGTGATAGCCCCTTTGCTGGGTCCCTTTGCTGGGTCCCTGGTAAAAGCCTTAATTCTTTTATGTGGCATTTCTATCTTTATGAATAAATATCAAACCAGAAATTTTGCAAACATTATTCAGCCTGATGCAAACCCCTGATAATCGATATTTTCTCCGAGATCAATTCGCTGAGCTAGAAAGAGAAATAACCATGGTCGGAATTACTTGTCAGCTTCTCATTGCAAAACTTTTTATTACGCTTCATCCTACGATTCCTAACGGGCCAAGCATGGCAAGCTTTCCCTAACTAGGTCAACTAGTAACTGCTGCAAAAACATAAAAAAAAACTGTTCCCCCCCAGACAAACAAAAGAGAAACGTTATCAAGTCCTCCCTTATTCATTCCTTTCTCTCATCAGCTGCTCTTAATTTGTCTAGTTGCATCACTCCAAGGACCCCGTCACTTTTAGGCTGCCATCTAATTACGAAACTGAATGTTTGTTAAAATGTTTCCTTCGAGTTATGACAATTTTTGCCAATCAGACGCAAATATCCTCCCAACCTGCGGTCCTAATTATATTTGTAAAGCGACTTCAGAAGTACTTCAGCGAGGTAATTCCTCGCAAAAGTGACAATGATTCCTCCCAGGAAGCTTCTCCAAAGCTGTGGCAAACCAACAGAACAGATCACAGTTTACAGATTGGCTAATCAGAAAAAGGAAATTGTGGCAGAACTGTCCAAATGGTAGATCATAGCAAAGGATTCCTTGAAGCAAGCATATCACCTACAAAGGGAAATAATCTTTATCTGTATGTATCATTTGCACATGATACAAATTTCGGCTTCCCAAAAAGTGGAAATTTGTAAAACTTTACGAGAGCAAAGTATGATGATGATCACAGTAGAGTGCCATGAAGGGAAACTTGCAGATAATCAATGAGGTACGTTTCATACCGTAGAGAGTTGAGTGTGTGAAAAACCAAATGAGATCGTATATAACACTTACCTACTTATACATTTAATTTTCAATAATTTATCTATTTATGTTAAATATCTTACACATGGACACAAACCCTTATGGTACACATACATGCAATCACTTTGACTAAAATTTAAGTCTCTCTAAATCAAAGTAAAACCAAGAGGGTCTACGACTTTGTGATTGTCAAGGACAGTAGATAGTAATTTTGATTTGAAGTTTGAACACATTATCCTTCTTTGAGATACTGTGTCTACAAGGTTTCAAACTATGACCTCTACAATACCTCAAATGACCTTTGACCTCCATAAAAATGAGATCATCCTACACATCAGGCGCTACCAATGTTAACAATTTGAAGTTCCAGCAACATTCATTTGCTGAGATACCTTCCTGAATAGTTTTCGTACTCTGGTGAGTTCAAATGACCTTTGACCCATGAAAAACAATAGGGATCATTTACATATAGAGGACTACCAACACACCAACTTTGAGGTTCGAACACCTAAATACCCACCTTAAGACATAGTGTTTACATGCCAAGGTATCATATACTGTACACACACACAATCGCCCTCACCATGTCATAGATTCTTATACCTGCCTTCAGCAAGGAATAAAAAACGACAAACCTCAGAGAGTCCTAAGCAACCCCAATTTTAGTTTATAAGGATGCTTTCAACTGTAGTTGAGATATTCTGAAAACTTCAAATCATTTTCCTACCTTGATCTAAAGTGGAAACCTTCCAAAATTCTGTGTAAAAAGTTGTTTTGTTGAATTTCAAATCAAAGGGGAAAAATATGAAACTTGGGGAAAAGGAAGGAATCCAGCTTGCATAGAAACACAATGACTTCAATAATACTGAATATTAAATGTGAAAACAGGCTGTACTTGTAACACTGCCAGACCAGAAATCACTTGCATAATTCACAAACCCTTGAGGTAAAACAAAAGACTAAAAACATCATTTATTCCCGGCGAGCCCATGACAATACCAAAATCCCACAGTTGACAAGGCAACCCTGCCACCTGAGTGTCAAGATCTGCTTAAGATTCACACAAGCCCCCATCCCATGAATATATCAACAGAAATTAGCAGGCACCCAGAATTACTCAAATTACACTTCCTTTGGTTTCCCTGCACTTGAATATTCTCTAAAGTGAATGTAAAGGCAAAGGAAAAAGTCCAAGAGGAAAACAAGAGGATTCAACTAGTTAAGCCACGTATGACAAAAAAAAAAGTGAGGTTGCTTTAGTCTAATAACCGATAGATTCATGCAGAAAAAACACAAACAGCAAGAGACAATGAGTACTGATCGACCGACTTTTACAAAGTGTAGCAAATTTTTTCGAGCATGCTCGGGGTACATGTCGATGCATACCAAGTGAGAAAAGTGAAAGCGTGTATGCATGACCTACCATTTTATGTGTATGTGTATAGGTTTCAAAATTTTCATTAGTAATAGCAGCCTTCGACACCTGTCGGAATATTTAACGGCGAGTCAGACGAATATTAAGATGTTTTCATTTTGGAGAAAGAAGGAAAAGTTTCAGGAAAGTTTATTTCACATAAAACACATCGGCATGACTTGGCACTGACTTTAGCAATGGTGGTGCCTTTCCTTTCATTACAGTAATATGAATCGCAATTATAAGCTGAGGTCATGCAGTAAACATGCAGTGCACTTCAATGTACACTATAATGTACAAATCAATGTACACTTTAATGTACACTCCAATATACACTTCCAATATACAGTTCAGTGTCCACCGCAATGTTCACGTAAATGTACAGCTGAATGTACAGTCAATGTACACATGCATAAATGTATTCAAAACACCATTCTCAATGTGAGAATGCATAGGTTGAGTATGTGACTTTGTAGTTGCTGTGTTCAGGCTTCCATGAAGCTGTAGAACGACAGACAAAAAGTATGATTCTGGTGTATACATGCAAGCATGCATTAGTCATGCATACATAATGCAGTGTCATGCTCACCTGTAACTGACGTCTATCGTATATCACCAAATCACGCTTTGAACGATCCAAGAACTTCGCAACACATTTCACGCACTAATCATGCACAATAGTCACAAATGTCACATGACAACATGGGAGCCTATTAAATTTGTCATTTCAAAGTGACATTTGACACCTGAGATGGAACAACATTCAAAGCAGTTTTATCTCAACACTACACAATGTAACATATGTCACCCAGGAAGCGTTGTTCAGCACAATTCTTTCAATGAATTTAAGGGTCTTATATCCTATGATCTAGTTCCTTTTCAGAACAGAGGAAGTACAGTAGACGACATGGAGGAATCATCCAATGTCGTGCACACTCAGAGGCAAAATCAGACTTCCATCACTTGATTGTGTCCTCCGTATTTCTGAGAGAATGGTTGACACAAAATTACGCATTTCTGTGGGTAATCTTTGCTTCAGTTTTCCTTCACAGGTGACCTTTTGCTCCGGAGTGTTTAAGCAAAACAACAAAAGATCGTTGCACTCATTCCTAAATTTTTGCCACCATTTTTCAGATGCTCTTCAATTTACATTAGCCATTTTTTTTGCTGTTAACCAGGCAGGGGAAATTTATGCCCTCTTAAAGCTAAATTTGTCCGGCACCCCCTACTCCAAAATCGATACATGCAGCAACTCCCGTGTTGTTTCGAGCCCCTCAGCTATTATGCCTGAATGGAGAGAATTTGACGCAAAAGCAGCTACAGAGCGTAACTTGATTGAACGAGACATGGATGGGAAAATTAAAAGAGATGAGAGATGCAAGGAGTCTGACGGATATATGTGCAAATTAACTGCGAGCTGGGCTCATCTCTGACGTATATCCCTACCTCGGTTGAACCAAACATCACTCATATTTCTCCTTCCATGGTTACTTGAATAATATATTGTTAAAAGCTGACTACCTGGGGGAAATAGTCTAAGCTTGCTCCATGGAGGGAGAGTTTGAAACCTTGAGATGCCGCTGGAACGATCCCTTAAAGCATCAAAAGTTGTCAACCCCTTCAAAGAAAAAGAAAATGGTGCACATTGTCCATTTCTGTGAGTGTCTTGTCCTTGTCTGGGGTAGATCTGAGTCCTTGAACCATTCGTAACAAGACACACATTAACACACCAGAGTATTATCCATCACCATCACAAAACTTAATCGCCATTCTTCATCAGGAATGAGGGATGCATGCGACATCCGCTGCGGAAATCAGACAGGTTTGGGATTGAGTTGCGTGCAGGTTTTCACCCGTGTGTGTTTTGCTCTGAGGACATGAAATCGGATATGCCACATGTCACCACCACCTAAGTTGCCATGGTTACATAATACTTTTGCACCGCAGTTTTATTTATAGCTTCCAAGTAATGCTCAACAGCCTCAATTAATGATCGTCACAATTTCTTGGGGCAAATAATGTGGAAAAACATAAACATTCTTGTACACTCATTTCATCCAAAAGTTTGAAAACAGAAAGAAGGGAGAGAGAGGAGAGAAAAAAAAAAGAAAAAAACGAAGAAAATTTGGGAAGCTTATCGAGACTGTGGAAGCAGTAAATTTATCGGTATGAAAGAAGTTGGAACAGAGAATGTTTAGTGCATGCTTAAAAACTGCTTTTGCAAGCACTCAGTTCTGAGAACACTTCATATGTGATTAGAGTGTGGCTACACATCACCCACATTAGAATATTTCTAGTGGATGACCCGGGGTTGGCACTGTATTTGATTTTTGCTACATTTCCATGGTGGCATTGTGAGTTGGTGTGGGGAGTAAAGAGTGGGTTGATTTGATAATCCAGCTAGTACATGAAGTAGGAAGAACTATAATTGAGACATTAGCAACATGGTAGCATGGTAAGTGGTTCACTACAGTTGCAAGGGAGGGTGAAGAGATTACCCACACAGGACTATGGTTTTAAAGGGTTTGTTCACATGGGACAACAGTGAAAGATTAAAATTGTAGGACTGTGGTTACTTGTACACCTATGTGAGATTACAGTGGGGATTTTGATAGCCTATAGCAATGATTATGGTTTCCTGAGGATTCCATTGACATTATGTGTCCTCTCAGATCATGACAAGGGGAAAAATCTTTTATGTACGTCGTTCATTTCATTACTGCATCAGCAACAGAATAGCAATGGGTGGACTACATTCGAAGCATTATGCAGTAAGATTCTAAGAAAGATCTTACCTTGTAAACTGGTAAGTAGACAAACAGTAGACAGTATATCAACTGCTGATTCATACTTACAAAATATTAGTTGCTGTCCTATAGCAATTTTAAGGTGATAGATAAAGAAGGACATACTTGATATGACCCTTGCAAAAGCCGTATCACCTCACCAAAATTCTCCGTAACAATTATCCTAACTTACGTTCCTCTCTAATTAAAAGTACAAAATATATGTAGGTGTGTACATACAATTTACTTTTAAAGTGCACATACAGTTTACTTTTAAAGTTCAGACACACAGTTCACCTTTGACCTTTCATTTGAGGGCACCACCCATGTTCCACGATGTCACCGTAATCAAAAGCAAACAAAGAGATGCACTTTAAAAGTTTAATGGCTCTACAATCGATTTCAGATTATCCTGTTAGACCTGTGGCAGGTTTCAAGCTAACCCAAATTGCTAATGCTGCCCAGAGGTATTAGCTTAATCGAGACAGTCAACTTATCAGGGGACCAGACCTTTGAGGGATATCTTTATGAAAACATGAAGCCACAAGTGCCACCTTTCAAATCCTGCCAAATACATGCATTTATATTGAGGCTTCAAGTTAACTACGTTCACTGCGTCCACACAAATGCATTCGACTACCTGTCTATCTTAACGATCATTTCGCTGTTTTATTAAAGATGAGGAAACTGTGATAACTGATAACATTTCCGGAATCTCTATATTTCAGTGTTGACAGTAAATGCAGTCTTTGTACTACCATACATTCACATCAATGATTATATCTTCAATAGCCAACATCCTGAGATCCATCCGGGTATCCATCATAACATCAACGAATCAATATGCAGGATGTCAATAATTACAATGCATAGATTGGTTCTTCTGCTGTCTTACCGATACCTCAACAGATTAAAAATTGAAGAAGAAGCTATTTCCCGACAAGATAAAGACGTCAATCTATCACTAAACCACAGGCGAACAGGTATTTTGGTGAAAAGAAAAAGGTACACCAATGAGGATAACATAAACAAAACTAACTACAATAGGTGTAAGAGCCAGCACCATAACGAATCAGCCCTAGTTATCCCAAAGTCCCACTCAATCTGTTTAGTATCAATAATCAATTATCACAAGGGATGCATGCTCTGTTGGCAAGATAACATAGATGGACCAACTCCATAGACTTGACAGACTCAATAGATTCCCATAAGATGAAAAGATAATAAGGTCATTAATCTACTTGCATAGATTTTTTTTTCCTAATCAATCAAATTCAATCAACTGATCACTACATAATTGAGAATAATTCCCATTGAAAAAGATATTGCTCGGCGAACCTGAACTTAGAGAAAATCAATAGGAATTTTAACGACAGAAATATGATTACAAGCTAAAAGATGGAGGTTAAAATCAAATAAGGATCATCACAAAGAGTGGTTGCACATGAGTATAGAAACACTAAGCAAAGACGTACATAACAGAATTTAGGATAGAGATGTGTGTTGACCACTTCTTATCCACAAGAAACACTACATTAGCCAAAAGCAATTACTTCCACTGTCACTGATTCATGGTGATACTGCACTTGGTTATCTATCATGAATGAACGATTCATTGTCAAACTGTAGATAGTTATCTACCATACATGAACAATTCACCATGATACTGCAGACAATCATCTACCATGAATGAACAATTCATTGCAGATGGTTATCTACCAGGGATGAACAGTTCACTGTGAAACTGCAGATGCTCACCCACAATCAATAAACATTTCATTAAATGATACTGCAGATCACCATCTACCATGGATGAACAATTCATGGTGATACTGCTATGGTTATCTGCGATGGATGAACAATTCATGGTGATACTGCATGTGACTATCTGCCATGGGTGAACGATTCATTATAATACTGCATGTGGTTATCTGCCATAGGTAATCAATTCATTGTGACGCTGCAGATGATCGTCTTCCATGGATGACCAAGATACTGCAGATGGCCATCTATCATGGACAAACAATCAAAACACACGAAATGAACACTTTTCACAAAGATGAAATGAAAGCAGTTTGAAAGCAGTTTGTTTCCCTTTAACTTTTAAAAGCTTTGCAGCTGTGTAACTAGTTCCGTAGACAGTACCCCTTCGTGTTATCAAATTATCAAATCAATATCTATATATCCTCTCAATTTACCGGTTGTACCCTCCTCTACCCTAATTTTTGAAAATGAAACTCCTCCTGGCCAATTAATTGATCCACAGTGACCTCTAAATTGCCTCCAAAAAATGCAACTTGTGGTCCATGTCTTATTAACATGACCGCTGGGGAAATACTAAAGTTCTTCAATCAAACTGGTACACCAAGTTCAATGTCAACAGCGTGAAACCTACCCTTTCTATTTCAGGGGTTTAATCGTTTAGAGAAAGTCACATTAGATCTTCAGGGCCTATCTTTAATTTTGTTCCATCCTCTTGTACCCCACACAGGACATTTCAAACCTCCAAGTTCATTACTCTGCCTTCATCAGCTACCAATCTCTGGCCTCTGTCATTTTCAACCTAACATATTACTTTCCATATTGCTTAACTTTTTTTTCTTTATCCTTTTTTTTTTAGTTTCTTCCTTTTACTTTTAGGTTTTGCTTTTCCATTACTGCTTGCCTGTCTCCACAGGTTTTCACTCAAGGTTTAAGCATTCATAAAATATGATTAAAAACAACCTTTGGCAGCTTCATAAAACCTATCAAAAGATAATATTTGAGCAATCCTTGCAGCGATATTTGAAATTGATTTTTTCAAACTCTACAGAATATCTCCCCCAAGAATGAACATAATGACATTTACAGTAGTTTTGCAATAGGGGCAAGGCACGTTTCCCTCTTTTCTTTCAAAACAGAGCAGCATCTTATCAATAATTAATTGTTTTCATGCAACTAACTACGCCAAACAAGAACAGCTTAATGATTTGCTTGAAGTGGCAGAATCTCTCGTCTATTCACAAATACTGAACCAACTATAACAGTTTCCGTGAATAATAAGACACTAATGATATATCAAAAACATTTTGACAATAAATTGATGATAATACTCTGAAAATCTCCTAATTTGCCATGCCCAAAGTTGACAGCTTCATATTAGATGTACCTGAGGCTTCAGTCTCCCTCAGTAATTCAGGAACAGGTCTGAGTTCCACTTTTAACAAATCCGACACATCTATAAAGCAATGGTACTGCTAGCAACAACTCACAAGAACAAAATGCAATACTGCCCTCTATGTGTCTTATTGTAACATCACACCTCAAGTTGGATTTTGATTTGCTTCAACGATATTTCAATAAAGAGGGCCCTTTGCTATGAACTTTTACATTCCAATGCCATTTTTGCTGTAAACTGTAAACTGCAATCTAATTACCAGACTACTGTGGGTTAAGACAATCAGGTAATATCTCAAGTTCACAGTTTTGAGTTTCAAGTATTTCAAAGTTTTTTGAAGTAAATAGCTGATATTTATGAGCACTTGGAAAATTTGGTAGTGGCCATAAAGTATCAAAGAAAATGACGAAATGTTTTTGGCATTGGTCATCAAAAATCTTGTTCCATTGTTTGTGCTTAGTTTAATTTAAAACAATAGAGCTCCGTCATTTGTCAGTTGGATGGAAATCACATGCACATCTAGACATACTAAATGGTTTCACTAAGTGTGTAAATTTAGAATTCCATGCTCACAAAGAAGCCATCAGAACATTTAAGACTTGCTTGAAGGGCAATTCCATGTCAAAATATCAAGTACAGAAAAGCACTGTCTTCAGTAAGCAGTAAAGAGAGGTTTGCTGCAGACAAGCTTGTCCTGCATGACTGCTTAGCACTTTACAAAGAATCTCCCATACATCAGCTGAGAAATTAATTAAATGAAGTCTAAGGATGGTGCAGTGGTGGGGTCAAACAACTCTTACAGAATGTAACGCCTCTCTAGAAAAGAATAAAACACGATTGAGTGCTGGTAGGTAACTATGAATATGAAGAGAGTTCAAACATGATGAAGTGCTGTGGTATTTACCTGTTCAACTAGCTCTATTACAAGACATATAAACATGTCAAACCAGCTTTTACTTGTATGCCACTATCTTGTTGATGTTGGAATAGGCAACACTGATAGCTTGGATATAATGTGCACATTTCTCAGTATAACCTACATGCTGACTTGGCATCAACTTTCTGCTAGTAACAATACTGAGCTTTAAAAAAACAAATGAATCACTATCCTTCAAAGACAGGGAGATTTATGCTGGAATAATTAACAACTGATTGGCTGGTTGAATTAAAAATTATTCAAGAGGTATGTGAACACCTGCAGACTTTGGAAGCTGTACCACAAAACTATGAAGAATACTGTCAGGCATAAAATTAAATCTTATTGAAAAAATCCTCTCTAACACACTCTATCAACTGCAACTGGCAAACACTGCAGATGTTGCTGAGGAAAGGAAATTAAACGTGTTACAGTATGCTTACACCATTCCTGCTGGTTGGGGCAATCACATCTAGACCCATTAAATTTCATCCCCAACAGACAAACAAGGCTGATAAGATCACAGAAAAGACCTAGGAGTTTGAAGAAATGAACACAGCACAAACTGAAAACCACTTGACTGTAAATGCAGCTGTTTAAGCCCACAAGTGGCCATTGTGTACCTGAGGAAGATTCCATGCCAAACAGGGACAGCCAGCTGTCCATTTGCAATGATGCTGAGATGAAAACCTGTCTTGAAGAAGTAATTCATAGATAAATGTTGGGTGAGGAGGACAATATATTTACCCATAGCCTACTCTGGGCAGTAATGTGTTACCTTCACTTTCCTCTATCTTTCCGCATCACTGACACTAACAAGCTTACCTAACAGAAAAACACAAATGCAAGTTGATTAAAGGCATGAAAAGCAAGCTTAAGTTTCACACATTTTCTAATCCTTTTTTCTTCCTTTCTGTAAAATTTCATTTTTTTTTAAAACCTGCAGTACTATGATGATGAGAGAGCTTTGCCAATCCTCACAGTCTCTCTCTCGTCTCTCTCTGCCTTTTTTAAAGGGATGCAGGTTCTTAACTTGAGTGAAGGATGCCCATCCACTGTGGATGAACCATCACGTAATGCGAACTGCAATTTGTTTATGCAAGGCAAGAGGAGCATTAATCTAAACGAGAGGCGAGGATGTCGCAGAGCATAAACACTTCCAGGGCTAGAAAATGACAGGTTAAACGGGGCACCGGCAGTTTGTGTTTACAAGAATAATATGAGAGCTTAAAGGAATAGGATATTCTCTGGGGAAATACATTAACAATGACTCAAATGTTACACTACATTAATTATCACTATATGACTTCAAAAGCAGGTAAAATGGTTGATTACAAAATAAATTAGATTATGACATTTATGAACAATGCCAGCCTAACAGTGAAGCATTTGATATGCTGCAACCAGTTGGTTACAAGTCATGAGAATGCACAGTCGATACACAGTCCCGAGATACAAATTACGTATGCTAAAATATTGTAAAAAAGAAATACATAAACTGGCCACTGATGGATAACATTCTTCTCACTTGAATTTAAAACTTAATACGTTATCAAAATAATCTCAGAATCATTCCAATACAGACAACTTTGGTTAAGATCATATTTCAACTGGTTGCTCCATGAATTCGTTCAAATAGCAAGTAACTTCAAAAGATAAATAACCCTGAATCAACGAAACCTGTAGCTTTAAAAGGAACATCGTGTTGTGATGTCTCCCAGCATGCATTAGTTCAATACCACACACTAAATTATTAATTTGTGTGCATTAATGTCACAATAATAAGATGTGCATGTCAGCCTACAGATACACTGTTAAGTTTTTAATGCCCTGCACGAGGCAAACTTTATAGAAAGATACGAGAAATGTGGAAAATTATACATAATTGACTTAATTGTAAGAACTTCTTGAGCTACACAATTCCAGAAGTTTCAGAGGAAGTGAAAGTTATGTTTAATTTTGCAGTTTTACAAAAGCGTACTTTATGAAGCAAGTTTGAGAGCTGTTGCAACTTTACATCTCTGCATGTGTAGATGTAACAGTACCATTCCTTCCATCATCACTAAACTTAGACATAACTCAGGTGGTTTTTACTGCTGTGCAACACAATCCAAGTATCCCATACAGTTTAAGTCACACATCTGGCACACCTGAAAGTTAACACAAAATCACAAAAGACAACTTTATGTTACTGTTCTAGTTTGTGAGCTCCAAATTTCCTCCACATGTAACAACAAGCTAACAACACACTGTCTGCTCAATCTGTTAACTGAACATTGCCTGTACAATTAGCTAACTTCAAGTTAACTCCACAGTACATGCTCAATCAGCTATCTCTAAAATGTGTGGTCAATGAGCTAATTCCACAACAAATACTAAATGAGCAACTTCATATGGCCTGCTAAATCAACTTCCTCCACAGTCACTGCTTAACTACTCATAACACATTACCAGAAGGGCTAATGTCACAATTTGCCTGCTCAGTCACAGGTACAACCCCACATTGCCTGCCCAATGGGAAAACTTTGAACTTGCGCTACTTGTATGATGCCCACTGAATAAGCTTTCTCCATGTTACTTGCTCAATATAAAGCTTATTCCACATTGCCCACTCAAAATAAAGCTTATTCCACATTGCCTGCTCTGTCAGCTTACTCCATGTTACCTGCTCTAGAAGCTTACTCCATCTTACCTGCTCCATATGCTAACTCAACATTGCCTGCTCGGTATGCTAACTCCATATTGTCTCCTCAATATGCTATCTCCTATTGGCTGCTCAAGTAACAAAGGTCATACTGACTGCTCAAAGTCAGATTATTCATTATTGCTTGCATGCTCAATGAACTAACTCATGCTGTCTGCAGTAAAACATACATCCTGAAATTACTTGCCACAAAGCGAGTTGCACATAAACTAGAGTTTATGGATCAGCAACAGAACAATAATGGATATGGAAAAAGATAACCTACTGCACCACTTAAATCAGATAACTACATACAGTAGTTCAAATACACTATTAATATATGACTACAATGAACAACATATACTATACTTAATGTGCTATAACCACTCCACTCAAATAAATACGCCAACACTACGATGAAATTTATAGCTTAACGACTAATGAATGTTCAATTAGCCATCTCGGCAGTCTTTAATGAACTAATGTCTAACTACTTAAATTAGCTACACTCTGCAGTGCCTGCTGGAACAGCAGAACATCACACAGCTTAAAGACACATTCCAAGAATTTTTTACAAGAAACGCATTGGAAAAACTTTGTTTACAAAGAACAAAATCTTGTTGAAATTCTATTTTTCCTGATGAAGTTGCCTTTAAGATCACCTCAAGCACATTTATTTTAATTGGATTGCAATAATCTACAGATCTGTTCAAAAATAATTTCATCTGTCAGTCATTGACTTGTAATTTTTATTTTAGTTTACTTTCGTTTTATCATTTTTTTTTCTCTCTCTGCAACTCTTTCCCTTCTACAAAGAGTTCAATGAAGTAGCAGACTCTAGCAGGAAACCCTCAATCTAAAACTCATTTCCTTTCCAGGGGCTTTGACCACCAAGTCCTTACCATCTAACTGTCTAATTAAGAAATGATGTATCGTTCATGTAATTACAAAATATTTCACCATTCATCACAAGCTGATACAACTTGCCAAAAAAAATGATGGAACAGCAAGAACCGGGTGAGCCACGTGCACCTACAGTTAAGGCTTGTCACGAAAAAACCAAATCAATGTGCATTAGGTTTACAAAATCACCCAATCCAGCACAGTTTGGTTATGCAATCGATCAGAAGAACCTTGAAAACGTTAAACTGTAAGTTGGACACTTTTATGCATCTGCAATTTGATGACTTATCCCATATCAACCTCTCCTGATCTCATAATAACTACACAAATCCTATAAATCTTCCAACAAAATCGTAGTCAATACCATTCATGTCCCCCTCTCACCCCCCCCCCCTCACCCCTTACCTCTCTTTCTCAATCTGACAGTCACCTACTACTTCATCATAAACGTACAATGTTTTTAAAGATGTAAATGGATACAGTTCCAACAAGTTCCTAATGAACAATCTCATCCCTCCCCCTTCTCATAAAGCAAAGGGCTTTGCTGTTCTGCAAATTTTAACACAAATTTTAATGTCAAATTTCAACATCAATGCAATATCTTAAGGGCAGAGACACAAACTTGACCATCATAAGAATGAATCAAATAAAATGCTTTGAAAGTATAATTGCACTCTATGAAATGGTTGTTAGCTGATCTGAATGAATAATGAACACAGGCACTGGATTAGCAAACTTTTCAAAAGCAACATGAAGCTATTTGCACAAAAGTCACAAAGAACGGCCGAAGGCCAAAAGCAATCATGCACAAGCTTAGATAAATGTTGAGCTTTTCTGCAAATATTTTTTACTGAGAAAGTGGTTCTCATTTATATGTTTCCAGAGGAGGAGACAAATTTCAACAAGTTCTCAGACAATGATTTACTGACTCACTCTGTTTTACACATATAAACATAAATCTACCATAAGATTGGTCACTGCTGATTAAAAGGGGCTCAGTGAGTTGATATCAATAAATTTGTGGTAATTTTGAAGGGTATAAACATATGACAATAATTATACTTAGCATAATTAGGCAAGATTCACATCAAATGGTTATGAACACTGTCAAAATTTTTGAATTTTTGACCATTACTTGTACTGGTTGTGTGCATGTGACTAAGAACTAATATGAAAAGAGTCTGGTCATGAATTCTCAAAAACCAAATTAAATCGTTAATTACTCACTAACTTTCCATCGTATGTGAAACATTGGGTCCTCTTAGTTTGACCACTTGCCATTAGTATGGTAAGCACACTTGAAAGGTTCAGAAAAATTTAGTCAATTTTGCGACACAACTGAATGAGAGCCTCTTTAATTCAGACTTCCTGATCTATACCAGCATTTCATCATCATCACTGGACCTCATTCTCCTCACATTACATTCATCTCAAAAGTTACCTCACCGACCCCTCTTTCTTTTAATTCTTCCTATCTCTTCCATCTCCTTTTGTGCCTCATTTCTGTTCATTTCTAGTCTCATGCATGACCATATCATGAGCAATAATCTAAATTTCAAATTGGTCCATCATCTTCAGGCCAAAAGATTCCAGGGTTGTGATTTACAATTCGGATGGATATCGCGATAAATTCATTAAAGCAGGTGAGGTATTACATAATCAAATACAGTACCAAGTAACACATCAGAACTGCACAAGTAATGAAGTTGACGTATCTACTACATCAATCAAGTACCACCGGTTTGATCCCTACCTGAATGCAGTCCACATGAAACAACGAATAGGGAGAAGCAGGACGGGGTCGTACAAAGCAGGACAAGGATTTGTAAACCGTGACCAGGCATGAATCTAGTTGAAGTTGGTATGTGGGGGTGCAAGTTTGATCCCTAGCTGAAGGCAACAAAAGGACAAATGCAGAGGAGGGGGGAGAGACTGGACTATTCAAGGACCCTGTTGGCCACAGATTGGTTGGGGTCAACCATGGAATGTCATGACATGACCACAGTCTCCTATTGCTTTCAATTACAACACCAAGATGATAATAACAACAACAACATGGAAAACAACAACATGACCACTTATAAAACTGACAAAATCAAAAGGAAATACTCAACTTGTGTCAGCTTTCAGTTGGTTTCTGACAGCTTTAAATTAACCTCATATCATAGATGGATGACTATGTGAGACAAAATTTGAGAATCCAACACAACAAATACCACACAAACCCCAGTGTCAAATGGCTTTTCACGGTTTTGACGATTTCATTTTCTAACAACAACAACCAATCTTTTTTTCTCCATTTGCTTTGTGTGTTCATTGACATGAAGTCCTCACTAACTCGAAGTACTTTTTACAGTTACGATTTGTATAAGTTTGCATTATCTATTTTTGTTTCCTCATTCCTTCCTCATGCAAGTACCTCAATTGTTTCCTCAGAGCCGCTAACACAGAGTGCCATAATTTACGCCAATCTCTCGGATCTATCTCTCATTTCCACTCCCATTCATTATCTTGATCTAATAACGTTCAATCCCGAATGTTGTGACACAGTAACCATTCAATTCACTTGCTCTTTTTCTTATCCTACTCCTCTTTTTCCTTCCTTTTTTTCTCTTTCTTTTTTAGGCAATCTCTGAGAAAAATCAATTTGCACAGGAAGAAGAAACCAAGCCACCTTCTTAAACTTTTTGACCTACATTTCTAGAGGGAATTGGGACTGCAGAGGGAAACCCTTAAAATAAAACAAAATCCATCTCTCCAGCACGTCCCACCCATATTTCATCTACGGTCGCTGGCCTGGTATTGAAATCTGGTAAAATGTGATCCCAGTTGGGAATAGCGTCCCATTATGCTTTTAATTTTATGGAAATAAGTCAATTAAAAAGCTTTCACAATAATTTAGGGGACGACGGCAGGAAAGATCGTATATTCTTGATATTGATCAGGTGCTGTTGCACAGATATCCCAGGATACCAGATACATGTATCTTGGATTGCTGGATCGCAGAGTTATCTTCCTTTCATTGATAAATAGCTGAGCAGTGCTGACTCTCTGTGAGGGTTTGGTTGGACTCTTTGTGAGTCAAGTTCTTTTTAGAGGCTACAGCTTTGTACACAGGTAAAACGCTGGTGTAGCCTATAGAAGCACATAGTTCTGAATTTCTGTCTATGAGAAACTAACTGTCTTGAAAAAGAGGACACTGTCCTTCCTTATTTCCAATTAAACCTATCATTCTGTGTCCCCCATACATTGATGTTAGAACTATAATTATTTTCTGTAAAACAAATGATCTATTTCCCTTTAACATCACATGACTTGTGACTGCCAGAATTTAAACACTAGTGTTATAATGTCAGTTATTTCTTGCATCTTTCCTCAATTGTTCTGTTTGCATATTTTTTAGTTGCTTGTATATTGTCATGCTAAGTTGCCATGCTAAGATGCCACGTGCTCATGCTTCATTGATTTTGGAACTTTACTAAAAAGAACTGAAGAAAGGAACCTTGCTCTCTTCCTCCTCTCGGCATGCTCCTAGCCACAGACCACTGCTCCGTTCATCATATCTAAGTTTCAACCAGCTTCTTCTGCATTCCTCTCCTGTTTTTCAACGCTGCCTTTCTTTTAAGTCTTCCAACTTCTGGCCAGTCTTTCCTACATGTTTTCTTTCTCTGCTGCTTTATCGACCGACCGACAGCTCTCTTCGTTGACGTCTGTATTTGGAACTCTTCTAACATAACTCTTTTTTAAGTTTCCTTTCCGTTACGCTCGACGTTGGATCACCACCCCTGCAACACTAAGCCACCAGAGGAGTCCAGAGGGAGCCGGCCCACCAGGGGTACCTCGCGCGCGTTTAAGTTAAGCTCTTTGCAATACCGGTGCATTTATCTACTTACTTCTTGTTATTTATGTTGTAGAAGTAATTACATTTTTTGACATGAACGAATCTGCCTCTCATTTCCTACTTTATTATACCACCTGTCTTGGTTTGTGTTATGTTCATAATATCTTGACTTCGTAACACTAGGCTGACAAGTGCTGGTCACATCTAGCTTTTGAAATTGTTTTCTATTGCTTTTTCAGGTTGAGTCTATTTGCACACACAAAAAAAAAGGACCAACAGCCTGGAGTAGCTCTGTTACTTGCACTATCCTTAACACAAAACCTTAACCTAATCACAAATTCTGACTGGCTTAAATCAGTTTTCCTGCCAGTAATTATGTTTCGTTCCCCACCAAAATTTTCCAAAGGTTACCTAGTGATGTCACTGATGACAGAGATGATAATGCTATAAATGACGATGACGCTTTTGATGATGACAATTATAATGACCACTGACAGGGTACGATGATGATCACAAAAGCAGTGACGACGACACCAGACGTATGCCAAATTATTGACACTGCCCAAAACACTTTCATCAAACCTCCACTAGAGTTTGTCCTCCTTATCTTTCAACCTCTACAGACCTCTCTGTATCTGGTACCGCTTGCTGATGGCTGTAATAAGAACCACTGATCATCGATACACATCGCAATGATGAAAGACTGTTCATCAAATTCTGATCAGTTCGTTGCATACAAGCTAATGGGAACTACTACTAAGAGCCAAGGGGAGATCATCAGTGACACTGAAGACTATCCCATCAAACTCGTCATCATATCAGGTTTACACTGACCATTGTCAACTATCACCTTACAAATTTTTTCACTTGTTTTATTTCAAATGTGGGAGCATGTGCCAACCTGGAACTACTCATAATTTCAAATTTTTACATTTACTATTTTTCCCACTTTCTCTGGCTTTATGATTCCACAGATGTTGTAACAGCTCCAAGTACAGGCCAATCCAATACATACCTTGTCCACCAAATTAAAAAAGTTCTTCTCCATCTATCGGATGATTCAATTAAAGCAAGTGGAGTAATTGGCAAGCATTCTGATACCTTTCCGATTCTTTTCACAATTCCCAGGGATCCTCAAATTCAATTTTGGCCTGAGTCGCTCCCCGCCGAAACGGCGTGGTGAGCATCTTCCTCAGATCTGGAAAAAGATTCATCTTTTCTCCCCAAGCACCGGTGTTCATTTCTCCGCCAGTGCCAAGGTCACGTGTCTGTGATATTGATATTATTGCAGAAGCCAGAGAGAAGAAGAAGAAAATGGACTCAACGGAGAAGAAGATTACCGACTGTCTCGGGGCAAAATCCTAAACGACATTCTAAGGAGGGCTAAATGAGCAAATATAGTCCTTAATTGACATAAACCTTCACAAGACATGTAGGTGACTTTTTTTCAAGGGTGAGAGAATGGTGATTCTTTCACAAACTCTCATCAACAATGAAGCTGAGTGTGTCTGCTAGTGAAAGTGGTTAATGGACAATCTGCAGGCATAACGCAGCAATGCAGGGAGAAAAGACTTGAAATCCCCACAGAGTGAACACGAGACACACTGCAAAGGACCTTATAACTCCCTGTGAAAACTGCCATCGCAACTGTAGGGAGGGACCGCCAGACTTGGCCGTGAACTGTTATAGTAAAGATCTGGTGGATATATGGGATAACTGCTTGATTACGAGATATGGGTCTACTTGGGTGCTTTTTATTCTAGATAGCATATTTGGTTCATCACAGACTTGCAACTGCTCTTGTGAAGAGGAGACAGCAGATGGATTACTACTTAACTTATCAAATAGCTGTCACATCCTGCCAATGTACATACTTGTGTTCTTGACTGCAAAATATTCAATCATGGTAGGCTATAAAGGCCTGCATGTATAACAAAACTGTGAACATCTCCATGGCCTCTCTCTCTTTCCCCATTACCTCGCCCTTCTCCCAAACAGAGCAGTTGCCTTAACTGTTTGTCTTTTCTTTTTCTTTTCTTTTTTTGAGAGGGACATAATAAACAATTAAATTCTGTATTTTGAACGCAGTTCACAGTTGATCTGATTAATGCATATAGATAATGGCAATTACTATGACAATATCACTGACCTTACCTGCAGGTGAAACCCCAAACTGGTTTTTAGGTGATCATAATACAACAAGACTTTGCAAAATGAGAAGACGATTCAGAATCCCTTATGTCTCTCTAAATTTCAGGGTCCAGATAATGATAGGGTTCTGCTACAAAAGACAAAAGCTACACCCCAGTTAAAGCGTAAACGGTAAAATGACATCACTCCATCAATGCAACGTTATAAGAAATTGGGTTTTCATGAAGAAACGATTTTCAAGTGCATTGGTTGTGGAATGTAGCCTACATGAGTTAAGTACATCAACAGGCATAATGGTCAAAGAATGAACTATGATATAGTGCATCCTGGTGTATGTGGCAGTTAACACCAACGGGCCAGGTGACTGTTGCCAGACTATTCGAAAAGAGTCCCAGTTTTCATCATCCACATCCATATGTCATACCTGTAAGAATATGTATGCATACCACTGGTGGTCATAAATGAAACTCTTCAACCATCTTTATGAGTTCTTTTCTCCTTAACTATCATCATTTACGAGGGAGAAAAAACTCTTGGCCAAGGTTCAAGACAAAAGGAAAAACTCTCTCCCTTGATCTTCACCTACCAACCTCATTCAGCTTCATCTTATTCACCCAAACATCTCAAATATTTGAACTACAGCTGCAGGTCATAACAGTAGAGGATTCAGATTGAGGGAGACCCTCGTCACCAAAACTGATATCATTACAAACTGGGCTCGATCTCATAAGACCGAGAAAGCAGAAACAGAATCCACCTTCTAGCCCTCATGCCTGGCACCTCCCAAGGGAAGTACCAATGCCAGTATCTCAACATGAAGAAAGTCATATTCTTGGTGAAACAATTTTCTCTTTTTTTTTTCGTTTTGGGGGACTCTCTACCTTTCACCTTATGCATCTCTCTCTCTCTGATGACTTACAAATCCAAAACATAGTCTGGCGGTTGGAATGTTTACAGAGTAAATAAAGCCTGTGTCCTTATGTCGCAGGGATCGAACTTCTAATACCTGGAGATGTCCAACAGCAACTGGCAGCTGGCAGGCACAGGAAGACATGACTCTTTTTCAATAAAGAGTTCTTCCACTCAGGCCATACTCTGGCAATTTCTGAAAATGATCATCACCACAAATGAAGACAGGACATTTCAATAATCATTAATGGGGGGGGGGCATGAGTGTGGTCGCTGCCAGACACTGAGAAGCAAACTTCTTTCGCTGAGTCTTAGAAATATTAACAGAAAGCTTGAATGAATTCGGACAAAGAATATGGAAGTTTGTCATGAATGTTCTTGCAAATTAAGGCTCTGCACATGGATAATGGGTGAACAAGTCTCACTGATATCAAAAAGACAGAAAAGAAAAAGTAAACCAAAGTTTCAAAATGCTGAGACAAAATCATTTTCTTTGATATTAAATGCTTTTTTTTTTTCTTTTTTTTTGTCAAGCAACCATCTTTGTAATGTGAAAGCAATACGTGTCTACCTCAGTAAATTTATAATAAAGACAAAACTGTAAAAATGAAACACTAAACAGTTTCAAAATTCACATAAAGTGCAGGTGAATCGATGAACAGCAGTATACAGTTGTCTTTAAAACTTAAAACAAAAAAAGCGAAGAAAATTATGACGAATGAATCATGTGGCAGACCAAACGTTATTTCAAAACTATTATTTCCCTTTTTTCCATTTCCATCCTGCTTTTTGCATTTTTCTTTTCATTTTCTGTTGTTTCTAGATGGCTTCAACTTTTTCCAAAACTTTAATTCTGAATGTTGAATATTTCCAAGGTGACACCTTTTTCCCTCATTACTTGAAATTCACGGTTGACTAACAAGGCTTTTTACAGCTTTCTCCTTTCCTCCCGATTTGCTCCTGTATTAATATCTTGCTTAGGGTTTTTTTTTTTCTGTCCTAGTCTTGTTCCCCACTGATATTATATTACTTAGTGGAATGGATGTGTCACACAGCAACAGCAAAATATTCATCTGATCAAAAAGCAGGAGGAAAAAAAAAACACATCAAGGCCAGCAGCTTTAAGCAAAAGACAAGCAGTCTTAAGTGGCAGGGAGTTAAAGACATAGAAAACATTGAATATTATAGTACATAACATGTTTCTTCGCAGGCTTAAATTCCTTCGTGACAACTGATATACCTTTTAACGGAGAAAAGTAACACAGGTTCAAGTCTGAAAATTAGGATGCAGTTCGTCGTCAAAGACTAGTGTGGCATAACTTTCCATTTTCATATTTTTTTTTTTTTTTTGGCCGATTCCAAAATATCGACATCTCAAAGGCCAACAAGAGGAAGACAGCCCAAGCATCTTGACCAGCTTTCCTTGATGAAGTTGAGACTGCATTTTCCATGGCTACAAGGTTGAAGTTCAAAATAACTCTCTCAACCTTCAAGGTATGATTCACATCAAAATGATTTCATTTCAATATTTTCTTTTTGAAACTGCCTCCAACTGTAACAGCTGGTAGGCTGTTGCTTTGTTTTGTTTTTTTTTCATCTTCTATCATTTTCATTTCTTTCTGTTTTCCTTAGTGGAGGGCATGGATGGTTCAAAGACCTCTCCTGTACACACACTTTTAAGTACCCTCTGGTGAAGGAAGATGCAGTAGTAGGATATATGCGTATTTAAGGCCTGAGCAGAGATACGTAAATCCGAAGATGCCCCATGCAAATTGCAGGCAATATACAGCGAATGGATAGAGCGAGATGGGGCCTACGTTTGAAACTACTAGCACATCAAACTGCCCAAAGTAGGTCTGAACTTCTTAAAGATCGAGGTTTATATACTGAGAATGCAATATGGAAAGCCAGATGAGGAGAAAAAAGGGGGGTGTTAGGGTGAGGAAGTATTCACATTGGAAAGTAAGGGATTGAAGATGCATACTGTTTAAGTCACTTAAAGGGAAATAGGGCATTCACAATTAATGTACCCACATGGCATGCAAAAAAAAAACACATCTACAAAAGCTTCACCTGCTCAAAACAAGCAAAAGGTAAGTTACAAAAGATGATGCATCATTTCAAATTTTGAAAGTTTGGGTGAACAAATTATACTTGAGCAACAGTGTACTAATTTTTTATTGGTGAGAAACTTATTTCTTGATAAGAAGGCCACCGCGGTTCTCATTTTGAATGATTCGATCATTCTTTATCTACAATACTTGTTTGATAAATATTTTGTTCCATAAAGTCGATGCCTTATTTTCCTTTCAAACAATGCTGATTAAATAAGACAATGTCAGTTATCCTTGACTGGAATAAACTGGCAGTTGAGAAAACTATTAGTGGGAATAAGAATTCTCCAGTAGGTGCTTGTTACGGCAGAATTTGACTGAAACTGTTGAAAAGGTCTTGTATGGATATGCATAGCAGACCACTGCAATTTATAAACCCAAATTGTAAAGAAAAAGGGACAAAGTTACACTTTCAAACATTAATTAGAATATGTTGGTCGACTGTGACAGAGACAGAATATGCAGCCAAGGATCATTCGCAGTAGATGACCTATATTTGTTTTGAACCAGCACTGCAGTGAAATAATATATCCACCACATTTGTACATTATTATCTTTTGTAATGTTTTGGGTGAGTTTTCAAATAAAGACATATTCTTACTTTGCCAATGATACAGTTACACGTAATTTTTTACCGCCTCCCAGAAGTGAAATTCGTTACAGATCATAAGGCACCATACTCCAACTAGCCAACAGTTTCCAATCTTTCTATACCAAGGCAAGAAACTAAATGCTACAGTATTCTGTCTGCTTTCTTTGGCATTTGATTCCCTCCATAAACTAGTCCCAGTTTCACTTTGTTTTCTCAGCTTGTAATGCAGGCAACATCTCCAATTGTCACATGTCCTGTCTGCACATGTAGCCATGGCAACAAAAAGGGAAAGCCATTGCATATAACTATACATAGCTGCTCCAGATATGCTCCACCAATTAGATCCCCATTTCGTACAATATTTGGTAGGGATGTTCCAACCAACTACATAAACAGTTCAATTGTTGGACCAAACGTGATGACCAAGTTTGCCTAACTGACAAGTAGAAGGGGATAAAAGTACATTTTCTTTTCAAATTTTGCACGCAACCCACCATTTCACGAATAGAGATGAACTTTTTCTGAATAAACTTGTATGAAAACATCATTGTTTCCATCTTCAGTGATGTACTGCCAGATGGACACCATACCGATTACTAAATTTACAAACATATGGTAAAGTTATGAATGTTACAAAAGTGGTATTTGACAACCATTAATACTGAGAGTGCAAAGCTTCTGCTTAAAGTGGATAACACAGATGAATTTTGTTTTACCAATATACACAGTTCTCTTCACTATCTAATGCTGCACAAAAAATAATCTAGATTAGACAACCATCCAAAAAAAAAAGGGCAGGGGGATCTAATATACAATAAAAAAGGTTGCTACCATATTAACACAGGACTAGTAAATATAACCATCTGTGTAGCTGCTATACCCAACCTGTATGATTTAACTGATGTCTTTCATACTTTTGTCTCACTGACCTTTCCATTAATTTGAAACTTGACCACAAGCACAAAGAAGCCCCCTAAAGAAGTGAATCCTTAAAAAAAGTTGATTCTGATAGATGAATTCTTATCATATAATGGCACAAAGAGAGAGTGGGTCACAAAGTCATGACCAGAACTGGAAAGAGGAAAAGAATCGGTGACTCAAGGTAAAAAGATTATCACCTCCACAGTGGTAGGATTGTTTTCATAGATTGGCCAATTATGGTTAAAGAAGAAACTTTCTCAGAGAGAAAAAAAGGCCCTCTCTCTTATGAAGCACCATTAAATCAAGATCAAAGGCTTTCAGCACTTTGTTTATCCTTCAGAAAACCAATGATATTTCTGATCATAGAACTTTTCAGCTATGCATACTGCACTTCCTTGACACAATCCGGCAATCCATGACTTTCAAACCGTTTCCTCTTTTTTCTTTGTCAAGAGGGGGGGGGACTTCTAGAATATGAAATCAGGAAGGTTTCTGATATTAAGGCAAGTGGAAAAGGCTTGAAGAGAGGGATATGAAATATTCTTGGGAGGAGAATAAAAATGTAAAAGCTACTTAGGCGGTTAGGCCTATAAAAGGATAAGTTTTCCTGAAAAAAAGAATAGTCCAAGTCACAGAGAAAAAATCTGGAAAACCTTGGGAACAAAAGTCTCATCCACTCCATAATGACAACAAACTCTCACTTCAGACTTTTTCCTTTTATATTTAAGAGCACCGATAAGAGATCAAAGCTCAACCCTCTCAGTATGTAATTGCACATTATGGATTCTGAAGAGCACAAAATTTTCACCTCACTTCCATTGAGAAGATGTAACACCTTCTGAAAGGATGAGTTGGGTTCCTGAGAGGGAGAGAGATTGCATAAATTATTCCATCGTGGGATCTCACTGGTGTGATTTTGGCGTTGTCTAATTCACATGTGCATCATAATCGTCATGGGTTATCATAATACACCATAGACAAATAATCAATCCATGTTCAAAAAAGTCCTTCTTGACACAATAAAAAAAAAAATGAAGCAAAGGGATTGAGTTTTTTAGCTTCCATTCTCTACATATGTCATCAGCTATCTTGGAAAGTATCACCATGGGGGTGAAGGGAGGTCAAACATGAGGATGGGGGAACATGCAGATGCATGGAGACCTGGGGTTGAGGTCTTGCAAGGAAAAGGTAGCATTTGTCTATTGTGCAGTACAGTAATTGCAAAGGTGAGCAAAGGATCGCCCGAGAATCTGGAGTTGTGCAGAGTATATCAATGGTACATTTGATAGGTGAGAGCTACTTTTAAACTACAGAGTTTACCTGTTGAGTCAAGTGTTTAAAGCTTACAAGGACAATCAGTTCACAAAAGTAAAATTATTATGTAAAGACATGTAAATCAGCAGGATGATTAACCTGCATATCAGTACTGTCTATCATCCGTATAAAATGACCTCAATTCACCCAATACTACTTTGCAACTCCAGCGAACTTTGTAACAGCAAAAGGGCTGACCCACCTTCACCGTTATCATGCAGTTCTACCAATAGCAATCTAGACCCCTTTCACAAACCCCCACCCCCATTCCCTCTCCTCCCTATCCTACACATATATCTTATTACCACATCCCAGCTAATGTTTATCAAAACAAACTAAAATTCCTGTAAACTGATTGATAGTATGACAGATATTAGAAAGATCATGTGCAACAGCTATATTCATATAGCCCACATTTCAACAACTATTGCTACTGGAGTGAAATATCCAATACACTTCTCCCCTTCCCACATGATATGTGCCTATCCATCCCTTCCCATTTGTATTTTGAGTGATTTAAATAATTACTTTGCAACATCCCTACCCCTAGCCCTTACTAGTGACAAGAGCTTTCCCACTTCCTCCCAATCCATCACATTTCATAACATTAACCCTTTTTTTTCCCTGCACCTCATTTTCTATCATACTTCACCTCTAAAACATTATCCAGAGTATCATCATTATACAGACCACAAAATTAATAAAAGCAACGCAACTTAACCACCCAAATATTAAATTGCATAACCAATTACTTCTAAGTTCCAAATCTTTTACAAAGCCCAGCATAAATCATTTTACACAATACCAACTTACGAAATCATCCTTAAATATTCCAAAGGTAAACAGGGGAGTCTTCAGAAATGATTTGTAAAAGGGGAACTTGTAAATTTCAATTATATTATATTTAGCTGGTGTGGGTGGGTGGGGGGAACTAACATTCTCAAAGACATACTATTGTACTTGACTGTCACAATATAAGTTTCTGATAAAACTGCTTGTATAACTCCCTGAGGACATTATCTATAGACAGCTGCTGTTACCAATCTCCGCAGATTTCATCCACCACAGATCAAAACCGCATCTTGCCTCAAATGTTTAAAAAAGAAGAAATAAAAATACCACAACTTTATGACTTCAGCTATGGGAGAGGTTTACCAGAAGGTTACTAGGCATATATATAAATCAGAAGGAGTGGGGATTAGCAAACAAAACCAAAATTATTAAAGTCGGGAAAATAATGGAACTGTACTGTGACTTGTAAACCTGTCTGCTAAGGAAAGGATAGCTGTAATAGGGATGACTATCCCGAAGGAGTACGGGTGCGCATATATAGTTTAAAGGGTGTCTTCCTTTTGGAACAGATCTTTCAAAGAGTGGAGAGGATCTGTAGAGTAGACTTTAAAAAAAAATAGGTTAATCAACTAGTGAACGGGTTCCAAAATTGAAAAAAAAAACAAAATCTTCTTCCTCAAAACAGTAAAAGCTGTGGCTTCCCTCAGAGTTGAATAGAACTTGATCTCTAAAGTAAAATTTACTCAAACTTTGGAAGACACAAAGCTTGAGAATGCTCAATCAATCAATAATCAATCAATTATTCAATCAATAATTGACAACATTGTAACAAGACTTTCTTCTCTGAACAATTTTTTTATTTTTTTTTCTCATGAGTTGTAGTCCATACACTCTTGTATTTCCATGACTTCATACAACAAATTTCGATGTTGGAATAGTCCATCAATCAATTCAGCTTTAAACTGGGTTTGCCACAGGCAGGGGGCAATGGCCTAGATTTACCTCACTCCTACAGTAATGGCTCTAACACCATCTCACCCAATTTGTGGCATCCCCCTACCTCAAACCAACTTTAGCGAGATCTATACTCTATTGTGTTTTGATGACTGCATATTAAACATACTTTTACATTTCAATGGCTGCTTAGTCCACACCCATTTATCTTTCCAACACTGCATAGTCCATGTTCCTTACAAAAATTCCATGACCTATAACTCTGTGCTCTTTTATGTTTCTACAACTGCATGATCCATATTCTTTTAAAAATTTCCATGACTGCAGACCACATTCTTTTCAACATTCCATGATTGTACAGACCACATTTGCTTGTGTAGCACCCCTAAAATTACCATTAGTGTACTAGTAAATGTTCTTTGTGTAAACTCCCTTCCCCCCTTGGTATCCAGCCCCCTCCTAACAGTACCCAATGTTCCAAGGCACAAGCCCTGTCTTGGGTCAACAACCGGCCACTTCCTGTCTACTCCTATGCTAGTTACATCATCATTCCCGGTAAGAGGGATGATCCTACTGGCCAACAGGTGACGTCACACCGAGACACAAGGTTCTCCGAGAAGAGTAAACAATTCTTGCTCTCCAGCCAAAATACTGGCTAGTGGAGCGTAAACAACTGATGCAACCCTCTTGTTACCCTTGACACGCTTATGGTGAATCACAGTGCAGCTTCTAGGAATAATGTCTCTTGTTTGCGTGGGTGTTAAAGATTCATTTCCAGGATGGGGGCAGGAAGTGATCCCTTTCTGGGGTTTCTTTGTCCCCGAAACTCTTTAAAACATGGGTGCAACCAGCAACCTGTGTCACTCGCTTCTACGACGTCAGAAGTCAGACTTAAGAGACTGTTCAGAAGATATTCCTAAGAAGCATATATTAGAAATTATCATTGTTAATTTCTAACAGGTGAGCACTTATTCCATTACCTTATACCCTTTGTCAGGATAACAGTATTGAGCTGCCCCTCTGTGATGGCAGTTTGCACTCAGAGGTGCCCCTGTTTACCATATATTGTGACTGTTCACGTATTCATGTAGATATTAATGTATAACAATATTGTTATAATTGTAAGTAAATTGCCTACTTCATTGTTAGGATGCCGCACTGTTTAAATCAGCATCTAGAGTAAAGATGGGTCTAAATTGACTCATTACAATGTTTAAGGCATAGTGCACTCCAACACGTCTACTCTCAATTAGTGTATTATATTTGATGCATTGAGCCAATTGAATCTCATTCAGTGACGTAATGAGAGTTAGCCCTCTGTACACAGTTGATGGGGTCTTAGAGATCACCTACTGTTGTACCTCTGTGTACACTGGTTTTGTTTGTATGTGCAGAAGGATGTCCTTGGGGAACCTCTGCTACAGAGAACTTTGGTTACCATGGCAATACTGTGTTACAGAGACCTTCCGTGAGTCATGTGTATAGTAACCTGAATGGCTGGAAGTTTGCTTCCAGGAATAAGAGTTTATTGTGTGTGTAAGATTGTGTTACATTGCATGCAATGTATAATTAAGACAATTAATTAGTTACGTACGTAATTCACACCATTTCTGTGAGTTAGTCCCCCCTATACCGGCTAGGTATGGGACATGCTGTGAATTGTAAGGGACTCGTTATTTTCATGATATTGACAAGAGCAGAACGGTCATAATTGTTTTGTATTCATTAACCCAAGTTGCGTTATCAAATATTGAACGCATTGTATTCTGGTAACTAAGTCAACCCATGTGGAGGTGCCTTAGGAGTTACCATTACGATAGTAGCTTGAGTTGTCTGCTAAGACAATTCACTATCCTTGTACATATTTTTAATACTTTTATATATTAAGAAAAGTTGGGTAGCTCAGACATAAAGAGAATTGACTGATAGTGTTCCCAAGGTCATGGGACCATGTTCTGACCTAAATGTAGAATTTTAAATATTTGTATCACTCGCTTCTACGACGTCAGAAGTCAGACTTAAGAGACTGTTCAGAAGATATTCCTAAGAAGCATATATTAGAAATTATCATTGTTAATTTCTAACAGGTCAATGATGTCATGGGCGTAGCCAAAGCGTCCTGGTCTTAGACGTTGTATGTACATCGGCGTACTCTATATTAGACGCTGGCGTAGCTATTGATGTATACTGGCTGGACCAACCACTAGAGTGTGATGGTGCCGAGCTGGATGAAATTGTATTGATGACAGACGGCTGTAAATATAGTATACCCTACTGGGCTGCCTAACATATGCGTCCTGTCTTATATTTGGTTCCTCGTAACGTCACACATACTGGTGAGCGACCTGCACAGAGGATGGACCCAAGCGACTGTTAGGGAAACAACGTCGCACTCTCGTCTCATACCACACATTATGAGATCTGTAACTTGGAAGGTTACATAAATGGCGCCCGATATGGGACCTGTATTATTGTTAATTAATCTGAAGATTAGTACAAAGTAGGTCCTAACCGATCCTTGTGATATTACAGAGAAGATTCTTTGTTTTGAATTATGAATGCATGCTGCTATGCTCATTGTTTTTCTCCACTATCTGAGAGTGTGTTGTGCAATTACATGTGGTAACTAATCGTTTTGAACCGGTAATTGTTTAAGTTGTTAAGTTTAGATTTAGTAAGCATTGTGAAGTGCTCACTTGTTTAAACTTTTGCTATTCCAGAGTTTTTGGTATTTTCACTACAGGTTTGACGCTGAGGTCGTTGGCGTGTGATACGGGTTGCAATCTGCCGGGAGTCAAGGTAAGGAAAGCCCCCGTTAAACAGCACAATCCTAGGTCAACTTGCTAAGTGATTCACCATAGAGCACTTGTTCTTTTGTATTAAAGACTTTAACAACTTTTCATCGTAAATGGCTAGTAGAGAAAGCCGGGGTGTGGCCGGAGTAGAGGCCCAGGATGAGGATGCTTTTGCCAGGGAATTGAGGGAGCTTCTATCCCGTCATAACAAGTCCATAGGTGACGTGAAAGGAGAGACGCCTGGTGAGACCCAGGCAGGGACCCCAGAGGGCATTCAAAAACAAATCGTGGAGCATATCCACAGGCTTACAGGAACACAGGTAAGTCACAAACGCCTTCGCACTTTTTCTGGGCGGGCCCCTGTACCCCATGGAGAGTTGCCGTTTGATGTCTGGTTTCAGCAAGCTGACCAACTGGTGCAGGAGACTAGTCTCACAGATGAGGAGAAGAGATGCCGCCTGTCGGAATGCCTGATGCCCCCAGCCCTGACACTGTTCCGCAAGGCTTCCAAGGAGCTAGGGCCCTCTGCTAGAACAGAGGACCTCCTAGGACAATTAGTCCAAGCCTTTGGGGTGGCTTGCGAGGGGGATGACCTCGTTAGTCTCTTCCGAGAAACTTTCCAGGAGCCAAATGAGAAGCCCTCTGCTTACCTCACAAGGCTGGAGGAGAGACTAGACCAGGCCATCCAGTATGGTGGGCTACCCCAGGAGGAGGCTGATGGTCTCCGCCTAAGCCAGTTCATCAGGGGATGTATTTTCGATGATGGTGTTATAAGTAACCTGCAGTTACGACAGCGCAGGGCAAAACCCCCAGGCCTCATCACTCTCCTGCAGGAGGTTAGAGTGGAAGAAGCCTCTGAGGCTGCCCGAAGTGCTCGACGACAACAGAGCAAGTCAGCACGTAAAGCGCAGACAAACTCCCTGGAGGCACAGCAGGCTGCTACTGAGCTACAGCTAGAGGTGAGTAAGCTTAAAACTCAGCTTTCAGCTATGCAGACCTCTGCTACGGCAGTGGCCCCTACACCAGTCACCTCCGAGACTAGTCCCCTGTCCACCCCATCACTCGAGGAGAAACTTCGGAAGGAGATCGACAAGCTTCGTCAGGAGTTGTCGGCTCAAAAAATGCCTGGCAAGCCTAAACAGGGCAAGGGTCCCAGTGGTAGAAGATTAATATGTTTCCGGTGTGGGGTGGCAGGGCACATGGCACGAGGTTGCCAGAACCCCCCAAATGCTGCATTAGTACAGCAGAAGCTTCTGGAGAAATGCCAACAGTCGGGAAACGATGCAGGGCACCAGCAGCGGGACTCCCCGGTGCCCCAGCAGTAAGCGTGAGGTCCCACAATCACAGCAGTAGCAGTAATGGTGGTGTGCCCCCTGGGTTGGTGGGAGAGTCATCCACTACCACGGTATTCTTAGATGGCCACCAGTGCAAGGCGTTATTGGATACTGGGTCCCAGGTAACATGTGTTTCTAGAAAGTTTTACCAGGATAAATTGTCCCACAGGAAACTGCACCCCCTCACTGAGCTAGGACTTGGTGGGGCAGGAGGGATCAATGTGCCCTACCTTGGGTATATCCAGGTTGACGTTGCCCCAGCTAGGGATGACGCAGGGACAAGACGTCGAGTCACAACGCTTGCCCTGGTCTTAGAGAAACAACAACCACCACTGCTACTCGGAACAAATACGACTCTGCTGAAGACCCTTCTGCAAGATTGCCTCCGGAGAGGTGGCAAAGATTTTACCAGGAAGCTCAAGGTAAGCCCTCTGTGGGCTAAGGCCTACAAGATGGCTGCCACCCTGGGTAAGGGTGGGCAAGATGGTTACCTTGGCCCTGTGAAGGTGCAGAAGGCTGCTGTAGTCCCGAGATATGGTACTGTATTGGTAGATTGTGGGATAAGGAACCCTCTAGGTGTTGCTGTTCAGGTCCTCATAGAGGGTCACAGATCCCTTCCTGGTGGCCTAAGTATACCCCCTAGCTTAATTACCTTGCCTAAAGATGCCCTGGTTAAAGTAAGAGTGCAGATGCAAAACCACCTGGGGCGGGAGGTAAAGTTAGGATATAAGCACCTCGTTGGCAAAATATTTCTCCCCAGTGAAGTCTCCCCAGTAGTCCCCAATATGTCTCCACCCAGTGCATCTGTGCTTAGCCATCAGGTCTTGTCGGAAGACTCCCTTCCCTTCAGCTTGAAGGATTCGCCCATCTCAGAGGAATGGAAGGAGAGGATGTTGTCAATGCTCAGTCGTCACAGGGCAGCGTTTTCCAATGACGACTTGGACATTGGGTGTACGTCGGCTGTCCGACACAGGATCAGGCTATCAGATGACACGCCATTCCGTCAGAAGAGTAGAAGGATTCCCCCTGCAGACTTTGAAGACGCCCGGAAGCACATTCAAGATTTGCTAGGGAAGGGCATCATCAGAGAATCTGCCAGTCCCTATGCGTCCCCTATCGTCCTGGTTAGAAAGAAGAACAACGATGTCAGATTGACTGTAGACTATCGTCTTCTGAATTCTAGGACGGTACGGGATCAATACAACATCCCCAAGATCGAGGATACACTCCATTCGCTCACTGGTGCTGCTTGGTTTTCATGCCTGGATTTGAAGTCAGGCTACTACCAAATAGAAATGGAGGAAGGGGACAAACCGAAAACAGCATTCTGGTGCCCATTGGGCTTTTATGAGTTTAATAGAATGCCCCAAGGGATCTGCAATGCTCCAGCCACATTCCAGAGGTTAATGGAAAAGTGCATGGGAAACATGGCCTTCACCGATGTCTTGGTGTACCTGGACGACCTTCTAGTGTTCTCAAGGACACTAGAGGAGCATGAACAGAAGCTGGAGAAAGTCCTGTCACGGCTGGAAGAATTTGGATTGAAACTCAACCCAGAGAAGTGCCAGTTCGTCCAGTCATCGGTCAAGTGCCTTGGTCATGTGATCTCTGCTGAGGGCGTGCAGACCGACCCTGACAAGATCTCCGCTGTCACTACATGGCCCAGGCCCCAGAATGTCCGGGAGATGAAGTCATTCCTGGGTTTTGCTGGCTACTATAGGCGCTTCATACAGCACTATAGCAAGATAGCCAAGCCCCTGAATGACCTGTGCACACTCTACGAGCCAGTAAGGAAGCATGGTAGGAGGAACTTCCAGTCCCCCAACAGGTCCAAGAAGCAGACAGGGAAGAGACCCAGCCCCGACACCCCATTCGGTGACAACTGGAGTGATAGTTGTCAGGCCGCCTTCGACAGCCTGGTGACTAAGCTAACTACAGCCCCTACCCTTCTTTTTGCAGATTATAGTGCCCCCTTTGTCCTACACACTGATGCGAGTACTTCCGGTCTAGGCGCAGCCCTCTATCAGATGAACAACGGTAGGTTACAACCAGTTGCCTATGCAAGCCGAGGACTGTCTAGGAGCGAGAGCAACTATCCAGCCCACAAGCTCGAGTTTTTAGCTTTGAAGTGGGCAGTGACGGATAAGTTCTCAGATTACCTCTATGGAAACCACTTCACAGTCCTCACCGATAACAACCCCTTAACATATGTTCTCACAACAGCCAAGCTGGATGCAACTGGGCACCGTTGGCTGGCATCCCTGGCAAACTACGATTTCGATATCAAGTATAAGCCAGGTAAGAACAATCAAGATGCAGATGGGCTCTCTCGACGACCCCAGGAATCCCCTCCCGAGGATGAGGAATATGCTGAGTTTCGCCAAAATACTGATCGCATGCGGGATAGGTTCCTCACCAAGCCACTTGAGCCTTACACAGCAGCAACACTGAATAGTTTGTGCGTCGATCCACAACTGGAAGTGGTCCCTGGAAAGGCTGTGGCTGCAGTGTGTGCCGAGCTCAAGGTGAGTGACATGGTCCCAAGATCCATCCCCTCTCTAGATTTCCCCCAGGTATCCAGTGATGAAGAAGAGCGCACGGCTGAGGCATCGCTACTGGAGACAGTGTGCGACTCTTCCAAAGCTATCCCCGATGCGTATTCTGAGCCCCTGGCTGTTGGGCAAGATTCACTGCCTGGCGTCAACCCCAAAAGTTGGCCCCAACTCCAGGACGATGACGAGCACATCGGAAGAATCAAGGGATTCGTTTTGGCCCAGAAGAGACCAGTGAGGGAGGAACTCGCTAACTTGCCTGTGGAAACAAAGCAGTTCCTAAGGCAATGGGGCAAGTATGTCCTCCGAGACAACGTGCTATACCGGAAGGTGGTGGATCCCCTTTGTGACAAAGGTAGGTTACAGCTTGTGCTCCCCTCAAAGTACCGTGTCGAGGCCTTGCGGGGTATGCACGATGACGTAGGCCACCCAAGCACCGATCGTACTCTAGACCTGGTAAGATCGCGATTTTACTGGCCTAAGATGGGATCAGACGTGATGGAACATTGCCGGAAGTGTGAGCGGTGCATTCGGAGGAAGGCCAAGGCCATCAACGCAGCCCCCCTGGTATCAATCATGACAACCAGACCACTTGAGTTGCTGTGTATGGATTACTTGAAGATTGAGCCAGACTCCAAGGACACCCGCAATGTTCTGGTCATCACCGATCACTTCACCCGCTATGCTTTTGCCATCCCAACCAGGGACCAAAAGGCCACCACCGTTGCTAAGGCACTCTGGGAAAACGTTTTCGTGCACTACGGATTTCCAGAGCGCCTTCACTCTGACCAGGGTCGTGACTTCGAGTCGCATGTCATCAGGGAGCTGTGTAACCTGCTAGGCATAAGAAAGTCCCGGACCACCCCATATCATCCACAGGGGAATGGCCAGTGTGAGAGGTTCAACCAGACCCTTCTCAATCTGCTTGGTACCCTAGAGGATGAACAGAAAGAGAACTGGAGATCGTATGTGGCCCCACTCGTTCATGCCTACAACTGTACCCGGAATGAGGCTACAGGTATGTCACCATACTCCCTTATGTTTGGTAGGGAGGCCAGACTACCGATTGACCTCAAATTAGGAGTGGCCCCAGAACCAGAAGGGCCAGTGTCTCACCAAAGATATGCTGAGAGACTCAAGAGACGACTCCAAAGAGCACACCAACTAGCTGGTGGGAGAGCTGAGAACAGGGCCGCAGCTAACGAGAGATGCTACAATGCCAGGGTGCGTGAATTAGCCCTCCAGCCAGGAGATCGCGTCCTTGTCCAGAACATGAACCCGAGAGGTGGCCGTAAGCTCGCAAACCGGTGGGAGGAGTCAGTCTATATAGTGGTCAGGAAGTGTGGAGCCGACATGCCTGTATTTGAGGTAAGACCAGAAGGGTGCGATGGTCCAATCCGCACCTTGCATAGGAATATGCTCTTACCATGCAGGTTTGACCCTGCTCCACAACACTCCCCTGAACCAAAGCCAAGCCCCCCGAAACGGGTTAGACGTACAACGAGACAACACCCACTGGATGCACCGCCGATGGCCGATGTAGATTCAGAGTCAGACGACGACCTCTCCTTCCATGTGCTTCGAGATTTTAATCCCACGCCAGTGCCCCAGGCAGAACATAGAGTAGTTCAAGACGATGTCCCTGAGGAAGAAACTGGGTGGCAAGCCACTGAGATGCCCCAGGAAATGCAGGCCCTGGAGACGCCGGATGATGACACATCAGAGGTTGAAGAGATAGCCCCACATGTGTCAATCAACCCACCAGTGCCTCCACCCTTGGCAGACACTCAGAACCCGCCACCAAGATCCTCAGGTAGACGGAGGCAGCAGACAGTCCCCTTTAGTTATGACCAACTTGGGCAACCAGCAGCTTGGTCATTGAGCAACCAAGTAAGTACACCATGTGCCCCCGTAGTAGACCCAAACATTATGACGAGTATGGTACAGCAGCAGATGATGTTGATGCAACAGTCTGCACAGATGCTTCAGACACTGATGGCTAGTAACAGGTAAGTTCTATCCCAGGATGGAATACCTGGTCGAGGACGACCAGATTTCAGGAGGGGAGTGTGTAGCACCCCTAAAATTACCATTAGTGTACTAGTAAATGTTCTTTGTGTAAACTCCCTTCCCCCCTTGGTATCCAGCCCCCTCCTAACAGTACCCAATGTTCCAAGGCACAAGCCCTGTCTTGGGTCAACAACCGGCCACTTCCTGTCTACTCCTATGCTAGTTACATCATCATTCCCGGTAAGAGGGATGATCCTACTGGCCAACAGGTGACGTCACACCGAGACACAAGGTTCTCCGAGAAGAGTAAACAATTCTTGCTCTCCAGCCAAAATACTGGCTAGTGGAGCGTAAACAACTGATGCAACCCTCTTGTTACCCTTGACACGCTTATGGTGAATCACAGTGCAGCTTCTAGGAATAATGTCTCTTGTTTGCGTGGGTGTTAAAGATTCATTTCCAGGATGGGGGCAGGAAGTGATCCCTTTCTGGGGTTTCTTTGTCCCCGAAACTCTTTAAAACATGGGTGCAACCAGCAACCTGTGTCACTCGCTTCTACGACGTCAGAAGTCAGACTTAAGAGACTGTTCAGAAGATATTCCTAAGAAGCATATATTAGAAATTATCATTGTTAATTTCTAACAGGTGAGCACTTATTCCATTACCTTATACCCTTTGTCAGGATAACAGTATTGAGCTGCCCCTCTGTGATGGCAGTTTGCACTCAGAGGTGCCCCTGTTTACCATATATTGTGACTGTTCACGTATTCATGTAGATATT
Organism: Stichopus chloronotus; assembly: GCA_021234535.1. Lineage (NCBI taxonomy): Eukaryota > Metazoa > Echinodermata > Holothuroidea > Aspidochirotida > Stichopodidae > Stichopus > Stichopus chloronotus. The sequence goes on from CM037830.1 coordinate 27,036,327, forward strand.
AATGTATAACAATATTGTTATAATTGTAAGTAAATTGCCTACTTCATTGTTAGGATGCCGCACTGTTTAAATCAGCATCTAGAGTAAAGATGGGTCTAAATTGACTCATTACAATGTTTAAGGCATAGTGCACTCCAACACGTCTACTCTCAATTAGTGTATTATATTTGATGCATTGAGCCAATTGAATCTCATTCAGTGACGTAATGAGAGTTAGCCCTCTGTACACAGTTGATGGGGTCTTAGAGATCACCTACTGTTGTACCTCTGTGTACACTGGTTTTGTTTGTATGTGCAGAAGGATGTCCTTGGGGAACCTCTGCTACAGAGAACTTTGGTTACCATGGCAATACTGTGTTACAGAGACCTTCCGTGAGTCATGTGTATAGTAACCTGAATGGCTGGAAGTTTGCTTCCAGGAATAAGAGTTTATTGTGTGTGTAAGATTGTGTTACATTGCATGCAATGTATAATTAAGACAATTAATTAGTTACGTACGTAATTCACACCATTTCTGTGAGTTAGTCCCCCCTATACCGGCTAGGTATGGGACATGCTGTGAATTGTAAGGGACTCGTTATTTTCATGATATTGACAAGAGCAGAACGGTCATAATTGTTTTGTATTCATTAACCCAAGTTGCGTTATCAAATATTGAACGCATTGTATTCTGGTAACTAAGTCAACCCATGTGGAGGTGCCTTAGGAGTTACCATTACGATAGTAGCTTGAGTTGTCTGCTAAGACAATTCACTATCCTTGTACATATTTTTAATACTTTTATATATTAAGAAAAGTTGGGTAGCTCAGACATAAAGAGAATTGACTGATAGTGTTCCCAAGGTCATGGGACCATGTTCTGACCTAAATGAAGAATTTTAAATATTTGTATCACTCGCTTCTACGACGTCAGAAGTCAGACTTAAGAGACTGTTCAGAAGATATTCCTAAGAAGCATATATTAGAAATTATCATTGTTAATTTCTAACAGGTCAATGATGTCATGGGCGTAGCCAAAGCGTCCTGGTCTTAGACGTTGTATGTACATCGGCGTACTCTATATTAGACGCTGGCGTAGCTATTGATGTATACTGGCTGGACCAACCACTAGAGTGTGATGGTGCCGAGCTGGATGAAATTGTATTGATGACAGACGGCTGTAAATATAGTACACCCTACTGGGCTGCCTAACATATGCGTCCTGTCTTATATTTGGTTCCTCGTAACGTCACACATACTGGTGAGCGACCTGCACAGAGGATGGACCCAAGCGACTGTTAGGGAAACAACGTCGCACTCTCGTCTCATACCACACATTATGAGATCTGTAACTTGGAAGGTTACACTTTGCTACATCTTTTTTGGGGGGGAAGTCCACACATTTTTGGTTTACTAAATATTACTTTCAGCCCACATTATGCCGGCTTTCCTGAGACTTAAAACCCACTTATTCTCCATATTTCCATGACTTTACCATACACTTGATCTAAAAGTTAGCAAACATTTATTTCCGAGAGCAACTCTGATGAGTGCTCTCCAAAACTGGAACCGATGCCTAAGTTTAGTAACAAACTGCGGTAATCAGCGTAATTAACAGTCTCATTATTCACCGCCAAATTCAACACTTGACACACTAATTAACATCAAATCAGGCATTAAATTAGAGGACGACATTCCGAGTCAAATTTCGTACGAAGTGATCCCACAGCGTCCTGCTTCCAACAGCTATTGAAATAAATCTAGCAGTACAATGTTTACACTCTGCAGAAGGCTTTGTTTGAGTCTGACCGAATCCTTAATACTTCCAGATAATACAAAATATATTTTTCTCATCTGCAAGACCACTTATGCCATCATTATATCAGACAGCAACCTTGCCACCCCACCTAATTTTTCAGGTGGTTGCTTGAGCACAAAGGACACTGAGAGTTGTGATGTACCTGCTGGCAATGGAAATGCTGGCAATCGTTACCCTTAATCCAGACATTTTCTCCTCTGTCACATAATTATGGACTCTACAATTATTTCCAAAAATTGCATTCTCATCATGTGGGCACCATCAGACCGACGCATTATCGAGCACAATTGAGCAGAAACCTTGTTTCCATTAGTAATTATCAACATGACTTTCTTCCGACTTCTTTGAGCGTTTGGTTTCGCAACCTATAATTGCCGTAAACCGCCCTTATCTGAGATTATGTTCAGCGCATACAAATCACTCTTGGCATCAATACGATAAGAGGGATCGACTCTTGTTTAAGTCTTGTACCATTTATTTGGGTACTCTAATAATTTTTTTTTTCTCCCCATTTCATCTGCTTCATTCTCTGAAATAAGTATCGTGTTACAGCACAGAAGAGAAAAAAATGTCAGGATGAGAAAAAAAAGTCGTACCCACCCCGGATGGGAAAAGAAAAGAAATGACAAACCCCACAGCCATGTGGGTAGAAAGAACAACTTTTAAGGAAAGTCGTGGTGTACAAGATAAGCAAAGGAGTAATTTGTCGGGGAAGAGAACTTAAAAATGATGACTAAGATGCAGCCTACGGCAGTTACTAGCGAATAAAATAACCAGGCAGTAGCCAATATAGCTTTACTAGGAAGTAAGAAAAAACCTGGTACCTAAAGTATTACAGGAAACTGCAATATCCTGTCCACTTAGCATCATTCCACAGGTGTGAATTCTTTCATCTCAACCATTTTAGGCCCGCCTACTCGAAAAAGATTTAACGATTACTTTAATCAAAGGCACTATTTGTCTAGGGGCCATGTCGATTAAAACTGCCTCCCAATTACTCAAAGAAGTTGCAAATAGTACACACTTTACTCATTTCAAAGCTCCCTGGAAAAAAACCAAACAAGTATCGAGGACATTTTATGTAGCAAGTGTGAAACAAGTAAACAAAATTCATCTAGCATGGTAAAACAATTTCTCAGAGACGGAAATGTCCATAGAGACCAGAATCGTTATTTATGATCAAGTGAGTACAGTCATGTCCACATCCTATTTATCCCATGATTTTCGACACCTTATTTTAAAGCACAAGAAAAAAAATGCATGTTACCTGGAAACACCCTTTCAGGTTTGGAAGCAAGAGAGGAGGGCATTATTGCAACAGAGTGGGTAGGTCAGGTACAGTACCATGTTATTAGTACCAAATACAGTTAAACACACTGAAGCACGGTGCATTCATTGCCAGGAGAAAGGTGAGTTTGTCATTCACAAATACTACTCTATGTCAGAAGATCCAACCAATGACATAACTCCCACAGATAGAAGAGAGAAAGGCAGCGAAACATACGACAGCAGGATCTCTTAGCATGGTGACATCAGTGGAACCAATTCTTACATACCAGTCTAGGCCTCTGGGTTGGTACCCGTGATCAGGTGGGTGTCAGTCAAGTGACAGGTTCAGATTTCCCAGCTTATGAAAACCGAACTATGATTATGTTGTCATCTTTGCCAAAAGCAGGCAGAAAGATAAAGCCCAACTAACATTAAGAAGTTCTCTGAAATTAATACACAAACATTTACAGCTGATTAACATGTTACCACTGAGTCCTTGATTTTGCCCCTTGAACTGAACCCTCGATTTTTTTTCTCAAACTTACAAAATTGGATCTGAAGTACCTTCCCAACATTTTTCTTCTTTTTTTTTTCCTCATCTCTGCAACTGCGGTCAATATCATCACTTTCTCCCTTTTAGCATCCAAAGATGAAGACACTCCTGTCAAATGCCATAAATATTCATGAGCTTCTTTCTCCCCCCTGTTTTCACAGGGGAAGAAGCAGTGCACATGAGAAGCTTGGTCCGAGGTTGGAAAAGGAAACGTGCTAATCCAATTAAAATCCCTGGGGATTGGAAAGCATCAGGATGTAAGATAAAGGATCAAACAGCCCATGCATCCTGTGCTGTGACCTTTTGCTTCTTGGATAAAGTAGGTTTGGAAGAAGTGAAACATTAAACTGATGAGCCAATAAACAATTTTAAAATATTCATTAAATTGCTACCTCTTGATGGGAATTAGGTCATAGACATAAGCTGCAGTCCCCCCTTAAAGTCTGCAAACCTGTTCATTTTCGATGACTCCCTGTACATCTAGGCAATGGCCAATGAACTTAATTTTGCTGCATCATTGTCAACAAGCCAGATTTGGCAATAAGCCTGGAGCCGCCAAAATTGCAATCAAAGAGGAACAAATGGAAAACAGCATTTTCTTATTGTCTAATATCTGACACGCACAGCACAATCTTGGTTGGGACTTAATGAGGTTTGCTCAGCACATTAACGCAGAAAAAAAATGTTCCCTTATGCAGTCATATTTTTCTGACCCTAAATATTCACAAACAACCGCCCTGACATTACCCCACCCTTTTACTACGTATACAAGTAATCAGTATGACTAAAGAAGCACATTCAATCATCACATGAAATTCACTAAACTTTCCTAATAAACCTGTCAAGTTTTCTTTACATAATAATGACAAATGGTCAAACAAAGAGGATCCCATGTATCACATACAAAGGAACATTAATTAATGAGCACAAGTCATTAATGAGTTGATTTAGTTTTTGAAAATTCATGACCAAGCCTTTTCACATTATTACTAATTCATATGCACCCAACCAGTACAAGTTAGGTTTAACAAGAAAGACAAAGGACTTTGTGATTCCTTGCCAATATTCATGAAGAACGTAGTACAACATGTACATACCAATTTTGAAATTCAAATACCTTATCATTCTAAAGAAAGCATGCCTACACTAAGCTCTTCTGACCACTGTATGTACTAAGCAGTATATGTTTTCGCAATTTGACCTCTGGTGACCTCAGATGAAATTTGACCTCACCAAAATCAATAAGAATCATCTACTCACTATGACTAACCCACACACTAAGTACGAATTCATCAAGATGACACTTCTTGAGATTCTTCACGGTTTGACCTCTACTGACCTTAAATGACCTTTAAACTTCACCCAAAACTACAGAGGACATTTCCTTACTATGACCAACCCACACACGTAGTGTGAAATTAGTCAAGATTACGCTTCTTGAGATACTATGTTTACAAGGTTTTTTCCATTTTCTTCTCTGCGGACCTCAAATGACCTTTGACTTTCATCCAAAACAATAGTGACCATCTATTCACAATCACCAACCTACACACTGAGTAGGAAATTAGTCAAGATTACACTTCTTGAGATACCGTGTTTACAAGGTTTTCCGTTTGAGCTCTGATGACCTCAAATGACATTTGACCTTCACCAGAAACACAAGGGATCATCTACTCACTCTGACCAATCCACATGCTCAGTATGACATTAGTCACAATTACCTTTCTTGAGATATTGTGTTTAAAAGGTTTTCACGTTTTGACCTCTGGTGAACTCAAACAACCTTTGGCCTCTATCAAAAATAGAAGGAATCATCTACTTAGTACAACCAAACCACAAAGTACGACACTAGTCACAGCTATACTTCTTTAGATAAAGTGTTTATATCGTGTTCAGAAAGGTTTAAAAATTTAACATCAGGTGACCTCAACTGACCTTTGACCTCCACCAAAAAAAATAGGGATCATGCACTCAATATGACCAATCCACACACCAAGTATGAGATCAGTCTCGGTTACTGTTCTTGAGATATCGTGTTTACAAGCAAGGTGTCACATACACACACACATACAAACACGCACACACACATGACATCACCATCGCATTGATTCCTTTTGCCTTCAGCAAGGCATCAAAAATTAAAAGAAAAAAACGGCAGTTTTTAAAACTATTGGATGTGAAATTGACTAATTATGCTAATTATGAGCGTTGTTATATGTTTTTACCCTTCAAAATCCTCACAAAGTTATTGATATCACCTCATTTGAGCCCCTTTAAGTTCAAACATCAACACCATACTAATGGATCTGAAGTGAGCACAGCAAAGAGCAATTTTGTGCAACTAGCACTTGCACCTGTGTAACCATAAAGACTTGGTAAATTCTGGAAATAACTACAAGTAAATCCACAAGTCAAAAAACAGACTTTTTCAACCTGCAGAGGATTCCCCACAACTTACTGGTGTAGGTATTCATGAGTGACTACATTTACCACTTGCTGATCACTTATGCATTCATTTAGCTTTGCCGCAGATGGTCTCAAAATTACTTCTAGCATGCATGCTCTAAGGCCTAGCCTGCCCTCATTGGGCTGAGCAAACAAGTTTTGTAACCTGCAGGGGATTCATATGTTGCAGGTGAGAACATTCTCATTTGTATGTTAGCCAAGATACCTACTGGGTGCAATAGAGACTCCAATACAAGACAAAGAGGAGGTAATCCCAGCAATAGGAGATAATGTTTCAAAACATGAATTACACATTGGACAATACACTGACAAGGGTTGGTAACGATCCCGGTGTGTGTTCAGAATGTGGTACAGAAAGTCTTCACAAAGTGTTCAAAAACCTGTTCACATTCACATGGAGTGCACGTTGAGTTGAGACAGGAAAGCGACGGGTTGCGGTAAATGTTTTGACGGGGGAAGTATTACAGCAGATGTCTTCATGTTTCAAATGCAGATCGTGAACTGTATACATAAAAAACACTAAAAATGACATGGATTCAAAAATGAAAACAGTATTTGCTTATAACAGACACCTGATTGCATACATCAAATGCACTTTCACCAGTTCACTATGATGGTGTAAGCTCTAGCTACACATCCTGAATCAAACTTTCAAATCCTTGATCTAACAATCATATGCCGGTTTGAGAATTCCATTCCCATAGACATGTCTTGCCAAATGCTTTGCATCCGTCTGGTTGCCATGCAATTTACTTCCTGTTTCTACGACGATTTCATATCACAAACATGTCTGTTTGGAATCTTTTATTCGGACCCCTCTTTCTGACCTAAACCACAAGTCACATGGAGCTAACTCAGAAATAAGTAAACCCCACACAAAGACAATAACCAACATCAAACCATCACCCTAAACTTAGAAATGCATATAGAAATGTGACAAATTGATGATGGCAAAAGAGGTGTGTCATGGCCAGTTGCAGAGGTCCTTCAGAACACGAATCAGGAGGCCGTCGCCAGAGAACGGTTTGTGGGGAAGAAGGACAACCTTACCTTCAGAAATTTTTGATAATTAGGATGCTATATGATGCAAAATGGAACGACTTGCAGACCATTTCTTGCACAATTTAAAAAATGGCAGTAGCCTATTGTAAACTTTTTTGGGGCAGTGCAGACCTTTTGTGGAGTGGCAGGACTCATTCTTAGGGGTTGCAATTTCAAGGGGGAGTAATTTTTACTCTAAAGTGAGCCACCCTTCCCACGTGGAGAGAACACTCCCCGTAGAACGTTAACAGATTGTATCAGACCTGACATCTTTTTTCTTACCTGAGCCTGCTTCGATCCATCTTGTATCAGCCAGCAGCAGCAGCAGCAGATCAGCAGCTAACTCACATGACTGCTCAGCATATTGCTGATTACACAAAGCTATCAGTATCCATCAGCACATCAACCTTCCACATGATACCGTCATGTCATAAATCACAGTCAGGACTATCACTATGTTATCACCACCTAGGGGACCCCATAGCCCATCACTGCACGCTCAGCAGCGCCATGACACCACTCTATTATCAATGGAAACTACCAACATATTGGTAATGCGGGTTGGTATATATATATCAAAGGCATCTGCTGACTGGCTCAAATACTGTCCCTATGGAACAGTAGGTTACTTTCCTCTTATCACCATTCAGGTTGTAAATTACAAGTCAATAGGCAAAATCGCCAATATTGATTTTAAGACGAGCAAATCGTGTGAGGAGGAAGGTCAAGAAGGGGGCAAAGTAGGAAGTAGGAGGGGGTATGGAGAAACAATCCACAATTAATGAATGATGATAGGGATACTGTTGTTTCAAATTCTGTGGACATTTTACTACAGAGTTTGTAGTGGTTTGATGCATTCGCACACTGCTCTGGACTGTACTTTCTTTAAGTTGTACATTACAAAGACCGAGAAAGAGACAAAAAGACAGAGAGTGAACATAGCGCAGGTGAGAGTAACACCCCTGTCACACATGGCCCTGACAAAATCAGAAACATCAAGAGAAGAAGGGGTTAAGTGAAATCTGCAGAAAACTGGAACAGCTGGCAAAGTAACCAAGGTTTCACAAAATACACAAACGAAGGAATATTTCCTTATTTTCAGCTCCTGATGAGCGGGGAATGTGGTTCCTCTGCAAGGCAAGTACAGTTAATCATAGCAGTCGGATGAAGCAAACAGAGCACCTCAATAGGTGCCATGTGTCATGATTACAATGATACTGACCTTGGCTCTAGGGTGCACCATCCACAGTAGGGGTCACCGACACCGTCACCTACATTAAGACACACCTCGCAGTCTGCGTATTCACCGCACTCGGCTACAGGCACCTTCGTTATCTGATGACAGAGAGAGAAAGTGTTATTGTGAAGTATTTTAAAGCCGACAAATTTCCACTTCATTTCAACGAACACCCCTGACCTGCGAGGATTTCAAAACTATCATTGATTTTAACCTTGGGTAGGGGAGGGAGAAACAATGTTGGTGTTGGAAAAAAGAAATAAGTTTAATCATACTCTCAAATGTATATTTGCATTATGAGCAAAAAGGGCCCGATGGTCTAGAACACTGTAAGTTCTACACTGAACATGATCAATAAATCAGTGTTATGGTTGATAGCTGATACTGTGTTTTGTTTCATAATCAGTTTAACAAGGAACAAAAAAAAAATGCATTAGAATAATTTTGTTTCTGGTGTAAGATGACAACTTGTGGATATCACTGCTCCAAGAAGGCTGTAATGATATTCTGATTCAGCTTAAGAACTATATACTTGTTTAGTGTTCATAAGTACAACTTACAAACATTGTTTAAACTATTACAATAACTATACCAAAGCAGCAATAAGGTTTACAAAGTAGAAATCTAATGAGACATACCTCAAATTGTTTACTTGGCTTCACAATTCATGCACAATATGTAAAAAAAAAAGTGGATGATTCTCGCAAACTTGAATTTCCCCCTTGATAACTCTCGAAAAAGCAATCCAAAATAAGAGGAGCTATTGGCATAACAAGGTACCTCTATTTCATATCTGCGGGTCATTTAGTCAACAAAAGGGGAACAAAAATGTGATATCCTGCCTTAAAATGCTGCTGAAGAATATAATCCCTCGACAATGCTAAAAAAGGAAACCACAAATGACATTTTAATGTGTCTCACTTTCACTGGGACAAATTAAAGCTGTACCTGGAATTCATTCCTACTCAGCTACACTTCATGCCAAAGCCTTCTTAACTTCTCCAACATAAAGAGCCTCAGAGTGGGTGTGTGTGTGTGATCAGAAGAGATCAAAGACCTCAGAGGTACTGTTTTTTTCTTCTTTTTTTTCAGGATAGGGCTAGGTCATTTACCACCTGGGTTTACTAACAGCTTAATCCCAAACCCAAGTCAATGACTTTCCAAGTTTCTTGTATATGAGTCCAGTTCAGTCAGTGGATAATACAACCTCAAGTCACAAAGGGTTAAACTAGACTTCTACCTTGGGACACATGGAAAAGTAGTACAGGTCACTGCCCTCTTTAAGTGTTTTCTTCTCTCTTTTTTTAAAAACAAAAGGGCTCTGACCTCAGTTTACTGCTCATTGTTCATCAATTACAGCAATTTTGGGATGATTCCTTGTTCTTAGCCTCTCAATCACATTTGTACTTCCGTTTTCTTGAAAGGATAATTTCTGGCCCCTCACATCCCTCCCCCCTCCATTCTGTGATATAAAGGTAGGTAGGGGTTAGTGAATTCATCTAAACTAGTTTCTTTCTGGGTAGACTTTGAGGCCCACATACCATGGACAAACAAGGGTAGTTGCTATTCAGATCTTAAAGCAGACAAACTCTGATAACAGTAAGCAGACCAACTTCACTGGTGAAAAACTGCTAGGCATGGTACCTATACTTCCACCATAAGGGCATCCGAAATAGTTGCCCTTGGATACAGGGGAGCACGGTCAGGTTTAAACTGTCATATGTCAACCCTCATTTAGCCTCTGTCAGTCAATGTCAAGGACATTACTCTGAAAACTTTGAGCACTTTGTCTGACAGTCTGGCTGGAAGTTTTCTAACACAAATACAGTAAGCAGATAGATGACTTTGAAGACAACACCTCTGTTTCACCATTTAAAGCAGCTATAAGCGTTCACTGATAGCATTTTGGTAATGAGAATATCTCACCACAATGCAATATATGATGTTAGACTTGTGGAAGTGTATGGCATATTTTCAATTGCAAGAGAGGGTACTGATAATCTGCAAAGAGAAATAAAATGACAAAATGGCTGGGTCCATACATGATTCCTTAAGAAACAAGTACCTACGGTACGGAACATTTTGTCAATGCTAAGTCTAGTACACTAGGTCAATCCTAGCACAGCCATGTCAAAACGCTGTCTTCCTGTGGCATTGGAGGTGGTGAATATGATGGGGTAAACCCATCCCCATCTCGGGGATGGTACAAAGCCTACGTCATTAAATACAGTAGAATTCCCCAGCAGACCATTAACGAGTAGCCCCAAGGACTGCGGCTTGGTGCATTGAAGCCTGTGACTAGAGCATTCATGACTGGTGAGGCATAACATGGTTTGCTCATGGCTGTGGCTGCATTGCTGTAATACATGAAATGTACAGATGTCAGCTAGTTGCAACCACACTGCAATATTTGCATAAAGGTAAAACAATGTGTTTAGGCCAGTCTGACATGATTTAGTCTGATATGATTTGGTATCTACCTTTGGATTTTAGATAAATTAATGGCAAGGTGCCATTTTTTCGTTAAAGAAGAGAGAGGAATTCCCAGGCCTCGAGCGAACTCCGATTACCACTTTAAGGTGAGAGCTACAAGGATCCTGTCAAGTACCGTTGACATCAAGGTGAACGCAAATTATTCTCACTTCCTGGACTTGAAGCCAGCAAAATTTGAGAAGTGAGCATTCAATGACAGGTACAAGGATTATGTCTAGACTTAAATTCTGCTATGAACAATACAGATGATAAATTGCAATGTGGCTGATATACCAACAGAGACACAATTAACACAGCAAGAGCAGTTGTGGAATTACATTGCTAACTACTCCCAGAAACAGTCTGCAAAGGGCCGTATCACTGGCCTTGACGTTTACCACATGACACACTTAACTTCATCAAACTTGTGCATATGACATGAAACAGCAGAGGTTAAAATTCTTACAAGATGAAGAGGGGTCCTTCTAGGATCCCGAACTCGAAACCCTTACTCGTGGATGCTCTACCCACTGTGCATTGAAGTCCTTGTTCAAATCACCAATGCAGTGTACGACCATCACATTTCTTAGGGGTTTGAGAGAGAGTTTTGTGTTTTTGGAACTAAGCTAGTTCTCAGCATCTTGTCCTTCAAACCTTGTCCAACAGAAGAAATGGTATTGAAGCTGGAATATGAGTCTAAAATTTGTCAGTGAGAATCAAATTCTGCGGAATATGTCATATGAAACCACTACCAAAAAACATTGTTTGAGCCCCATGTTTGCATAAATTACTATTCCTATCCATTTCTATTGGTCTGTTTGATTTCAAGTAATGGTAATTGACTGCTGTGCTTTCTCAGACAGTTTGAATTTTGTAGGGCCAACAAAAATGTCTAGACAATTTTCATATTCAAATATCTGGAAGATGAGTGCTTTAAGTTCTCTTTTAGATTTTGGGGACAGCTGACTTTTTTCCCCTACTTTCTCTTCCCTGAAACACTGATGAAGAGCGAAGGTAAGTGACCAGACAATTGCTAGTACAACTCATATTCCAGCTTTAAAGGAAGGCGTAACTGCAAAGTGACACCCAAACAGAAAAATTATATAGGTAAACATCATTGAAAGAAAAACATGATTTTCATTTTTTTTATCTGAAAATAAACAAAAACCATCATACCAAACAGTATCAACAAATGATTCAACCTTGTCAAACAAAATCTTCTATGCTTCTCAGTTTGGCTACAGAGATAAAACTGAATTCAAAGTGACCAATTACAGAAGTTTTTCAAGATTGCATATTTCAAAATTATCTGAGCACAGGCAGGTCAGTCAGTCCTGAATATGTTAATCCAGTAATCCATTGAGATCAAGGAGAGGATACTACATATGATCTGTTTGGAGAGTAATACCGGACACGAAACTGCAAATATGGAAGCCATTATGTTGGTAAGGTCAACTATTTGATACCATTAAGCTAGATAGTGTAATCAACTGCAAAATAAAGAGATATGTTAAAAGACCACTGGATTCCATTGAAAAAGACCTGAAAGGTAACACCATGGAGACAGACATAAACTACTGGTAACATTGGCAGAGTTACACAGATTAATGTTTAAAGAAAAAGTGGGCCTTATTTATCTCATCAGCCACATTATGGTCCTTATAGATGTCATCTTTATTCAACTGCAAATCAACATGCATTGAAGAAGGCTGATTGCCACAAATCCGACAAAATGTTCTCGATCATGCACTAAATATCGTTGACAAATGCACAGATGTGTAGGCCTAATTAATCTTACCATACATTACATCAATGCAGCTACAAAAATCATCACTAACTACGTTGGTGGGTTCACATCACAATTGAGTTACCTGAAACCATGTGCATGCCACAGTTTCCACTCTGATAGTTACGTACTTACATATTTCAACATCATTTTGGTTTGTAACCCTCTTTAACAATAACTGTTACTAGCACAGGCACCTCAGCCATTGTTGACACTGGATGACATCCCCCTGCGCTTCTGATTCCAACACCTGCTTACCACTATCACAAATTAACTGTAATTATGAGTGCATTATAAAGAACGCAGTTAACATCTCACATGTATATTACACACTTCGACGCTTCATGACGACCACCAACTTCACAGAAAATCCAAACTTTCCTCCAAATGGAGAATTTAGAAGAACTGTGGTCCACCATCCTTGACTGAAAGAACTATGTTTTCCTTCATCCCTCGATAATCTGTCCCTCCCTTCCTCAACCCCTCCCCACCACTCCTCGACAACTCCACCCCTCCTCAACAACGCCACCCCTCCTCAACATCACCACTCTCCTATGGCCATCTGTAATCCTATATTACTTTACATTCATAGATGGCCGTTCAATGAGACGGTTGAACCTGGCAGTTGGTTGCAGTTCATAACGAAGAAGATCAAGCGAACAGGAGGCTGGCTGGATGGCACTCGGTTCAATTTACCAGACATTTACGACCATGAGCTTCAAAAGCTAAAAATGTACTTTCAATGTTGACATCTCAAATACTGACAGGACTTGATCACAGAATTGCTAAGGTCATAATCTTGCATCAGACACACACCTTTTTTTTCTCTCTCTCTCACTCATCAAAAGAAAAAGGAGTAGATGGGCTTCGATCTTATTCAATTAAGTCAGGTTCTGTCTTCCGACTAAAACTCACATTTTGTGATTCCTCCCCGGGAGTTCAAACCACTACTTTAAAGTACAAACCCACTCCATTATTGATCAGAATGTTTGCTATAAAGACCTCAAATTCTAAAGAAGATGGTCCTCGGAGGTCAGGCCTAGCCAGATAGCTAGCTCTGAATAGGAATAGGAATGTCTGAAATTGACACGAAATTCCACCAAGGAGATCCTTTGTAGGAAACGGAGGAAGTCAGTCAACCCAACAATGATGGACATATGGATGGATCGAGTGCAACATAACTTCCTATCGGTAACTGCAAGATGAAGATACAGAGTTTAGATGAGCAAAACGAGAAATTGAGAAGATCATTGACGTACACCGAGGAAGGAGCGGACTGGATGGGATAGGAACGGGGAATGCATCCCAGAGTAGTGTACAGGATAAATAACTAGGTGCAGAAACAGATTATGAAGGGGGGGACAGGGGAGGTGAAAAGATTGATAGTAGCCTTGTAGCTATAATTAATTAAGAGCAACTGCCTTAAAGTTAAAACTAAAAGGGAACAAAACATCAATACAAATTTGCTGTTTGGTTTTAACGTTTTGTTTTTCTTCACTTTTGGAGCGGCATAAAAGACATACTCATGAATACTATCTTGCTGGCCACAACATAAGAAAATTTCAAAAATTAACATTTTTTTTGTTTCTACTGGGGCGCTCTCTAACAAAATTTGTCATCAGCAGATCATTTTTTACCACAAATCTGTTAAATAGGTATACTGCTCCTCGATTTGGAGAGAGAGCGAAAAAAATTGAGCGAGATGTAATTTACAACTCCCTATCCTCCTTTAAGTTGACTGCATGTTGTACAAACAACTACATAAGATGGCAAGTAAACACATCTAATAATGCATCTTTCATGCTTAGATGATAACAATAATGTGTATACAATTATAGCAGTATTCCCAATTCATAAAAGTCTCAATCTTTAGCAGTCATCCAATGAATAGCCCAGTTTTGTTTATTTTTTCAGCCACCCAGAAACAATTGGGCTGCCAAAACCAATTTTATTTCCCATTTCATCGACCCAAATAGAATTACGCTAAAACATTACCTTTGGAGTCACTGAAAATGGGGCTAAATAAATCCTCTAATCACACAATTTGTACCCAAAAATTACTTCCTCCTCTTCCTCCTTTTTTTTTTCTTACTCACAAGATTTGAAAGTTGTGACAACAAAATGGTTTTAAGGATAAACCCAGCTACAAAAGATTTAGATCGCAAATGTCAATACATTATGTGACAAAAAAGTAAAAGCTTAAAGGAAGATGTCCAAGCAGTAAAAACTTTTTTAAAAAACAGAGGAACTTGAACAACAAATTTGCATAGATCTTGACGAAGGTGTTATTCGCTATTTGGAGATACTATAAGACACTAGTTTGCGATGTTAAATCCTGAGAATTTTCTGAGTAAGGTGAGAACAGCAAACAGTGAACAGAGAAATGGAACCAACACGTATGCACAGCAGTTCAATGTGCTATGTGTGATGACACACACACACAAAACATAGTGTAATGAGAGAAAACTGTTCATTCAATCAAATTCAATACAATGTATGTTCACTTTGCAAATTGAATATTCATTAAATCCAGTAGCATCCAAGATAGAAATATAGCCTAAGGAATCTCAGCAGACTGCTACTTCTAGATATGCATATATGTTTTAGTGACAGGGGGAGATTAATCCAGATCAAGGAAAACCTCAACAATGGACAGTGTCAAAGGTTACCAGTACTTAAGATCTAGTATGAAAAGAAGAGATGTGATGCATCTAGTTCAGTGGAGACAGGTAAGGGTGGACAAAGTAAATTCAGGGATACCTCAGTGTGGCATAACTGCACATGCGCTACAGTATGATGTGAAAAGCGCTGAGAGAAAAAAATTCAAAGGGAGTAGATTCCACAACTGACAATGCATGGCCAGCATAAGAATTTTTGTTAAGATAAAGAAATATGCTGTAGAAATTAATGAAAGTTCAAGTTGTCTGATAAATTGTTCCTTCACCTGTAGGATACAATACCTTTAAAGATCAATGATAAAACCACCCGTTTTGAATATGTGATTGCTGAAAACAGCTCTTAAAAGCTGACTGCAAGGGAAGCAATCAGCTGTTGTCACATGTGTATATGTATGAAGGCATGTATGTACATTCTGATCTCCAAGTCAGCCATATTTGCCAGTATTTCACACCTCTTTGTTCAAAGAAGGTTTCACAAGTAACTGTCCTGTGGGCTCAAACGATAAATGACAAAAGCCACAGCCAGACCATCATTATCATACATTCCTACCCCTACTATCTTTGTCACCTCCCTAGAGGCATGGCAACCTTTCCCAGTTTTCACGGAATCTTTGCAGAGAAAAAAAAAAAAAAAGAACTGAAAATGCATAAAGTTTGCAGTTGGAGGAATTATCAGTGACAACAAAAAGCAGACAATGAGCGAAGAAAAATTCTCCTGCAACATGTTTGACTGCATATGTTGGTACCATGAATTGCTGATATGACCAATTCATAAGACAAGCGGCCATCCGTCCGAGTCAGAGCAGCGACAGCCAGCTCCTTCCTGACTATTTCACTGTCCTTTGGGAAGAGCATAAACTCTTGATAAGATCTAACTCTTCAATTATTCACCTTGTTGGCTCGATAAAGCTAGAAGTCTTGCAGTTACATCTAACCATTAAGGGATAACCTTGAAATATTAATGCTTAGTATCGGCAGTCAACCAGCTGGCAGCTATACCATCTTTCCGTGTTGCTTTATGAATATTTATTGGCCAAAAAAAAATCTTTCCATTTCTTTTCAAGAGTTGTTATTGGTCAAAAAAGTGTGCTGGTTCAGGATGTTCTCAAGCCATCATTAAAAATAGTTTAAAAGCAATTGCTGACGAGATGTGCTTGTGGCCATATGTTGCACAAAACTGTCGTTTGGTATCTATGATTTCAGCATAGCTACGTAGATCCTGCATAAAATGTCTTCATGCTTGCTGAAAGTAGACTATGTAAACCCTCACCTACAAGCTAGTCCTTGGTGAATAAATGTGTAGTTCTTTAATGCATAGCCTACTGGTTAAAGGTAGCTAATGACGGCAAAACAGAGCATAAGAAAAAAGTATTCAGTAGTATACAAGGATTTTGATAATTCCAGGTCAGGGATCACAGAAGCCAACAGTAAACCAGAAGGACAGGATAAGTACCAACCACTGCAGTTTCTGCCATAAAGCAATGTCAGAAAATGCATGATCAAATTTATATATTCAAGCACCATGACAAAAAACAAGACCAAAGCAATTAAACCTTGTATTGAAAGAACAAGAATTACAAAAAGAAAAGACAAATACAGTTAACTATACAAAGCAATGGATAACACCATGAAGGGGTATTGTAGTGGAGTGGAATTACACCTGGCACCATGAAGGGGGGGGGGGGTAGTAGAGTGGATCCTCTCAAACTATCCTTGCTACTATTGCATGCTGTTTATAATACAGAAGCAGGTAGTGCAAACTGTAGCCTGCACAACGTACATGTATTACTCACACGTCAGCTCTGACTGCATTCTCAATACAAACATCCACGAACCATATCGCTTGGATTCTGACTCAACCTGCGTACAGATTGTAAGATATTAAAAATTCATGCAAAAAACAGTACAGACCAACACCTGCTGGGTAGCTTATGCAAACTGGGGAATCAACTTGAGGAAGAAGAGTGTGGTACCAGGAAATGATAAAATGAACAAGAAGTCCTTCTATGTTTAAAAGCTGTCCTACCTTAAAGGGGAATGATCTGTTGCTTTTACAGACAAAAAATAGTTTTTATAACCAATATCGATGGAAACAGAAGATAGATTATTAAAAAAGAAACAGGACAGTAGCTTTCTTTCAAGAAATATGTTTCCCACAGACAGAAATTCAGTTATTTGTTGCTCAAAAATAATTGGTTCACCCAAACTTTACAAAATTCAAATGATGCATCTTCTGTAACTTATCTTCTTCATAATATTTTGAAGGGATGAAGCTCTCACTAAGTTTTCTTGGTAAGACTGAGTGGTTGAACATGATTAAAATTATTTCTTTGTATGCCATGTTGGCACATTTTCAATGCAATAGTTCCCTTTAAAGCATGGTCAAAATTATCCAAAAGGACGAAATAGGCCAAAATTTCAAGAAGACAAACAAGAATGGTCTCAACTGCAACAGCATCTGATCAGAGTTGGTGAGTATATATATACACAAGCGAAAGATTACAAGCTGGCCCTGAAGAGTTTACAGAAGGCTATGGGGGGGGAGGAGTAGGAGGAGTCAGTGAGCTGTTATAAAGGAAGCAGCAAAGTCAGCTTCCAGCAATGCTTCCCCGGGCATGAAGTGACACACTATAGTGTCAAAGGCGGCATCACACATTGGACGGGTTTTCACATTTATAACGTAATGATCACACTGCCAGACATAGCGACACTCAGAGCTAGATGACCTCGGTGACATAAACCAGATATGAACTAATTTGAGGACCATAAATGCTGAAACCAGATGCAAACAAAACCTTATTGATACTCTACCCTGGCTAATAAAACTCTTGTCTCTTATTCCCAAACAAGCTGGAATGACTCTACCGATATAGAATGTTCATGAAAAAGTTTCTGATGTCAACAGAACACGTGGACAATAATGACTTAGTTATAAACATACCATCAGATTGACTACACGTTTTGCTTCAGCAACGAGTTGGTCGCTTGCCAACATGAAGTTAAAGCAGGAAGCAATGTGATTGAAATAATCCACCTGATGATATCACATTGCCATCTAAATGCAATTCCCAGCATATATATACAGGTGAAGTGATGGCAATGGGTCAAATCTTTGGGACAGGATTAAGAAATTCCCCAATAAGGCTTGGCACAATATATCAAGGTGTTCATTTCAAGTTGTCGATGTCTTATTCTCTCCGCTGTTGGATATAATTCTTTTTTGTCTTTGACTTGATCAATTCGAACAGTTGCTGGAGTAAGTTTCTCGTTGGAGTGGTTTTCACAAAAGAGAACACTGGAAAAATGTTTTCAAGGAAACCAATGTCATCTCCCCACCGTGAGGCAGCGGCCCATTTAAATCAATATACCTACCCCCCAACCTATCCCTACACACCAGGATATTATCCACCTGCCACTTGTATTTTACCTGTAAACATACGGCTATTTCAATCTTTAAACTTATGTTAGCATGTTGTCTCCAAACCAATTACTTTCCTAGTTGAGAGTCATCCACCGTACCTATCCATCACGAAGAGACCGAACTAGCTGACCGTTAGTTCTAACACTTACAGTAAACTAAAGAACAACCAAAAAGCCCCTTTGCTTTCATTTCATTCAGATTGATCAATTACTGAGTGAACAGTCATTTGTAGATTAACATGCAGCATAAAGTCTGCAAAAGGTCAACACTATGTTCTGTGCTTAGAAGCAACCCTGCTTTGTGGGAGCCTGAAATTGAATCAGTACTTCACTGAAAATAAATGTTGCACATTTTCCATTTTAGATGAAATTAAACGAACCTGGAATGAAACAATATCTTTTTTGAAATCTTTCTTGCGATTTGAACAACTTCCACTCTTCAAAATTTGAGCCTTTTTTTTTGCCTTTTTAGATCTTTTTCTCTTTTTCCAATTTCTTCCATTTTTGTTTTGATGTAACAACAATATACATCGATACTTCAACAGTGTTCCCTTACAATGACGTTTCCACAGAAATTGCAAATGCAATGGTAGTTATGTTTGGCCATTTCCAATTGCAGAATATTGCCAGACAATTTTAAGCACAAAAGGAATAATTTAAACACAAGAGAACTTAACTGAAAGCAGCTGGTAACTTGGATAATATCATTCTTCACTACTGTCTCATAGTAGGCACCTGTGTACTGTAAATAGTGATGCAGGCAGTTGCCATGGTAATACCAGGCAGCCTACCCCTACAGTTACTCCCATTCTGTGGTTTGTATCAGTGACAGGACCACCCACGTGGATGTCATAATCCTTCCTAGACCGCACATGGCAGATTTACATGGACACAACTTCAAGAATTTCCCTGACCTGCTAGTTAAACAAGGATAGAATTGATTGCAATTCTTTTTGTTCTTAAGCAGTTGACAACAGTGATAATGGCTAATTAGTTTATCTACTTTTTATAACAGCTAGCCTACCTGCCCTGGTTATGTCCAATGTAAAGATTTTATTTCAAACTGATTTCACAGCAGACACTCCAGAGGCTGGCAAAAGACAGTAACCACAAATTTAAAAATATTCAGTTTCATGTCTGAAGATAGATGCAGAAGATCTGAACAATTTAATCCATTATAAGAGCAAAATGATTCATTCAAAATGACTGACAATCTTAGAACCAACATTTTATGAATATCTGCCTGCTACACCAAATGCAGAACATTAGGGAAATTTCAAAAGCTTAAAAGCTTTTAGTGAGGCCTATAATGTTACTCTTTAAAGCATCTGATGTATTTTTTCATAATGAATAGCCTGTTCACTACCAAGTCTTCACCGACCCAATACTCTTGACTTAGAACAAGGGCAATGTAAATAATGGATGAGGCAATTCAGAAATATGTAAATTATGGTAATGGCTAATAAAATCAGCTCCACGAATCACTTATAACTCAGGTATCTGACCCATTATGATGTCACATACTCTTTCTCTGAGTTTATTCTAAACATTTACATGGCATGCATGTAATCCACCTTGACCAGTCAGTGCCGAGAGGAGTTGTTAAAGGTTACCAGTACTCTTGGCTCAGTAGATTGTGAATGCAAAGTTTGTGTTGAAACAGGAAAGCAGGGTTGTTGATTTTGATTTTTTTTTTTTACTTAAATCAAATGAATCGATTCAAGCCATGATTTTTTGTTAAATAAAAATCCTGGTTATAATAGCAGCTTGATTTAAATCAAACAACCCTGCAGGAATGTACTGGAGTAAAGAAAATTATCTGGTAGTTTGCACACAACATAGTTGCATCACATTTATCTTCTTCATATCTCATCAACAGTAAGCATGGACACAAACAAACACACATAGATACACACTTAAAACTTTGAAACACACTTATATGCATGCACACACATGCTTCCAATTTTAAGTTTGCAGATCCCACAGTTCCTCACCACAACTATCCACCCATGATCCAACCCAACTGCTGATGGAAAATCCGAGCGTGCAACTGTACACATTTTTTCCATAGTTGAAAAGATTTGTGGTAAAGATCTCTGGTACACTAGCAGAGGGAAACTGATAACAAAGGTTTCACAGAGACATGTAAAGTAAGTAAATGTGTCTAGAAAAACCAGAGCAATAAGTTGTTTGATCCTAAGTTTCTAATTTATTTTTAAATGTACACAGTGAGGTTGTTCAAGGAATAGTCATTTAATGTACGAAAATGACAGTAACAACTTTGAAAAGCGATGGAAACACCATAAAAACAGTGAAAAACATGAAATCATGATTGAAAATTAACATTTCTAATTGTAAGCACTTACATAATGTATTTGCAACAGGGCAGGTCTCTGTGTTGTATCAGAAACATTCTCCTCAATCATTGCTTCTAGATCAGCATCAGGAATTAACATATTTCATAACACAAAGCACTGTGTTTACAAACAAACCTATGGATTAATCTCTCATTGTGGTATCAGAGAGGCTGTTTTGACGAGCCGAATGTCCACTGCCAGTATACTTCCCATTGGCTCATTCAAAGAAGCATACGGTTAAAGGCTTTAATGCATCACCCCAGACAGTTTCAATTCTCCCAACCACCTACCTACCTACCTCTAGTCCCTCCCTCAGCCTGTCTTACATTCCTCCACATGTGTTATCAAAACAATGGATCCCTGTGTACGCTGTGTAATACGAGCTGCTCTGCATCTTTCGAATTTGCTGGCAATCTAAGAGTACTGTAACTTAGAACCAGTTGAGAATTTTCCTTTCAGGGAGGTAAAAATATAGCTTAGTGTGATGCAATACAGCCTTCAACTTGCAAGCGAAACTGTGGATCACTATATCGTATTTCATACCTTTCGTCATTCCCCTAGAAGACTTTCAAATCATACGGTAGAATTTACCAACTAGATCCTATTTGTTATCCTAACTTGTCTGGATAATGCGATTAAAAGAGATACCTAACTCTTGGACATGAAATTTTAATGTTTTCCCTTTTTACCTATGAACATAATCACTTTAACTGAACTCCAAATGAACATATGTACACACAAGTGTAGATATGTGGGTATAATACACTGGTGCTTCATGACAAAAGGATTCTCAGACACAATCAACGCCCTGACAAAAGAAAAAATGTTCACAAAAATACCATATGGCATTCAAGGAACAAGGAAAAAAGCTCAAATGTTTGTTCTTTATTGCAGGAAGTTTAAGTAAATTAAAAGCAATTGCACAAAAGAGATCAAAAGCATCACCTGTTGATGAAGAGGTTGAAAATAAACATAGGATGTGAAACATGCAGGGAAGGATGTTCCTTTCTTTTCTAACAGACATGAGTTTCCTTAATGCTACAGGTTGAATCAGCTCCCAATCAAGCCTGCAAACGTAGATGGCCAGTTGACATTCAACAGGGTTCATTAATGGAGCACTAGAACTCAAAGCTACCTTTCAATGATTATTCTTATCATGCAGTAAAAGTACATGATGTCATGAAGGCTATTCAGTCATGTATTAGTACATGTAGTCACCATGTACTTGGTGGTCCACTTCTTGTGTCAGTAAGACACAAAGAACTGATGTACTTTAACTTTAGTAACAAGTCTGGATGCATGAAGAACCTCTGTCCAACATTATCATCTCTAGGTAGCTGTTGCGATGGGTTTTGTTGTTTAAATCTGATCAATTGAACAGCTTGAATACCCATCTGATGAAAACTTCATGCACGCACGAAAACCAATGGTACAAATGGTGTCTCAAAACATGACAAAAGCTGGGAATTGACAAAACCTGGGAACTGACAATGGATCACCAACGACCAATGCATGATGGTTAAATAACAACATTCATTGTGACTGATATGATTCATAACATCAGACGGAGGAAGCACCAAATCTCTTAAGAGCTACCACTTAAAAAAAGAGGTCCTGAGGAAAAAAAAGCTTTGTGCAGCCTGAGAGCATTGCTGAGGGGAAACTGAAATGTACAACAAATGGCTTGTCTGTTAATAATTCTGAGTAAAAAATATGGAATATGCAACCAAGGGGACCAGAGAGAGGAAAGGGTTGGAACTAGTGAAGAAGAAGACAGTTATGACAAAGAAAGAATTTAATTAAAAAAAAAAAGCTTTCGGTCCATTCCAATTACTCATACTAACCCTCATCTCTGGAGAACGTTGCAAGTACATAAATAATATGTATCAAGGGATATTGGAAATATGATATACAGTAAAACACAAATGACATCATTATGGAAAGATGGTCCTTGGACAGATGCATGCATGCTTAGGATGAACAAAAAGGCTGAATGGATGAACACTCCACACCTGGAAAACGTCCAACGTTACCATCCTCTAGCCAGGAACATCACTGGCAGGAAGATGGAACATGTGGAGAGAAGGGGGGTCACAAGAGAGGAGAGAAACAAGACGAGAAGACAATAGAACAGGGAAATGGAACAGCCTGGAAAAGAGGAAGGAGTTGGTGATTGTACTGTACAAACTTCGCAGCTGTTTAGGATTTTCTGCAATTTAGATTAGACCGGTGCTTCACGTATGTTCTCAGAGAAGATACCCCTATGGTTCATCTGGGAAGGGATTTTTGGAAGGGAGAACTGGGGTCAAAAGTCAGATGGAAGAAACCATCTCAGATGCAAGGTTCTGAATTATATTAAGCAAGTTATTTGGAGAAAAAAAAACACATAGTTATACAGTCAACTCCATGAATGTACTGCAAGTGTAGCCTCTTGTTTTCATTGTGTCCACTATTGGGAAGCATGACACAATTTGCTGCCATTTGCAAAAAGATCAATGCATGTTTACATTTATGTAACGAACTCCTCGCAGATCAACAAGTTTAATATTCAACAAACTTTCAAGGACAACCGTTGTGTGTCATAAATGAAGAAGGATAGGTGACCAAAAACTTAAGAAAATTCAAGTCAACAAAATACCCCACGATGCAGATTTCAAATTCCAGGCCAGCTATTTTTCTTCCCAAAAGACAGTCTCTAATCTACAGTAGACTATAATCCTTCTTAAAGCAGGCAAATATGTAAATTACTTCTTTTTTATAAGTATAGAAACGAATCAAAAGCTACCCTGATGCCTGCAGTTTCTGAATCTTAAATAAAAACAGAAAATGTGAATTATCAGAAAAAAAGGGAAATGGAAGTTCCTTCATTTCTTATTATTTTCTTTACATTCTGAATCCAGGAGAAAGAAGATTAAACTGTCATCAGAGATAGATGTTGGCGATGACTTCAATTATATCTATTCCCATAATTTCCTACCATCAATCAAACAGCCGTTTTAATCATTTCTGCAGTTTGGGACAAAATTTGCCTCGCACCTTTTCCTTCTCTTCGCTCTTTCCTTTCACTTTTTTTTTTTTCTTCAAAATGCCAACAAAAAAGTTATTACCATTTCATTAAACAGAGCAAGAGTTGCGATGTAGACAAACCATTGCCATGCTTCCAATTTTCCAATTAGGGAAGAGAGATTAAATCCTTGTTGCTTACATATTCATGGCCATGCGTGAACATACATAACATACATTGACAAAAAATGAACTGATGGAACTTTTTTGAGGTTATATATGGGAATCATGTTCATCCAAGAAACCATCTTGTTTTCTTATTTCTTTTTTTTTTTTTTTTGGGTTAACTTTACAAAGTTGTTGGTTGTCAAAAATACTCCTCGAAACTTAAGACTCAAATGAGCTACATTTGTGACAGGGAACTTATATGTCAGGGGAAAAATGTATATAATTGAATTACAATTTGCTTTGAATCTGTGGTCTTTATATGGTCTATGCCCTTTTCATTTTACTTTTTATTTTTTTTTAGGGGGGAGGTGTGTATAGATATACTAAAGATAAACAATTATTTAGTTTGTGAAGCATACATACAACCAAACAGACAATTGGATGTCAGCAAATTCCTTGCACTAAGGGAAAAAAAAGTTTGGATACAGCAAACTTTTGTCAACATTCCCCACTGTTGACCAAAAGTGAATGGCCTTTCTGGAACATAAAATGACAGATGTATCTACTCAGTTTCTAGAGGGACAAGTTCAACTCCAGAATGTGAACGACCTCAGACAAAGTGTCACTCAGTAAGTAGATCAGAGTGCAGTTGTTGTGGTGAGATATGAAAGTGAACAGGCTCAAGTCAAATACAGTATCACTTTCCTCAACCTGTAGTTCTAGCCTCTCTACCAATGACGCTGGTCTTCAGAGCAAATCAGCTCACAGAGTAAACCAACTGTGATGGTGTGGGAACATGTTGTATGGAAGCTGCACACTGTGGTTGAATCAACGACTATATTTTGGACATGTACTACAAGGAAATCAAGTTTGCTTCATACCATACTGTGCATTCCTCTCCACTAGAAGAATAGACCAACCTGCCATTTGTAACTTCATAATTACAGTTAACCTTCACTGCAGACGACCAGAAGTCAAATGGCTTTGAGATTCCTGGCCAAAATTCATTAAAAACAAAGGACAATGTATTCTAATTTTGAGGTTCAAAACTCTTTGTGCCATACCATGTTTACAAGTTTACAAACTATATTCTCCACTGACTTCAAAATGACCTTTGAACTCCATAAGAAATGACAGAGTTCATTTGCTCATCAAGGTCTACCAATGTTAACAGCTGGCTGACAGAGCAACAGTCAGTTGCAGAGATGTGTTTACAATGTTTTCATATGATGACCTCAATGACCTCACTTGACCTCTGACCTCCATAAAAAATTACGGAATGATCTACTCATCAAGGGCTACCTATCTGACAAGTACAACATTCCAGCAACGTTTAATTGCTGAGATACTGCCATCTACCTCAGTAGGTTTTCATGCTTTAATCTCTGGTGACCTCAAATGACATCTGACCTCCATGAAATACGGCAGGGATCATCTACTTACAATGGACTACCTACACACCAACTTTGAAATTCAGGCACCTTTCCTTACGTGAGATATCAAGTTTACATGCCAAGACATCACATTCATGAACACACGCATACATATACATGCACACACAAACCATCATGACCACATACATTCCTTGCCTGCCTTCGGCACGGAATCAAAAGTGAAAGACCACTTATTTGAAAGCTCACCATACGCTGGGTCATGACGTAGAGAAATTCCTGGTCCGTGCTGAATTTTAGTCCATCCCTGGTGACAGCGCTGCCTGGGTCAACAGCCTTGTCTTCGTAGAGGCTGGCCACAGTATCTGACATCACTCGCAACTAGACGTGAAAATGCAACGATGAAAATAAATATGTTACTGTTTCATAATATACCATCAAAGCAGTCACATTGTTAAATACAACTAAACTACTGACACTATTCACAACCAGAAAAGAAAAACGCAACTATAACAAAGAAAACATTTTAATGTTTCATAACATAAAAATATTGAAGTCACATTGAACCATATAATTGCTGACAGTGCAAAATAGGATACACTGGATCAAGCAATGTTGCCAAAAGGTTTGGCAACATGTCCACACTCATTGCATGCTTTGTGTTGTGGAACGAAAAGGAAATTAAATCCTTTTACTTGATGGAGCATTGAAAGAAATTTCCATCAAACTAATTACTCTTTGAAACCTGACATTCACTTTGGTTCTGTATAAAACATGAATTAACCAATATTACGGAGCTTCTGTTGACAGGCGTCACGGCAACCAAATTAAGCCAAATGTCATTATAAAGTTCCATAAACTCCTGACTTTTCAATGAAAGCAAACATCAAACACTGCCAGCAATCACTGAAATTAGGTTAAAACTTCAGTAGCTGAAAACAGAACATACAACTGTGTTAACCAATGGGTGTGCACACAGTTTGAGTACAGTCATAACAATTTGCAATCCTGAATTAATTTACATGTGAAAGTGCTGATACTCTTAACCCTCCCATCAATGCGTCCTACATTCAGTTGAGTTGAAACCAGATCTGTATGATCTAAAAGGCCCTTACATTTGGTTTCTCACATCAGCAAATTAATGATGCATGCCAGAAAATGAGGAATCAGATATTCCACTAGATGTTTCAATGTAATATTTTCATTACAGAAACTTAAGTCACATTATATTCTCACACACATGAGACCCAATTATAAAATGCACATAAACCACCAAGTATTGCTTCATCCAGTTTCCTCTGCATGGAAGGCTGTCCATTCCATGTCACTACAGGAACTTAAAACAAGAGGCAGGGAAACCACTTCCTCCTTAGGCCATCTGCATCCTCCTCCTTGTCATCTGACGCCGCCACGCTCCGTCAAATCAATACATCTTCAAAAATAAAATATTACCATAGGAGACCCCTGGCAACATGTATTGATCCCATTAAATCTGACCATCAGTAATTTGAAGGACTAGCCCCGGGTCACCAACTCTCCAACAATCTCCCAGAAATTACAACCAAGATTCCAGCTGTACATTTCTTTTGCATCTTATCCTTCCTGAATCACCTGTGCCATCCTGCTTCCATCTTCAAAAAAAAAAAACCCACTGGCAAAATCCACTGAGATTAGCAGATTGCATATCTCCCTTTCTAAATGATTGACCCAAAATTTTCACTTTTTATTACTGATCAAATAGTGAAGAAAATGCGATGTGGGGATTGTTACGGACATCGTTTTTTGAAAAGAGGAGGGAGTGAAAGATAAGGGGTAAGTTCTTTCAGAAGAATAGGTAAAAGACATGGAACACTTTTTCTTCGTAAGCCAATCAATCTTCCGAATCAACTATCCAAATGCCTCATAGTAAAATGGTCACTTTCTCAGGTGACTCTAAATTGTGACGAGGGGTCATTACTCCAAGACTTCAAGTTACCCTAAGAATTCCAATACCAGATGTGGTTATTTACGAGAGACGAATTTACATTTTCGTCGGTTACTCATATAGCCTCTACCTATGGCACTTTCTTACATTTAACACTATCCCACCTTCAAGCTATTTATCCATCAAATACTAGACAGCCCCACCTTCTCATTCTACCATTCCATGGTCACAATATTTCTGATAGTCTTTGCACTGGGTACCCAGTAAGGACTCGGTAAGGACCTGGTTTCTAAATTGCAAACCAAACCCAAAGTTTCACTAATGCATGCTCAACATGTGACAAAAACATTACTGAAATGTTACTATTTCCTCACAGGTTGGTTTTCAGGTTCTATGCCCTGCATAAAATACATGGTGTTATATTAAATTGCAGAGCAAAATGTTGCATTATGACTTCTCAATGATCTCATAGCCTAACAGAACTTGTATTTTCAAGTACCTGGCTATGACTGCAGTTACTCAGGTCTGAATTAGAGACCCCCATTTAAACACTTATTTTCAAGTTACAGATGACACGAAAAAGTAAAGCAAAGTATTGCTGATGAAATGAATGTTTCTGCATGACTCATTTTCTTTCCACAATCTCTTTTTTTTTCTTTTTTTGCTTTTTTTTTCAACTACCTAGCATCAGCAGTGAAATGAAATCAATTTCTACATGGAGCTTCCAACCAGCTACCTCAGTACTATATCGACTCTTGCCAAGTTTAATTTCTTACAGAATCTATCGGCACCTTCTCTGCAGCCTCAGTTTGGAAATATTGCAGTTGGATGATCTACTGGGATAGTATCTGTGACTGAAAGTATCTTTGTTGGAATACAGGGCACTGTCCAGAGGGAACCTCTTCCATAGTTTCATCTTGTTCAGTTCAGTCAATGATTCCATTAACATTGTGGAGAAGATAATCATTGCCTTGAATTTACTGACATAGACACTTCATCAGCAAGCATAAACAGCAAAAAGACGAACATGTACGAATAATTTCTACTATGAATAAAAAATTACAATTCAGCCAGCACTTGGAGCCATTCTTAGTAGGCTCAATTCTCCCAACTTGAAATTAAATAAAGGACTGTGTTGTCATAGTGACTTTGTATGAGTATTGAACCATTCATGTCATGAGAACCCCACTTCCCTTCCCTCTCCTCACACTTCACCACCCCCCCCCCCTTCTACCCATAGAAACACAAAAGCCTACTAGTAATACCCTCGACAATCATACTTTCACCAAACCTTTTCTTCCTTCGTATTTGAACAGATCGATTCGATACTCAAACCTCTTCTTCCCTATTGTTACCAAGTTTGGACATACCATCAGCTGGTACTGTACAGTATACCTACTGAATGTATGACATATTCCAAGTTTGCAATACCTACACAGCGAGGTACAGTTACAAATTCACCATTTAAAAATGGAGGTAATGAATTGAGCTCATCCTGATTTGCATCTTGTCTATTCAGAGCAGATCTTCATTAGGATCGGCCAAGCGAAACGTATCCCTCCAAAATAAGGAGGAAGGCATGTGGATTTACAAAGCCAGTGAATTCATGAACACGTGTTGGATTTCTTCTCCTCTATAATGAAGGGCATCGGTGCATGATTTGAAAGGAGGAAAAAAGAAAACCACTTTGTTGACAAAACAGTTCCAAACAAACTGATGGAACAGGATTTGACTGTAAGCAGACAGTATACCTTACATAGAACTTTGCAATTTAAGGTAATGGGAGAAAGAACGGTAGATCTATGGCTGAGATATACAGCTTTTAAAAAAAAAAAAAAACTTCTACAAGAGCAGCTCTTTAGTAGTCAGTGACTGGTAAAAAAAAAAATTCAGGCACACTGAATTCAGCTTGACTGAACTATGGAAAACTGGTCATTTGAGTGCTACCACAACAACAAAAAAAAGTTAATAATAGCCTTCCTTGATAATAGTAGTGGAAACCAAAGTAATTTAGGCCTTACCCACAGGAAATGTTTGCCATCTGCAGACACACCTGATATGTATATAACTGCCAGGTACAGGCTACAACAGGTTGGCTACATATGATGCAATGTATATACAAATGTACACTGCCACTAAATGGAATGTAGAACTTGCTAAATATCAAGGTCACCCATTTGATTAATCACCAAGTTTTCAAGGTCTGCTGATAGCTGAATGCAATTCTCTGTGAAGTCACGATTTACAACTATCTAACGCTATAAGCATAACAGCATGGGTACATTCAGTATTAGTGAAAGTAATATACTGCACATGGTTGGCTGGATCAGCCATTGATTCTGGTCAATAGGTAAGTTTCATTTAAGTAAATACAGTCAACACTTGAACACACCAGGTAAAAAATATCAATCACAAATCACAATATGGAAAATCATATTGTGCTGTAAAGTTTATCAAAAATCAGCAATCCAACAGAAAAACCAATCATGATCCATAGATGGATTTCCAAGAATAAATGTTGATGATACCGATGTCTTAAATGGTTGAACACACAAATAGTTCATAAAATTTGAGAAACTTCCAACAAGCTAACAACATAGACACACTTGGTTAAAGCAATTACCAAAGCCTAGTGCTGACAACTCAACACAACAAGCTGCTGGTGAACAGCCTACCACAGGTTAGACTTCATCTACTAATTGATATTTTGTACTGATAATTTTATATACCCCCTGGAAAGTGCCAGTTTATGGTTAGGCCATACAGCCAGTTTCTGGCTTGCTACATAAGATGGCAGTGACCTCTCCCTTCTGCCAGAGAAGAATTAATGTGTTAATGGTTCTCACTGCATGTGTACCTTACCATATATTTGTAGTAACAATTAAGGGAAGGCATATGACCATGTCTCATGAATTTGCTGATACGTGAAAAAAAAATCTCATCACTTTTATGATCATTAAAGGGAGGAATTCCAAGTGAAGGGCATTGTATGCCATTGTTTTTGCGGTTATCTGACCGAGGCAGGTAACTGAGGTACTTACCAAAAAAGTGCAAGCTCACTGCCAGCTCTAACTATGTAGACAAAACAAGGACAGTAACACAATTAGCTGAAGCACATGCCACTCCTGACCCATCTAGGGTGCTCAACAGGAAATATTAAAGTATCACGTTCAGTAGTCTAACTCGACTTTCCATGCTTTGGACAAACCAATCGAACATGATATGTGCTTTATGGAAACAGGCATTGACGATAAATTTTCTAAGTTTTTTGGAAAAAAATGGTAGCTTCAGGAAATGGTACAGATGGTGATGGCCACCTCAGAGACAACAGTTTGTCAGGTTCCCAGACAAATTCATGACAGGTTGAGCTTGGAGGGGATCAGCAACATAAAATGAAAGACAAGTCAAAAGAACAGACGAGCTACGACTTAAGAGACACAAACAGCATGAAAGATGAATGCTAAAGGCACGTGGATAGTATAATCTCAGATTGCACTTCCAGAAGATCCATCATCAACTGACCAGACGTTGCAGTTTTATTTTTAAGCCAAACATCAAAAATTTAGCAGAATCAGGTACTGTGGATAATTTACTACACTTAAGTTGCAAATTGGCCATCTTGAGTAACTACTTGAGAACACAAAATCCAAAAACACCCTTTTTGATTATCTACAAATGACTCACCTGTCTCAACTCACCAAATGCACTCCCATCTACCATGCCAAGAGCACTGGCAACCTTTAATACTGTCCTTAGCACCGTCCAGTCGAATACCAGACTATGGAGCACCTCCTTCCCATTTTGCCAGTACGATGTACCTACAATGGTAGACGGGAGTGCATTTGTACACATTACCTAACTGATGCTTAGTCATGGGTCCTCAAATGAACACAGCAGAATACCAATTGTAAGCAACTTAAGTTCCACTTACCATTAGTAAAGCCATACCAAACTTTGGTACTATTCTTAGTTTTGATGGCCGAAAGGTTTATTAAACTTGAATCTTGAATCTGCTGATGCTGGACTTGACCCTCCTAATAACTATTCATGACACGAGCATCCAAACAGGAATTGATGGTTAAATAGCTGATTACAGGCCACATAATGAACCACCAAATAATTTGAAATACGGTATGATGGTCACAAACAACTACAGAATTTGAGTGATGACATAGAATATAACGTAATCACTACATGAAACGTAAATATAACCCAGAATGTAATTCAAATACTCTCAACATGAAGCCAAAAGTAAATTCAGGGAACGAGAAGGAAGACACCTCCAACTAAGCCACCATGTAAGTTACTTCATCTGATTGTAATGGAACTTTTTTTCTTTTTTGTGTGAGAGCAGTGATCATTAATGTTATGTAGACCTACAATACACATATATGTCCACTACTTCCATAACATTTGGCCATGTTGCTACTTTTCGAGACAATATTTTCGGAAACAATCTCTAACAATATTCTTATGCAAAATCTACATAATCCCATTTATTATGGCCATTTTCTTTTCAACATATTAGCTTCATTTTCAACTTTTTTATCTTTCAAGTTTTTTGTGTAAAGCTAAGACAACACCTTCGCTCCTTTAGGAGGGCTTTTGCATCACCAAAATGAACTCGGAAACACTTTATGTCACATATTCCCTCCTCCTCCCCCGCCCTCCTTTGCAATTTGCACATTTTACACAGGGTATGAATAGACTTGGATTGAAACACTGTCAGGTTCATCATGCGGAAAGTTGGCCTGAAACAAATTTCAAAGTGCTGTGACACAAGAACGGATGTACTTAGCATGGCCTTTCCATAGGATAACTGAGCTCTAGACAAAAGGGCGTAACTGAAAACTGGCGAATGAGAAAGTGAAAGCTACTGTAAAAACAAGAAAATATGATACAACCTCCTCTTGCTGGATAACTTTACTTTCACAGGGAGAGATAACACAACTAACTTCCAGTGTCTGCTTTAATGCAATACAAAGAGCAGAAGAATTAGCTGGCCACAGATCTTTGCGTATCAGTAGGGAGGAAATGCACTGACTGGCTAACTTAAATGGTACCAAGTTTTCCATGTGGCACACCCTTTACTTGGAGTGAATATGCTACGATACAATGTTGATGTACTCATTCTAGTTCATTGCAGGCTTTTCAAACTGTTGTCATAATTGTTGTTGAAAAGTGCATGTTTCCCTTCAAATCAGCAAGCGAGCACGTTATTCATTTTTCCATTCTTCCAGTGTAAAAAAGGGCAGTTGTCTGAGGAGAATGGTTGTGTTGTGTTGAGTTGTGTATCGACTTGTGTCAACCCAACAGCCAAGGAGTACCTCCATCCACTGCAGGGGGGAAGTAAGCCCTCAGCTGCTAAGACAGGATTAAGAAACAGCATGATAGCTACTGCCATACTATGTCATGGGGACCACTTGTCAATTCCATTATCAAGCGTGACAAACACACTTTGTAGAGGTGACATAATAAGTGATAGGGGTGTCAATTTGGGGACCAGCTTGGCCCTACTTGACGAAAGTAACACATTTACGTCTTGTTGACCTAGTTTGATCTGCCTCACCCAAGCATTCCTGGCTATTTAATGAGGCCTGGAATAATTGAGGACGACTTCTTAGCTGTATCTGAACGTACTTGACAAAGTATAGATGGTTTCTAAATGGATCACATCCGAAACAGCCAATGGAAGAACTTGCAAAGCTAGATAACAAACAGCTATGTAAGAGGGAAAAGTAGTCAAAACAACTCATATTTTGCACCTTGAAGCAGATAGTCTGTGTTGAAAGTCACGCACCAATGATTTTGGGGTGGGAATGAAAATCACAATGGCTGGCTGCTGTTGCTTTAATTCACTTGGTCATTTCATTTGTGTCCACGTGCCTCTTTGCTTGTACAATGCCAACAGCTGCATTATCATCCTGCACAACTTCTGAGAATGTCAACATCACAATACAGTAACTATCACTAATTTCAACAGAGTTCTCACAATCACGGCATCTCAAAACAGTCAGGGCACTATTTCTCAAAATGGACAGGCATTTACTCCCGAGGTCCATTGAAAGTGTGACTGCTTGGATCATGCTCTTCCCAAAATTTTCCTGTAAGTGTGTTTAACACTAACTGCAACAGATCTGGCAACATGCTTATGCATCTGGCAACATATTTATGCATCTGGCAACATACTTATGCTTCATCCAAAACTCCAAACACCCAATCATTTATACACATGACAAACCTGTCCATGTGAACGACCAAAAGCCTGTCTGAGCAACGCAATACTCAGCCATCGAGCAGACACAACCAGATGAGATCTCGTGGGTCGAGGCAATCCCCCAAAAAGACTCCAAACATTTGACCTACCTTTTTGAGATGACCATTGCTGTCGCCAACAAAGATGACTGTGTCATTGTAGTGATGTGTCGCAGTGATGGTGGTGATACCAGAAGTGTCTGTGTAGACTGCATTTGCGTCGTACCCTTCCTTCCCTCCCATCGGCCATATGAAGTCCAGTGTGTGGCAGTACCCTGGGCCCATGTCTTCCATCTGTCCTAGCTGTATGAGACCAGAGAATGACCACTGGTTTTTAACACAAATATACAAATCAGAATTGAAGCCCAAATGGCTGACTTATATGAGGAAAAACTTAACCACAAAAAATGATGATCACACAAAACCTACATACGTGAACTTCATGAAGACAGTGTAGAAGCTCTCAACCAACTCAGACGTACATTCTTGGCAAATTAATTTCTTTCTAAATATCAAATTACATTTGCTGAATGATATTACATATGCCATCCTCGTAATGCGTACAGCCATTACATGGACCATCATAACTCTTTTTTTTTTAATTGCTTTTCACCCACGTTTATAGTTCTTTTGTCCCAAAAAACATTCGACTAGTTATGCTTTGAAGAATATGTCACATGGACTAATTTGACGGTGATCCTTAATATTTGCTATGCAGTAATGAGCTTACCAGCACAGGTAAATCATGAACTGGGCATCTTAACTCATTCCACCACATGATGTCAGTTTTCTCAGTCTTGCCTTGGAAACATGACAACCTGCGATCAAAAAACATTTGCCTTATCATCCTCATGGGGTACATACACACAGCTGATTCATCAGAGGGCAGCATCGTGTTTTGAATGGCCTTTGAAAATGTGACAAACAGGACTGCTTCATTGTCCTCAAAGCCCTGGAGGCCCTCCGCAGAGCTGATGTGGGCAACGTGGGCTGCCTGGGCAAGGTTGTACTTCTCGTCTGTAGACGGGTGCATGCAATTCAACGGCAGCTCTATGTACGAGTGGTAAGAACGGTCGGCCTGACAGATCTGCACTATCTTTGTGTAGTTCTCGGGAGTAGCTAAAGACTCTACTTCTTCTGGTTGATTGGCTATGAAGTAGCTAAATCCATCATGAGAAAAACCGTGTATATATTCAATTTTAAAACCTGTGGGGTTGTTCGCATCTTCCTGGGGAAACAACTGCTTCGAGATTGTCCCAATTTGTTCTTCATTTTTCACAATTCCAAGCAAGCTTCCATCACTGGAATTTGTGGGCAACTGTCTACTGGAGATAGTGGGTACTCCAAACTCTAGCCACTTCCCCTTCGAAGCACCGACGAAAAGGACTTTCTGATTAGGTACAGAAGAGGGTGCGGCATAGGCTACAACAGTGCCATTGACAGTGTTGGGAGCAATCTCTTGTGTACTGTTGGCTATCATAGTTAAATCATCTAACCTGCGCACCTGGCAGGCTCCCTGGTAGATGCTTCCACAGGTAATCAACCTATTGTCATCCAAGACAAGTAATTTATTGAAATTGTCAGTGGGCACTCGAGTGTTCTCACACGGACGTGGGGGAGCACCACACTGTTGATGGTCATCCTCGGGCCCCGTCACTTCCGAGACTGAGAGCTCTAAATCTGCAGTTAACTTGTGAATCCTGTTGAGAGCACCGATAAAAAGATTTCCAGTGGCTGGGTCTACCACCATGTGGTAAAACTGTTGAGCGGCGTCGCTTAATTCACTTGTCACATCCCTGTCGTGGGTAAATGTCGGGTAACAGTAGAACAGTGGCAGATGCACCAACAGCGCAAACGCTATGGAGAAAAATGGAAAGTGTGTCCTCACTGACAACTCCATTGCCACGGTTACGAACTGTCAAAACTAAACTTGATTGCGAATCGGTAGTGGTGGCTTGATGACAAGCATACTCTTATCTTCCTCTTGAATTGTGGTATCAAGTCACATCCTCTCAGCTAGATCAGTTCTGTCATCTCCGACACCTACCGAAGTAAAAATACGAAAACAAAAAACAAAATGATAGATAAAGCAATATTCCATGCACCTGAAGAGGTTCATGACGAGCTTCAATGTCCACACGAGATTAGACGATTTTGTAAACCTGTGAAATTGTGGCAACGATGCGAGCAAAGTGGAGTGCAAATTCTCACTTTGCAGAGTTTGCAATTGTTGGGATGATAACACACTCCCAAATTCCATCTTGTGAAATATGCATTTTTAGACAAGGTGGGAGAATGGAAATGTGTAAGTGTCAAAAGCCTTTAAATTCAGCTGCATAATATTCAGTGACGTACAGCTAACACTAAATGAAAGAATCGTCTGTTAACAGGAATGTCCCAAAACAGTGTTAGTCAAAAGTACTGTACAATAAGGCGGACATAACAGAAAACTATGCAGTGAGAACAACAGACATGTTTCTAAATTAATGTGGACAATGGATACACTTAGATTTCACATGTTGAACAATTGTTTGATTTCTTTCACTGCTGCTCAACATCTGTAACAACAACAAGCAATATAAAACAAATCTAATTCATTTGAAAACTCATGCTTATTCATACGTAATTATTCATTTATACGTATGCTTACTACATCCCACCCCAACCACCTTCCCATGCCTGCTCCAGCAAAAAAAAAAAAAACAGAAAAGTAAGCCAGAGGACCAAATTAACTTTACCAAAAAAATGTACAAAAAGAGTCCAGCAAAATGAAATTAATGAAAATTTGACGCATCCAATCTTTATGACTCACTATTTATTCACATTTTTACAATGCTGATTGTGTCCACAAATCAGGGGTGGCTCACTGAGACATTGTGACCATACAGTGAGTGTGCATGTAAGAAGATCATGATGTAAACGTGTCTATGCCTGCTAAAAATCACAGAACTGCTGCTGTACAAACAACTCTCTAAAGCTTATGGCCAGTCTTTTCAAAAGAGTTTCAGAGAGGGAGGCTAAACCAATCCTCTTCTCTTTTTCCATTTACACAACTCACAAAAAGAGTTTTAAAAAGCATCCTTCTTTCCAGAAGATCTGCACATAACACCACCAGGGGTTTTCAAAAACATTTCATTAAAAGGATTTAAATGGCTTATTTACCACCAACCATGGGATTATCTGGTTTTCCTTTAGAAAGCAAAAGTTGGGGTAGGTCAACCATTACAGCAGTTGAGAGGATCAGGACAATTGAAGCATACTACACAGCTGAAGGGTGTCCACAAAATCGGTATGGCTTTTAGTTCTAAATGTAATAACCTACAGAGAACTGTCAATCTGCTAGCACTGGGTCCCTTACCTACCTCTAAGGCCCTACCCTTCCCCTTCTCTTGCCTTTTCCAACCCCTTCCACCTCCCATTCCTATACTTTTACCTCCAGCTGACAGACAAACTAGATTTTAAATTGTACACACTTAACTTTGTAAACCAATGTTTTGGAAAACGATCAAAATCACTTAACAAGGATGCAAAATAGTATACATGCATTTCCAAACTGCTAAACCAAAAGGATGAGAATTTCAGAAGGACAGTGACTGGATGGCTATACACACACACACATACGATTGCCAGTTGCTATAAACCATGGTCAATATGGCAAGTGGTGGTATATTGGGTGAGGTGAGGCAGTGTGCGCTATGAAGTCTAAATACTGTACATTTCACATCATATGATATTACAGAAGCCAGATATCACCTGAAGTACTGCATACTACTGAATTCCACAGAAGATAAAATCCTGTGTTGATGAACGTACTGTTTGGGCTTAACGAACAACTCACTCACCTTACACAATTACATAGATACATTTACCATAGTGACCATGATCTGGCAGTTTGGTTAGTGTGCATGTGTCCGATGACCACACTTCCATAATTCAAAGCTTAAATGCATAGGTTATAGAGGTTTTGCATGTGACGTCATAATTAGCAACTGTTACACAATTACATAGATACATTTACCATAGTGACCATGATCTGGCAGTTTGGTCAGTGTGCATGTGTCTGATGACCACACTTCCATAATTCAAAGCTTAAATGCATAGGTTATAGAGGTTTTGCATGTGACGTCATAATTAGCAACTTACGCCGCCATGCTGGATGGCATCAGTGTGACTAGTACCAGACCGTACCATTTCAGTAACACTGCATTGTGGTTATTACAATATTTTCATATTTTTCATTGTTTAAGCTGTCATAGAAGGCAAATGGTTCTTAACTGCATAGCAGTAGGCTGTACGAAATCTGAGAGGCAAGAAGCCCGAGCTCAAGTTCCACCGATTTCATCCAAATGAAGAAAGACTGTTACCATACAGTGCAGCATGCAGCTGTGCATGTATGTAGTCGGGTCCTGTTGCTTTTATTTCCATCCAATAATGCATTTCCATGGGGAACGTGACGTCACTGCAAAACCTCTATATGAGGTAAGGAAGTGCACACTGTGATTTACAGGAAATACAGGCTTGGTCATACCTTTAATATAGCCACCGAGTACTACTATAGCTACGTACTGATTTTGTACAACTTATTTTAACAAGTTAAAGGGGTTGCATGGAAAAATTATCACAGGCAAGAATTTACAACAGGTACAGTACGTACATTACTGTGTGTGAGTGACTACTATCACAGAAAACCCTAAAAAGTCATCTATTCACTTGACAGAACACGTAGGAGTCAAAAAATGCCGGCTCATGTCAGAAGTACAAGCATTTACTTCCACTTAAAATGCCTGGGACAATGTAACCATACACCAGAAACAACAAGAAAAGACAGCATGTAACCATAGTCTACCGTCTCATTGAAGACCTGCAATCTGCCCCAAATAATTGACATTGACATATTCCTTCCAATGGGCCGCTGGAATTGCTCCCTCCGTCAGTCAGTCATTGAGAACAATGAGAAACGAGATGATATCCATACCAGAATATCTCATCCATTATGCAACACTGGTTATGTTTCCTTCACAAGTGGAAGAGAACTTAGACACAAAACCAATCACACTGAAGTGACTACTTCTTCTTCTGCTTCCTCTAATTATGATTCAAAAGGCAGGACAAGATATGAAACCTGTGTGAATGAATCCTAAAGACATGTGCTGCATACACAGTACACGGCATCTATGGTTTTTTCGTGTTCCGGTGCACCAACTTCTACTCCACCCTATGTCATTTACCCTTGCTAGGATCAAAACTTGGACTTTCTCTTTGAAAACAAACATTGCTGAGGAAAAAACATAAACGTTTAACTATATCTGTACTATCTAGTCTAAAGACATAGCACAGTACTCTATCAGTGCAGTTTTATACTAGGCACAATATTTGCTGATTCAACAAAGATAAACAACATACTTCCTCAAAGAGTCAAAGTGCAATATAAAATGCAAATAAGCACTGATCATGACATTTCATTTTAGGCAATATGGTTCAATTACTATATAACAAAATACATGTACCCAATACCATTCATGCTTATTTATACACATGACATCATCACCTGCTTATTACCAGCTTTTGTGATTGTTTATCCTCCCCCTCCCTTATTTACTAAGTGCACTGAAAATAGCTGAAAAAAAGATGCATAATTCAATTGCGTAGCCTACATGATGTGCCTGTTTCAAGGCTGGATAAATACAGCTAAGAACACTTGGGAAATGCTGTTTCTGGTCATCTCGCTGACTTTTGAAGCCAAAATTATGATTGTATGCTCTGTGTCAACCGATCGTGGCAATCCACTTCTAAAGATAGCCATGCCGGCATTCAGCCCCCACCCCTTATTTTTTTTTTTTGGTTGTGCTGCACCTGTGCTATTATAATTGCTTGAGAAGGAATGCTTGGGAATACAGTAGCAACACACTTATCAATATTGTCAAACCCTTTCCCCCCTGGACCACCCTTACACCTCCTCACCTCTTTCCTTTCAGCAAGTTGGGGTTATTCGCCAAAGACTAATTAGACCGTGTTTGCCAAGCCTTTTAGTCATTGTAGCTCAGCACATTTCTCTATCATTGGATAGGATTTATCTGTAAGCTAAATCATTAGTAATTAAGTTATAAGTCATGGCAACAGACAGTTGTTTGATTCAATTTTACAGAAGTCATCAACTAAGGTTGGTGGAAGTAAAAGCTGTGTGTTGACTTGTAGTAGTTGTTACTTACTTTTAAGTACTACTTGACACCATGCTTAAACAGCTTGTGGAACTGTGTGCTGTAGCT
Source organism: Stichopus chloronotus (assembly GCA_021234535.1). NCBI lineage: Eukaryota > Metazoa > Echinodermata > Holothuroidea > Aspidochirotida > Stichopodidae > Stichopus > Stichopus chloronotus. The sequence continues at coordinate 27,076,411 of CM037830.1, forward strand.
ACTTAATTAACACCCGTGGTATTTCCATACACTATACCCTACAGAAAAGAATGCATGGTGGCACTTGCCTTTAACTGGGAAGGATCGGGTGAATATAATAACAACCTATTGCTTAACACAAATTTCATGACTGAACTTGATCGATAAATAATGGCTTTGAACATGACTGTGATTAAAAGTTAACTTTTTTCTCCGTTTTTTTTTTTTTTATTTGTAACACACATGTAGAGGAGACTGGGGCGCATTGGGACATTTACTTTTCTGTGCATAAAATTCCTTTGGAATGTGATACAGACAAGGTATTACACTGATTAACCTTGACTCTGTTGTAAAAGTTATGCCAGATTTTCCATGACTTGCCATGTTTACAAAATGTCATGCCTTTTCCAGGCCTGTGAAGCGGAAATAAAATTAAATGACTTTTCCAGGACACAGAAATCAATATGATCTCTCAAAATACATGAAGAAAGATGCTCAAGCAAGGAGTGTGCACGTTAATTTGTGGCCAGTTTGTTATGAGCTTGAGGTCACTTTAAAAATCACTGAAATTTAAATTACATAATCAGGTCAATTTTCCCATCTTTTAGCAATTGTTGCTAACTGAAGCCCAATGATCAGATCTACAGGGACTGTACAATACTTACTTATCATGCACAATGAACAACTCCTAGGTAATGGCTGAAGGCCTATTGCATTCAAAATGCCGCAAACACTGCCAATAAACTGACCAAAATATCAACCAATTGGTGGATTTTGAGATAGCTGAGGCAGTATCTGCTGTCATCTTATCAGCTTCATCTGCATGCATCAGAGTTCTCTTTTGTTCTCTTTCGTTCACTGAGAAAAGGTAAGCCAGAGCAAATTCAAGAGGCGTGAACAAAACTATTATCAGGGCCAAAAGGGTCATCACAATTTACCCCCACTCCCCACAACTCACTCATGAGTGACTACGCCTACGCATTGCTTCAGGAATGCATTGCACAATCAAAACACAAACTTACATACTGTAACAACAAAGCTACAGGCTATAGCACAACGGCATGATAGGCTATCTGGCCTGGGGTCATAAGAATTTCACCTAAAAATTGCTCAAAGGAGTGCTAAAAGAAGTTAAGGAAATTTTAAAAAGTGCAAAATGTAGACAAAACCTAACAGTATAGCAAAGAATACTCAAGGTTTATGACCAAGAAAGCTCTCACTAGGAGCGAATTCGAAGAACTTGAATATACTACGTTGTCTCAGCCAGAGCGAAAGCCAAATGAGGGAGAGTCCAGGCTTAGAGGGGTCGGTGTCAGAATAGATTTCGACTGCATTTTCAGCTCGGTCATACTTAATGCATTAGTGAAGCAAAGGGTAAGTCTAAGTGAAGAATATGTCTACAATGTAAATTCCTAGCTGAATGAGCACAAGATAAACCAATATACACCAGTGCAGCCAATATGCTGCACTAGTGCAAACATTCCATCCACCAATCCTTTGTAACAACTGACATCAAACAAAAACAGGACTCCAGTACACTCTCACAAACGCCTGCCAAAGTCTGACAAGGCTGTCAGCAGTTCAAACAATGTACTTACCCTGAGACACATTTTGACATAAATCCCATAGACACGTTGACATGCATCCAAAATTCGAAACTGTCACTTACAGATGAAAGCACAGAGTTAAAACTCTCTGAACAAGAAATTTAATGTAACCTTTTTTTCCTTGAGACAGTTCTGGCAGAGGGAAGCACAAAAAGAGGTTGCAATCAGTACAAATTTTCAAAAGTCCCCAAATAGGAAGTTTTGTGAGTACATTCTTCTCGTTTCCAAGCAAACTGGCATGTGGACAGGAGGTCCAGCGAAGGTTTAATTTAACTCTATCACGATACCACTATGAAGAATATATGACTCACGCATACACATCTACTCGTACGAGCACCAACTTCCTTACATAAAACAACTCAGACATGAGGCTGAATTTAATATTTTACTATTCCACCCCTCCTGTTTGGTCAGCCTCTCTGATATGACTATAGCCTTGGACTTCAAACTCCCTTCAACAATATCTATCTGTCCATAGGGGAGAGAGGATAATTTCCTTCCAACATTTACATAATTTGCACATTGAGACTGACAAATGACCAGTTGATGGGTCTCCTGAACCTCTCATTCTACTTTCCACTTTATTCCTGTTTTCGTTTTATTAGGTTTCCCCCTCACACTCTCTTTTCTCTGCTTCTCTTTTCAGCATTCTTCTCGATCCGCCGCGGCACTAAAACCGAAACAGCTACTTCTTCCTCCGGGGAATTATTGCAACATTTCACCCGAGGTAATTCTCTCCTTCACAGAATCGTATTCTGAAGATGACAATGAGGGGACATTGAGAAGTTAATATCAGTTAGACCACTGCTGCTTGTAGCCAGTCAACCTGCGACGTTGCTAGTGCCAGACTTCAGAGGGGAGGGTGTATGCCACATGTATATATACCACTGTTAGGTGATTACCACCATTTCCTATTCACAGGGAAAAAACAGGAAACCATATCTATGTTTATTGTAAGGACTACAGGGATGTAATGGGGAATAAATTTTTCCATCTGCATATATAGCAACATCTGCAAAGCTAAATGCCGTGAACCTAGAATTAAGTTCTAATAAAAAGATGCATGCATCTTCATAATTAGTCTTGATCATCAACATGGACCTCATGAATAAGATCAAGGGATGGACCTTGTATCCATGCCAAAACACAGAGAGACAGTTAGACAGACCAACAGACAGCCTAACATGTGACAGACAGCGGCTATGCAAATTGAGAGATAACTAAGACATACAGCCTACAGAATATCAGCTATTGAGCAATAGACTAAACACAGAATTACGATCTTCAGTCTCTTGTTCTATACACTTTCACTGGCTGCAGACCATTGGTAAGTGTGGCAGTTTTACCTGAATATTGCTCAACAACCCAGAGTTCAACCAGTTACTTTCAAACACTTTTACCAATTAAGTGTAGATCTCATTAATTTTACTCTCAGAACATTTCAATAATATCTCCATAATTAGATTGCCATCAATAATCATAGTTTCATTAATTAGTACTGAAATTTGTTTGATTTGAAAAAAAATATATATTTATAGCCTAGGTGAAACTAATGTAATAAAAAGAGTCAGACATTTTCAATAACTCAGTTACTTTGTGTAATGATGCCCTCTGACTTTAACGACTAAGTAGACATCAATGTGTTTCTAAGGTAGACTCCATCAATACACTTGTGAAAAATATATCTACAAAACAAGGCAAGTTTGGTAACAAGATTTATAGAATCCATAACACTGGTTCAAACTTAAGTGAATTAAAGCAGACACTTAGCTGACAAGGAGTCATAAAATTATTACAGATGTGGTATATTGTGTTTAGGCAGTCACATCGTCACTTTTCTTCATCGAATTGGTTGATTTGTCTAACGGTCGCAGGATCGAGGAAGGCCGACCTACGCGAAACACAGATCCCACTATTAACAACATGCAGGGGACGGGTGTGTCCTTGGAAGTTTTCAATGAAATTAAAGACTTAAAACAAATACAAATCACAAACTGTAAGAAGCTTGATATGTTTGACATCTTACGTTCGAAGCACTCTACAAAAATAGTCATCACTACATATTTTCAGTCTCTCATTGACATCTTGCTCTCTCCCAAATGGTCTCCAAATTTAACGATCTCTTTGCACCTCCTCGAAATTCCTCACACGAAAAGACTGTTTGCCCACGAAAAGCACACTGTTTATAATTCCTCTCATACAATTCATGCCATCCATGGAGCATATCAATTAAATCCTGCTTACTAAATCAAAATTTGATTACGGACGGCAACTTGTGTATTCCTTGCGGCAATATCTTTCCCAGAGAGTATCACTGCAACATTGCGTTGCAGTGCCCAGACATGGCATCCTGCTCTGTGGGGAGTTTGCTTCATTCGTAAACCATGAGGTAAGCATCTCAAAAATTAAAAGGCACCCCGAGACAACATGTCCGTGGGTTTGCTGCACGACCTGAGGCCTCGTCTGAAAAGGTGACTATTCCAAAACATTGCTCAGCACTCGCATTTCCTCCGACTGAAACTCAAGACTCTTCCAATATTCCTTTGCTTTGCTTCTTTTTTTTTTTTCACGTTTTGGTTTGGCGGTGATGTGTGCTATTTCTCTTACATTATTTTCCCGCAACGGATGACAAGGATTTTGCACCGAGCCAAATGGTAACTGGGTAATTACTCGGCCGTGAAATTAATCACCATCCGTTCAGAGTCCCACATCAGATTTCATCTTAATCCTACGGAGTCCGAGCGTCACAAGAAAGCAGATCTTCAGCCGTTCAGAACTGTCTTACAGCACACAGTTTAATGATAACCTAGATCAAATTTTCTTTTCTTTGAAGAACCTTCGAAAATGGTGAAAACCACACTGTGGGAATCGGCAGTGGAATGGGAAGAAGAAGAGGGCAATCGATTTGGGGCACCACAAAAGACCAGAACATCTGCTGTTCTATTTTGTCAAAGTACCAACATTTTTTTTTCGTTGCTCCTTAATTCAAACAACCTAAAAGTTCCAGAAAACTTCCAGACAACCTCCGAAACTTTCGTAAGATATACATGCGTGCATATGAAATGTATGCATAAGCGAGTCTGAAATTGGAGAAACCCACTACAAAAATATTTCACATGAATGACTCTATGCCTATGACTCAAAAGATTATTTCAGAGTTTTTCTCCCTTCTCCCTAATTAGTGTTCCAGAGGTACAATTTTTCTCAGCAAGAACTAATCAACACAAAAAAAAAAAAAATGCCCCTGCAGAAAGATCTCAACTTTCTTGTGGAAATACTTGTTCAAAACAAAACTTTTCTTCTGGCAATATTTGGTGACAAAAAATCTGAAAAAAGTCCCAACAATGTAAATAGCTCTCAGAGTAAAGAAATCACATTTTTTCTTTTTTTAATCAGCAGTCCACAGTCATTAACTCCTGCAACGCATGGATATTAATACTGCATTGCTCAAAAAAATTACTGCAGGAAACAAGAGTAAGACTCTTTAAATGTTTTACAATGGTAGACTAGCCATGCATTAACTGTATTGGTAACGGTTCACAAATTATTTTTATGTACAATGCATTACTTTTTTTACAACTCTATCAGAAAAAGCCTTTCCACACCAACATTGACTATAACGCCTCCTCGGACGATAAAATATTGATACTCGTAATTGAAATTATCATCCATTGTGAATTCTACAAAACTGAAGTTGTAACAACCAATGACATTAATTAAAGTAAATCATACAGACAAAAAGGAGGAATAAACAAGAATCTTTCTTCTCCTCATCACGAAGAAACAGAGCAGAGAGCGAGTTGATTAAAAGTTAATAAGTAATGTTAATTCCAGTCCCGGAAGACTCACATGACAGAGATGCAGTATACATACGATATAACACAGAACTCTCGGATGAACGTGATGATTAAAATGAGCCAACAACCGCAAAGCCAACATGTATCCCCCACAAGTCACATGCTGCAGGTAGTCACATACAACTTCACTGCATCCACGATTACAGGTTGGCGATGAAATGTTTTCAATGGTACACTTTGCAAGGAGATGTACTAATGTGGGGGTGCTACTTTTTTTAAATCATTATATCAACCGCTAACATGTAAATATTAACTGCCCATGGGAATGTTATTCCAACCAGGTGTCTTAAAGGTGGATGTGCTGTTATTCCTGCATTTTCCAAAGTACACCAAAGGACTGGTTATACTTCTATGAAAACTCCTGCACAGAGGTATATTTGTCCACGTATAGCCTAATTTCCAAAGAAAATGCGTTTGCATAGGACTTTCGCAGTAGCAGCACTAGTGTTCACACGGAAGTGTCACACAGGGTCTAGTTCCACTAACTTTTTAGCCAAAAAAGCCAAATCGCTCTTCTTTCTATCAGACTTAACAATCTAAATCACAAAATTTTTCATGAAAGAAATGTGGCATAGCATGTTATTATCCACATTGGTATCAAATGAAAGAAAATGATAGAAGATCAACCGTGAAGGCTGCATTTATTTCTTCAAACAGCACATACTACTTTAATATCCCCACAAATTACTCACATGCGGGTTTTCACCAGTGACTACACTCACCTCCTGATTATTACACTAACGGCATCATTCGGTCCCACAGTCCCCAAACGAAGTTCTAGAACTTTTTTCACCTTTACACCTGGGAAACACAGAAAGTTACTCTTGTTAGCAATGACCTTTTACTTATGGTACCTTACGTTCCTCAAACAATGACGGAAAAATCTGCCATTTTAAAGGGAAATCAGCCATTTTATATGCACTGATATATGCACACGTGTACACAACAGCTGGCCTCATTGTTACACCATTCAGGCTCATCAATAAACATCTGCAAATGTTTCATCTTTTGGAAACATTACCAAAAAGAAGAGTTACAAAAGATACATCATTTGAATTTTTTAAAGTCTTTTTTTTTTAAATTATTCTTTGGCAACAATAACTGAATCAATCTGTCTGTGAGAAACTTGAAGATTGAAAAGAAGGCCACTGTCCTTCATTACTCTAAATAATCCATCATTCTGTTTTCACATATAGGGCTATCACATTTATAAATACATCTTTCTGTAAAAGAAATGCTCTACTTCCCTTTAAGGTACCACTGAACTCAAAACAGCCACTTGCTTAGGCATGGTTTCAAACCAATGACATGAAAGATCTACAATATAAATGAATCAAGTTTCTTTCCCACCCCTTCCCCTCCCCTTTACGGTAGAGGCTTGATAAACAACAAGTATGCACAGTGCATTACACATATAACACAGAAGCTACTGCCACCAATGACTTTATACTTTCAGGTGAAAATAAGGTCTACTTATTCAGACCTTTATTCATCCCTGCAGTGACTTCCTCTTATTCTTGACGAGCATACAACATTTTCATTCCAACTCACATATATGGTTGTAAAGTAAGCTGAACTGCAGAACTAGTGCAACATCTCCTTGGTCTGTACTTTCCAACATTAAATCACAATTTGTTTAAATTGTCAAAGCATATTATTCCCTAAAAAGTTCACTGAAAGTTAGTATACTTCCATTACTGCTTCAGTAGCAACTGCTGAAGTAATTTTGACATAACCAGACCACTGATTTACCTAACAGTTCACATTTATTGAGGAGAGATAAATATAAGCAAGTAACATCATGTCTGACAATCTTAAGGTTTGCCATTTCATCTCAGTATTTTTCCGCTTCACCCCATCCTGTATGACACACTAGCGGTTATATCGTAAACATTATTGGACATCAGTCAGCCTCTGAGCTTTGTCATGATAAACTATTTACGTAAACAGATATGACAACTGGGCGAAAGCCAGATGAAAATGTCATACAGAGGAGAAAAGCACAAAGATGGAGAGGCAGTGAGTGGGAGACCAAATCTATCTACATCTGTCATTCAGAAAGATGCATAAATACCGGAGGACCACGGGCATGAAATATACCAGAATAGCCATAAAAAAAAAAAAAGAGGCAACTCTTTCACAGGCGATACCTACAGAGGAGAATTAACGAGGTGAACGGTAAATTAGAGCAACTGGCCATCCAGTGCAGACTGAACAGCTCAGCAGCTATGACGGGAGAGAGAAGAAAACCATCCGACAACTTGGAGTGCTTAAGGACATTTATGTGACTTACAGAGTCATACTTAGATTCCGAGCAGAATTACTGGCAATTACCGGCGAGAAAATTACATCAAAGATAGAAGGAGAGACAGTGCAGCCTGACATTACACTCAAAATGGCAGAGTTAGGAATGTCCACAATACAGATAGAATGAAAGAAAGCTCAAGTACTGACGGTGGAAAGCTGAGGTAAAACTTGAAGTAATACACATGCTACTACAGTAGCAATGTACAGACATAGGAAAGTACGTGCTAAGCCTGTCTGGGCACTTTCTGACTGAAGTTGCAATTTGTGGATCATTTTTACCACAAATCTTTTGCAGAGATATGCTTACACTCGATTTGGAAGAAGAACGGTAAAAAGATTATGTAAGATGAATGTCTTAACTCTTACCCTTTCAAGGAATAAAACAACTGCTTTTACTTCAGGTTCTGAATATTTAAAACACAACCACTAGCCAATATTAAGCCACACAAAAACGTTTCAGGATCCTTGGACATTCTGCCAAGCCCGTTTCTTTTTCCTGAATGACAAGACTATCTGAGGGCCAAAAAAAGAATATTTTCTATCTAGTTTTTTTTTTTGTCTTTCACTGTAGGCTTGGTTCTTCAATAATAGTGTGTTACACAGATAACCACGCTTTTATCACATACTTATGCTGGACAAAAAAATGAAAGTTAAAAATACTCCCATGAAGCACTCCTGCAAGGCTTACCTTGGCATTCATAATGACTTGTGTCACCTATTTAGAATGCAAACTGCCTCAAAATCAAGCAGAAAGGGCCAGATGGCACTCAAATGTCAGAAAAGCTATAACATTTTTACCTATATATTTGCTTCTAGATCTAAACAACACACTAAAGAGTTGCAACAAGAATCACCTTAAAAACTGTTCATAAACAAAAGGTAATAACTGAGAGAGACAGTAATAAATATTACATCTCCTGGGAGTGATAATTCTACTGCTGGCATGGCAACAGCTGATATTATTGTTTTCTTGTGCTATATATGGCTCATGCAGACCACACAATGGTATAGACATGTGAGCAGTCCTTTCCTTGTACACTACACATGCAGGGCTAGATCAATATGCAGTCAGAATAGAGTGATACCAATCCCACAGGTGTAGGAATACCACAACACATACAATATGTAATATCACAATATGTTGTTATACCACGACATGTAGTAATAACATGGGGTAATGTTCACCACAAAATGCTTTACTTGCATTGATGTCAAATAACAAGAGCAACCTCCGAGACACAAACAGTACATATTGGCATACGAAGATCAAATGGCTGAGATGCAACAAGAGCATGTTAAATTTAGTAGGTTATCCTCAAAGAGGGCGCTTCTCTGTATCACTGTGACATCATATGCAATGGAGTCTAATAGATGAACTATTAGAAGTTGTTATGATAATACTTGAGCATCTCCATACCAGCAACACCCCTTCATCCTCCTGTCATTTCTTGCTCCTTCAAACATTCCCTCAATTCTCTCGAAAAACCCTTCTCACCCTCCTCTCCCCCTCTCATTCCCCGGATCCACAAATCAAGTAAACATGGGTATTTATTTGGTATTTGCTGTCACCCTGAGAATGCCAGAAATATGAGGTCAAGCCCAACTGATGTTTCGTATGTAAGATGGCATATTTGGCAGCAGCTGACTATTACGAAGTTTAAGTGATAACAGTTATAAAACACTCTCTTTCAAGTAGGAGGCACATGTATTGAAGTAACCTGTTCATATACACAAAACAATGCCGCATGTGTAAAAAATTTGGTACTACTACTACAGAATGTCCTAAGTACAAAGGAGCAATTTCTAGAGAGAAAGACTCAATTCAGCAATAACCAACTGGTTTTAAAGAGAAAACATTTCTCCTTCTTTTCAGGTTGATGGCTAATGGTTGGGGTCATGGACTAGTACAGGTGACTCAGCTATTATCACTACCCAACTAGAAAACAAAGAGGTCTCCTTAACGATTGAAGGCAATTAATCTCAAAAGTAACAGACAACCTTGACCATATCTGGATACAGCTATTACAAGGAAGGTCGAATTAACCCATGGAAGACACACCTGTAAGGGCATGCTCTCTTTAGCCACTGACTGGCAGCACACAAATCAATGACATTCCACTCATGACATGCTCAGCAATCAGTGCAGCCTACATGGAGTTCGTGTTACCAGCAAAGGTTGTATTCACAAATAAGGCTGGAGTAAAAGACTGCTAATTTAAATAGTAAAATAAATAGTCAATGTTAGGTGTATGATATGTCTCCAAGAGATATTGCAGCTTACTAAAACTTAACAATGTCTCATTTCTGGAAAATAACATTGATTTCACTTTAATGTTAACATTTTATATCTTGAGGTTAATTCAAGGAGATGCCACACTAACTCTGCCATTCTTACAGTGCATCTTCCTGGTTAATTCAACCACAGCACTGCTTGCAGTGCTCACGGTACCAGCTGCACTCTGACTAGCTGCAAGGCGTTCATAAGTAACGGAGAATCCCCTTAAAGATGCACGGTTCCATTCACGTGATTACCTTCAACCAAGACTCATACACACGGCACTATCCTCTTATACATCCTTTATGAAATCAAGTCAAATCCATCATGTGACTTCTTAGTTTTCTTTCTCATAGTCACACTACATGATTTTGGCTCTGATGGGTCTTCGAATCCCTGAATGTATTTTCAAGTTCCGTTAGTAACATGCTGCATCATTCGTTACGGCGCAATTAATGTGTACAGCAGGGATTGGAGAACGTGCCTTGCCACTTAAAGAGTCACAAAGGCGACAGCAAGCAGTTCATTTGTAGCAGTAGGCGCCATTGAGCCGAACATAATATCGACAAGCCCAAAGAATTTGCAATATCCCCCCTGTCAAATCTCAATACGGTGTTTTCAAACTAACTAAGAAAAAAACCATAAAATTGAAAGTTTACACGGGACAAATATTGTTTCTCTTTCTTTTTTTTTTGGCAGAATTATTTGAGGAATGCAATCTGAGTATTCTGCTGAAATTTGCACCAATTTTATGTCTTACTCCAAAGGTGAACATTAAAGGAGGACACGCACATTGCCATATGCAGGAAGACTTCCCTTAACAATTTCTGTTTTCCTCCAAATAAGCCTATAAAATGCATTCTGAAAAAACAGAAAAACTGATTTCAAATGTTCGCCAAACAAATTTCTCTAGAGTCAGGAGGATGCACACTTATACAGTTATATTTTCTTTGTACTGTGCATGATGAAATTTTCATCTGTTTAACTCTGTTTCCTTCTTGATTCAGAAAACGTAAGTGGGGAATTCTGTGATCTGTATTTTCACTCAATTTTTTTCAGAATGAACCAATTATAGGGTCCTTTGGAACAAGGAATGCAAAAGAAAGATGCATTATCTTTAATTCTCACAATCATAGTGCCATTCCTCCTTTAAAGTATTGGTGTAATGTCATACATGCCAAAACTGCCAGAAATATACTATTCTGATTTTTTTTTCTCCCATGTTGTTTGACCTTGGATTAAATTGTGGTTGTGTGCCCTAAGGGGATAGTTTATCAAATACCACAAAATGTCTGGGATAAAGTCACATTATGAATGCATGAACTTCTTGCACAGGAAATTGAATGCAAATTTTGAAATCAACACAAATTTCATCTGAGTTCAGCCAGAATGCTCACCAGAGTAGAACACTGTATTCCTCTTTCACAAATCAAAAATACGAGCTTCGAGCCAGACGTCATCAGCTGAACATTTTCACAACACAAAATCTGTGAAAAGAAGAGTCTCTGTAACTTTCAAACTTTGCTTAAAGTGTAGGACTTATCTGCTAAAAAATTAAAATATTCATATGTTGTCATACCAATGTTATAACAGACTCCCCACAACTCACTAGTGAGGGTATTCATGACTGACTATAATTACCCCTTGCTTCACTAACGCATACAGAGAGCTTTGCTCTAAATGTCCTCGAAATCAATTCTAACACCACGCCCTCTAAGGTCCAGCCCGCCCTCATTTGCCTTTCGCTCGTGTCCCTACAACGTGAAGTTACTGTCCTAATGTTTATTTATATATTTATGGTCTAGGTATGGTCTAGCATCTGGCAAGTGTGTGTGTGTGTGTCCAGTCACCGTCCTTCCGTAATTTGAGGTGAGGGAGTATGCGCTGTCAATAGATGTACTTCTGTACCAACTGTGCACACTTTGTAGACCGCTGTATTTACTTCAGAAGTGTACTGTACAGCAGTGATTTACAGCAACATAAAGAATGTAACAGGATTCTCAGAAGTGCCTGGATAATCCTACAAAGAAAATGCTTTTCACCATGAAAGTTACCTCATGCTTCTTTTTAAACAAGAGCTATGGCCCCAAATCAGTGTACATCATCATCTTGCTGACATGTAAATATGCATGCTTGCCAAGCACACACTGTATCTTACACAAACTTTTAAGGGCTATTTCTCAGTTGCAAAGAAAAGGTACACTATTTCTTTGAGGCCATGGTATGCTTATTTAGGATAGCATAATTACCTTTTGCCAGGCCCTTATGGGTGCCTTTGAAAACAAGAATGAAACTCTGCTGTCCTGAGTACTGCCACTTCAAAACTCTCCATTTTCACAGCCATCTAAGCTTTCCTCTTTCATAACAGCCTTCTGGTGCTGCTATTAACTCTGATTAGAGTCAATGTTAAAACATATTGCACATTCATTGTGTGAGGTAGACTACTGTGATATTTTCGAGAAGTTTAGCATGAAACAAGGGAAATGTTGCAAAATGCCATACACACTCTTTCTGCACAATGGTTGTATCTTATCACTGAGATGTATGCTCTATCTTCATCTCATTCAATTTCCTCATCCTCCATCTCACTCTCATACTCCGCTCCATCTTCCACTGTTCCTCTCCATCGTAAGCTACCACAGCTATACTTGCATCCCCTATCAACTCTAAAACATTAACTCCAAGACCAAATTCTAGGCCACTCGTACATGAACTTTAAACAGAAACTCTATAACAGCTCGTAGATCAACTCAAAAAACAAGGTACTCCATGGTGAACTGCAAAACCAACTCCAAGACCAACAACTCCCAGATAAACTCCTAAATCAATTGCAAGATCAACAAATAGATTAACTCCAAAGATCAATTCCAGGATCAACTGCTGGTTCAACTCAATAATCCACTAAATGATCAAATCCATGATTGACAAAGGGATCAACTCCTATATCGACTAAAGGATCAACTCCTATCTCAACTCTGAGAACAACTCCAAAACAACTCCTTGATCAAATCCATGACAAGAAAATCAACGGACTTTGTGACTCCTTGCCAATATTCATGAAGAACATAAGACGACATGTACTTACCAATTTTGAAATTGATCTCTAAATGTCCTCGACATCAATTGCAGCACCGCACCCTCTGAGGTCTAGCCCGCCCTCCTTTGCCTTTCGCTCGAGTTGTACACAAAAAGTTTGAAAAAAATTGAGCACTCGATTATTGAGTTATCACGCCACATACCTCGCCTTCCAATAGCGTCACATACACACACACTTAAACACACCCATACACAAGCCAACTTGACTGCATAGGTACCTCTGTCAACACAAGGAACCGAAAAGTACAGTAGCATTACATGAAAATAGTGCTTGACTGGAATTAATACATCATTGTTTTGTTTTTGATACCTGTAAATGTTTTGAATGATCCCTTTAATTCTCAATGATGAACAACCCCAATTCCCCACAACCCACTAGTATTGGTACTCACCAATGACTCTGGTTGTCCCTTGATAGCACCTGCCTCCCTTCCCACTCTGCCTCAATGTGAATTGCACCAACCGTTTGAATGTCTGGGTTAAAATTATTTTCCATCACTAGTTAGCGTTATCTTTTCTTTTTTCTTTTAAATAATCATTATCCACCTACTCATGTCTTCCTTTTGTTGATTGCGACGCAAAATAAGAGACGGTAAGATACAAGGAAAGGAGGAAACCTGTGAGCTGGTCCCTCCAGAGTCAATCCAATAATTAAAGTCCTAAGTCACGTCAGGCTGATTAAACAAAACCAGAGACTTATTTATTTTCATTTCGTGCTATATTACTTTCTTTGTTTCAGTCCTATGCATGGCTGCAGATACATTTAATACCTGACACAGCCTTTTACACCTGGGTAAGCTATTACCGCATTCATTTTACGCCCCATCCTAGTCTAAACTACATGAACAGATGACTAAACTTTTGAACAGGTAGCCAAGGCTTCCTTCTTCTCTGATACGTACCTCTCACTAAAACAACACTTTGCTCGTAACGAACAACGACGAAAATTGGGGTCTTCACTTAAAGAAATATTTAATTTCTACCCTACAGGACAGATGATAACGGACGTGAGTTGACTGCCACTGCTGCGTCGAGTTCAACGAGCAATGCAATTGTCCCATTTCTAATTACTCACGATGCTCCGAGTAAGAAAATGGGTGGAAAAAAATAAACGCGCAGAAAAATGAAAACGTGAGTCATAAACCAACATAGTCAAAGAGAAAGCTCTCGAAATTTAATATTTTTCCTTCACTCGAAGAAAAACTTGAACCTAAAAAACAAGCACTTACAGCATATTTTAAGAACTGAAGTGATTCAGTTTTACAAAACGAAGGCTACACTTTACATGTGATGAAAGTATAAAACAGTGTCTTTTAAGAAAAGAAGCTGCAGGTGAAAAATGGAATTTAAAGCCCAAAGTAGTGACACATATGACAAAGTACAGAACCTGACGAGATCCAGGGCCATGGTGATACTACATTTATTTGACTATTAATAATCAGTGTGTAGTGTTGCTTCTTCTGCTTCTGCTGTGAACCAGGCGCATTTTTACCATTCCACATCACATTAACCAATAATGTCAAGGAGTTGAAGAATCTTGTTTAATTATCTCCAAAACCAGGTTAAATATGTACATAAATTCAACCACAACTTGATGAGGGTCTTTCATTTAAAATCCATCATACAGCAGAATGCTTTGATCAGCAAATCCAAAAATTAAAAACTTTTAGCTGTCATGTGAGCTGTAATTATAAGTAAATTATGGGACAAAAACAAAAAGCCTCTCACTGAATAAATGGAACTTGAGGAAAGAGAGTAATCTGATACAAATTATCACCAAACAATATTTTGATAACCAGAATGTAGGAATGCACTGTGGTTTTGATGATACAGCTTCATATATGCGACAACTTTAATCAATTCGACACTGTTCAGTAAATGTAAAACATGCTTTACCTCATACTTTTTAAGAAGACAATAGACAGGATCATTTAACAAGCAATACATCAAAGCGAAAGTTGCTGAAATAGGGCACAATGAACAGTAGTAGGCTTCAGTAGTAGGTTTAACACTTCACTGACTCAATATGACCTCTGACCTATGCTAACAACTCATTTAGACTCCTTTCACTCAATGCAATACACATACCCACTGAATAGAGACAGTTGGCCGATATAGGTCTTCTCTACTTGTGTTAGTACCAGTAATTACAAGTTTCTCACTAGCTTATCCCTGTAAATCCCAATGACCTTTGAGCTCAAAAGACTGAGTTATATTCCTGAACTTACTGGACAGACAAACCTACAAGCACCATGTGCATGTCATATATTGAAGCCTCTCTTCTTCTGACAGAACTTTTACCATAAATAAACACAAATAACACAAGAATACTCAAGGATTTTTTTTTGTTGTCTTTTTTAGGTGACCAGAGACTTTGGCCTTGTGGAAAAATTTGGAAGCTCTGGAAATATGTTTGTAGACACTTAGATGTGCATGTCAAACACGCATGATTCAGGGCATGATTCAGGGCACACCTGGCACAGTGCTAGAACTTTCTTCAGGCAGGTGTGTTACAAAGGTCATCGAATTGACATGAAAGGAGGAAAGAAAGCTAACAGAAGCATTGGCAGCTGTGGTCGTGAGTCAGCATTTCTAGATAGACCTAATTCGGCCACCCCAAGAAGAATTCACACCACTGTTATAAACTAGGGTCACATGGTTTATGCAATCAAAGATGAAACTAGCTTACTGTGCAAGTACACGTGGAATACATTTTGCAAGGAAGACATTTTACAAAAGCCAAAGTTGTGGAAACATGAAGCAGAAGACATGCGAAGGAAGAGGGGACAAAAGACTATGACAGAGAATGATCAACAAAGTAAGGAAGCAAATTACTGATGTAGGGATAATCATTCATGGTACATATAATCATAACTGGCACAAGTAACAATTAATGGCACATGTCATCATTAATATGTGTAATCATTAATGGTACATGTAATCATCAATGCTTCATAATCACTGATGATGTATGTAATGATAACTGATACATGTAATCTCGAATGGCATGTGCATTCATTAATGGTACATGTAATCAACAATGGTAAAAGTAATCATGAATGGTAGATGTAATCACTAGTGGTACCATAATCACTAATAGTATATGAATAACTAATGGTATAAATGTAATGTTGTGGTACATGTACACATACACATATGCAGTCATGGTACCAGTAGGATGATCAGTGTACCAACTTTTCTTTGATATTTTAGCTGGAATATGAGTTGTACTGGTAATCACCTGGTCATCTACCTTTGTTCTTCATCAGTGTTTAAGGAACGAGGAAGTAGGGAGAAAAGATCCCTTGTTGCAAAATGTGAAACAGAACTATGCACTCATCTTCCAGATATATCGAATATGAAAACTGCATCCACATTTTTGTTGACGCTGTTGGGATTCACAATCTTGGCTAGGAAGCACAGCAGTCAGTCACTGTTACTTGAAATCAAACAGACCAATGGAAATGGATATGAATATTCCTCAATACAAAAATGGGGCTTAAAGAATGTTTTATTCTAGTGGTTATGACACATTCCACTCAATTTGACTTTCTGTAATAAATTTCCAACTCATATTCCAGCTTTAGCCTCACCTTATCGATATCTGCAAATAGGTGAACTACCCCAAGGATGAATACTTCCTGGTCAATGTACTTAAAGGATGTGCAACAATCATCTAGAAAAAAATTGGCTTTACTCGAAAGTTGCAAAGTGACACCCCGAATAAAAATCCACTGGATGTGTTACTACCTATTACTATTTTTTTATATGGATTTTCAAAGTTTGACGAAAATGCAAATATGATGTTGTTTAGTCTTGCAAAGTCTTGGGATTCTTTTCTTAGGCCTATATAACTTATCTCTTAATTACTTACTGGGTTTCACACTGGTGAGCGATATTAGCATTTGTAAAGAAAATACATGCTTCCAAAACAATACTGTCTGGGCATATAAAATCCTCACTTATCCTTGAAATAAAGGTTCAGTACAGGGAGGATACCGTAAGATATGTCATGCGAGTCCTTATCTTGACTTTCTTGATGTCATAAATTTGCAAACTTAGACCATATTCCTTCATGATGCGAGTATAAGGCAGGAGACAGGAGTTTGGCTGCAAAGTCATCAATATTTGATGGATTTTAAAGGAATTTGTGGCTATTTTCAACATTTTTAACAGTTAATACAGCCAACACTCCAAAATGTCATTTTAATATCACACAACTTTGGAAAAAATGGATTGCATGTGCATAAAAGGATACTGTTGACTCAACAACATTTTCAATGTCTTTCTCCTCGGTTTCCTCCCATTACAATTTGCTGAGTGCTGAAAATTTCATGAAAACATTCTAGTTCTTATGAAGAGAATTATTACTCTTTTGCCCCATTTGAAGGTATCCCCTTTCCTTTTAATAAATGTCTTTAACTGCGGCACAGTCATCACAAGACATGACAATATGTGGGTTAACAACACAAAATATGCCAAAGTTTTTGGCTGTTTCTTATTTTTCTATAGTTCTATCCCCCCAGAAGGTTTTGTCTCTAGCACCGCCGGGTTTCCCTTACAGATCAGGAAGATAGAGTTCAACACGTTCAACCTTTACATTTTCATCTTGCATTCATCCAAGGTAGACTCACTCTTCATACTGTATGGACACCTGCATACCAAGGTCACTTTAAAAGTATAAGCAAATGTCTGTAAAATGTATCAATATCTTTTATAAGGTCTATTAACTACTTCCAGATAACTGGCCGTAAATTGTGCATCTACAGAGTTGTCACTGCAAGGCGCAGCCAGCCTCGTAAAATCCAGCGGGATGTGAAAATGAAGGGGGAATAACGCATACACACTGAATGCTGGCACCCAGTTGTTTTACTTCAATATGACACATTACAGGTCTTTTTCCATACAAAGGACATTAATTTATATGATTGTGAGTAATATCTACCCTCCTGGCAACCGGGTGTGTTTTTCTTATTTGCTTCTAAAAGTGAGGCTTTTGCTTCTTTTTTTTTTGGTTGCTTTTAACCATTTATTTATTTTGTGTGTGTGTGGGTGGCATGTAGGTTGGCTTCCTAATTTGGTATAGTTAAAAGTGCATATAACTTAGATTTTGCTTCCACTAAAACTGAAATTTGCAACCATTATTCAGCACTAGTGTTGTAGAAACCGATGCCACATACTAAATGTGGATTCATGTACACATGCATGGTCCACAGGTTGCAAGGGCTCAGAGGTTGCCTCACCCAGAAGATCGAGGGAGAAACGTAAACTGAGACATATAATAAATGTTGCTTGTTATTAACTGATGTTACCAGCATTTGATTGGTCACAAGACTGTCTGGCAGGCAACATTTGTGACAGTCGCCACTTAAGTAGAGAGTATCCCCGACTTCGAATCTTGAAACACATGACCAAAAGAGAATTATTTATGATCTGCGGGAGAAACCTGTTTAGACTGGTCTTGATTGAATCAACTGTTTGATGTAAACAAGGCATGGAGCAAGTACTGATTCAGTGGTAGAAAACCACTCAACCCCCCCCCCCCTCCCATGGCAAAGGAAGTAAAAGCTGAAGATGTTACAAATTTATCAAAAGATCCACGCATAAAATGAAGGCGATCGGCATCACTCTCTGCCTCACTTGCGATGGAATCTTACAAAGCACACAAGTTGTGAATAGTAAACAATCAACAGAAGACAACATAAACTGAAACATGGTTTGATCACATCTCCCTTGATCTTTCTTCTTTCTGACAAAGATTGTTGAGCCCACTCTCCTGTCACTCCTACATCACCCCTTTCCGTCCATTCTACATCACCATTTTTCTCTCCTACATCATCAATGCACCACTTTCTCACTCCCTCCTACATCGGCCACTGTCTTCTCCTAGATCACTACTTTAGTTAACTCTACATCACCATTTTCTCTTTGTCCTTCCCTCCTACATCACCACCTTCCTCTTACCCGACTTCATCACCTTTTTTCTCTCCTTCCCTCCCACATCACCACTTTCTCTCCTTCTCTCCTACATCACCACTTTCTCATTCTCCTCTTCCCTCCTACATCATCATTCAAATTGTTTGATGCAGATTAATTTTGGCCTACAGTCTGTATGACATTAACAACAATTTCAGCCTTCCAAGATTGACCAAAACAGACAAAACAATAATACCAAGACATGAACAAGTGAAGATCAAACTTGCTGAAAGTCAACTCCCTACAGTGAGGCTACAAAGGTCAACCACAATGCATGAATGAATGCACTTGCCCCCAAAAAATGTGCAGGATT
Organism: Stichopus chloronotus; assembly: GCA_021234535.1. Taxonomy (NCBI): domain Eukaryota; kingdom Metazoa; phylum Echinodermata; class Holothuroidea; order Aspidochirotida; family Stichopodidae; genus Stichopus; species Stichopus chloronotus. The sequence goes on from CM037830.1 coordinate 27,095,821, forward strand.
TCAGTCTGGGTACCATACTTTTAGTTCAACAAAATATGTTAAAGAAAAATATTTTGCAAAAAAGGACCAACAGCTGCTGGTACATACATTCAAAAGGAAATTACTGTACATGATGAAAATACAGTACCATAATTATTACGAGGAAATGAGAATATATGCATATGGTGTAGTAGACAGCGATGTCAGTGACTTGTTTTCATTGAACTATGATACAATTGACTTATCCTTGTTTTATGTGCACTTACAGTATGGAGAGTATCTAGTAAATGTATGTTACTACATTTAACATACGAGTGCAGTATTTTTCACACATTTGCCAAGATAGGGGCAGTCTCAAGTTAAGCAAGTACAGGATCTCAAAGTGACTGCTACGAAGGGGATTTGAGGGAAGGGGGCTCCCTTCACCTTCAAGAATTCCTTATAATTGAAATGCCAAATTAGACAATTTCTTACTCTGTTTGAAATAGCACTAGCCAATTGTCAACTTCAATTCAGTCGTGTGGCACTTCTGTAGGGGGAAAGATTTCTTACGGGGGAGGATACTATTTCACCAGGGGTTACAAATTTCACTCAGGGTAATCCCTCGTGGAGAACACTGAAGCCAGAGTATATCTAATCAGAATACAGTGGCAAAATAGATCATAAAAAGGCATGAATCTCTTAGATGGACTTTATTGTTGTAGTAGATTTTCATTGTCATATTGATGCACTATGAGCCTGGAAAATATGGTTACTTTTAACTCTTTCATGTGGAATGGAAAAACTAAAACCTGATCTCCTCAAATGACGTGTCCATTGAGACTAGACTATTCCAACACTCACCTGGTTTGGTTATTTACAAATGACTCACTTACATGTCTCATCACAACAAAAGCATTCCCATCTATCCGGCCAAAAGTGCAAGTAACCTTTAACACCATCTCTGGCACCGTCCAGCCTAATACTGAACTAGGGCCGCCTGTGATGAGACAGGGGGGAGTGAAGTAAATTAAGTAATACAATGAGGGGTTCACTAGTTGCATACATTAAAGTCCAAGATCTACACAATTACATGGCACACAAAGTGTATAGAGTACTAACATCCTACTAACATGAACAAATTTTCTTATCTGTAGGTCTACACATTTATAACATTGTGATGTGGATCCCATTTTCATGATTTATGACTTTTAAGGTTGTGCAAGATTATATCAATGACTATTGTGAAGTGGTAACTGATGAAATGATGGAATGCAAACTTGTTTTCAAATAGCGAGAATGAGATCCAGCCACACCAGGGGTCAAACAGTCCCAAAACTTACCTGTTTCAAATACTGTATGAAATACACACTTACCTGTCTCTGCAAAACCAAAGCAGCTCTCACCATCGAGTGCTACAATACCTGGTGATATTCGACACTGCCGCAACAGCTCTCCAATCCCGAATGTGCAATATTGCACCTCCTCACAGTACCATAACAAACTACTGTATGAGACTACTAGTATTATCAACAATCTTCCATGGATTTTGGCATATTAAGTTTTTCTAACCTTTTTGACACCTTTGTTCAAGAGTGATGATCAGATTCAAACCAAAGTGATCATTAAAAGACCAGACATATCTATAAACCAAAGCAAGAAAAAATGCATGACATTGCTGCAGACAGGTAAGCAGAGAATCTCGTGCTTGAGTTGTTGTTCATATTCACATATTCCTTGAATCATTTATCTCTTGCTATTAACACCGACCTCTTCCTGCTGTCTTACATTCCTGTCAACCTCACCCATAACTGCCTCTTTTTCCAACCTCCTCTATCCTCCCCAAGCCTTCTGCTCTCATTTTCCCATTCACACCAACCAGGGATATATTCACAGTCACTGACTGACCTGGTAAAATGAACTTGAGTGGTGTATTACATCCACGTAAGATTCACCACCCTCTTCTTCTTTTCAATATTCTATCCCATTTATTCTGAACCAGAACTTACAATAAATTCCCCCAAACCTACTCTTATGATAAGCAAGGATTCCAGAATTGAAACCTGTCAATAACACCATCTTGTCCTGCATGAAGTCAAAGATTGCACAAACAGTATTTGTAGTGTGGTACACTAGTAGCACAGGTATCACCCATGAGTCACAGAGTTCAAACAGGTCAGTTTAAACCTATTGAGTGCTCTCGATATGACCAGATAAATGAGACTTAAGACCCCTCAAACCATCCTAAAGCAACACTTACTAGGAGCCAATTAAACCGCTTCCTCAAGCTTACCAGCCAAGAATGCAGGCGAAGACCACTCAAGTTCTAACAGCTTAAAACCACTTTCCATAGATACCCGCTGCACTGAATGCAACAGTAATGGCACTAATCGTGCAATCAGTAGACAGTCTCCACTTAAGATGAGAGCTCAAAAACATCTCAAGACAAAACCACTGAGAGCAAACAAAATATACACATTTACTCCAAGAAATGAAGTGAATAAAAATGTTAAAATAAGTTGCTAAACGTTTGCCAAACATCTGTAACTGAGTGAAGGATTACTTGTCATGATGATGACACCAGGAATGCTTAAGATTTTGAGACTTTTCAACTTTCATCTTCGCAACGATGTCGCCCGGTGCCGTCTGGCCACATATCAATGTGAAGTTTGACCTATTATATCGTCTGAGGGTATAAATTTGGAAAAAGTTCACAGGTACAGACATTTGGATGTAGCTTACAGGACAACAGGGCTCGAAATAACTGACAACGGCACTGACATTAAAAAGTGGTCACGCCACCACTGTGTTTGCCAAAATTATCCTGGAATGTACACCTCACAATAGCAATAATACACATTGTTTCGGCTGTCAGCGACCTTCGATTTCTTCAGTACAGATTTAAGATCTCATGATAAGTTACTAGGTCACTGGTTTACACTTATAAGAGGAGCAAAATCATAGCTGATTCCACTCTTCTTCCATTCCAACTTCCAAGACACCCATTTTCAATATAAATCTATATCATGTTTGAGGATATGCACATGTTGTAAAGTCTCAACATGTACTTTGTGGAGAAAAATGCTGTCAGTGTCCTTTTACAGCATTCCTTTTGCAATGCCCTTTTTGAAGCTTTAATACTTCGAGCACAAGGTCTTTGGAGTGAGCATGTAACTGCAGCATGCTATGCCACAGTTTCATCTGTCATGACTCGTGAACAACAATTATGTCATCGCAGCACAATGCTATTCATGGCAATAAAAGTGTGCTAAACCAGTATGTACACTTGCTAAGTGAATCCTTCACATGAGTCTGTATGAAAGACGCTTCAATGTAGAATCCACTACACATTGCACCATGCATGTACAAAAGTTGTGCAAAGTGATGGCAAATTGGAAGTTTACTTTTTTTTCTTTTTTCTCTTTTTTTTTTTGTTCATACATTGTTTCCCCAAAACTTACTGGTTTGGGAATCCTCTAGTGACGTACTCACCTAATATAACCTTTGCATTAACGTACTGACCATGGTCTAGCATCTGGCAATTTTGTGTGTGTGTGTGTGTGTATCTGGTCACCGCCCTTCCATAATTGCCAGCCTTTTGGTCTGCAGGCGAAGTTTCATGCTGCTTTTGCATCCATTGCTATCTTCATCGTTTTTCAAAGAGATTTCTTCCTGTGTCGAAATCCAAGCGATCCATGGTCAATACGGTAATGCATAGGTTATATGAGGTAAGGGAGTACGCGTTGTAAATTTTGGATGACTTCATCATTTTGCAAACTATGCTTTTTGGCAAAATTCATATCAGTAGGAAAGTTTACATCTCCCTATCCCTCATTGAACTCACCTTATCCCTTCTACACTAATGCATTCATTTGACCTTGATCTAAGTGTGCCTGAAAACAATTCTAGCATCATGCCCTCTAAGGTTAGGCTCACCCTCATTTGCATTTTGCTAGAGTTCTTACTATAGGGGGTAAGTACGTGTCTAGGATGTGAGAAATAGTAACCACGAAAAGAGCTTGCCGAGTAATTGACACCCAGAAAAATTGGCTACTGCATATATGAATCAGCTCTGACAGAGATAAGCTGGCTCTTTGAGGCTAGTCCTTAAACATGGGAACATATTTAAACACACACAGGGACGTACATTAAATATCCACAATCTTACACAGATAAGCTCGAGAATTACCACTTGCCATGTTAACAACACATAACTACAGTAATTGTGCACTGTTCCGTAACTTGCATCACAAGCAAACTTGTAAGTATCCTCCCATTGTGTTGTTGACATCTGGGAACAAAAAAAAACCATGGAAAAGAAAACTCATCTTGACCACATTTGAGCTAGGATGCCTCACAGCAAACACTCTAAATACTTTGTCTTTCCCTAAACATTACCAGAAAAGCCCACCGCATCTAGTCAGTTTCCAATTGCATAAACAGGATTTAAAGAGAAAGGCACAGTCTTGCTACCCCAGAATGAGCAGGAGAGTTGAGTGCAGAATACAGTGTGATCAAAAAGACTGGCAACAAAGAACCAGCCATGAGAAGAGACTGCGATCCACATATCTTGTGTTCTTTATGGCCGCTATACTCCAAGGCTTTCGATGAATCAAGAAAGAGGAAGCCAGTGGAAATAATCTCTTCCCCTGAATGTCTCAATCGTTCAGCTCAAAAAGAGATTGTAAATACAACCATCAGTAGGCCCTTTAAATGTCCCAAATGAGGTGGAAATACTACTCTAGCAGAGAATAGCTATCAGCAATAATTAGTGAAGTACTCTGTAGTTACAGAGCCAGCGATATAGCTACATGTCGTGACATGAAGAACTTTAACTCATCCCACACATGAGTGAAGGGAAACGTTCTGTTATGAATTACATAGCTGTAGATTTTATCAACTGAAGTTCATTACAGCAGTCCGAAAGTCCTAAAAATACCTCAGATATAATGGGCTGTATCCAGTTTACTCTTCCAAAAATGCAAAACTGATTTTTGTCCCAATCATTACAGCTGTGGCCCATCTTCATTAGTATGAACAGGTAATTCCCCTGTGCACATTTATACAGTGTCTATATTTTGTGCAGCAGTTTGAGAGAATTTTTTTAGGTCTTTGGGGAAACTATTGGTTAAATTGCAAGGGTTGCGAATTGCTGCGCATTTTTCTTTTTTATCGTTTTGTAGCTATTTGGCCTGTATGCATCACTAATTGCCAAGACAACACAAGATCAACTATTTCCTGATGAAAATGTAGTTGTTAATTGCAGACCTGCATTAAAGACACCACTGACACCCAGTGTGGTACTTGAAGAAAGTAAGTCAAGCAAATATTCCCTTCACCAATGTTTATTTATTGCCCTCATCAAGTAGTAAAACAATGCAGCCAACTATCCAGAAATGCAGTGTTGCTTCATCAAGCATGAAAATAAAGTTCTGGCGAGTGTTCTAGCTACCAAGTTTGTTCGTTTTTTTTTTACAAAATATAAGAAAACATAATTTGACATTGCCAGCATTGCTTTTACCAGTAAGATCGCAATATCTACCAGCATGCTTTTGCTATACAGATTTTTCTTGCAAGCTTGTTGCAATATCCACAGCATAAGCAGGTTGTAATGTGCAAGAACTGTAAGTAAAGCCACAATGCACATCAACTGCAAGTATTCCACAGATTTACCTCCTTGTCCAGAATTGCAGACAGGGGGTGTCTGAGTTCATATCAATAAGTTCGTCAGCATTTCGAAGGGTACAAACACATGGCAATGCTTACAATCAGCATAATTAGTCAAGTTTCACAACAATCATTTACGAAAACTGTCATTTTTTTTTTTAATTCTGTACCCTGATCTGTACTGGCTGTGTACATGTGAATAAGAACTTATATGTGGAAAGTGTCTGGTCACAAAATTTTCAAAAACAAAACAATTGCTGATTAGTTATTTGTTCCTTTGTATTTGACACGTAGGGATCCGCTAAGTTTGGTCATTTGCCATTAGTATGCGGAGAAACTTGAAAGGTTTAGGAATATTACGCGAATTTCATGAAAAAGCTTAATGTGCCCCTTTAACATCCATGCACAGCCACTACCAGAGTTACTATCCTTTCTATTCATTCTCCCTTCTTCTATTCTGTATTCACTTACATTTTCTAAGCCCTCTCTAACTGCTCACAAACCACTTCCTCACAAAAATGTTAGAAAGTCTGTATGCCTGCAATGACATTATCAACAGTCACTTTACGTGTGAAATGCAGTCAGTGTAATACTTAACCTGCCTACCTACCTGCCATCATGCAACCACACAACTCTCTTAATAGCTAAGGACATTAATTTTCTACCCTCAGGTTACACACCTTGATTACTCTTTTGCCTGTCGGTTGCCTGTCGGTTGGTCTTTCTTTTTTTAGCGTCATTTTCACCTCAATTTGTACATTTACTGCTGACCCTCCCTGTATCTTACCAAGAACACCAAAGCTACAAGACCAACCAGCCTCTTTTTTAAGTCCTATGAGTTCTAAGATGACAAAAACAGTGACCTTGGTATAAGAATTCCATGCTTCCCTTTAATCTCTAGTATGTAAGACCAAAATCAATATTTTATTGATTTCCAGATCACACCGCCTCAGATCCCGCGTTACAGTTAAACTCCGGAGTCTCAGGCTGAAAGAAAGGTACACGTTCTCACAGACGCACTGCAACAACCTCCAGAAAGTCTTGTGGTGGAGAAAGCACATGGACGCAAAATGGAAAAAAAAACATGACACTGCACTTCCCATCGACCAAAGGACAAGGGGGTTTGGGGTAGGAACAAAAGGTCATTTTGTGCAATTCACACAATGCGAGAAAATGAAAAGAAGAAATGGAATACTGAAAGGCAAACACTCATCACCAGCCACAGGCAACAGAAATAGAAAAAGGCACAAACGGAAGATGAACGTGTCTTCGAAACTGTTAATCACCATCGCCCTGAGAGATTATCGTTTTTGTTAAGTCCGACACTGTCAAATGCACTTTTCTCCAACTTTTCAAGTTCAAGTACAGCCTGAAAGGGTTTTCTGGATCATTGCTGACAGAACTTCTCTTCTCCTTCATGTTTCTTCCCCCCACTGAGGAATCTATCACATCCAGAGATTTGTGTGGGAGTGTGGGACGTATATGTCCTTCCTACTACATATGAGTCACTATGACAATAGAACAAACTATTCATCTCCGGTGCAACCAAAGCAAGGAGATACTCCAGATCCAAGGATCGATTTCACTAAAATAACACGGTAATAGTCATTTGGGAAAAAAAAATTAATGCCCACATTAAAAATGTACGAATGCAATTCTAGATGTTTCTTTTGATCTTCAGGAAAAAAATTCTATCAGTTGTAATGTGCCTATGAAAGTCTGTATTTTGTTTGAAACATTCAAATTACCATGTTTTGCCCTCCCTTCTCCCCTTACATCATCCCAGAGATAGGGACACTTGCACCACCCATTCCTTCTTTCTTCCTCTTCAGAGCAGCTAAGTCTACAGCAAGAAACTAACTGAAAGAACCATAACTTTCAAAAGACATCTTAATGATCAACTCCCATTACATTCCTTATGAGTTAAAGTTACATATCTAAACTGCCAATGGTTTCTTTTACTCCAAGAATATCCCCCCCTCTTTTTTTTTCTTCCATTCAATAAATATAAAATTGTACATAAATGCCATTCCATTCCAAATGCAGAATACAATCAAGCTGAGAACACCCTTAATGTTATTCCCAATCTCAAGTAAAGCCACTTAGAAATAATTGGAGATAAATTGGTAAGTACCTACTCCAATTTACAAGTAAATAGATGGGCATCGTTTGTAGCAAATTTAATGATCCCAGCTTCGTAGTAAACAAAGGAAACCTGGAGTTAGGGCACAGCGCAGCCCGCCATGGAGACAAAGGCAATGAAGGACTTCAGAGCAATTAGACACACTCAGGGCAGGAAATCTTTCATCAGTTAGTATTTAACTTACCTTAGCAGTTAGCACCATCTACAGGGAAATCTCAAGTACAGTATCCACAGATCTGTAATGGTATGCTTACAGGTTGTGTGACACATGCAGATCTAGAACAGAGCTGGTGTCTTTCAGAAGTTGCAAAGTAAAACCCTGAGTGAAAATCCCTTGGAGTTTTGTTGATATCTACAACGGTTTTGAGATATGGCTTTCCAAAGTTTGATAAAAATGCAAAACAGATGATTGTTGCATAGAGTCATTATTTCTTTTGTAAAGCCTATATATTGTCTCTTAATTACTTAATTACTGAGTTTCACATTGGTAAATCATATCAATATTTTTGAAAAAAAATGTATGCTTCCAAAATAAAACCCTCTGGGCATATAAAATTCTCAAATGGCATTCTGAACTTCATACCGTACATTTCAACGGCTAGACCAGAATAGGGCTCTGACATGGGGTTTAAGACCTCTTCCAAAATTCTCTTTTACAAACAGAACAATGGTTATTGAGATTTATTTATTTGTTGAGAGTAATTTGTGTATTCCATACATGAACACAGTTAAAAACACCTAGACAATTTCTAAAATTGATAAATTTTAAAAGTTTATTTCAGTTAAGATCCTCACACTCAACATCAAACATGACTGTATGTAGTAGAGACCATTTCTGCAGTCAAAGAATGTCTGTGTTTGTACAGTATAGATGAGTATTAAAACATTTCAGTTCAAACAGAAACTGACATGCTACCAGCTGAAAAATCTTATCCTAAATCTATGACTTGAATTGTGAAATTTACTTGATGTTCTCAGATATGTTTGTGTGTTCAGTAGGTCCTATGTGGGTGGATTATCTGTGACTATGTGTGTGCAGAAATAGATGCTGCATATAAAGATATGTGTTTCTGTATTAAGCACAGATACACCCTGAGACTATAGCTTCACCATGTGGAGATGACCGAATTCATGAACAACGCTAGAAATGTCTCTCGGTATGGCTAAAGGTGTAATTTCTCAAATTGATGGGAAGTGGAAAAAATCTCACACAAGCACAGAGGAATACACCTTATGAACATTCTGAACAAAATGAGTATATGCTCAGTACTTTGCAATGCATTTCTTAGGACTGATGAGGTACAGTAATTTAACATACAATAATCATACACAGCAGCCTATGTGTGCTAATTAGTAAGAATCAGCAACATTTATCTTATAATTTCCAGACTTTAAAGCTACATTCCCTTCTCTCGGGTGCAATCTTTTTATCTCTTCTATAGTGAAAGAGAGCGGGAGGGCTGCCTTTACTTGAAATACTCACAGATGCTGTTGGATGCAAAACAGACTTAGCCAACTCTTTGCGGAGTACATCTGCGTGTGCTAAGGCCATGCAGCCACCACACCAATTTTCCCAATTAATTCTCTTTTTTCTATCTGGGTAATGTCTACAAACTTCTAGAAACATACAATTTCATCCCTTAAAGAGTCATTATGTGGTCTGCTGACTATGATGAATGTATCAAAAGTTAATTCCTTGTGCTTGCAACCGGAAATCGGATTCCCAGTTCTGCGGGAATGTGTCATAATGCAAATACCAGCAGTTCATTTCCATTTGGGAGATGCCGGTGTTGAAGAAAGGAACAAAAATGGTAGGCAATTTACTGGCAGTTTGAATACCTGTCATGCAGAAAATAGACAAACCCCATGCCTCCTCCCTCCCCCCCCCCCCCCCACCTTTCAAATTAAAAAGAACACTTGATTGGATTTTCATGAGGTAACTCAGTTTGGAAAATATCAACCTCTACACAAAGGTTTCTGATGCGTGGTACATTACATGGGCTACCAATCGCATGTCTCATGCAAACCTATGTGATAGAAGTAACAGACTTTTTTTATGAAATGTTGCAAGAAACTTACATCATTGTTGACCAAAAAAAAAAAACATAAAAAAACATATTAAGTAATTTTCCAATGTCCTCTAAAGAAGAGAAATAGCAGATGTGTGTGAATGTGTTTGGTGTTTTCACTGTCTGAGTTAGTTATTATAAATTATTGACATTTGCATCATGAATGTGAATGTGACACCAATATTTATACTTTGAATCACTTCTATTTGCACGAACACTGCATGCATTTACATTTCCACAAACAAAGAAATAAAGGACGCTTTGCACCAACATGAAAACTTGCAGAAATGGCAATGAATTCCTCAAAAAGTAAACACAGTTTACATGTTAAGAAAAACATGAATATTCACGCAGAGACTTTCTGTCCTTAAATCGGTTGGAGAAGAATTGCAAGCCACAAGTACACAAAGTAACTGAATTAGTTCCAAGTGAGTGGCTGCTTGAAATGGTTTCACATTTTGTCATGGTTATAATTATTTGTACGTACACTATCAGTTGACTACAAAGTTACAATGCACAGCTGTGATTCTGTAACATTTCTTTTTCTTTAGTCTTTCTGTGTTGCACTTTATGATTTCTGTGCTTTTAATGCATTTCCCTCAAAGCAGGAAAAATCTTGGTCTTAACCTATATTGGGCAAACAGCTACTGTATGAGTTTTCCATTATTGTCCAACACCAACATAGGTCATCACTGACACAGCCCTGTTACAGTAGACAGTTGGTAAAGAGTTTATACCTACAGAAGAAAGATGTAAAAAAGAAAAGAAAGACAAAAACTTGGGAGTAAGTTGCACTTTACATTTAAGGCACTTTATTTTGTTGGAGGAAACTCAGAATTTTAGTTGCCATAGCAACAAATATTTCACATTATAAAGCAACAGCTTACAGAGGCTTTTAAATATTGATCTCAATATTTCAAATGTATGCTTGCTTCAAAGAATTCAAGCTCTTGTACCTAATTCTGATTCGTGTAGAATACCAAACTCATGTCTGCGTTAGAGCAATCAACCATGTGAGTAAAAGGAAGAATGTACTATAAAGTAGAACGAGATTAAAACTTCAAGAGCCACCCATTGTGATGACACCCCAGTTGTGGCTCAGAAGAAATTTCTGTGGTTATCTAAAGTTGGTCAAATATGTATCGTGCACAATTTCCAAATTTTAGACTTCCTTCTAATGTGGTAGAAATTATATGGTAAAACCTACTAAAAAAGATGCCTACCTATGGGAGGGCAGCAAAAAGAAAGAAAAAAAGGGGGGAACACATCGGACATTTTATGTCTAAGCTGGCAGTCCTAGACAATGTATGTAATGTAATTCATGTACAAATAATGTGCTGGGAGAGAAGAGATACAATCATTATAAAAATGTCACATTTAGGTACATTATTTTTTTATGACATACTTTTATTCCAAACCTCAAGAGATTTGGATATTTTTCAAGCGACAAACCTACCTGTCTCAGCACAACTTATAGTAATTCCTTCTGGCCCTCTGCCATGCTAAGAACTGCTGCACTTGTGACCTTTAATCACCTCTATCTTCACCTTAAACCCAAAGTGGAATAGTGCCTCCTTCCCAAACTGCCTCCCAAAAGGTTTAGATGTGGGATTACCAGCACCGGTGGTGAAAATTTTCTACTCTCCTATGAAGTTCACCTCTCATGTGGATACCTTTCATAGTGTTTCCAGCAGCAGTTCAGACATGAAATGCAGAATGACAGACAAGACTGAACTTCTTGCAGTATTTTGTACCAAAGGTTCATGCAGCATAAGGATTATTCCCTGAAGCCTTATGAAGCTACTCAATCCCACAAATGTTCTCTTGCTGTCTCTATTTCCTGCTTTTTTGGATGAGGTACATTCACTATCCTGAAGCAACAATGAATGATAAATCAAAAGGTAAAATGGTAAAGACAAAAGCTTTTCCACCCAAAAAATATGCTACTTTGAAACCAAGAGTCCATGTCTCTATAGGCAAAATATCAAAATTCTTTCAGCCACATTCCATCTTTGGTGCTCCAACCTTATCATTATCTGAGGAGTGTATCCCTGCAGGCTAGGAAGAACACACACCAACTGAACCCTGCCCAGAGGTCAAGGGTCATACTAGTATTCAGATCCCAAGTAGCAAAACAGGAAATAATAATAGCCTGGAATCATATTTTCTCTTGGGTACTGCAGTGCAGAGAAAAGTTCACAAATCTGTGGTTATTCAGGTCTTCCAAACCATAATAGTGACAAAAATTTGATATATGGAGGCATGTTTCTGTTATCCCAGTAGACTTGGCAATTCTGGTACTTGATCTTTCCTATTATGTATACAAAAATGTGTAGAATTCAGAAGGCGGCCACTACAGAGAAAGGTTAACAGAGTGACATATTACAGCCAGCCAGACTAACCCCTCACTCAATGCTTGGAGTTGCTCCATGCAACTAGTTGCTGTCTTGAATATGAATATAATGTGAATGGGATATATGGAGAATATGTATTCTAGTGCTATCATAATAATGAAATGCAATTCTGCAAAGAATGAATGATCATATTGTCAGTTCTTCCCTGCGATTCCCAAGACTTTCCCTGGATGACAGAATGATGGATTACTCCGCAAGCTTCCGGAGAAAGCTACCCTGCAAGGATTCAACTTGTAGTAGGGTGGATTGTCATAATATTAGTTTCATGTGCCCAAACCCTAATGTACACATAGATGCAAAGGAATAATGAGTTAAATCCAATTAGAATGCTGAAAATTTTGCTGCAATGGACAATAGCATGATAGTGTAGGTCTACATACATCAGAGCTATTCACCTGATTCTCCCTCACCCACACCTCATCTTACGAATATAATGTATCTGAGCATTATGTACACTGAAAGCAAAAACATACATCAAGTAGCCTTTAATATGAGTAATACTGCCACCAAAAGTGAGTCCTCCCAACGGAAGGAACATGTTAAAGCCTAGAATTATTCTTTAATTTCTGTACACACGATTTTTTATCTTAGTAACAGAAATATGACCGAACCACTGATGAGATGAGTGAATGAGCTGACTGAGCGGAACATAAGAGAACCTAATCTCATCTTACCATGAACATACAACAAGGCAAAATGTATAACATCACACATGTGACCCATTACGTTTACCTCTTTATAAATACAACAGAAGAATCTGCTTATTTATTCCTCTATAGCTGTAACTTGCAAACTTGATTACACAACAGACTTTAACATCTGTTTTGATGTGACATGCAAAAACACTTTCTTCAAGAATCCACAGATGCTGCATTGAAACAGTGCGATATTCAAAGACTTCCTACCACGACGCAATCCCGTTTACGCTGTAACCTCTGTACACACGGTACAAAAAAAGCGTGTTCAAGAAACTTTATTGGTTAGCCAACAACTGATAAACATTTTGATTGCAACCTATATGTTTACCATTGAGGGGAATTGTGTCTGGCAACTTAAAGAACAGAATATCATCAAAAGCTCTACGATTGACTTGTTTTGTCTCTCAGATTAACATGGGGTTTACAGTCTTCTTGAAATTTCAGTCTCAGTGCTTTGATTGACCATAAAATGAATGCAGACAAAGTTACACATGGACTAGCTACAGAATCACAGATGGCTCAAGGCCCCTATTCCTTGAAAACCACAAAAGTAGGTAAAGTTCACATCTACAGATAGAACACAATGCATACAAATAGAAAATATCCCTTTCCACATCACTAATATGTTTCAGAAAGAGGGAGAATGCAATTTTTACCCACCTGTGGAAATATCCTGGTGAATGAAAAAAAAAATGCAAAATTTACGGCTTGATTTGATGACATCACGAAATGGAGAGGGTCCACACAGAAGCTGCGTTAAACTTTGTTGAGTGCATGTGCTTATCATGTGTATGACAGTCAAATTGAACCGGCTGCTGGTCCGAAAAAAAACCCTACAATTCACTAGGTAAGATTTTACGCATTCCCATGGAGATTCATCATCAATCTACTTTTGAAAGGTTTAATGTTACCCATAAACACCATGCCGTCTAACTGTATATAACATTGTCGTGAAAAGCAAGATGTGTCAAAAGGTTACTTCGCTGAATTAGACAATCCCGTATAAAAATTCCATTACAGAAAACATTGGCTAGCAATAACTACTGCTATGAAACACCAGACAATTTCGTAGTGACAAACGTTTTCCAACTAAGAAAAGACATTCCCCATCACTGGCAGTCTTGCAATGACTATTATGCGTACTGAATCCTGTACTAACACTACAGCACATTAACTCCCAAAAGTATGCAAGGCTGACCGCTGCACGCTGTAATCTTCTCTATTCTATGATGTCACCTAAATCTTTGACAGTTTCACAAGCTTCCAACGGGTTCGAATATGGGGCAATTTCGTAACAACATAAATTACTTAAATTTAGCTTACAGGGTATGAAAATGTGATATTCATTTTCAGTTCACATTTCTCCTTGCAATGACACCATATGTTTAGAATCAATGAATAGGGGCAACAGCTATCCCCCCTCCCACAAGAAAAAAAACTTTCAAAGTAAGGACCTGTCTTTTAACACAACATATAGACAATTTGAACTTGAATAGTATACATATAATGTAGACCCTAGTTGAAAATATAGAACCCCATTTTGCATCTACTGTACTTAAAGTCAATTGCTAAAGTGGGAGGGGACATCCTTGACCCTTGTACCCCTCCCTGGATGGTAATCCATGACTTTGGTGTCCTGCTGCAAGTAACGACAATCTGTTTATCGGGACACTGACCGATAACTATTTCTATAATTGGTGATCAAACTACTGTGCCATATAGATACATTTCTTACAGTATGGCCACAAATATGCCCTACATGTTTTCTACACACTAAGTAGTATTTCAACTTTAAACAAACTGTACTGTCACTCATTACCCTGTCTATGTTTAACAAAGCAGAGTGATACAGTCATTTATGGAAAGAACTCCACATATTCCTCACTACTCCTAAGATTACTGGTTACCAAACTCTCATTCGGGACATCCACTGTTATGAAACATTTTCTTCTATTCCAACTTACATTGCTTATGACATCAAGTTGATACATGTTAATGTCAGCAGGACTACCTGTAAGCTCTCCTTCACTCTAGACTATTGCAGCTTTTCTACTGTACAGGCCAAAATCCCAGCAAAAAAAAAAATAACTTCTACATATGCATAAGTCAAGGATAAAACCAGAAAACTTCTGGTACAATTTATTAGTTTTTTTTTTTTTTTTTCTGTATTCAAAATTACTTTGGTGCCTCCAAAAAGAGAGACATTGCAAGTTTCAGTCATCAATTCTACAACCTGGTCTCAAACACCTTTACTGCAGATGGAAGCATATATATCAACAGTCACACCATCACTGTATAATTAATGAATGGTGAGTTAAAAGACTTAACAAGAAATCAGCCTACATTAAAATTAATCATACATAGCTAACAATTTACAGTTCATACTAAATATATTTAATTCATCACCAAAGAATGGTAAATCCAGTCTACCGGCTGTAACGTGCGTGTAGCACGTGTCCGCAACAGCATTTAACAATCTCTGCGATTGATAAATCATGAATTTCAAAGACTGTACTAGTAGATTTTTGTCATGGACCAAATTAATCACGACGTACATTACATTCATACACAGTAAAGTGCGACTTCTTCATTAGATTGGTTGGTAACAGTACTCTGCTTTTATTTATTGAAGTACAGTAGAGCAGCTCCACAAATGTGGAGTGCGTTCATCTTAACATTACCCTCTGAAACATTTTGAAAATATAAAACATTCACAGGTAGTTCCCATGGTTGTGAAGCATGTCACTTTAATGTGAAAAATTTAATGAGAAAGGTAAACACCACATCGCTAGAAAAAGACAAACATCACCCAATTCATGCATCCAAGGACCTGATCTGTAGAGTGCAGTGATACTGTACTTGTTGAATTCTCCCCCTCCAGCGTCTACATGTTTGTTAGCATTTTCTAACATTTTGTGGATTAATAGTACATCTGTGTTATTTAATCCTCTCTGCCAGGCTTACATATGTCAGCATACATTGGCAGATGGAGAGAGACTGTCTACCTGACCATCATGACCATATCGTCACATTCTTGATCCTCAATGGGACAAGTCTTTTATGAGTGTAATGGAAGGAAACAAAGTACGTTAATGCGGTAACTCTGAATGGAATGGGTACATGAATGGAATAGGTGTTTGTGTTACCATAAGGAGTACTGTTCCGTAGTACCTACATAAAGTAAGACATGATTGTTGCCCCATAACTCCCTGCTGTGGGTATTCACAAGTGATTGTACTTACCCCTTGCCTCACTTATGCCTACATTTGACCCTTTGGCAGGCTAGGCCTTTGAGGGCGCGGTGCTAGAATTGGTTTCGAGGACGATTTGAGCATTGGGTCAAATGTACGCATAGTGAGGCAAGGGATAAGTATCTGTCTATGATGTGAATTCAATTGATCTACAATAACAGAATCAATGAGAGAAAGATGAGGGGAATGGTTTCATCAAAGGAGTTATGGAAGTCAGTACATGCATGAATCCTTTAGAAGACTCCCCAAAACTTCCTGGTTTGGCAATTACGGAAGGGCGGTGGCCAGGTACACACACACACACAAAATTGCCAGATGCGAGACCATGGTCATACGGAAATGCATAGGTTATATAAGGTGAGAGAGTACAAGCTGTGAATTTAGGGCTTTCTGGCTTCCGCATCACTCCTCTACACATAAAAAAGAAGCCTAAATGCTGTACCACAAATTCTTATTACGAGTATTAGTTACAGTCTCTCATGAACTGACAAGAAAGGATCTTGGAGAGGACTTCATTATCAAATAGGCTAAAGTAATTTGCATTGTGCACAGTAATATCTATGGTAATTTGTCTTTTTCCTTTTTTGTCATTTTATTTGTTCTCTTCTTTCCATTTTTTTCTTTGAGATGAGAGGAGAAGGGGTGGGAACTAAATACAGGCAGGTTTGGAGCTCACCACCCAGCTAAGACTCAATTGAGCGAGCACAGTAAATCACAATTTAGTGCGGTAGATCAAACTATATCCGTGAACACAGATGAACAACAGAGCACTCACTTCAGATCAAGATCCACCAGGTGCATCAGATCGACTGTGTATGATCAACATTTGTAATGTGAACACAATTTTTGTGGGTCAAGTTAACCGGGATTTCACCGTTTTTTTTTTTTCTTTTCAGTTTTTGTGTGGTACTGTACCTGTGCAGTGCAATATAAATAGCAAGAAGACTTGTAAATACTGATGACATTTTTGCGCTTGTAAAAATACAAATAAAAAAAGTGTAATTATTCATACAGCATGTTAAGCTACCCCTCCCTCACTAAAATGTGGATAAGGCCATCTGGTTCAAGTTAATTAACACCCATGGGGCAATAAAACCAACCCAACCAACCACTATCCTCACTCAAACAGGGCCATAGCACCCAGCCATTTACTTGCCATGACTACAGACTGCATGTTAAACAAACAATACTGGTGCACACAGTACATTCATGTGTCCAGTTTTTTTTTTTTTTTTTTCCAGAAGACGAAATCACAGAGCATACAAGATACAAGGACAAGAGTATGGCAGGTCTGAACACATACTGTCCTATGACTCACAAACCACAGTGATGTCACACTGTGTTTGTAAACAATCCAACACTTCCCTCCAACCTTGCCCAGATAGAATCTCAAGAATGCTTGTGGTAGCTTTTTCAGGAAAATGACAGTTCTTAAATAGCAACAGAAGATTACCAGCAACAGCGGGAGATAACCCAGTGTACCATGGTAGTGGCTCGAGAACATCTCATAGCTTAAAACCCAAAGCATACATAACCCTAATGCAAACTGTCTCAACTTTTACTTCACTGCAGGTATCCCGAGCTTGTAGAGAAAATTATTTGGCAAAAGCACCCAAAGCAGGTATAATGTTGCAAATTGCATAGTTATTCTGGAGATCGCAGGAGAATAGTAATCAATGCGATTAACAGCAGGCGGTACCATGTTAGCGAAGTGTCTAATTAGAATATTGAATGAGACAGCACCACGTGGGGTTCCTGTTGATGATTGAAGAGAAATACTTAACAGAGGGGATCGTTCACTGGTGTAGGGTATCATTAAATAAGGGTCCTTGTCGAAGAAGTTGAATTTCACGGAGGTGTCAGCAAAACAGTAATGGCAGGAAGGGAAATCGAAACAAAACAAAATTTATTAGCACGGAATATGAAGCACATGAAATTGAAACTTTCAATGAGGAAACGTGACTGGTACATGTGCAGCAATCGTCCTGGTTCAAATATCCTGTTATTGCTGATCTTTTAAGTGTAACTGTAACAGTTACCTGGAAATGCACATTTATCTGAAATTTGCATTGTTCGAGACAAAAGGACATCCAGAATATTTCAAAGTATGCTGAGAGGCTTGCAGTGTCAAAACTCACCGAGTCATTAACTGACAGTGTAAAAAAGATTGCAATATTTCTGTGGAGGGGACTAATTACAAGAGAGATACATAATATTTTTGATTCCATGAGTAATGGCGGCAATAAGCCAATCAGATGCCAGTTAATACTACCCAGAGGATGAACATTTTAAATTGTTTACTTAGTTTACTTCCTTAGATCACCTCATTCACAGTTAATATGTCATTTGGTCTTAATTTACACTTTGTGTTAGTTTCACTGCAACTGCAATCCATCATGTAATGCCACAAATCCCATTCTCCACCTCAGCACCCTCTCTCCCCACCATTATACCCTCTCCCCATCATATACCCAATTCCACCATTATCCAGTTCCCACCAATATCCCCTTATGAGCCAATTTCCCATTCCAACCATAATGCCCTTTCTTAAACAAGGTCTCCTTTGCACCATTATCCCCTTTATCATCATTATCCCAATTCTTCACCATTACTGTTGCTGTAATGCAACATTAACATGACATCTGTGCAATACCTGGGAGCGAGCAGGTATCAAGTATCAACATTGGTATCTTTACACGGCTTTACTTTTACAAGGTATTATCCTGTCTTCTGGGTACGCTTGGTATTTTCGGTATAGTTGTTACCTGTGAATTTTTATACCATCGGTACAGGTATCACTGTGATAACATACCAGGTATACCAGGTATATCAATGCAACTTACACTAACAATAGGAAATGCGATTAAGTACTGACCCCCTTTTGATTATGATAGTATTTTATATAGTGGTTAAACAATGAGGCTTTTTGCTGCAGATCTTGATAGTCAGGAGAGACTCGATTTGACATTTCTGCTACTAAAGCTTTTTGCATCTGTCACAGAGCAACCAAACATTCCTAGCACCTAGCGAGCCATGCCTATGCATGCAAATCCGCTTTATGGAATTTTGAAAAACAGCCGACATCTGATCCATCACATGAAGGGTTGACATATTATATATTTTTTTTCTACTCAGGCTTTGGCCATTTTCAAAACCATTGGAAATTTTACCCATTTTAGAGGAAGAGAGCTCATGAATGACCAAAGAATCTCCCTGAACTCATTAAGGAGAAATTTTCCCTTTTCAGATGCACAATACACTGTGAAGAGCATTTTTGAATTCTTACACACTGGGGCATGGATTAACATGTTCTCCCGGTGCAATACATGTCCAAGTTGCTGAATATTGGCAAATATAGATCTGCAAATGGGATTTATTTAATTTATATCCTGCATGATGTTTTACCGATTGTGGTTATATCATCCCGATCTGATGTATAATCCAATTATCTGTTGATCTTTCATTATTTTAGTGTTACTGCTACAGAGTTCATTCTTGTTATCGTAAGACTGACCTACCCTTGATTTTGTAGTACTTATGCCAAAGGCCACGAATTTGCAAAGCTATCAAATGATGAAACATGGATATGTCTCCATCATTTCAAAGGCATACAAGCATGAGCACTTCTGATGACCTTCAACTCTTCAAACCTGAAATCTAACATTTCTAAGAACATGACTGTTCCTCCAATTAACAATTACCACTGGGGTATGATCAAACAAAAAAAAGAATCAATCTTGGCTATAAAATGGCAAAATGCTGAGTAAATCTTTCATGGCTGACCGACTTGCAGAGACAAATTTGGCCTGATCGACAACCCAGGTGTTTCCTGACGTCAAGCAACGATTCCCCTCTAGTCACTCGGGCAACATAATAGATCATTATTTCTGCCAGGTTCCTTGAGTAACATCCCACGCAAGAGCCATTCCATCGTAAGCAACATTAATACATTTTGGATCAATCCATATCTAACAGTGAGTTATTGTCACACAATTCCTCCTGGACGATCATCTCGGTGCCTCTGCCACGATCTGCAAGGTAACTAAATTCAAGATGCTTCCACATTTACAGTAACCTTGTTGATACAATCTCTTTATGTCCTTTTTTTCTTCTAAAGTTCTCTTTGTTTCCCCTGTTTCTCTTCGAACATTTTTTTCTCTGTACAATGCAAAGTTAATGTGGATTCAATTTGCCAAACCAAAAAACCAAATGGACTGAATTGCCTCGTCTTTTCTTTGATGGACAAAGCAAATGAGAGTATATTCCAAAAGTTGTTACCACATCACATACCAAAAAAGAAAAATATGCTGAGGATCAAGGGAAGAAGATACTGACCCTTTAAATTTCTATAACACAACTGAGACAATAAAACAGCTAACCAAAATCCAGAAAATTGTAACACAAATGACAGTTGTGTTGTATATCTCCAACCCAGCCTGAACAGCTGCACAACATGAGTTTCCACTTCGCTGTATCAGTCGGGTCTCTAGAACAGACAAATGATATACGTACAATATACAACATATTCAATGGACATACGGTGCTGTAGGGCTATAATTCTGCTTTGTGCTAAATAAACCAGTCTTCCATAAAGTTATCCCCAATTTGAAACGATTAAGAAGCTCCTCTGCAAAGTTTTCGATGGAGTTTTAATCCACGCTTGGGTATCCCAATACAAAGTCAATTGACATTGATTTGTTTAGATTGGCAACTTTTCAGTTAATCAGCCATGTTCAGGTGAATTACTCTCAGGAAGTACAAGGGCACAGAACAGATGTTTACTGGAGAAATTCTTTGGCAAAACAACGTGGGATATTTTCACCATGCAAGACATAAACTTCATGTACAGTTTGACGGTGACACTATGTGTGTGCACAATTGTGTTACTCACATGAGCGGCCTTTATTGTGTGCAACGACACAAACATTCGTCTCTTTTTTGTTGTTAATGTCAGCAAGATCTCTCCAGAAGGGGCAAAGAATCAACACTGACAGAGGGTGACATACTGTACACACAGAGGAATATTCCGACCAACTACTGCACATGCAAAACAGTACAAGTTTAACATAACGTTCAAAAGGAGGGACTTAATTCTTCAGCATGCATCCTTCTGGCACTTGTTACCAACTGGTACTCTTTTCTATCATGCAACCTCCACAAAAATATGAAAATTTGAATTACAGAAATATGTGACAGAAAGTAGACTTGAAACATGACAAAATTAAACACAAACAAAAGAGAGCCTTTTATTTTCTACTCCAGTGTCACACATTTACCTAAGTAAAAATGACCAGGTGACTCCTTTTTTCTTTTTGTCTTTTTTGACTATTTTTTTTTTTTTTGTGTGGCATAGCTCATAACTGATACATAAGAAATGCAAAAAAATTCTAAAAGAGTAGAGAAAAATTGAAATGTAGTACCCTTGAAAAATTGTTTGTTTGTAATAACCTGCAAGAAAAAATTGTCCTCCAAAAATGTACTGATACCCTTCAAAAAATTAAACCTGTACCAATCAATATCCTCCAGTAACAAAGTGTACTGATACCCTTGAAACGATGTGGAAACAAATTTATTTGCATTGTTATCACACAGCAGACACATATTTTTTAAAGTGCCATTTCTGCAAAAACACTGACTTGCAATCACAATAGTCATCACATAAAACCAAACAAAACACTGGATATGGCTAGTTTCTGACAATATTTTCTGACAAGTACCTCAATAGAGTGCATTCAAACCTTCCTATTAAAAAAATACTCTTCCATTTTGGCAAAGATTTTAAGAATTTGAAAACAGACCACTAATAATTTGAAAGAATTGTATACATCGCATACATACTCAGCAACTGGCAATACTGTAATCGATTATTAATGGCAGAATTGGATAATGGTTAGCTCTCATAAGACATTCAGTTGCTGATACCCTCTGTCAGCTTTTCCCAGAGACAATGAACACCAACGACAGCTACCATCATTTCTCATTTAGTAACACTGCGTTTGTCTGAGATATACAGTTTGAGTGTCCTGAAGATTTCTGTGGCAGCAACACACACAACACACAAACTGCTCATCAGCACCAACCCACAACGTAGACTGAGCGCACACCGAGAGAATGCCACTATTGGCTGGCAGCGAAAGGACCTTACAGTGGGCAACTACAGTTCTTAACGGGTTCTACAACTCTAGTTAATGTTGCAAGCACTCTGTCAGACCAAGTTTGAGCATCACACGCTAGGACTAAACTCAAAGAGCTCACAGATCCTCTCCATGTGCCGGTAAGCTCTGATGGGGATGGGATGTGAAAATTTAATTAACATGAATGTGGAACATTCACAAGATGATAAATCTCCTTCCCACTATTTTACAGATGAAAGAAAAGATGAGTAAGGGTTATGATTTGGTAATTTAATTTGCAAGATGGATCTTGCCAAACCTGAGACCATGATCAAAATACTGTCCAATATTACATGCACAGCGGTATGGTAGCCGATGGCAACTACACACTGTACATGTCTAAGAAGTAATACCACAGACACTAAAAGTTTCTTAAAGGAGGACAGGCATCTGTGACATACACTTTACATAACTTTTTGCACTTTCCCCCCTTCCAATCATGCAGGTATTATCACATCTCCTCAACAGATTGTGGTTACAAATGATCTGTCAGGGACAAATTCTGTCAGAAAGGACCCCGGTAGTGAGGAAAATCAGTAACTTTTTAATTTTTCTTATCCTGATATCTCATAGATAACATTCACATGCATAGGTTTTATGACCCTCCCAATCCTAAAACAAGGAATGATACCCATGTTTATCTCAGCTCAGTTTATCAATAAAGTAAATGCACTCACATCTCTTGTATCAAGAGCACTAATAACCTTTAGGTCTATCTTTAGCACCAACCAGTCTAATACCGGAATAGCAACTCCACCCCCATTTTGCCATCCTGCTGCAAGGAGTGAAATAATTATTTTCAAATCAATCGAGGGGAGCTAAAAAACAAAATTCTCCTGCACGGACAAGGCCGAATTGAACAGGACTTCTACCAGTTTCCACTAAGATCCTGATCTTCCATTATGTTTTGACTGATCAAAAGAGGAAAAATTCTATGAACTGAGATAAAAGAAGGGTAAAAAAGAAGATGCTGTTTCATCATTTGCAAAAGTGATTAGTCTTGCATTTTCTGCCACAGTATATAGAAAAAGTTCCTTCCTTCAGTTTCACAATAATTCGTTGGGAGTAATTCAGGAAGTCCTGATTGAGTGGTGAGTTGCAGATCAAATAATCTTATTGGTTGGGGGGGCAGTCTGGAAGTCCAGTATTAATCGACAAAACGATATAGTACAGAAGTTTGAAAGCCTACTTTGGATATGAAGAATGATGCATGCGTGCCACAACCTGACAAAATGAAACAGCATGGAAGAACGAAACTTGAAACTTTGTCAGTTTACAAATTGGAAACCTCTTGCAAAAAATCTAATACATTTTTCTTCTGCAAAAGTCCATTTCTCTAATTTGCAAAGTGAACTAAACAATGGAGACTCAAACAACCTTCATCATCACACAAAACAAGCTAAATGTGCACAGTTTAATGTTTACAAGTTCTTCAAAAATGAAAGAAAAACATCACAAAGGTACTGTAGATCCATATTTCAGCACTAAGTGGATTGAATGCCTAACGAAGAAAGAAAGAACCAAACAATAGCGCCTGGAGTTGAATAACAATGCCACACACAGAAGTAATTATACAGACATAAATCACATATATTCAACCAAATTGAGTTGGCAGAAACTAAGATATGTGGACAAATATAAAACCTGGGTGAAGTAGTGATGTCAAACAACTATTAAAAGTACATACCTTCACACACTTGAGGGAGGTTTTAAAAGAATCTTAAAGGAAGGTCAATGTACAGTCTGCTAGACTAAAGTATGATGCCAGGCTCACTACTTCAAGGGAAATATACAATTTACAATACACTAAGCATGGCACACATAGAAAATAGTTTTAATCGTTATTAAACCATCAGTTTCACCGATAAAGATTAGTAACAGTGTCATTTCCTCAGAATATTATGCAAATTATTCTTGAGCAAAAACATAACTGAAATTACATCTGCTGAAAACTAGATTCTTGAAGAAAAGGGTACCATCCTGCCTTATTTTGAATAATCGATAATTCTGTTTCAAATTTTTTTTTCTGCAAAATAAACACAATATTTCCCTTTAAACACCAAGTAACACGCTTATACAAAAGAGAAGTTGAGAAGTTGCAGAGTTAAACCCTGAATGACAATCCCACTTTCAGTAACCAAGTTTGATGAAAATGCAAAACTGATGATGCAAAGTGTTGCACAGAGTCAGTATTTCTTTTGTTAGGCCCTACAGATATTGTCTCTTAATTACTTGCCCCTGGCTTACACATTGGTAAATGACATCAACAATGTTAAAGAAGACAATGCAATTCCAGGATGAAAACCCTTGGGGTATAAAAAATTCGAAATTGTCCTTGAAATAGAGATTTAGTAAAACAAAGGATAACATAAGGCATACATGATGTGAGTCCCCATCCTGCATAGCGCCTCTGTGGCTGCTGCCCTTGAGTGAGTGACTGCCTGCCACCCCGACGAAGAGCATGCCCGCAGCAGATGGTTATTCCTTTCACAGAGCCCAAAAGTTGATGAATTAAATGTTCATTTGCAGTAATGGCCACTGGTTTATCACTCATGAGGCAGGCAGTGCTCCTACAACTAAATCACTGTTTCGAATTTAGTTCATTGCTGCACTGGGTGCATATGTATGCCGACAAAACACCACAGAGTACCAGGCAGACCTCCAGTTAAATTGTTCAACTTCAATCTATGCAGCTGTGTGTGATGAGAGCAGTGTTTCTCTTTTTAAAGGGAAATAGGGCAGTTTAGAATACACCAACATGACATACAAAAGAATATAGAGGTAATCATTGTTAAACCATTTGGTCTCATCAATAAACATCCACCAAAGCTTCATCTCCTCAAAACATTATACCTGTGATGAGTAATGGAAGATGCATCATTTGAATTTTGAAAAGTTTGGGTGAACAAACTCATGTTGAGCAACAAATAACTGAATTTCTATCTTTGCGGAGCTTATTTCTTGAAGAGAAGGCTGCTGTCCTTCCTTATTTTGAATAATCTATCATTCTACGTCCACAAATATTGGTTTCAAAAATATGAATGGCTTCTCTAAAACGAACGCCCTATTTCCCTTTAAAAGCCCTGCTTTAGCCAATCACCTTAGAGGTACAGTATGTAAATGAAGTTGGAGTAGGATTCCTACAGAGTTGAAAGGAACTTGTCTCCAAAGTCTACGGACATTAGTTGTTTCACAGTGATAAGCCGAACAAAAAAAAACTCGTCCCCTGCCCAGGGTAGTGAGTCCCTTCCTCCATGAAACAAGTTTACATATTTGGACTAGATTCCTGTTGCAATTGTAAAACAGAAATTTTTTAACAAAATGGTCAATACAGTATATGATGGACATTGATGGAAATTGAGGCGGTGTTCGATGTTTGTAATCCCCACAACTCACTGGTGTGGCTATTCACGAGTGACTATACTACCCCTTGCATCACTAAGGCATCATTTGACCTTTGCTCAAATTGTCCTCGAAGTCAATTCTAACACCGCGCCCTCTAAGGCCTAGCTCGCCCTCCTCTGCCGTTCGCTTGAGTGCCAACAACGTGTTTTACAAAGTTCTCTGCTGTTTTTGCCTCGCGCAAGGCAGCTGTCTCAGGAAAACATTGATGGAAATTGAGGCGGTGTTCAATGTTTGTAATGACTAATTTAAAGGATGTTAACACTCCAAAATGTGTCTTTCATGCCACAGGTACTTTAAGGTACGATCCATACATAGAGTTGGCTGAATTGTTTACAGTAAGTGATGAACAGATAAGGTACAGGTTGATAGATCTATGCATAATTTAACTAAATTGAGAGGACAGACATATGACAATGGAAGATATATGCCCTGCCACAGTGTTGAGGAAGAAGTGCAACAGCATATACGTCAAAGACCACGTAAGTGCAAATGAGATGACACCATGCATAATGTAAAACTTTAAAACATAGGCTTGAGAAAATTCGGAATTTCAGATGGCAGACATGGGGGAAAAGAACCACAGAGTGAGTCCAGTCTGAGTGAACTGACATACCAAACCAAACTTAGTATGGTAGAGTATAGCAGATCATGAATCTATGGATGTACAGTGTATGGACTCGAATGACGTAATGCTGCACACAGTGAAATATTCTGTACTAATCAAATAAATTAAAACTAAACTCAAAACTTGAGAAAGGGCAGTCAGAAGCTTGGAGTAAAACAAATACCTTTGATCAGCACATACTGAACAAACTGGAACAAGCTGACACTGGATTCTACCAGTTGTAGCCTCATTTCAGTCATGCGAAAATCTTCTGAACATTACTTTTAGCAACATACAATTTTGTTCTAAGACTCATAACAACAGTGACCTGAAATTCTATCACCAGTCATGGGATGCACACTGTAGACATCGAAAGGTTTGCCAAAATCTAATGAGCAACTATTTCCCTTCTGTAGGACATCGACAATATTTGAAAGCCTAAACAGGGTTACTGTGAACTCTCTCTTACAGTACAGTTACTACCAGCATCTTAAAAATTCAACTTTGAATGAGTAATAACAGCTAACTTGCATTTCCATCATACCAGCACCTTCTTCAGTGGCATGCCACTGAGAAATCCCACTTTTCACCAGCTACAAATTTGCATTCTCTAACTGAAGAAATTTGGGCCATAATCATTGAGGAGAGCGCACTGATGCTATGCGCACTACCAACTGCAACCTTGGGTAAGCCTGTATAGCACAAACACTTGAAATATCTCGGTGAAGAACTAGGAGCCATGTTGTGGCATTGAAGTAAAAACAAGCAGGCACACAGAACACAATACAAACATTGCATAGAATGTGTACTCAACTGCTGCTGTACCAGGAGTGAGACCGTAGAGATTGTGAAAAGAATCACTGGCTAGTATTTTTTTTTTTTTTTTTTTCAAACTCACAAGATAGCAGAAGGATCCAGACCTGATCAAAAGTAATGGGGGTTATGATTGTCTGATTTTATATCCTGTTGCGATGATACATTTCCTGCCATTAAGGGCAAACAAAAAAAGAAAAAAAAAGCTCACATCAGAGACTCTGAATAGACTCACCTTGGAACTGCACACATGGTGGAAGTAATCACACAGTTGACCAAAAAAAAAAAAGAAATTCTTCAAGGTCTGAAAATAGGAAGGAAAAATTTAGATGAACAGCAAGGAAATCTTTGGAATGAACTGAAGGTTGAATAAAATCACAACAAAAACAGAAATGGAAGCATATTGCAAAATTCCCCTCTTTCAAGACAATGCAGGATGATACCACCTTGAGATATATATACATACCGTGGTATGTATATTACATGTGTAACCAAACTCAAATACCATTTAAGACATCCCAACATACAGCATGCAAAAACCAGAACGCTTAATTGCTAGGGCAGTCTACAATCACGGTTTTATGACAATGAACTGTTTCTTTTAGAAAGTTAAACTGCTTCACTCTAAATGAACCATATTCATTCTAAAACTGAGAGAAAGGGTTACTTATATCATGTTTTGTCATTGCATATGAACTTGAAACTATTGTAAAACCCAGTAACGGAAGTAACTCAATGAAGCCTTTTTCAGAAGCCTTTCTGAATGACGGATAAACAAGGCTTTAGGCAGGATACCTCCCTCTGCTTCAGGGTCATTATTCCTGGCAGTGAGTGGGGATTGACTCACTGTCCTTGTAGTCATGACTCCAGTGCAATTTTAAAACTATAATTTTAACACATTTGTGAATATCTTTTTGTGTGCAAGCTCAACAGTTCAATGTTCTTTTGCAAGTTTACTCAATTACAACCAAAGCTAGTACTTTTTCTTCCTTTTTTTTTTAATTTTTTTTTTTTTAAATTTATGTTGCCCAACTAGGACTAGCATATGTCTTACAACTTAGACTGTTAGCAAGAAGTCCAGTTCTGCCCCATCAACACTGTTTGGGGCACTACATTGTCTGTAAGATAGTTCCCGCTTCAAATACAATGACAGTTCAATGACACTTCAATGACACTGCATATGTGTAGGTAGCAGTCATGACATCATTGCACAAGTGGGACTAATGACGCGATTACTTAGATTGTGTGTATGCGACCCCCCCAAATATATCAGTCACCCAAGGCTATTGGACACCATCCAGTAAGTTTGCAGCACTAACAAAACAGATCAAATTTGACCTTGTAAATTATTATGTAGAGAAAGAATTATACAGAAGTGAAGCATTATACACCCAACCAAGTAACTTGCCTGTCTCCTAAAAATGACTGGACTCTAATAGCTACTGGTGTTTTGATTTCTGCAAAACCCTTTTTAACACCAAACACACACCCAATGCAGTTAGTTCCAGAAAAGCACCAGACAGAACAGCACCATGGATTAGACCATGACATAGCACCATTTAATGCCTTTGGGAAGTACTGCAAATGTTAATCGACCTCTAAAGACAGTAGACGAAAATGTAGTTGTTATGTTGAGACAGGTAAGTGAGGGAGTGACATAAAGTACAAGAGTACAGAATTTGTTTCTTTTTTTATAGACATAGAGAGAAAGAGAGATGTAAGTGATGTAAATTCACCCAGTCATCCATACAAATCAGGATCACTTCATGCAAAAGAGGCACTATTTTGATATTAGACTGAAGGGTTCTGTCGGCGGTGTTGAAGGTTGCATTCACTCTGCGTATGGTAGATCAGAGTGTAGTTGTTTGGTTGAGACAAACAAGTGGGGGAGTGAAGCAAATTCACATCCATAAAATACAAACAAATGTTCTAAAATTCCAAATCCTTCGTTTTCTACTTTTTTTTTGTGATAGATTTGAGAAGTTAAGTGCACATGTTAGACATCCAAGAAGAGAAGTTCAATATGCAACTCACACTTGAAACACTACCAAAAATTATTAATAAAACCAGATAACTGCATTAATAATCATTCAGAAAGTATTTATCCTTCATCCGATCTGCTGCTTTCATTTTCTTATTCTTCTTCCTCTTAAAATTAATGAAGCATAATTACTGTCTCTTGCTGTATTAAATTCTAATTTGCCTTTTTTGTTTTTAGAATTTCGTGAGGAAAGTTTCAAAGTACCCTCCCTCATACATACGACAATGCTTTAAGTGACCAAGAACACAATGCGTCAAATAATTCATGGAGGCCATCGAGTTATAAGTCACTCGATGCCGCATATCGATGCGCAAGTGTCGTTGTTCAAACTTCCTGAAAGCAAAACGTTCTCAGGCTACTGGAGGGATGCTGACCAAAGAACCAGGTGACATTGTTGAACTTTCCCATCCGAGGACTTGCTCCAAAGAATTCATGCTGCTAATTCCAGGCTAATCCCCCCTCCCTCCATACATGAAAATTATAATGCCCTGTGTTTGCTTTTTCCTGATTATTCTTCCTTCCACTATCAAGAACCTGTATCACCCGGCCAACAATCCAACATACTTTGCTGCATTATGACTCATCGATATCTTAATCCATTTAACCAATAATAAATTTGTTTTTGTTCATTTTTACGCATCTTTGGAGCCGATGATCGGAATCCAGATGCCTGCCTCTCCTCACACATTAGACAAATGCTCTGCTGTATCCTGCCAAGTAAGAAAAAGGTGCCAAAAAAAAAAGCCCTGGCAGATTTGGCTTTTGGCAATTATACTGTTTTAAGGATAATATCCCCCAACTGTTACTAACAGGATTTTCTTGCACGGTACCGTTCATTCGTGTTGTGTTACTGAGCTCTGGGAAGTGTTTACCTAGGTGAATCACCAAAACCATTCCTGTCACCTTCTCATCAGGTATTTCCACCTAACACCTGACAAGTTTCTGACAGCATATCAGGGACTCACAGTGCAACAATATCATTTTGCCTCTGGTCTCTTGAAAGCAACTGCAGACAAGTTTGGAGCATGTCATTTTCTTTTTCATTTTTTTTTTTCTCTGTCACATGCAAACTGCTAATTCATCTGAAAAAAAAAAAAAAGATCCTGCTCTGGATATTAATTTCCTTCCCATGGAGAAGGTTATAACCAGAACAGTGACTAGGTATGAAGAATGTGATACATACACCCTGGCAATAAAATTGGGGCAACACCACCCTATGAGGGTACACAGTTGGTAGAAGATATTATAGGAATCTGGGTCACAGTAAGAAAGACGTTTAAAATGCAGGTAGTGCCAAGATCCCCCACAGGTCGGCAGCTTAAGGTAATCCCCTCTGAGCTTCTCTAGGCTACTGAATCATTCTAAAATGCTGGTAACCCAGTCAGATGGAGGATGATAAAGGGAATACATGAATGCAGGGACCTGCTTGTTACATACCAAACCATTCTCTAGTCTGTCTGCACATGCCTGAAATTAGAGGTACAATAGCCTTGGGAAAGGTGCTGATAAAAATAATGATTCATCTACATACCAAACTTTCCCCCTAATTGAAAAATTCCAACCTGTCAGCAAACACCGGTTGTTTGATACAATTTGATGTAAAGATACAAGCACAAGTTAGCCTTGCTTGACTAACACAAAGCACCAGTGGTTTCAGGTAATTGAATTTATTACATCGCAAAGACTGAATGTGAGGCATGTCACAAATTTCGGGAGTCAAGGATCTGCTTTCATTAAGAAGCAAGAGAGGCACTCTTGCACTGATCACAATAAGCTGAGTAATGTGACCGATGAATGTCACTGCAAGATTCAGTGTGCACAGTCATTCAGTATGAGCCAGTGAGACACAAATTCAAAACACAAACACATAGGCCAATAAAGAAGTCACTCAATGTTGCAAAATGGGTACCATGCATAGCAAAGAGAAACAAAAGTACTGACATCCTCAATTAATATTCAATACACAAATCTCACAATTTAAATGGTTTACATCCTTAACACACAACCAGGGGTGGTCAGCAGTGGTCAATTCTAGCCAAACAACACAAAGAGACAAAAAGACAGATGCCAACCTCCTCTGGAGCATTGTGATAAACCACTTCAAATGATCGATGAAAAATTGCAAGTTTTCACTGTGACAGCCTTCATTTCCACAAAATGTTTAAAACAATGTATGCAAAATTGGCTTCAACCCAGGAACTCCCAGAGGATTTGCCCTCTCGACCCCACCAGGTGCCCTAATGAGGACACCGGGGCTCCATGCTATGTTCAATGTCAGCTAGCAGTGCTAATGGGCTCACTTTGCCTGCAACCTAATTTGTCACTAACTTTTTCAAAACATCACTCCAGTCTGTCTAGAAGCTACTCAGCAACCATCCATCTAAATTTCTTTCCTTAGACCATTCATCTTTTATGTCTGTCGTTCCTTCTCTTCCACAGTGATGTCCAACCCTCTTGCTCTTTTGTCCTATTCTCCAGTTCTCCTCATTATCCATTCCTCCTTTCTTTCAGGTCTCTCTCTCCTCTTACCTTCTCTTCCTTCCCCTTCTGGTTCTAAAATCATTGCACTCCTTCCTGCATGGGCCTTCTTAGTACATTTGGAGCCAAAGAGCCCCCAGTTGGAACTATCCATCAATGTCACACAGTTCACACGAGCAAGGTACCTCTTCGACAGACCCCTGCATCCACGCACATACACTCCATACACTCGTCACCATTATCTGTATGTTGGTACTAACAGATAATGGTGATGGCGCAAAGATTAAAGTGATTACGTGTGTACTGAAAAACCAAAAAGATAGGATTATGTTTGATCTTAACTTTTTCTTTATTTTTAAATGTACACAGGAGGTTGTACATGAATGGACTATGTCTTTCAATGAAGGAAAATGACAGTAACCACTTCAAAAAGCAACGGGATTGGCATAAAAACAGTGAAAAACAGAAATCAGATTTGAAAATTAACGGTTCTTACTATAACCACCTTCAAAATGAATATGCAACAGTACACTTCTCACTAGTGTATCAAAAACATATTACTCAAGTCGTCGCTCCTTGGTAGGTATCGGAAATTGTAGTATTTGGTGAAAGGAAACACTGTATTTACAAATAACCTACATACTGAACACAACCTTGCTCCCAGCATCAGCGATCCTGAGTTGGTAACTGAATATTCAATACTAGCATACTTCCCATTGGCTTGCTTAAAGAAGCACACCATTGATTTGAATGAAAACTGTCAACCACTACACTATTGCATTATACACTTTTTGTCGTTATGTTTGAAGGATTTGAAATCATATGGCAAAATTAACCAACTGAAACCAATTTATTTTCCCAGATTGTCTGAATGGTGAAATTAACAGCCTTACCAAACTTTAGGAGATAAAATTTCAATGTTTTTACTTTTTGCCTAGGCACGCAATCACTTTAATACTGAGTACATTAAAAGATTGGAGGAACTCTCTTTTTTTGGGGGGGGGGGTGTTGGAAAGGTTCAGTTTATGCTAAACCACTCCATCCCTTTACTATTTGGTTACACAGCAGTGCTCGAGCACATCCACTTCAGTATGGATCTCACACAACTTTCTCTTCATTTGTGAACTACAAAGTGCACGCTTAGTTGATCCACATCCAAGTTATAGAGTCAAAACAGGCATGCACTTATTTAAAGGTAAGGATTGCTTCTCCAAGACTGAAAACTTTTTAATCACAGCCTGGAACAGATTAAAGCTCCTGGTATATTGCAAGTAAGAGACTTGCCAACTGTAACGATTTCACCGTGATCGAGTCTCACAGTTTCGGACATCGTCTTACGGTGAAAATGTCAGATCTCACGGTGCAAATCACTTAGTTGCAATGCCAGATGTTTCCTTATCTAGATTAAGATTAATGCAGTCCATTGCTGCTTTAAGTTATTAATGAATTGCTGATGTATCATCATCACAAAAGTGACTATTTGAGCCAAATATCTTCTACATGTCATACCTTGTTAAGAGGGTTAAAAAAAAAGCCAGTGCATAAAACACTCTTCATAATAACATATGAGCTTTCTAAATACCTCCAGGTTTGGAATGTGATTTTCAGGGTTTCATGTAAAAACTGAAAGGTTTGCCATTTTTGAAATAGCAAGTCTGCAATAATGTAGGTCACCCCATTCTCTTATCCCGCCTGATTAAAAACGCATACAACCCTTCAGATACATCACTTAATGACAGTTTCCTTTAAGGGTTCTCCATCAACAGTTTAATGTAAACAAAGTGTCACATTATCAGTAATTCCCAAAACTGTACAAACTATCAACCTCTTTTCATTATCAACAGGTAAGGTGATAACAAATAAACCCTCATCATATTTTATACAGTGTACCTCAACCACCCACATGATGACTGCAGTGCCATGTAGAACTAATATATTTATCATCATAGTGGAGAAGAGGCTTTGAGTCCAGAATGAGTGACGCATCACAAACCATTGAGTCTAGCAATCAGTCTAAATTTGGAACAAGATAGTAAAACATCAACTCTGAAAAAAGTCCAGTGTCTTTAATATGATGATGTCATAGACAAACAGTCAAGGCACATGTATGCATTCTCAACACGTTATAGAACTGCTGAGAAAGATTTGACACGTTCCGCTGGCAAAAAAAGAGAAGAAAAGGGGTTTTGAAGGCCTCTTAGCCAAATCACAATGTTGTTAAGTGTACAACAACCTTTCCTTAGCTGTGGGGCAATTCTGAGACAGATCTGGTATTAGCTATCATGATCTTCATTTCATATTGTACATCAACGTCTCAAACCTACAATGTGAATTCCATGATTAACTGTAGATAACTGATGGGCCAGAACCTGGAGAACAAAAGACAAATATCAAGGTACACTATTATTTAAAAAGCTTTAAATGGAATATGGGTGTGTCCCTAAAATTTCAGCAGACCTTCAGAACTGACTGGAATAGGATGTAGCCAGCAGCAAATGGGACTAAGAAGTAACAAGGAGGTCTTCGACGATAAAGCGACTGGTGAGAGCAGGCACAAGAAGTTCACAAGGGGGACCTGGATTATACGACCTACAATAGAGCCACTCGGACAAAGACAAAGACTAACCAGTAATATCTAGGACACAAACTAATAACACCTTGACTATAAATTATTAAAGGTAGTATCTGAAACATTAACTAACCAGTGAGTGGTAAAAATCGAGCAGCAAATAGGACCTGAAAACTGTAATTAACCAATTCATTAACATTGCAATTTGACTATGGAAACAAGTCTAGCTAATATCAAAATCCTAGTGAAGTTTATTACTGCACAATTTTGTGAGAAGACATCAAAACAGATGGTTTTCAGTCACATAAATCAAGGGCTCTTGTTTTTTTTTTTTATAAAGAGAAGCTGCTTCAACACTTGGACAGTATGTTAGAGCAATATACTTTCCTTATTGTGGGAGACTTAAGTGACAGCAATGTTGATGGGAGATGAGTAACACAGACAGGGAGAGGAAAAAATGTTTTTAAATGATTCTAAAAGAACAAAATTATGCTCCCATGACACCTCACTGAATGACATCCCATCGACGCTTTACCGTTGACGATTATAATATCTATTAAGACCACCAAGAATGAATTGGACACTTCCAGGTCACCTCAGAAGCTGTTCTGTAGTTAATGCATCTCCAGGGCAACCAATGGCGGGCACGGTGCCAGTCTTTAATTGCATACATTTCTTTTTATTGGAAAGCTGCCTTTGTTTTATCAAACTGTTTGTTTTCCCACATCCAATCCCAACAAAAAGAAAAATTAAAACATCAAATACGTAAGATAAAAAAAAAAAGTGCCATGTGAGCAAAGAAACTAATTCAAGGTCACAAGTGGCCCTTGAGCCAACCTGGGAAAAAATATGGTTCATAACAATCATCTTATTTCATTAATATCTCAGGAGTTACCACCACTGTCTGTCTGCATCCTGACACCAGCTTCCTTTGGCATGCACTTCAATCAACTACTTAACAACTCCTCTCTTTCATCTGGAGAAGCAGGAGGGGGCCCCTCATTCCTCACATCAGAATGGTGTCAATTTGAGCCAAAATTTAAATATTCCACAGCAATAAAAGGAAAACAGGCTCCCAAAGGAGTGAGTGCTGGAGTTGACATGCTAGTAGCCGAGAGGTACTTTGAACAAGCACTTGAAGAGGACCCTATACGACAGGGGTGGAAACTGTCTGGGGTGTCTCCGCCATTCGAGATGCCTGTGATGGGACTTAGCTTGGTGGTTCAGAGAATTCCACCCCCCCCCCCTCCAAATGTAAAGCATTTTGTGATCCACAACACCAAAACCACAAACAGTCAATAGAGGTACATATACACACAAATGTAAATTGTACATTTAGCAGAGCCAAAATAAACCTCAAGAGTCTGCAGGATGATTCTTGATAGCTTCCAGTATGTTTACTTTCAGAGTCAGGGGTACTATGGAAAGACAAGAGTTCACCATTTTGTGGCAAACGGACAAAAAAAAAAAAATCATGGAAATTACACTACATCCCACTCAGAATTGAGAAGACAAAATCAAGCTATGTGAAAAATAGTATGCAAAGACACATGTATGTTACAATTGCACCATGTAAGAAATATGAACCCAGGTTATTCTATAGTCGGTCAGGTAACTGGGTGACCTGAAAGTAAAGGTGGCCTTACAACATTTTTAGGCTCCAAGTTTGTTGTGAAGTCATGATACATTTTGCTTTGAACATTAACAAACCAACATGTATCTTCATCTACGGGCAAGACGATGGAGTAAACCTCCGTTGCATACATGCTGAATTGGTTTGTCGTACCTTCAATGTGCACCAGTGCAACTTTGGATCCAGGTCACAATTTCAGAGCCAGGTCACTGACAATGTCGGGTTAGCACCCAGGTATAGTATGTTACACCAACTTTTCAAAAGTGAGAACTGTTGCAGGTGGGGATATGTATGAAGAGTACATATCAAAAGGAACCTACATTTGTTTCTGTTTATAGATTCAACAAACACCTCTCGAGAATGCAGGTGGTATGAGCGAAGTCGGATAATGGGCTGCAATATGGCCGAGGAATGACAGAGGAAAGTGAGCAATGAAGTCATAGCCAGATTTATTCACTCGCGTCAAAAATCAAGTAAAAGGAAGAACACAGACAGAGGAAGTAAGGTTAAAGGTCTCAAGATATCTCTTCCTTTTGGCCTTAACATTTCTACCATTTTGTTCAGTTAATATCTGATTATCTTAACATGTTATGCAATCCTAGGATGTCACACTAGTACAGTAACACAATTTCATCGCATATTTGATATGACACACTGAAACTGAAAGTTGATAATAACAGTACTGTGAATACGTACTGAATCAGCCAGAACTTTATGACATTTTTCCCTGTTCCAATTTCTGATTCCTCCCCACGGGTTCTGATGGAAAAAAGGAAAACAAGCACCCCTCCTTTCCTAAAAGCAGGATAGATAGCTGCCCTCGCCATGTGACATCACACTCTTCAACAGACATGCATGAACGCTTGGGTCGCTATACTCTCGAAAACATTTAGCCTCCAGTCATAAAGACACTAACGAAGCAGTTCTCTTTCATTAAAAATAGGCTAAGGTGAATTTTAATCAACTTCCTAAGAGTTTTTTATACTCTCCAATATGGAGAAGCAAGTTTATAATAAAACCAGCATGATTCATAAAGTGAACTCTGCAGCCAGGCAGGCACTTATTGCTTCTCCAGTCTGCAGTGCACATCGGCTTAAGATTGGGTAATAATTCACACTGAATGGAAAAGAAAGGACTTGTTTAGCGTGTCAATTTGTAAGATAATAACAAAGCCCTGAATGGACTCTCTTGGCAGCACGCCGTCGTCATCCAGGATGAATGGTGCAGAGAATTAGGGATGCCACTTGTATGTTACTCTGCACACGACAACCACAATGCGACATTGCAATGCGACGATTGACACAGGCCATGCTCTAGATTGAAAAATGCTTCTGCAAAAGAGGTAACGCTTAACAGTTGCACTTTTTTTTTTATAAACGAATGCAAGTGATGTAGATGTGAGGGTACAACTCAAAGGAAGGACCTTCGTTTAGTACAAGTCACAAATTAATTACAAACGGCTTCTTGATAAGATTAAGAGAGGAGGGATTCTCAAGATACCAGCAAATGTTACTGGAACATTGTCAAAAAAGCTGGGTTAGTCTTCACAGCAGCTAAAATGCTTGAACAAATTGATGAGAGTTCTTGGTGTTCCTATATACCACCTGTGAGTCATTGGCACTGGTAAATGAGATCAGAACTAAATTATCTCATTTAGAGGTGTAATGCTATTTCACCACATATAGAGTTTAGTATCTGGCAAATTAAAAAATTTGTAGATTTCAACCTTATCCACCAACATACTGCTCTCTTCAACAGGTATGTAGTCACAGGGGAGCATGCTCCTCCACCCCCTAAAAAAAAAAATTTGGAAAAATTTTTCAATAGAAGGTCCCGCTTTTTAAAAACAAATACAGGGAGAAAGATAGAAATCTGACACTATTTTGCATTCAGAACCCTTAAAGGGATATAGGGCATTTAGAATACAACATCATGACATACAAAAAAAATAGCTGTAATCATTGTTAAACCATTCAGTCTCAACAATAAACATCTACCATAGCTTTATTTCCTCAAAACATTATGCATGTGATGAGTAATGGGAGATGCATCATTTGAATTTTGAAAAGTTTGGGTGAACAAATTAAATCAACAAATAACTGAGTAACTGAATATGTGAGACGCTTATTTCTTGAAAAGAAGGCTACTGTCCTTCTTTATTTTGAATAATCTATCATTCTACGTCCACATACATTGATACCCAAAATCGGGATGTTTTCTGTGAAATAAACGCCCTATTTCCCTTTAAGAATGTCAAACATTTTACAAGGGGAAGAAGACACCCCTCCTCAAGATTGGCAAACTCCAATACTGATGTGCTCCCATATTGGTTAGTCTGGCTACAGGCCTGCTCTTCAACAATGATGAATGTTACCATGTAAGTCAAAAGACTTGCCTGGTTTGGTGATCTACAAATCAACTAACTCACCTGTCTCACCACAACAATTACACTCCCATCTACAGTACCATAACAAGAGTGACAATTAGGTAAACTTTGACAACACCTCCTTCTAGTTCTGTCTGTCTTATGACCTGTAGTAATTGCTCAGACATGCAAGCTCACAAGACAATAGACCCCAAACACACACACCACAGTGTAAGTATACATATATCTACCATGTGAATGCATTACACCAGAAACTGAAATAACTTTTCATAATGGTGCAATTAATCTATTGAAAGAAACGATTACTGTAGGTGAATGGCAGAAAGGTGAACTACTGATCACTGTATGTATCAAATGTTTATTCATCCCTAAAAACCACACCAAAATACAACTCCTTTCTCTGTGAGGGGAACTGGTTCTCCAAAATTTTCAAAGTTGATTCACAAAACAAAGAATGCAATAACACATCTTCATACTAATTGCTATTTTGTGATATAAATTTAGCTAAAAAAATAACCCCATTCAGGATGTGGTCAGCAGTTTAATGAGCAATAAGGACTGGAAAACTGTACTTGCCAAGGTAAAGACCTCGTGATGACCTCAAACAAACAATGACAACAGGATTAACCAACCAAACCACCAGGCTCTTTGATATGACACTATTAGCCACAGATCTGAGACTGCTAGAGTTATGGAAAGTGGTCACAAGAGGGAAAAACTTTCACACCTCTTTCACAGAAACCCTTGAAGTGTGTCTGCTGTAAATGAAATATTTATTTAGGTTCAGTTTGACCTTCTTCACAACAGTCTATGCATCTCAGCATCACAAAATAAACGTTAAGAGGTAGCATTGCATCTTGAACAGTTTTAGGAGAAGTATCATACAAACAATCACAACCTTAGTACTTGGCCTGTATAAGAAATCACTCGACACATCACATGTATATATATACCTAGATTTACTAGGTTTGTGAGAGGAAATCAGTCATGGCAAAATAACTCCACAATGTTACACTCAGCTAGATTTGCTTTACAGTTACTGCAACTATTTCAACTAATTAAGCATTAATACCATATCAACAGAGCACCAAGGAAGCATACATCATAGACAAATCACAAAGTCCATACTCTCTCCGTAGGCAAAGACACACTAAACCTCCTTTTACACCTCTCCATCACCACACTAAATAATATACGGGAATAGGACTATCCACCAACACAAGAAAATGGACAAAATGGACAAAAAGGCAGAAAAGATGTTCTTTCATCAACTGCTCAGTCTCATCCAACCTGCAGGGTCCCTGTCCTAACCAAATCCACTTCTTAATGCCTACCTATCTCCACTTACGTTTTTCTCCCACCTTCTCTTCCATTCTTCTCCCAACCTTCTCTGATCTTTCTCTAATCCCTCTCTCCACCATCTTTCATCCTGGTGAGATTCTTTCCTTACCCCCTACTCTTTAACCACCCTTCCTCACCCATTCCTCACCCTTCCCCTGCCCTTTCCTCCACCATTCTAACTGCCACTCTACCTTTCCTAATCCAATGAACCAAGTTCAATAGACTTCCACAGTGTCTGTCTACATGTTCCATGAGACAACAACCATTATTCCCCTGTCTTACCCTTTCTTTCTGCTTTTTTTTTTTCAATCATTTTCTTGGTTTTCATACAGAGATACCACAAAGATATTTCTGACATTAGTTTCCATCATCAAATATTGGTTTCTGATATCCATAACAACATTACTTGTAACCAGAGCATCTATCACTGTTCACTCTTTCAAGTTTACTTTGTAAATAAATAATCGTTCAACGCCATTAGTGCCGCTCCTTTGGTAGGCATAAAAATGACAGTTTTTCTTAATTTTTGCCATCCAGGATTATCTCAGAGAATCATAAATCATTGATAAACATGACTGGAGGATGTTTAGGCCATAGTTAACAATCTTTTCTTCTGCATAATCATGAAATACATCCAAAGTATCATCACTTCTTTTTGTCTTGTTCTCTCCCTCTTTCACTCCTAATTCAGCCCACATATTTTGTTTTCCCCTTTCTTCCTATTGCAAAGGCTTTCATATATATTTATGATATGATTTTGCTGAGCATCTTCCGACTATAACTCATGTTAGCAATAATTAAGCCCAATGGGGAATCGTGAGTTGCGGCTTTGGATATATTGATCGGAATATGTTATGACAGAATAAATAACATCCTATATTCATGCAACATGGCGCACTGCTTGAAGTATTATTATACACTCAAAAGTGCTAGAAGCATTACTTTCTTGCCTTATTTTATGACTGCAGTCTGTTAACAATGGAGAGAGCATATTGGAATGGAACTAAGAAATTGAGCACTGAAGAAAACTGTACTGTGTGCACACAATTGAGGTTTGGAATGCAACATGAGCAGAAAGCGTACTGCACATAGAAATGTAGCGCTGTACTAAGCTGAAATGATACTGAATTTTGAAATTTACCTTAATTATCAATATGAACGAAAGGCATGTTTGAGTTTACACCAACTATCTGACCACTCTGAGTACAGTATAGTCCATTGAGTTCCATGATTTGGGAATGTTAGTAATGCTTATAATACAAGGGATACTACACAAGGTGATGGGAAAACTTATGAATATTTGCTTTCAAAATCAACAGCACCTGTAAAATACCACCGAATGAAACAAACAAAATGTTCATGTTTACAACAAAAGGAAAAATGGAAGTAAAAGAACAAAACACTATCATGTGACGTATGACCTGACTGAGATTTCAGGTCTGAGTGTGTTAACTCCAAACTTAAAGAAACCTTTGCAAGTTCGTGCTGAGAACAAACTAAACCATGAGAGATGGTCTTATGTATTAAGTTCAGATTTCATATTTATAGACAGTACTGAAGAAATGTTGAACTTAACACTATACAAAGTACCTCAGAAGAATGGAATGGAATTGTTTGATAGAGACAGGTAAGTGCATGAGTGACAAGGATAAACAATCACACTGAGAGCTACTGTACAGCAATCTACCTTACCTTAGAGTGACCATTACATACATCAACCTGATAGCAGTAAAATCAAACAAACGTGTCACAACGCAGCTACTATGGGCACAAGTAAGGGATACTGTAATGCTGGACTTCACCGCTCCAATCTCCCTGCAACAACTTTCCTCACACAAAAACCCTCTAACTGTGTATAACATACAACTACACTTTGATCAAGAAATGCAATAGCCTAAACAGTTTTAATGCTCCTGTTTTTATCATTTTTAACAACTATTGACACAATTCACACCTCGTTTATGCGACAGATGAGTCTTGAAATAGCTATCAGATCCACACTGACAATCTAAACAGAT
Organism: Stichopus chloronotus; assembly: GCA_021234535.1. Lineage (NCBI taxonomy): Eukaryota > Metazoa > Echinodermata > Holothuroidea > Aspidochirotida > Stichopodidae > Stichopus > Stichopus chloronotus. The sequence continues at coordinate 27,137,482 of CM037830.1, forward strand.
TAATGTCATTCAGAAGATGGGGTATACATCATGCTTCCTGTACAACTTGTTTAAAGGATCAATCCTGATAAAGTGACTAAAGACAAGATCGTTTACTACAGTGCTGCAGAAAAATTCATTTCTATGGTAATGCTCTGTTGCATGGGCAGCAACTTCTGCTGATGAAAGCAAAATGAAATTTCAAACTTTATCAATGATAACCTAGCAATATGACAGAACAGCCCTTCTAGCAAATGAGTTGCCACATAGGGACACAACTTTCTAAACCAATATCATTCTGTTTAAAGAAATGTCAACATTGCTTACGATATTACAGCTACTTTGAAAACACCTGTGTTGGTATTTAAACTTTGTTGAAATTTCTTTTCAATCATAGTCCCTCAAAAGAGCTGTCAATCCAATCTAGCTAAGGGAAACTTAAACAATTTCAAGAAACTTAAGAAAGTTGCTACCAAAAGTTCACATAAGTTTAAGAGGAATGAAGTAACAAGATTGCTCTAGGCCATGCTAACAGAATTTGCTCGGACCATGATCAGAATAGTTCTACGAGAAATTGCCGGAAAGTCACCACTTGGAAAGCAGATAACAAAAGCCATGCCTGAGGGTAGACCCTTCAGCAAATATTGAACGGTATTGAACTTCCAACGATTAACAGGCAAAAAAGTTCAGCCTCCAATCAAGGGAGAAGCATTAAACCACATGGCATCGATATTTAATTAAATCAAACGAAAACTAGGCCTAACCCATAACGATCAATTAATGACTCATTTGGCTGTGCTTGAACTGATAAGCGAGACAGAAGGATAAACAGCAAACGGTCAAAGGCAGCCTTGACTCCAGGTTTTATCAGACTACAAAAGACATGGCCATTGACCTAAGTACGTCTGCCTCTCGTGGTCACTCTCCGCAGTGGCTTTGAGAAATTACTGGCTGAGTGTTGTTTTCCCTGAGGGGTGCAAAGGGGCAAAATATGTAGTCGAAAAGGTGGAAGAGAATAGCATGGAACATTTCTTGATTTGAAAAACGTGACAGAGCATCATACTAGCGAGCTGTGTGTGGATACTTCTCCATTTCAACTATGCTTATTTATTTATTTACTTAAAGGTAACTAATGATGATCATGTAGATTCCATGTTTCAACAAGCTTGCATCGAGACATACCAATGAGTCATCATTTCTGCTGATATAAGTTAACTTTGGAACGAACATGTTTGCTGCAACCAATGAGCATCCAGATAGTTGACGAGCAGCAAGTGTTACCTCTACTATACGAATGCTGTAAACGAGGAACGGTATAAAACTGCCTTGACATTTGGTGGCATAAAGAAGTAGGCCTATTGACAGTTACACTTTGAAAAAGATCATAAAACTGCCAATAGAAAACAAAGTTCAACATGTATTCCTAACAACTCACTGGTGTGGGTATTTAAGGGGTGATTGTTTAGTTACCCCTTGCCTGCACTTATGCAGTTGGATACACAGACTGCAACACTACTCAAAGTTTTGGTGAACAGGACTTCCACTCTGTTGGGGGGAAATTTCAGGACCTTGCCTTACAAGGGAACAGTAAAATTTTCAGAAGCAAAAGCCAAACAATGCTGATCCAGAGCATAGAAGGGTGTGTGCCAGAACTTTATTCAGGGGCATGCTGCACTGAGCGGAACAATGCCGTGGTGCAAGAGTGGGGTATGTATTGTCAACAATTTAAATTGTGTCATATTAAAGCCCAAGTTATGTCTTACTTCCCAGTAAATTTCCCTGTCTATTCACTAAATTCAAATTACTTTGTATTCTCTGATTTCATTCAATGTTATCGTTTCTACTCACAGGTCTCCTCTAATATTGAGACCTACTTAGTCCTGACATACATAGTGATATTTTCAAGTCAGCCTCAAATTTAAGCTCATTGTTTTCAAATCCCACCTTCAAACCCACATGAAGTAACTGATCTACCTGACGCCCTACATCATCATCAAACTATTCAGTCTTTAACCTTTAGCACGACATAAATTAAATAATGTCAAATGTTTGCAGTGCTGCAGTATCAGTGCCTTCTGTTATGTCATATCAAGTCCTTGTTGATAGTCATCCCGCAAACTGATGTTACCTTCTTATACCAAACTAAAAACCTGACACCAACATCAACTCTTGCATCAATATCAGGTACACTTTTCAAAACAAGAAAGTCAAAGGACTTTGCAATTCCTTGCCAATGTTCATGAAGAACACAGAACAACATGTACGTACCAATTTTCCTTCAAGACAAAGCATACCTACACTAATCTCTTTTGACTATTGTGGGTACTAAGCAGTTTTATATGTTTTCACAATTTGACCTCTGGTGACCACAAATGAAATCTGACATCCACCAAAATCAAAGGGAAATCATCTCTACTGACTATGACCAACCCACACACGAGGTATGAAATTAGTCAGGATTACCCTTCTTGCATGTTTACAAGGTTTTCACATTTGGACCAATTTTGACAGATGACCAAAAATGACATATGACCTCTTACCAAAAAGGATAGGAACCATCTACCTAATATAACCAACCAATGCACCAAGTAAGAGTGCAGTCAAGATTACAATTCTTCACATTTAAAAGATTTTTACAATTTGACCTCCGTTGACCTCAAATGACCTTTGACCTTCACCAAAAAAATTGTGATCATCTACTCAATATTATCAACCCACACACCCCAAGTATAAGATTAGTCATGCTTACCCTTCTTGAGATATCATGTTTACAAGCATGGCATCACATACACACATACACACACACACACGGCATCACCATCACAAAGATTCCTTTTGTCTTTGGCAAGGAATCAAAAGTCCATCTTCCTTGGCCTTGACAGTGAGATTGCCAAGGCAAAGCCTGGTTAGGACAAACTAATCCGACCAAAGGCAGTGCGTGTTCTCTCCAAGTAATACTCCACAAGTATTGTTCAGACAGTCCCAGTTGTCCCCACCCATCTGTCCCTCTCTTCCTCCATCCTCTCCAAACCTCAAGATCCGACACACTTTCCATTTGCTACCTCCCAACCAACTTTCAAGAAAGTAGAAAGATACCATCTTGATCATATAAACTACACTAACTTAAAACTTACACCCTTGAAGGCCTTGAGCCCCTACAGTAAGTGAGCTTACGATTGAAATTTCACGGGCCTCTCCACATTCTGTTTGCCGGTAATCAAGCAAGTTCGTTCTCCAAGCAAATGCTGGAATAGTTTAAACAGGGCACATGTGCTGTCCACCTGACACTGCTAAATTTACCCAAAATTCAACATTTATACTGTATGCATGAATAGTGATGCACAGCAAATTACTGCCATCTATCAAAATGACAACCTGGGAGCATCCTGCCCAGCCCCCAAAAATGTCAGGCTTTTTCAGACGAATGTAAAGTGGGAGATAAAAAAATGAAATGAAAAAGCAAAATACCTCGGGCGGGTGCTACTGCTACAATTTCAGTCTTCCTCAGTTTTAACTTCCTGAGGTTTATGACCTACCCTCCTTACATTTGGAAATAACTTGATATATTTTGTTAGATCTCTTCTCTTTTTTAGGTGTATATATCAATGCTGCCTTCTGACTTCAGCCTCTGCATTTCAAATGAGAAGAAGGCAACGACCAGATGCCCCTACCCGACAGGTCATCAATCACTTTGTGACGTGAACAATCACAATTTTTTCATGAGCTCTCCATTTAAAGGTGTATTTTGGCAGCATTAGATCTTATCAGGAGATAACCGTTTTTTGTTTTCTTCATTGTCATGTACGAGATGTAGAGTTCAGCTCGGCCCCGCTTTAGAGGGACTCAGATCAGCAGAGGAATCGGTTGCCACTTGCCTCCCATCAGCACCTCAACCGCTGCCGCCGTTGTTTGACAATCAGTCAATTCCCAGCGGTTAGATCTATCCTTGAAAAACCTTGGTCATGACTCATTCTGAATTATCATAAATTTTCTGATCTGGGGAAACGCATGCATACATCAAATCGACTCAGACACTCATCACCCTGAATGTTCACCCAGGGAAGAGCCTTTCTATTACTGGTTCTATAATCTTGTCTACATGTCACGTACCAAGTTCTGTTGCGATAATGATGGCCTGAAAAGAAATCACGCAGTTCTCTATGTGTAAGTAGTCCTTTCCTAAAAGTTGCTCATGACAGACCCCCCTGCATCCACTACTATCCACACCCTTTTTGTTTCCACTTTGCTTGTTTCAGTCACACTGATTATTTAAATTGAATATTATCTGCCAAGCTGAGTCTAAACATACCATGCAGTCTACAGATCAGAACTATAGAGTTAGTATATCCAAATCCATCAATTGCTGCAGAGTGGGGAATTTAAAAGGAGAAAACTTATCAGATGACGACTGACAAATCACATCACCTAGAGCATGCTCTCTCCACCTCTCCTCTTCATTGCTGATAGATTAAATCAACATACTACAACTGGTTTTATAACAGGTTGGCTGTTTGAGCAAAAATCCTCAGATAGTAACAGCAGTATCTATGTATCCAGTTGAAAGAAAGCTAGTTCTGAGTGCTCACAATTGGTAATTGCTCAGTCAGCCAACGAAAAATACATGAACATAGGCACTGTATGGCTGGGTTTATACAGTAGAGGAGGGTACTGAATTGTTGTTGAGCATCTTGATCTAAGACAAAATATGTAACTTCACTGAAAATGCTAACAAAGGTGGTTTCCTGCACTTCCTCTCTGAAGTAGTTTCTATGTTTATATACTTCAATAACTAACCTGACAGTTTCTTAGGGCAGCCTGAGCAAGAGACGTTTCACGTTGCAGTTTCGAGCAAAAAAGCTCCATGATGCACTTTCTTTTTCTATCATAAAAGACATGTGGAAGCAGTAGTCACATCTCCATCCAGTCATCTATCACAAATTTGTCTTATTTTTTACTACAAACTTCCCACTCATAGTCAAATCAGCAGCTTGTGCCAGTTTTGGCAGGCTCAGATACAGCTGCTGCTTTTCAAAGATTTCATTCATGTCCTCTTTAACCACCAACTGGATCCTATAGAAATATACTGATGATGACAATGGTGATGATGCGGATGCCAAATGATGATGTTTCTCCTTCTAAATTTTGAGCAGTTAAGTGTTTGTGACCAAAGAGAGCTGCAGTATGCAAAAATCAACATGCTATCTCCACCCAATATGCAAAGTACCATCATTATGCAGGCTACCAAAACACAAAGTATCAAAACAACTAGAAAATGAAAATTTCATCTTCAGCGAGAAGAGTATCTCACCCCTGAAGAGAGTCATCAATGACTCAAGGGATCGATAAAGAACAATCACCAGAAAGTGACTTTGTCACTGAACCATGTTCAAGAAAGATCTGGACCCACAACCTTCTGTACAGTAGAGGCTAAAAATCACAAAAATAAGGCCCATATATATATATATATATATATATACACACACACTATAATGTCACATGGATGGAAACACAAGGACTTGTTTATAGTGTTAATACCATGGAAAAAACTGAAGACAAGTGGTTCATGTCAGTTTCCACCCATGAACACATTAATGCTCATCATCTCTCCTGTACAGGTGAGTCCAATACTTATTGGACATTGCATGGTTTGAGCATCAATGTTTCTGTTACAGGGAGAGGGAAGTGCAATAGCTGTGTGGAGACAAGTTAGTGATGAGCAACTCGAAACAAACACTGTTCAAACAGCCACAGTACAAAAGACTTGAAACTTTATGAAGAGCGTCTCTGATAAGATTTCCTTTCTTCAGCCTGGTCTTCCTATTATTCTTCTTCTCAGTAAATTTCTTGGAATTTTTTTTTTCTAAAAAGCAACCTCCAACTGGTGTACAAGAAGCCATGCTATAAAAGATAAATCAATATATCAAAAGAGTTTTAATTAGAAGTTACAATGATTCACATTACCACAAATATCACAAAACAAACTAAACTTTGTTTCTCTAGAATACATTTTCTTAAGTACAAATTGCACAGAGACTGTGCTACTTTCAGCGCTTCCATCGTCTGAATTTTACTTTAATCTGTGACTATCTTCCGAGCTCTATTCAGTGACTACAGCAACCCACAATACATCTTACAGCATACTTCAACATGGTTCTAGCACACAGAGATCGTGAGGCTCTGACAGCATTACTTCTATACACTTCCAACACATCATATTTAAATTGTCTGAAGTGAATATTTTATTGTGCAATAGGTTATTATTCAGCATTCAACACTCAAGACTTTTTGCAACTGCATATATAGCTGCCCCTTAGTAGCATGGTATGATTTTATATCTGCTGATGTAGAACCATATGATCTCTATCTAGATATACACACCGATGGCACCAACCCCATCAAAATCTAGTAGCCAACTTGTCTGGAAAAGGCATCTTAATCAATAATCCATACAACTCGCAAAAATTTGGCAAATCGAGCTGCATCTCTTGCCCAATCTCCGCTCAAGTTCCCTGTGGAGTGTTTACAGAAAAAGCTGTTTACCTACTACAGTGGGACACTTCAAAAGCCTGCCTTAATCATCTTTAATAAACCGTTCTGGGTTCTTAGTTTTCTCTTTAACTTATTTCTTTTGTGGAATGTCAGATAACAACTTTGCCTACTAACATTCCCTGCTGTCTCGCCAAAGTGTGGCTGAAGTGTTATTTTGGATTAATGAAAGACAAAGGGCGGCTAATCATTGGTTCGCTTTCAATCGGGCACTACGTCTCCAAATTAAGGTGGATGGGAGAGTTTTCAAAGGCTTATTGCATAAGGTTGGCAGCTCTAAAGAGAATCCCCCAAATATCAGAGATTGCCCTGCTTTGCAATGATAACAACGTTTGTCCCTGTTTACACCATTTAGGAAGTCATTCCTTGACTACAATTTCCTTCTTATTGTTCAGTTTATATACTTATCTCCTGTTAAAATCATCATTGGTGGCAGCAATTGGCCATGCTGCACCTACAGTAGATTCCAAAACAGGCAATTTAAGTAACTTGGAAAAGTTTAACAACATCATAGAGTAGTTAGATCAAGCTCTAAATAACATTACAGTTTATGACTTTTTAACCTGCTGCCTCCTACTGGTCTGTCTACAAAACAGAATGTGTTCATACCCTTTGTCCAACCTTCTCCATCATTGTCCCGCTTCACTTCCTGATTGATGATAGAACCGTTGCTATGCTCTAACTGTCACATAAGTACATCAAACACACTCCAATTATCCATGTCACCGAAACAAACCCCTCAGTGGAAATGCTGAACACTATGTAAACAAGTAGGTGTTTCTTCACAGCACTGTACATTCTGGGAAACCGCCATATGTACCATACATACAACTGAGAAAACGAGCTCAGCGTGTTGATGTGAAATTTGGTTGACCAGAGATGGTACTACCAGGATCTCCATTCCGAGAGAGAGAGAGATCAAGGGTAAGTGGTGTTTAAAATGTTCTTGTTTCACTTTAACCAGAACAAACATCCATTTCAATGTCTGTGTAATCAAATATGAAATATACACCCCACTCACTGTCACAGACCTACAGCACAGGTCACATTGACTGAAGGCAGCAGCCAAAAGTGCACTCACAAATAAAAGGAAAGGAAATTATTGAAATATCGGTCATTCAGCCACAGCTTTCTTCTTCACACTCTCAGGATGAGAGCAAGTGCACTTTGCTTGTTAATTGAAGCACTTACTTCTCTGAACTTTTTCTGGGTGAAGCTTGGAAGCACTGTACCACCTACCTCACAGCAAAAAAAAATGCTGTAGATGGGATGGCCATGTGATTCAATCTTTAAACTAGGGCATTCTAAACAGTGCTTTAAACTTATCCAAATATTCCGAGATTTTAGCATGGAAGACATTCCTTGATGACTTTCATTTTGAAATGTGAAAAGGATTTCAGTTCCGACATATTAACTACTTCACATCACATTAAGCCTATAACTATCCCAATCTCTATTATTTCCAATGAATATGATAATGAGAAGCATATTCATGTGATTACATTCCCAGTATTGCCATGGACCTAGTTCAAACAATACTACTAAATGCCTCATTTCCAGAGAAAATTTCTGCAAACATACAGTAATTTGGTTCGTTTTTAACTGTACCATATCAATGAGTAGACATATTGCCTACATAAATGAGGAATACCTGTATAGTAGGTTACTCCTAACCAGCAAGTTTTCTGAACTACAATATTTGCCAAAAATCCGTCTCGGCAGGATAAATACTCGACTGATTATATTTTCAGTCATGCAGCGAGTTCCATTCTGCCATAATGATCTGCAAACACAACTGCTCACAGGAAGGAAATCATGTTCACGTTTACAAACTGGCTATTCTAACAAACATTCCAATCAGTAAATTACCAAGCGTTGCCACAGTCCAACTATGCGGTCTGAGTACAATATATGTAAGAAGAGCATCATAGATTACAATGTAAGACCACTAGATATGATTGGTTTAAGAGAATTAGTTGTGTGGGGACAGGTTAAGTTACATGACAAATGTGCTGATGCTATTGTGTTACAGGATTCACTGGTGAATCCAGACAAGCTTAAAGGGAAATAGGGCGTTTAGAATACACCAACATGACATACAAAAGAAATAGCTTTAGTCATTGTTAAACCATCCAGTCTCATCAATAAACACCTGCCAAAGCTTCATCTCCTCAAAACATTATGCATGTGATGAGTAACGGAAGATGCATCATTTGAATTTTGAAAAGTTTGGATGAACAAATTGGTGTTGAGCAACAAATAACTGAGTTTCTATCTGTGAGAAACTTATTTCTTGAAAAGAAGGCTACTGTCCATCCTTATTTTGAAAAATCTATCATTCTGCGTCCACAAACATTGGTTTTAATAATATGGATGTTTTCTGTAAAACAAACGCCCTATTTCCCTTTAATATACCTATAACAGGTGGCTTTATTGAGAGGACACATCTAAAAGTTAAGTTACATGACAAACCTGGTGTGTTGTATGTCCAGTAAGCATGCTAAAGATCACCAAACTGACCCATCCAGAGTCCAGAGATGGTAGCTGAGAGATTCCACTAGTTCACAGAGAGCACGACACAGAAATGGGACAACTACATTGTAGATTCAATGGCAGAACATCGGAGGGCCCCAGCTACCGAGAGATTTCCGTTGACTATGGTGATACAGTATGATGAATTTCGAATTATCACTCAAACGAGAGCTTCAAAGAAAGAGACAATGTCCCTAGCAACTCATCCATTAACTATGTCAACTTAACAGGGCCACAGTTTCTGATGTTTGGCAGAGTTTTGGTTCTCTCTTGCTGATTTGATGGATACCAACTGACAGCCCAGATAACACCCATCGGTGAACATGGAAGCCTTCAGGAAGAAGAAAGGGATCCGTCTTGGTGAAAAGTAAATGTTTAATAATAAATCAAAGGATTATCGGAGTAACGTGACTGACAGGTGAACTGGGGATAGGAAAGGGGGGGAGGGGGAAGAGTGAGTTCGATCAGCTTACCGTGAAGAACATGAATCTATTTCCCAAAGTCTCAACGGAGATTCTTTCTAGGATCATGACTCAGGTATAATCTAGATAAAGTATGAAGGTTTGCCACCACTGCAGTACTAGGCTATACTATATGACTAACACCTTGGCCTGAGGGAGCAACATTCGAGAATAGGTTCATCCTCAAATCATGAGGTTCGTAATTAAACACATCCAATCTGCTGCTTCTTTTTGTTTTGTTTTGTATTTTATATTGCCAGGCAGTGTGTTTAAAAATAGATGCGGGCATATTAGATCTGTGTCTACAGGGTAGAGAAACAGCCGGGTTCAAAAACAAAAAAAACAAACAAACTACGTGATCCTAGTGATCAGTGTCTTCGCAACTTGAACATCAAAGGACAGGAAAATGCCAAACTGTCATTAAGCAGGAGATTGTTTTGCGTGGGGTACATAATTTGCAATGAGAACAAGCACTGGGGGATCCACAAAGGTTTATAACTTAAATTTCCATAATGACAAACGAACTCAAAAAGCATGCACTTATTTCCTCTCCTTCAAATACCTTGAATGCGATAGAATGATCAGGGTGAGAAATTTTGGCTATCTCCTAAAGAGAATCAAACTTGTGTTTCACACATCAGAGCTCTTTCTACCCTTGGGGGTTATAAACATTTCAGCATTGTGGTGTGATAAAAAATTTACTTAATTCATAAATTAAAAATTTACAGTTTCTTTGAAGAAGATAGACAGGGATTGGTTGAGTAACTTGGAAATCACTTTCTTTTCAAAAGGAGAGATTATCCCATATGTTCCCCTTCTTGATAACTTGCCAAAGGCTGAAGGAACCGGATATATGTGATGGCAGTATTGTGTTTGTGTATGTGTATGGTCGTATAAATGTAAGGTTTTGCTTGCAAACACAATATCCAAAGAAAGGGTAACTTTGAGTGATCTCACACTTGGTCATACTGAGTAGATGATCCCTTTTGTTTTTGAGAGAGGTCAATGGCCATTTGAGGTCACCAGAGATCAAACTGTGACAACGTTGAAAACACTGTATCTAAAGAAGGTAATTGTGGGGAATCTCACACAAAGTATCTGGAATGTTCATATTGAGTGGATACCTACTGTTTTTGGTGGAGGTCAAAGGTCACTTGGGGTCACCATAGTTTCAAAGGACAAAACCATGTACACTTCTTTATCTTAAGAAGGGTAACCTTCAACAATCTCATATTTAGCATGTGCATTGGTCATACTGAGTAGATGACTCCTATGGTAATGGAGGTCAAAGGTTATTTGAGGGTCACCACAGATCAAAATATGAAAACCTACAAGCAAAGTAAAATTCCCTTTACTAATCTCATACTTGGTGTGGTGGGTTATCCACGTTCAGTACCTTATTTCTTTAAATTCTACTGGGAGTCAAAGGTCAGTTCAGGTCACATGAGGTCAAACTTTGAACCTTGCAAACACAAAAGAAAAAGAAACTGTGGTAGTTGTATGGCTGCTTACAGTAGTTCAGATTTGCTAAAGCAGACCAATCACAGTTATTTAGACTAGTCTTGGGAGGGCTACTCAACTGAACTTCGGAATCGCAATCCCCAGTTTGGATCCCCCACTCCACTCCGCTTTTCTTGAAGTCACAACTCTTGTGAAATGTTTAAGACTATACAAAGTCAATTCATGGAGATCAGCTTTTGTTTGCTGAACAGTTTCTAATCACTGTTCTTTTGCAAGTCTAATAAATAATAACATTAAAATCTAGTACAACCTTTTTATATATCTTGTCACCCAATTTGGCCAAGCCTATCTCTGACAACTAAGATTATTAGCAGGGAAGCCCAAGTCTCATCCACCAACAGTTTGGGACCCTATATAGATACAATCATTCCTAGTTAACGTAGTCGAAGCATGCACTAACTCAAAAATCTCAGAGTTACCCAAGTCTAATGCAGACTCCCTGGCCAAAGAAAAACATATTTCCTACATTTTCATTCTAGTTGTCCAGTTATCGCAAGCCTCACAACCAACATATCACACTCAAATGGCATAGTCATACAGTACATTTATCATGTGGTGTGAAAGAATCTGCAACATTTAGAACTGCTAAAGTCCATCGATACCTTGGACTAAAGTTTACAAAGCTCTCAGGAGCAGTGCCATGGCAGAAACCAACTCAGCGGGCCACTTCTCCTCAAAATGGACAGAGAACTTTTGTTGATATGCATGGAAATGTCAGCTCACACACGTGGATATGTATGACTTAGAGCATCTGATGAAACAGAAGTGATCAGATAAACAAGGAACATTCCCTAAACACCAAAGAATTCACTCAGGTTTGTTTTAATATGCATACCAGATCCTAGTTACGCCTTCCACTCACATGAAAAGGGAAAATTTGACCCTGGCTTAAACTTTTCTCTGACTAATAGTACAATTGAATGCTTGCTTGCATTTATCACAGATGTTTTGTTCATCATTGCAGATCATTAACTCCAGGGAGAGAGGGGAAGGGGGGTCACTACTTTGGCAATTTTTGGTTGGCAGAGAGGAGTAGTATTTACAAAGATCAGCAAAATAACAAAGCAGACGATTTCCTTTTATTGGTATTTTTCAAAGAACATACTCTGCTAGCTAATGGTAAAACTAAATGGCTTTAACAAACTTTTTTTTAGGTCTCTCTGCCGATTATTGGCGAGAGCCCATCTATTATCATTCTCAACTGGTATCATTTCAATTTCCTTTACATCATAGATTAAGTCTGACAATAATTGATGACTTACTGCCAAGAGAAAAAGCCAGACAGCAGCTTTCCAGTGATGTGTGCTATGGCTGTTTTCATCATCAGCTTGTTCTTGATAACAAATGAACTTTGTTATGGCAGCTTCATTCCAATCTGCTACAAATGCAACATCTCATCAACAAAGCTTAAACTGACTACTCAGGACTGGTATTTCACTGATTGCTTGTTTTCAGGCTTATTTAGGAAACAACTGTTTGTTCTTTCTTTTTAATTGGTTAACACCAGAGCACAATGGCCACACAAGACTTGCACAGGCGCTGTGTTGCATTGATGTTCTATGCCAGGATCAAACTGGATCACACAAACAAATTTAGATAGCTTTGAGTTGATTGTGGCTTTCAAAAAATCACAATGACCACTCTTTCTTTACAACAAAAGCTTTCCTGTGGCTTTGATGGATCTCATTTTACACAAAATTTCATTCAGTTCATAATTCAATCACAAAGATTGTGTTTTACTTGATGGGAGGAAAGAGGGGAGAGGGGAGAGATTGGAGGGAATGGGGAAAGGTGAAGAAAAAATGGAGAGGAAAACAAGTAAAGGGAAGAGATAAAGCTCCATTTTAACATTGGAAATTACGAAAGCATTACGTCGAGTAGCTGACCTCCTAAGAACATGGTGGGGAGTGGAAGCTGACATTGATGACTCTTTTCGGCAAATACAATTCATATAAACTCTAACCAAGAAGATTGTTTCATACCATGAGGGCAGATGGACAGACACTGTTTGAGGTTTTGCTGGTTTTTGCCAGGTTTTTTCTTCTTCTTTCTGCTTTTCCATTTTTTTTCCTACTTTCTCTTCATTTTTCCTTCAGGCACCAAGACTATCATGATTATTGTCATCATCGATGATAGCCTACAGTTAGAAAAAAAAGTTAACTTCATCGCTCAAAATCTTTGTAAACACTGCAGGCAAGGTGCAAGGGGGTAAAGCCAATGTTTCAGGGAGTTCTTAATTATCTGCGAGGATGCACGCTATAAGAGTGCACATGGCCACAGCTAACTGCCGCTGTGAGTTGACAGTAACCTGAGTGCCAGCATCTACCTGAACTGAATTGCATCTCGGCTGTACAATCTCCAGGCGAAATGAGATGAGAGGGAGATTGCTGTACTGACTGGAATTGTACACTCTCCTACAATGGCCAGTGAAATCAATACTCCTTTTTGTCTGCTAATCTAATTGGAGAGTTACATCGGTGATTCCCTAATTGACAGACCCAACAGATCAATTGTTGATCATGTTATCCGTCATGCTGAGGGTGTATATCGGCAATCTCCAACGCCACATGCTGAATGACATGAAACTGAGACACAGACGCAACAACAGCGGTGCCAATGGAAGTGATAGCAAATCGACTGACAGGTAACAGTGCAACCACCATACTACATGTAGGGCCTGTAAGGTTACATTTATTAATATCAGGAACACTTAAAATTATGTAAGCTCAATCCACAAAGGATTCTAAACTGTGTTAACTGTAAGTAATGTTAAGTGACTTCTAATTTACATGTCCGTCCTATCCCCCACTGCAGAGCATGACCAAGCTGAATACCTCATTGAAAACACTAACATTGACTGAATCATTCCCACTGTGCATACCCCTCCCCCAACCCACCACCTCTTTCACATTATCAGTTCATTGAGGTGATGACACCAATGGTTCAACCCTCTTTCAATCCCTCTCCCAGTGCCTCATCTCTCCCCAGTCACCATTTCAAGGTGACCAAAGGTCACTCAATAACTTATGCAGAAGATAAAGCACTCAAGAAAGTAACCATGTACATTTACTACAGCATGGTCGCATCACCATCTTCCTCTTCTGAAAACTTTGCCAAAGAGATGATACACGTACACAAGATTTCGTGAAAGAACAGGTTACATTACTGTACAACGAACCACCTCAACAAGCACAGATGCATCCCAAATCATTATCAATTATACAGGTTTATGCATTTAACTCTGTTACTCCCCTTACTCAAAACGTGGCTCTCAAAGTCGATTCCATGAGCAGTGTAGACACCATTAAATCGGGTCAATAAATGCCCAACGACAGCTGCATGTTCACTCAAATCGTCACAAATTAAATCCGTCTCCACTGATACTGACGAAGTTGGATGGTTTATTTCGCTCTTCCATCAATCACTCCCTCCTCCATCAATCTCACCAGTCCTTTTCACATTTTTCCCTCCACTTCCGAGCAAGACATGAAATATTTTTGGCCGAAGCCAACCAATCGAGATGCAACTTGGAAGAAAAACAAAGGGGAGTTACACAGCTGCTCACGACCTTCGAAAAGTTTTGGTCTGCTGTTTCTTAATAGCGTACCTGGCCAATATGAACTGATGAGTCACTGAAAGTGATTTCTACATCAGTGAGCAGCTTACCAACATCATTCGTTTACCACATGCATGATAAAAAGTAAGGCCAAGATATGAATCAACAAATTTAACTATTATTAAGGTTGGGGGAAGACAAATCAGTTTTTATGGGGCCAGTTTAGTGGCAAAAGCAAAAAGAGAGTAAAGAAAATGGACATCTCATCGGATGAAAGATCACTGGACTCACAGTCAAAAAGAGGGGAAATCTTGTCAAACCTTCCAAAGCATCACACCCGTTTTAAAAACATTAACTGAAGGTGCTTCCATCCGCCAGCCTTTTTTTCGACCTTGTTTTGGGTCACGGGGAATGGAAATGGCCGTGCCATGTTTAATTCATTTCTCATAAATTCAACCACGGACAGATTGTAAATAATCAACAGGAGAGAGCTGTAGTGACGATGACGACGACAGTAGCCTGTGGCCAGCACCCATCACACAAGAAAACTGAGTCATGATCATCAGCTGCATAAAAATATGCTGAAATTAAATCATGGATGGCCCAGAAGTATATATCAGATACAGTTCCAATGAATAAAGCGTTGTTCCATCACCGATACAGGAGGTTTGCACTCATTAAAGTTTCATCTGGAGGTAGCTTTAATCTGTAGAAACATTAGCTGCTCTAGCAAAAAGAAGCCTAATATTGTTTGCTTTTCATAACTTGATCTGATTCCATACCAAATTAGGGCATTTTGAGGGCACCTCAGCATTGGACAAGAAAAAGAAAAGAAGTGTTAATAAAAAGGAGGGAACAATTTTTTTCATAAAGGATCAGCGACATTCATCACCGACCGTTGCTGTGAAGATCGATGGAGTCTGATAGGGAGGAATGCTTTGTAAATTGCATTGTTCAAGTTACAATTAAGGTTAGGTATTACCATAATTAGTGTAAAGACTGGTATACAACACTTACCTAACACACTAATCATGACAGCAGGGCAATGCAAAAGGGCTACTTTAATACTCATAAGTGGAATACACGGTACTTTTTCAAGGAAGGTGGATGGAATGGAAAATAAAAACACCGTAGCTAAGATCAAACAAACAAATTTGACAATGAAGTATTGACAGAAATAGCTGTTTGAGGTCGTGGTTACAAGGTTATTCATTTCATCTTGAATATTCTTGATGCAATTTGGAAATTGCTAATTATAGTTATAAGTGCAATTGCACCAACATCAACAGTAGTTTGCCTAATTGGGCATTTAGAGGTAATTACAAAAATTATCATCGAATGAAACTGACGAGTGTTCCACGAGAATTGCAGAATGTGAGCAGACTGAAAATTTTCTTTTCTTTCTTTTTTTTTTGGGAGGGAGGGAAGAGGGATTCTGTGGATAATCTTCATAGCTGCAGTCATTTGCATCTACAGTGCCTACATGTACATATGAGCATGTTCCTTCAATGCTACAGATATACATGTGACACTTCACTTGTGTTCATAAATATGACAAACAAAACATCTCATGTTTATATAGTGATGCTTGGATAATTCACTTCTTTTGGTGTGTATAGGCCTACTACGCAGACACTGAGTAAAAAGAAGAGGCCCACAAACTGAGCAGTTATACATAGATAGACGTACACTGCTGTTTCGGTGCTTGTCTGAAGTCCTCAATGAATTGTTTGTCAACAGTGATACAATATGTGCACTGATGAAGTAAATTTATGCCAAGTACAACATACAGTAAGTGTAACCAACAGCCACTGCCCTGTCAACCAACAAGCACATGACAATGCATGCAGTAAGTAGGAAGTATGCTATACAATAGCCTGAAGGGCAAAATGGTTACCATGACAACTGATGTCAGGGGCTGTAACACATTGGCCCTTGGCAAGGCAAAACAAGCACACACCAACTACACATACATACAGTATTACCTCTGTGCTAAACTATATAGCTGCTGTATCTATAAAATATGTGAAGGTTGCTGGAACTTCAACAGCCTCACCTGGACATTATAGGACAATTTTAGGCCTACCAATCCTTAGAGTATTTCAAGGCATTATCTTTATCTATCTTAATAATGCTTTAGGGGAAGAGCAAATTGTGGGGCCCTGGCAAAGCTTTGCCTGTTCTGGATGCAAGGGAATTCAGTGACTCACTTCTCTGTGGGTTGCAAAGAAAAAAGAAACATTGCTTGAATTTCTTAAAACAGGTACAGGCAGAACTTACTAGTATTTTGCCCTTTTGTAATTTAAAAAAAAGACATCCAGGACAGAATATGTAGTTTTTTCTTCTTCTTTTTTGTTGTGCTTGAAATTCCAAGTACTGTAGGTTCCATTTCACTTAATTGAATGCATGTTCAAAATTTGTAAAGTTTGTAACTACTGTACAGTGAATGTTGGACACATACAGATTGCAATATTGCAATACATCCCATCTTGTCTTTTTACATCAAAATCAGAGCTGATATGACAACAGGTGTGGAGGCGAGAAGACTGTCAACAGTTGAGTAGGAAGATGGCCTACTGGGATAATTAACCTTTCACTTGGAGATAAAAACAATCAACAACAGCTACTGAATACCTAGATTGATTGATTGTGATAAATAATGCCAACAATTTACTGACTGCCTGGAGGCACTTCTTTCTGAAAGATTTTAAGTTTTGACTCAATGTGAAATAGGGTGTTACTTTAATTAATGGTCACCAATTCTGCATCAAACTCAAATCTCAGCAAATCCAAAGGACATTTTGAAAATGTGACTTCCTTGGTGGATAATTGCATTACCAAGTCATCTTGGAATCTCAGGAAGGTTATGCTTGGCACATACAGTAACTGTCATACAGATGGAGGAAAGCAATTTCCAGCTGACAGTCGCGAATTTTTCCGAGAGTTGATTACTCCTCTAGCTCTTCACACAGTTGAGAAGATTCATTAATTACATATGAAAGATCATTTCACTAAAAAAAATGTACAGAAACAAAATCCTGCAGTCTTCCGTGCTGTTTTCTGTGTTTACTTCAATTACAACTGTGAAAATCCCTTCAGACCATACAGTAGGTGACCATAAACTGAAATCTAGCATAATGTTTAGATGTTACATATGGCTTGTAAAGGGTGGGCAATGCTCGACCAAACCATCTGCCAATGGTCTCCAAAAGATTGCTTCAGTGACTTCAACTGAGTTCTGAAACATACATTCAGAAACAAAATATGGAAAGTTTTGACATTTCATTGCAAAATTGAGTACGATACCTTGCACCTGCAGTCACTACATGGCAATAAAAGCAGAATAAGATCAGAACAACAACATCAACGTACTCTACAGTACCTTAGATGAAATGCAATATCATTTTATGATGGCAACTCAGATTGTTTTGTTATGTCCAAGAAAACACTTACTAGAAAAGTGTGATCGTTCTTCCCAAATTTGGTTGTCGTAAAAACATTGTATGTCCTTCATAAGATTAACTTTGAAATTAATGCTCTAGATTGCTACACAATTAAAACATTTATATTTCTCTGTTCACGATACAAAGTGAATCACTTGAATCACAATGTTGTACACATCAACACCAGTGTCAGCGTCAACACCGGCATCGACACCATGATGTACCTGGTGTCAGTGTCAGTGTTGGTGTCGGTGTCAAAGCACTGCAGTGTCGGAGCCTTGAGGTGTTGGAAATTTGCTGGTGTCGGTTGACACTGGCATTTTTATTTTCTTTTTTTTTCATTTTTTATTTTCACAGGTTCTATAAATTTTGTTAGTTTGTTTTTGCAAGGAACTCTGGTACTACATACAGACTTACATTCACCAATGCCACTGATGCATTCCATACATGAATATCATAATTCATAATGTCATGAGTTTTATACATGTTTCATTTTCAATTTGAGAATGGCCACACTAGGTGTATCAGCTGTTGATCAGTATTGCCAATTAGCCCAATTAATCTTAGGTTAGAAAAGGGAAGTCTGGGTTTGTAATTGCAGTTTAATCGATTTATGTGATACTGTAGTACAAATTCATAACAAGATGGCTGCCCTCAAGCGTTGATTTCATTAAAGACCTAAGGATCTGCACATCATTTGAAGTAAACGTCAATAATCTTAATGGGGTGAAATCTATCATTCATGTTAGAATGATGTTGGATAGCCCATTAGCTCACTCAGTCCATCTCCACAAATTAAAACACAAAGTTTACACTACTGAAGGGGACGTGTTATAGTTTCGTCCAACCATGTGTAATTGGTTGCTAGCAATATTCTAAAGTTGACTGAAGCAACAAGGATACTTTTAATGCTAGACCACATGCCAGTGAAATAAGAGGGAAATGTTGACTCCATAACCAGGGACATGGAATACTAAAGATAGAATACTATCCTGTATAAAACGGAAACATCGATACCTAAGGTAACATGCCGAGCCGAGATGCTACGAAAGTAAAAATGACACTTACTATCTGCATGTCTATGTAACACTGACTAATATTGCATAGAGCAAGTTATGGGTCATTTACGTGTTAGTAGTCCCCAGTTAAACATTATTGTTTGGCTCTTAGTTGTTCACATGGATTTTCCAACTTATTTACCAAAGTAGCCACTTCTGCTAGAATTTTACCTACTCAACAAGGCCCAGTCACAAGGCTGTTGTTTAGATAAGGATCGCGGTGGGTTAGATTAAGGGTTAGGTTAGCTAGTGTCAAGGACGATACAGTGGACTCAGTGTAGGAGCACTGACACAAGGCGTCTGTGCTAGTATCATGCCCACCTTTAAAGGCAGTCACTCATCACCCAAAGCATACATTTTTCAATGGTGGAAAGCAAAATTCTCAATTAGTTCTGCACTTTTGATTGACAGCAAATTCGAATGATACAGAGAAGTTCGTATTACACAGTATACAGAGGGGCCAGTGTTTCGATTACACACTTTCAAGAGTTTAAGTCAGGCTTTGGGACGGATTAGAAGTAAGTGGTTGGAAGAATTGAAAATGTCTGGGGTGATGAGCCTCTGTCTACAATTATTAATACAGGGCCGCTCACAAGGCTGTTTGGGTTAAGGGTTAGATTAGAGGTTAGATTTGGAGGATGTGGTCTTGTAAGTAGGTCTTCATTAAGCAGGCAGTGGGATGGGTGTTTCCATCACAACTGTCCTCACATGAGTGCACAATAGGTAGCATCACTGGTCAAGTGACTAAAATATCTAATCTTAACCCCTAGAAGGCAAGTAGATAACAGATTGAATGGTATCATATGCATTTAGTTTACCAATTGCCAGCTGATGACTATAAGGGCTGGAGTCCTTGACCATTTATTTTGAACGAATGTCAGTGACGTTGATTGACTAACTCCTTATGCTTCTAATTCTATACACCGACTGTTACTTAATCTACTTCAAAATGTCAGTAACTCTGAAATTATGAGGGCTACCAAACTCCCACAAGGAGTGCATAGACAGGAATGTAGATGCAGTAGGAGAAACATTCTGGAGTGTGTAAATTTACATATTTATGGGAAATTTCCATTTTCCAAACTTTGGGGTGCAGTGTTGTATATCTGAACATACCTGTGGGATCCATTGGAAGGTGTTTTACATTATTGTATTAGCAATGTGCCCAGGTATACCTTCCGGTACTTCCATAGACTACTTACACTTGCAAAGGCTTATAATGAGACTAAGCTATTTTCTTTTGCCATATTGATCTTATGCAAATGTAAGCTATCCCATACAGATTATCAATTCAGTTTCAATATGAGTCTGCCGCAACATTGATACTAACACCACACTACTTCACTGATAATGTTATTTACAATTACATATCAGCAAAGACCTACATTCACTCAGTACTCAAAACTGACAAGACATGACCAAACAGGAAAGAATCAAACAATGTGGTCTGTGTATTTAACTGATAAAATACACAAGAGCTTCTTTGCAAACAAACCCATCTTCATTACTTACAGTGGTCTGACAGCAACATAGCCAGCTGTGATACATGGCAAACCACAGAAGTATAACTAGATGGCCAGCTACTGTATGTAGCTGGCCACAGTGGTAGCTGGCAAACTAGCAAATCCCATCAAAGATTTTACAGTATATGGCAGGTAGCTGGCCTGTAAGTTATTGGCTACAGCACTGTACACAGACAACTACTGAAACAGTACTTAGCTTATCAATCAAGATTAATTTCAAACATCACTAGGCAGGCTACACGAGGAGGAGCGTGATATCATGAATTACTTATTAATCCATGACTGTTACGCCTTACATGTACACAAACCAAAACAATACTGTTCAACTATTCACAACTCCCAGAGGGCTAATAAAACTGAGTTTACTTTTAATAAGAATATTTCATACCAGTGTAGTGGCTACGAACAAGACAATCAAGGCAACCAGCTTTTTTTCTCTTTTTTTTTTTTTTTTTTTTTTTTTGCTCAGTGACTCACAGACAAAAATTCGACTCAGTACAAAGACGATGAAATAAAGACATTTTACTGTTTTTCAAAACATGTATGCTGGAAAGCCTTCTTTGCAATAGGCAGTCGAAAACATTTCAACGTTGGAAGATGACGACACATTAAACACTAGATTACAGTATAGGATCTGCAGACACTTAGCATGCATACTGACTGCTGTTGTAGCTTTCATTCAAATGAGTTGGTAAAGTTTTCAATTTTTTTCTCATTTTAGAGGGGAGACACAAAACCTTCTAAAACCACCAGCATGGTGGTGTTGGTACTGTGTGTCCTGTTGCTACGGAAAGTTTGTCTCAGTATTGTGCACGTTACTGTACCTCAGCATGTACTGGCTTTGCACTGTGCACTCTTCAAGTAGAGCATGTTGGTCTAAGTCCTATGCATCTTACAGTGCTGTCGCTGTCACCACAGCGTGTCGCTTCTTTACAATCCACCTATAGGTACCACCACAGCATGTTGGTGTTAATGTGCACCGTAGTAGAACATATAATTGTTTTACTGAGCACCCTACTGTAGTATCACAGCACATTGGTCATAGTGCTGTGCAGTCCATGTGCACTCTGGTAGAACATGCAAGTGAACTATGCACCCTAATACCATAGCATGTTGGTCTTAGTACTGTGCGCCCTACCACGGTACCACAGCATCCTGGTCTTAGTCATTAAGAACCACCCCACACCACCTCAGTACCTTGGTCTCAGTAATGTGTCCCCTAGAACCATAGAATCTTCGTCTTGGTACTGTGCAGCCTACTACACCAGTTTTTGTCTTAGTACCATCCACCCTATTTATACCACAACAGTCTTACTACTGTGTGCACCATTTTAAGCAGGATGAGCCGTTTAAAAAAAAGGTATAGCCTTCATATCATCACTCTTCCATTATTCTCTTCCATGTGATAACAAATAACATATATACGCCAAATCTCCTCCAGGAAAAATCACACTATTAGACGCATAATTACAGCAGAAAGAAGTATGATTTACTTTTTTCAGCTATGCACAGGTAAAGAAACCAGGCCCTGTGGTAAATGTGTGACACTTCAATGTGAACACTGCTGCAACAAAACTCCTACACACATGGAAAATTAGTATTTGGAAATTAGTATTTTTGGAACCACAGTATGGAAGTTTCTATAGTTTTACTTTTACAACTGTAAGAAGTATAGACACTTATTTGGTGTACTGTAGAAAATGCAGCATATCCTGCTTTAACACCACAGCATCTTGGTCTAAGTGCTTGTTGTGCCAAGAAATTTAACTGGGTGTCACCTGATTTGTTTTGAAGGTACTAACCTTTTCCCAACAACCAACCAATGATGACTGCAGTCATTCAAATTGCAGAGAATCACAGAAAATGATCACACTTTCAAGTACAGGATAGTGTCTCACCTGATTCAAAGCAAATTTGAAGGACCAGAGAAACAGTGGTCTTACCACCATACAATACAGGATACAATCTACCGAGTACTGTTTGGTTAACAAGGTAAACAAAGACTCAGTTGAATGGTAATTTTAACTAGCCTCTGCTATTGTTTTTGAAGGACCTCTTCACAACGTGTGGTACATCATGAGTGGAAATCTCCTTAAATGGTCTGGTACTGGATCATGCAACTACTTGGAGGCTGGGGCTGAAGTCACACATGGAGTTGAAGATGTATTTACAGTGCTAAACCTATCCAGTGCTGTAGTTCGGGTATTATGCAGGATGAATGGGCTACTTTTCAATGGGTTCAAGTCACAATGGTGTTACATATCCATCTTTCCTGCCGCCAGAAGACTTTGCAAACAGACATGCACATACTGTGCATACAAGATACCTCTAAAGCAACCAGACAGAGAAATCTATACTTCAGTGTACAGTTATCTACTTCACATGGATAATTTCAGAAGGAGCTTTAACATATAAGCATCAATGGTCTCCTCACTATAGTCCAAGGACATGATAAAACATCAATTTTCATCTTGCAAATCAGAAAAAATCGCCAGTATAATTATACAGCATGTGTAGCTGCTGTAACTGTCATGTGACCACTTTGACTGTCATGTGATCACTCTGGCTTCCTGTGTAATCTGACCACTTGCGATACTTCCAGAATTCCTGATGGATTGGAGGGTTGCATCCGCCCGTCCTCCTCACAAATGAAAGTTGTCACGGTTTGGCAATGGAAGCTGACTGTTTCAAGTATTTGAACAAATGAAAATGCAGTCAGTTGGTTCACCGGTAAGCAGCCTTCCTCAAGTACTTCTCTGAGAGATACAGAACGACCAAACGGTAAAAACAAAAGCCTGTTTAAAGGAATATATCAGCTGATGTGTGCTCACCAGTTTCAAAGCGACACTTGATCATCTTGCCAAAATGTGTTCTGTAACTGCACCAAACATGTCAGCAATGTTCAACTAAAAGGAACAGACGGTCAGTCCAAGGACCGAACAAAATTTGCAGTGATCTTGCCTGCATTATTAAAGTGTAAACACATTGCAAAAGACCATATGTATCTCCTGGTGAGCAAACGAATGGCACACTTGACCTCAAATGCAGCACTTTCAGTGCACACAGAAGGTCAGGAAAAGAGTACCATGAACGTTCTAATTAACAAACTACTGTTAGCAGCGAGTTCTCTTTAATATGTCACAAAGGCTTCTTCTTCTTTCGAGTGTTCCCTCCAAGGACACAGAAGAAAAGGAGTATTTACAAACATAAAACGGATGTTGATAATTTTGGAGAAATCTGAAATCGCCAACACGCACAAGAGTGACAACGAGGAGCAAAGCAATGGAAATGGATGAGTACAATATCTGCATGTATGCAAAAGGTGTATGCACATGCAAAATGCATTAAAGTTGTCCTTCAGAAGTTAAAGTGGCACGATTGCATTGGTTTTCAAGATTTTGGAACCACACAATTCCATAGATGTGACAAGTTTGCGACAGTACTTTGCCTGGTCAACATGTCACTTCGCATCTTTTACTAGAGAACTTAAGACTGAAACATTTTAGACTGGGATTTGTATAGTCAGTTTATTCAGCCATGCGCAAGTTAAATTCTGTGCAAAGTACAAACACATTTTGCTGAAAAGTTTGAGGTGGTCATTATTGATCAACCTTCACTTGCATCAAAAATTTGATGAATTGTCTTCGAGTCTGAATTTTTTGTATTGCGATCTATTACTGCAAGAATATTGTTATTGAAAATTTTAAAGGTTGTGTGACATGCTTCTAGAAAAGGGCACCCTTCATTGTGAAGTTGCAAAGTAAAACCCTGAGTGAAAATCCACTGAAATTTTCTTCATTATCTTTTACTGTTTTTGAGATACGACTTTTCAAAGTTTGAGAAAAGTGCAAAAGAGATGACATGGAGTACAGTACTCAGTAGTGAGGAAAATTAATAACTACAGTTTAAACATTTACAGTGCCAGATGAACCGGTCATCATCATCTGATGAACTTCATTCCAATTATAATGTTAGGTGCAGACGCTGTACAGTAGACTGAATCTACAGCAACAGAAAGAACTGGAGCATTAGGGTTGTTTCAAAATCAGGGTACATGGCCTACCTTATTTGGACTTTCTCTTACTGTGTGTTCAAAAGAAAAATATCCACTGGTAATGAATGTTGACCACACTGAAGCAACGTTAGCAATATATCCTACCTACAAAAGTGAAGAAACTGATTACCTAGTAATCCAAAGTAGGTCCCTCTGAGGCATATTTGGACAACTGTTTAGTTTGTTTTGACTTTTGCAAACAATAAACCAGGTACAGTACTGTAAAGAACTCACACAAATAATACCTAATCATTACTTACTAATGCAACTTTGACCAGATATGTCAGAAAAGATGAACATGGGCAATTGCTTCAAAGTTTACTGGTATTCCTTCAAAAAATGTCCTCTCCGAAATAAGGACGATAAGACAGACCGAGACATTGCCCAGTCTCTAAAAAACGTTATCCATAAAACCTTACCTTTACAATATGTACTGCACACCACTACTATTAATGTAAACTTCACTCCTTCAGTTTCTAGTTGTTATGTGTTTGAACCTCTAGATTTTGAATTACGTCGAAAACGAACAAAGAGGGGTTTTTCATTGCTATCATTTAATAAGCATCAACATTTGACAACATGGCTATGGCATGAATAGTGCTACCACTGTTCCATCATACATACATCTTTATGTCTCAATCACTTGAATCACTTGTTTTGTGACTGTCAAAGAGAATGTCCTCTCAGTATCCGAAAACATAATACCCTAACCCTAACTGCGTCTACAATTGTGTTTGAAATTTCTGTACTGATTGTCAAAAGTTAAACAATTTCCCTTTTAGAATTCTCTATTCCTGGCAGAAGTTTGTGATAAAGTACACCAGTCGATGGTGCACTACACAGACTGGTGAAAAAAGTCTGAAAACTCTTTTTTCCTGGATATTTCAACACCACATTTGAAATAATTGCAAATATTACCAAAAAAAAAAAGACTTTCAGTTTTACTGATGTACAGTGCCAGCACCCTGTGCAATTTCTGGAATAACTACTTGACTCCATAGAAACACTAACAAGTACATGTACTATATCCATGGGTTAGGTGGACAAAATCTTTTCGTTTCGAGGACAAAAATTTTGACATACAGTATTCACATATTTCCATCAGCCTGTTTGCACTAAGGTTAATATTATGGTTAATGTAATACATGGTAGAATGCAGTTCCTTTTAATAATGAAATCAGGTAATCACTGTCCCTGGTATGAAACCCCATAGTGGCTCTGTGGATGTCATATCATGGGACTACCACGATAATGCTCGTACCTGAGCTGTATCCAAGAGCATACAGCTCTGACTACACGAAAGGAAGCAATAAAGTTCTTACGTACAGTACTGAAAGTAGAAACAAGTGACTTTTACCCAACATCATGTCGTCCATCAGAGTGAATTCATGCATGTAAAAAGTTTGAAAAGATGGCCACAGGTTGAAAAGTATTTGCTACACAGAATAATCACTGATTCAGTCACTATGTACAGTACCACAGAATTGTGATCGCTGAAGTTCAAGTAACCCAACTACAGTAAGTTGGGAACTTGGAATTCTCATTCAACACTATGCTACCTCACCAGGCCAGAATATCTACATCACCACACTGTTCACTAAAGAATTAACTCATCCAAAATGACTTTCTTCAAAACCAGTTAACATGTAACTCTGTTCATGTCATATTATGTACAACTGAGTTGGCTTACACACATAGCCTATAAACAATACATGTCACAATTTTTCTTTTCTCCTTTCACGTAATTCATAATTTTTTCATCCAAATTTTGAGTAAACAGCGACTGGCCTCACTATAAAGACCTACACTGAATCACATGTATGCAGACAGCAGCATGCAGTACTGTAATTAAGCATTCATCATTGACACAACACAGCAACTACTGACTTTGTACTGTAGAGGAACGTACTGTATGTGGCAACAAAACTACTGGACAGTATTACAGCTTTTCAAATACTGTATGGTTCCTCAGTAGGAGGGCTAATGGACTTCAGTATATTACAGTAGGACGTATCTTTGAAATTGGACACAAGATAATAAGGCAAATTTCACAACCTTGGGCAAACATTAGGCTAAAACCCGATTACAAAATTCACACAACCATTTCAAAATTATCACTAGTCGTGAGTTATGTTACATAGTATCTACATCATGTACATCATGTTGCTCAGTGGACCAGACATCACAAAGTTTATATTACATGTATGTGGTTAATACCTCCTGAGTTACTAGAATCACACACAACCTGGTATGGGGACTGGTTTACTTTTCAGCTTTCACGACAACCTCTTTTGAGAGTTATTCTCATTGGCAAGGAAAGCATGTTGACTTCTAACCGACAGGCGAATCTCCAGAAATAAAACCTTGAGGTGATGGAAGGACATGGGGGCATCCATGATAAATTGATAATCACAGTTATACAGTACAATCAACTCCCTCATGCAAAAACCAGGCTACAGTATATAGGCATGGAAGGTGGAGATAAACATGGATTTGTTTCAGAAAATAGAGTATGCTTGACAGAAAACCCTGTGGCCATAAGCTATTATGGTATTCAAATTAAGGACTGCAATTATAATCTGACACCTTTTAATCTAATAATTAAACTGGCCCTCCCCCCTCCACACACACTTTTTATATGTTGTACATAAAAAGATGACATGGGCCCTATACAGATGGTGTATGTCTAAGAGGACAGAAAGCATTATATAAGTGCTATTCTACTTACAAAAGCCTTTCTCTCCACTTTTTCAAGGTTGTGATATTTCACGATTAACTTTGATTTTTACGATATTACTGAGGTTTTCGACATTTTGATTTTTTCTTCAATGCGATAATCAAACCGAACACATTATAAAACGGTGATTGCCGGTTTCGGTTGTATGACCAATTTACCATGAAATTTTATGCGGCCATGCCTCATTCTTTATATTACAAACATGACAATTAAGTCTGTCTAGACTCGCAGAATTTCAGAGGGGAAACATATCCAACCACAGCAAGATGTTTATGAATCATAGATCTACTTTAGCATCTCTCCCAAGAAAAATAATATTTTCCAGCCATCAGATTATCACAATGTGTATCTTGTGTTGTCATAGCCAAACCAAGGTATAGTGCCAAAAAAAAAAAAATGTTTTGTTAATATTCCTTGAGAGCCATTTTCTTTTTTTTTTTCACCAAAATGCAGTGGTTTCAAGTTTCATTTCACACAATTTAATGCAATAAAAGGATACTGTCAGGTGGCTAAAGAATTCAAAATGCAGTCTGAATAGGCTCCTGGTGGATTAATGAAAAAAGCACCTTGAGGAACTTGAAGACAATGGGGCAGCTGAAATGATACCCAGGGGTATGAAATCTGCTCTATCAGTGCCACAATAAAACCTTCAATGGTAAACCAAAAAGGCACAATAGGTAGGGCTGTCTCCTTCTGGCAACCGTAAGTCATGGGGATTTGTGTGGTGTAAATAATATTTGTCACTTCATAAGAGGACTCAAGTACTGTACAACAAACAGAAAAGGCAGAAGGGATTTTGTGCAAGTGAGTAAGCATGTGACTATGTGTGGTTTTCATTGGATGCACCATATTGTTCTCGTAGGGAAAGAACATTACCACACTATTATCATGAGAACCTTTGTGATCTTGTTAATGAAGAAAAAGTTGTACTTATTAAAAACATGGAAGACAATACAGTACATATTTATTCCTACTTTATGACCAATACAAACCTTTGGTATCAGAAGTGGCGTGAATTTTACTTGGCTGTAAAATGGAGACCAGGTTGTAGTGCCAATGGTAACTTGTTCATTTATATCACTGAACACTATGGTTTCCACTCACTGCTGGCTAGTATTCCTGTGCAATATACCTGTGCATATTTTCAAGAAAGCATTTGGGCCTCTCAACATCGATCTCGCTTCCATAAAACTTTTCCAAACAACTTACAAGTCAACACATTTTGAGCAATTATCATCTCTGAGAATCATTTCAAAGTGACATAACAAAATGAAGGTGCCACTGAAATCATGCGAAATTTCATTGGGATAGAACACATACACAGTGCAAATTACATTACACTCCAGTTCGTTGAACTAGGCTACATACATGTACGTACACCTCACTCATCTTTAACTTGAATGATAGTTTAGCCAAGTAATACTCAAGAGTTACCAATCTGGCAAGTCACTCGGTCATGTCTATAACATCGTCTTCTACATGTGTAAGCTTAGCATGAACGTCATTCCTACTTTACAAAAATGTGTGTCGTTCTTCTGACAATTTTCATTCAAACAGGTCATTGAGGCTATTTGCATCTCCTTTTGACTTCAGCTACATGATAGACTGAGGCATTGTTTGAGAAAATTCACAAGGGACATGACTAACTTTGAACAGAGTTACATACTTCAGTGCTAACTTACATGTACACATACGGAGCAACCACTGGGAAATGTGTGAGATTTTTGCTTCTTCCCCGAAGGTTATAAAGAAGCGGAGGACTGCGGTGTCCTCTTTTGTACGAGAAAATGACAGTAAGTCACACAACAACATACATCAAAGTGGATCATTTTACCGTATGCCAAAAGCCAAAGAGCGTGGCAAAACTCTTACGCATGCAATCAAGAAGCAGCTGAATCACTGTGCTGAAGCTATAAGCAGGCTGCTGGAAAAAAAAAAAAAAAAGGAAAAAAAAAATACAGCAGCAGAGCTAGGCCAGCCGTGAAGAGACGCCAGGACAGCTGGTTTTGCATGGTTTGACAGAGAGGCAAAGTTTCTTGATGGATGGGTCTTTGGTCACTACCAAAATGACCATTACAGAATGGAGTTTAAGCAGCACAACAAGACCTCCAGAGAGACAATGCTTACTGCACTGTATAAAGACCCATTGTACTGTACCGTACATACTGCAAATGGATGTGTTGAAATCAAGACCAACTCAAAGTACAGTACGGTACAGCCAGGAAAGAACTTGTGTAGTAGTAGAAGTAACTTTGAGTATCAAAGTCCATGACTGTAGGATTGTCCTGGACAGTTGCACTACAGTAGTTCTAAAAAGCTCCCTGAGAAGTCACTTGTAAATGAGGATAGGTAGTTCTGTCATTTATCTTACATGTAAATTTGTGTGCTTTTTTCTTCCAAATCGGGTGTATCTCTTTAACAGATTTATGTCAAAATGTGATCTGCCAATAAGGCAAATTCAGTCAAAAAGTGCGCCCCAGTAGACAGAAAAATAATGTTAATTTTTCTGATGTTACCATCCCACAGAAAATATTCATGAGTGTGAACTTGATGATGCTCCCTTGCTTTGCAACATGGAATGTTGATTGCAGCATTCAGGTAAACACTGATGGCATTTAACCAAACACTGTGGGAGAGGCATAAAACACACATACTCAAGAACAGTATCTGTGAGACAGGAAAAATTAAAAATTTAACCATTTCATGTCTAATGGGGCACTTTCTGACTAAATTTGCCATTGGCAGATCATTGACCTGGTACAGAGATACTGTATGCTTGTAACCCAACTAGGAAGAGAAACGTGCAAAACTTAAGGCAAGATTTATCACAAATACCTGTTCTCCTTTAATAATTTCAGATATATATTTCAGATTCAGTAAACAGGATTTGAACCCACAGTGATTCTAGTGACTGCCAGGGGTGAGGAATTAAAGGGAAATAGGGCATTTGCTCTACAAGAAACATCCATACTTTTTAAAACCAATGTTTGTGGATGTGGAATGATAGATAATGTTTCAAAATACAAATAATTTCTCACAGATAGAAACTCAGTTATTTGTTGCTTGACACTAATTTGTTCACCCAAGCTTTTCAAAATTCAGATGATGTATCTTTCCTTACTCATCACATGCATGTTTTGAGGAGATGAAGTTATGGCAGATGTTTAGTGATGGGACTGAATGGTTTAAAAATGACTAAAGCTATTTCTTTTGTGTGTCATGTTGGTGTATTCTAAACTTCCCTTTTTAAAGTTACAGTAGCATATTACTGATCTGTGCTGCTGGAAGACAGATGTAGCTGCTGTAAATGGCACCGATTTGAAAAATATCTGGGTACTTTAAAGCTCTGTTCAGTGGTAAAAAACATCGTTGAGGACAAAATCATTTGCCCCAGGTGATAACGGTACCCTCACAAATTTTGAAAATTCGAAGAGATGTATACCAAGATACGAAAACAATCCGTATGTAGATCAGCACGCTTCTACTACACTGCAGCTGTACATGCTGAAGTGTATCTTGATCTGCCTTTCAATCACTTTAATCTGTTACAAAACAGTAAAGTAGATCATGCAAGCTATCTTACAAAGGCTGTTAGATCAACAACATGTAAATTTCTGCCAGGCTAGGCAAAAAAAACCAAAAACAAATCTGCTCTTCACAATATTTTCTGCTGGTAAAGCCCCACAAAAGGTAGTCTAAAAGTTTCATGCCTCAGGTGGAAAAGGAATGCAGTATATATATAGCTAT
The DNA here is from genome assembly GCA_021234535.1 of Stichopus chloronotus. Lineage (NCBI taxonomy): Eukaryota > Metazoa > Echinodermata > Holothuroidea > Aspidochirotida > Stichopodidae > Stichopus > Stichopus chloronotus. Next base: position 27,168,639 of record CM037830.1, read on the forward strand.
AATGATGGTATAGTGTGCTGCATATTAGATAAAGACTTAACCTAGAAGAAGTTTGTGTGATGAAGAGGCCAAATGAGAACTTCCTGTTTGTTACAATGTTGACAAGTTGGTTTACACTGTATTTGTTGGAGAAACAGAGACATGTATTTTATGAAAAGTTTTCAGAACTTTGGGTTATATTGTACTACATACTGGAGTGGTGCATCAAAACTACCGTCTGGTACACTGTACTGTACAAACTGCCAGCATGCAGTTTACCTGTGTAAGATCTGTCTTGTGTTAATGGCACGCTACTGTCTGGTACGGATATATACGTCCTGTATATATGTCCAAAACTAATCGCATAACCCCTTGCTAATTGCACCAATACAGTTTTGAAATCATTCACAGTGCACAGCAAACATTATAACCCTATTATCAGTTCGCTATTTGCCACAGGACAGGTAAATTCCTCTTCAAATTGTACTGTACATGTTGATCATCTAAGAAGAACCCAGAAGTGTTCCTGAGTTCACTGCATTGGTTGAAATTCTCTTTGCAAAGGAACACATGGGGTAATTTCTTTAAGATTTCAATATTCCAATGGTCCCCTCTTTTTCAAAAAAAGCAGGATTTTTGACCTCAGACGTTTCGCAGGGTTTATTTGACTATAACTTGGAATCAAATAGTTACTCAGAAAATGAGGGAGAGCTGGATTTTCAAGTGGACTTTGTGATTTAGAAATAAAAAACCTGTACAAATAAGATAAAGACACTGTCTTTGGTATGTATTTGTTTCATTAAAGGAGAAAAATCATGTGATGGCATGTTTTTGTGTTAAATACCGTATTTCCAGTATATTGTTTTTCTTGTGTTAAGTTGAACTTAAGAAAGAAAGAAAAAAAAAACATTTTTGCGGGACTTAATTCTTCAATGGGATTGCGATATTTTCATTCCACAGTTAACTGGTTAAAAGAACGTAAGTTCCGTACTACTATAAGTGCGTGCTGCAAACACAAACTGTACAGCAAAGCATGCCTTCAGGGCTACTATGCAGTAGGCTTCCATATATGCATGCTTTCTAATATTATTGCCAGATGATAAGAGCTCTAGCAAACATCACACTTTCAGACATTTATCAAAGTATAACCCATGGTAAAATGACTGTGGGCAGACTTCAGGAAGCACTGCACTTACTTACAGTACTCTGTTTCACTTACAATTGAACATTGATTTGTCAATGGTTTGAACTTTGAAGAATGTACACACCAGTCACGGAGTTCATGATAGAACATTTATATACATTCCAATTTCACTTCAAAATGACAAAGATGCATTTCAATCGAATGAAAGTAAACATCAGAGCTGGTAACCAACATTATCACATCACTAGCGGAAAGAAACACCAGGTTGTAAATTATACACCCTATCCCTGTCAAGAAATTAACACATAGGAGTTGATGAAGATTGAGCGTAACTAACACAATAACTGTAGTACATTCTAGGTGCTATGCACTTAATTTCCTTCAGAAATAAACTCTACAGTAGGACTTCCGGTCAATCAGCAGCCTTTCTCTAGCTACTGTATTACTCGGGTCTGCATTTCATGCACTACACTCTTCAGTGTCAGCGCCAACTCTGCCCGATATAGCGGGGGCAAAATGGTTACCTTAGGATGACGGAATACATGAAAAAAAATCAACATTGGCGTACACTTTGTAAGAACTATCCTTATTACTGTACGGTACATTTTGTACTACAAACTATGTCCTGCTGCAATAAAATGCTTGGCTGAGGAATGCTTTTACTTCATTCACATTATAGCGTCTATCAGTATCACAAAATATCAATATTTCCTGTCAAGTAGGAGAGAATGTAAAGATGCTTCATGTGTAACACACTTGTAATCATTGTACAGTATGTGGTTATCTTATGTTACAGTTTATTATGAGGTATAACATACTGCAACACAACTTTCACTGGCATGAATGAATGATGATACTGTACTTCAGTGTAACTTCAGCATCACACAATTGTGCACGTTGATTAGGAACCAAGTTAACAAGAAACCACCTCAAAAATACTTGCTGAGTGATGGTGATCAAGCAGGCTGTTTGTGACATAGAAACTTCTAATCGAATGTCACAAACGATTGTAAAAGAGAGTTACACTTATAGCAGACAAGATGGTGCCATTATCAACTTTGTAGTAATCAGTTACTACAGTAATACTGTTTAAAACTTAAAATTTACTGTATAGGCTTTAATTGCCTTAGGCCTACGTAAATTATCAAATGAAAGATATGTTATGGACTATAACTTTTGACCTCAAAGTAGGTATACAGGCTTAATCCTTTACTTCTAACATCATAACATGCCTATCTCTCAGAGAGTCGGCAAGAGTCAAGACTAAAGTCTTAGTCCTGCTGTAGCTGTACTTAGCCCTGTCATTGTCAAGGCCCAATTTACATCTTAAACTTAAAGGGAATGCACAGTCACCCAAACTAAAAAGTATCAGCTAACTCTTACAAATCTCCTCCTTTACACAGTATAATGATCATTCATGACATTCCAAATGAATGCATATTCCTGGTAGGCCTAAAAAAATAGATTGCACAAATTTAGCCAATCCAGTAACAAAAACATCTTCACATAATTCAAAAGGGCTATACATGAATTAGGATAGACTAGGCCCATGGTAATCACTCATACCAACTGAGGTGACTGCATGTTCCCTTTAAGTTACTTCCAAGTTACAACTTACAATAGGCTGTACTGTCTGTAGTGTACAGTAGGCTAGGTGGTCCAGGGCCTCCAGGCAGCCTTAACTATAGCCAGTCTTTGGGCGTTCAGAAAACCGTTGAGAGAGGAATCTGCTCTTACTGATGTCAAATGCCGTTGATCTTAGTTTTACTGTATGATCCTAACAACTAACTACATTCCATCATACAATACATAATTTCATGTCACGCCTGTGAAATTTTCATTGGCTTATTTCTATTTCCATCAGTGAAACTGATAGTGATAGTCACTATAATAATCACCACATATTCTAACTTCTTCAGCTAGCTTACTGCGGAAGAATAGGCCTACCAGTACCACGACTTTGGGTACGACTACGAACGATTTCAACACGTGAAACTTTTTGAAACTCTGGCTAACTTACCGGTGGCTGGAATTAACGTTATATCCAACACGTCTCTCCACTGCAAAGATCCAAAGCAAATGCTAACTTATACAAGCAAATTTACATTAACCGGGATCCTAAACATAAATTGGACAAAATTAAGTTGGTCCTATCCTGCGAGCTGGAGATGACTCCCGTCAGTGAAAACTAAATTGAAGTATGTACAACTACAAGTAACTAGCAACAGCGAGAAGTGCACCCGACAGGGCTCACGATGTTGTGATAGCACACACGAAGTGCTTACTATATAGCGTCTCTACGTCCAATATTTAGGTAATTGATGGTATGCAATGACACATGTATCCGTGATACACTTTCATAAGTACAGGAATGGAACTTTGGAGCTACGGAAGCTTACATCTTGATAGAGTCAATTTCACTTCGCGCTAGATCGATGTTGATTCTCCACCCGCAAGAGAGCGAGCAAAGTAATAAATCGTAATAAAAACACCGAGAGTCCTAATTTATGTCTCTGTAGAACAAGAAGTTCTCATCAAGTAATAAATTGACAGACCTTTTCAGTTATCACTGTTCTCTCAGTGCATCCGTACACAAGTATCTCGCTCGTCAGACAGCTGTTTGGAGGGTAGGATGACGTCATTTATTACCCGACACCGCAAGAATGTTTACATGCGTTTCAGAGTCGCGGGAGCCTGCAGCCGTGCGGTGAATTGGTTCTGTTTTCTTTCAACAACCTAGGATTAACGGTGCATAGCACAATGGCTCAAACAACAATCCGGTGACTTTCATCAAGATTTAGACTGGAGCATGCGGTCAGTAAATGGTAGTTGAGTGGATTTTGCCAACGAAAATCCTGGAAAACACCAAATACATAAGTTGCTCCAATTCGCTGGTCTTTTTTTGTAAATGAAAGTATGAGATTACGGAATTAACATTTTGCCTACGCCCACAGTCAGAGCAAGGGATAATTAAGGTCATCATGTAAACACTGGATAAAAGCTAAGCTTCTGCTTTGATCTCCTAACAGCTGGTGGAGGTCAGGATAGCTCGGGTGTTAATTCCTGTGCAATACCTCCAAGTATTAAATAATGCAATTTGACCAAGTATTCCCTTCCCTCATGAAGCATTGACGGTTATCTTTCTCGTCTTTTTTCTTCTCCATTTTTTTTTTTTTTTTTTTTGTCCAACAGTGACAACTCATCTAGCTCCCGAGCATATTGAATGCACAGTAAAATGCGTGGTTTGATTAGCTAAAGTGGAGCAACCTCCTCGAGGAACTTTTGTAAACTAAAGGAATAATCAGTTTGAAATTTGATCATGCGTCACAAGAGTCAAGCCAAATCAGACGGTATTTTTGGCTTCGATGGCTATCGCAACATTCATTTGCATTAACGAAGGTACCGAGTGTGTCAGGTTGTGTGTATGAAACCTGCTTTTTAAGCACGATATCTCAGCAAGGGAAGCTTGGACACATCATATCAATTGAAGCTTACAGTTTCGATTTTTGGAATTATACGCAACACGCCATGTGCTTATTTCACCTTTTCGTATGCGCGAAGTCCCTTCAGAATACCTGCTTTACGTTTTCACACGTGTCTATCACACAAATGTATATACAGTGTATTAATGTGTAGATTCACTGAAAGGTGAACAGCTGCACATGCTACTTTATTGTTTTCGTCAAGTGCCAACCCACCATTTGAGCTGCTTACATGTAACATAACATAACAAGTTTAAGGGCAAAGGAGGGCAAAAGCCCATAAGATGTTCTTCAGTATCCATTGTTCAACACTGAAATTTGACACAAGTGAAACATTTTGATTGGATGTATTGTAGCTTGATGCAGAGGAATTCACCCTATATGAACTTTGCTTGAAGTTAACACATTTGGGGATGGGGAATAACGATCACTTCTACAAACTATTACAGGCCTAGTGTTTCTTTTCAAGGATGCCAACATTACAAAGGAATTACTAAGAAATTACAAAGGATGTAGGGGCATCAGTCGTCAGAACCTTTAACAGAAAGCCCCCAAAGCCCTCCTCCTCCCCTCACTCAGCTGAAGTGACCTGTATGGCAAATACATGTATATGTCCAATCCCTGTTTATGTTCATGATTTTGCATTTAACTTTCTAAGTCCAGGACACTTAATTTTTCACCCAGAAAATGGTAAGACCTCAAAGATTCCCGGGGTTTCCCCCCCCCCCCCGGGACATCACCTTGGATTTGCCCATGGACTCCGTGGTGGTCATAAGTTCTCATTTTGTCAACTAAGAGGAGAGGAATAGCTAGAACGATTAAAATACTTTGGTGTAATGAGGCACTTTGAACAAAAATATAAATATCCTGAGATTCATTTTTTCATCCATAGTTTCCATATGTATATATATATCAAATGGTCTGCGTAGCACAAAACTTGAAATTAAGAAAACACAGGATACCACTGCTTTAAAAGTAACCATATTTAGTGGCAAAAACACTCCAAAAATACGACACGTTTCGGAAGCACAGCTTGCATCATCAGGTACAACAAGAAGGAATGGTAATACAGTCTACAATACGCCAGATAGAATATAGCACTGAAAACGCTTAGTTAAATATTCTATCTGGCATATTGTAGACTGTATTACCATTCCTTCTTGTTGTACCTGATGATGCAAGCTGTGCTTGCGAAACATGTCGTATTTTTGGAGTGTTTTTTCCATTAAATATGGTTACTTTTAAAGCAGAGGTATCCTGTATATATATATATATATATATATATATATATATATATATATATATATATATATATATATATATATATATATATATATATATATATATATATATATATGCATAACAGGTCAATGACAAGAGGTTTAAAATTGCGGTCAGGTCATCACATATCTAGCAAGCGTTATTAAAAACTGTGTTCATGTCAGCAGACCACACACGCTGTGGGTTCTGCATGCATTTTGCATTCCTTTTTGTTTTGTTTCTGCGTTTCTGTTTTTAATATATTAATAAGTCAACAAATTGACATAAAATATTGATGTGCATGGGATACAATGAATGCCAGCTAATTTGAGCAAATTGGCAAATTACGTTCCCGGGGTTACTATCTGTCGTAGATAAGATGATGAAGGTGTGTTTTTAATAAGTTAATATCGAATAATTTGCGTGCTGGTAGATATTAAACTCACTCAGTATAAATTTGCTTGGATAATGAGTATTTCGTAGCATCAATGAATGGCATAGTCCAATGAGTCTCATGGAGGTAGCCTAAAGGCCCTGTTATGAAATAACCGTTATGGATGAAGTTTTTGTCCATATATGTTATAAGGCTAAGATCAAAACGATGAATCAAAATGATGATAATGTCTTACATTTTTTTATTGGAGAAAAATCAAGTCAGATACATCATCGTCATCGTCATTACCATTGGTATTATCATTATCATTACCAATGGTATTATCATCACCATCATTATCACCGCCATCATTACCATTGGTGTCATCTTTTTTATGACGCTGTGGTCGTTACCCTTGGCATCATCGTCATACCGTTGTATGATCATCGTTATCGCCGCCATCATTACTATTGTCATCATCATCATCATTGATGACACTGTCGTCATTACTATTGGTATCATTGTCGTTGTATGACCATCGTTGTCATTACCATTGGTATCACTATCATACCATAGATAGGTTATTATCATCATTATACTATTGGTATCATCATCATTTTTGCCATGTTATGGTCATAACCTTCATCACCAACACCAACCATCATCAACTTTATGACATTCATAGTCATTACATTCCATGATCACTATCATCGCCATCACTTTGCCGAGAAAATTCAATACACATAGTTCATCCGTCTTTACTTTCATTAGTTTTCTCACAACTGTTATTGGTGACGGTTTGTAGTAGTCGTGTGATGAGCAGAATACCTGAAGATAATTTCCAATGAATGCCTTTATTTAATAAAGTACAACCAGAGTAACTCCCACCAGTAATACAATAAGATCGGCAAACATAAAAATAGACAGTGATGAGACCGATAACATCAAAGTATTGCCACTACTTCGATAAGTGACGATACTTGACAAAAATTTCCAGGCTAAAGGACATAAAGAAATAATAAGTCCTGCAGCACCGAATGAGTTATAAACAAACGTAATGTTACCATTACACCACATTAAACACGTGATCACACTTTTCTTTCTTTTATTTTTGTTTGGCTGACTCTAGGGCTGGTTTCAAAGTTTAATGAGTCCATGGTAACGTCACCAGCTCACGCGATCCCATGTATCTATGGTGTAAAAATAATTTCCTTTCAGGAAGCTTATTCTTTTTATATCAAATAAAAATAATAATCAGATTTATCATATGTGCATCAGAGAAATTATTGTAAATGGAAATTGACAAAACGACCTCCTCCTAATTAGTTTTTAAGTTTCTTTAAACAAATTTAGTATTTAAGTGCGGTATCAGTCATATACTATACCAGGCACGTTCACCCATGAACTGTTTCCTCCACTACCATGTTGATCACTACAGACATTTGAAGGACAGTGTAGCTATCTATGAATGGAGATGAAAGATTTTCTCAGCAAAGTAATTGCTGTATACCACAAATGAGGAAATTAATTTTCGCATTTAATCGTCCTAAACACCTTAGTTTTAGCAGAATGCCACTCCCTTTTATTATTTAGTCTATTTTCACAGCTGACTTGACGTTAGGAATTATCCATCTATTCCCTTTAACCCTCACCCGTCCACTCCCGACTTCCAAATTGACCATTTCAAATAATGAATATTTTTTTCCTTTTTTTTTTTTTTATCGATATCATTATCAGTATTAAAATAGTGACTGGGCAGAATCTATGTTCACTAAATGTTCTTCTATCCTGAAGAAGTTGCACTGATGATCGCCTTCAGTTCTTACTCTTTAGTTGTGCCCTGTAATTCTTATCTAATAAATTTTCCACGGCACCTTTGCAATTATCTTCCCTTTCCGTTGATATTCTATGTATTGCCTCCGACAGACAACTTTCATTTCCGTGTATATTTATACACGCACATTTTACAAGTGAGTTTCCTATTGCGCTAACTTTGAAAATAGAGGACGCTATAACTAAACACAATAAATTTTTCATTCTCTGTTCAGTTATGTGTCAAAAAAGTAATCTTAACATGGGTCGTCATTTGCATTTTATTTGCAATCGTTTAAAACAGAGGAATGACGATCGCTTAAGGCACTAAAGGATATTCAAACCATTTTGTTTATCCTTCTTCAAAAATATATAGTGAATGTAAAACGGGGGGGGGGGGGGCAAACATGGATTCTTCGTCAGTGTTGCAGGGAAGAAAAAGTAGGGTGAAAAGACCACCTTTAACAAAATCTGAAATCAAACTCTGCACTCATCTTCTAGATATTTTAATACGAAAATTGTCTCAACATTTTTGTTCGCCCTACAAAATTCAGACTGTCCAGAAAGCATATCAGTCAATCACCGTTACTTCAAATACAAAAAAACAGACCGATTGGGAATGGATATGAATAGTCATCTATGCAAAAATAAAGGGCTTAAAACAATGCTTTTCGTAGTGGCTATGACATGATTCCGCGGAAGTTTGCTTTCACTGACAAATTTTTAACTCATATTCCATTACGAACGTTCGTACCCAGCAAACTTCATTTTGGAGCAAGGAGAGTGTTTTTCATCTAGGATATGGTTCAAATAAGAAAGATGACGTGAAGCATCTATCGATACTATATGATTCTAAGCTTTGACATGAACAAGCCTGGTTATGAGAGCCCTACACTTCAGGAGGTCTCGAGAATACAGAAAGAAGTGCACGCTTATATAATTTTCAACCCAAAGTTCCAGCCTTGACAAAATGACGACTAACGTTAACTAAACATTGGTTTATTGTATGGATGATGTAGCCTGGAATATCTTGCGAAATGTCAATACGTTGAATATTTTATAGCACGTGTTCGACGGACGACAGATGGTTTCTGTGGAAATTTGCCTTTCTGTCTTTTCATTCTCAAAGGAACCACAATCACTGTTTGTCATAGTTGGTATAGTGAGCGTGGCAGTTTTGCTGTGGTGGGTAGAACCAAGGTGGGACGGGGAAGGGGGAGGGGTTGGTGGTTAGGGGTGATAGGCGACTGGTGAGCTACCATTTGCATCAAGACTTCATGGCCATCTGTCTTAAACGATCTGTCTAACACGATTGTGGTTTGTTCAATGTTGCTGTACAAGAATTGTTTCCCCATATCGTTGTTAGCTAAATGTACATGAATTAGCATGTCCTGACCGTCTTGGGTTACACAGTATGTGTTTCTATTTCGTGCGGATGAATAACATTAATGTGCTGATATGTTCTTCCTGTCAATAAATTGGAAACAGATATAGTCCAACGTTAATTACTCGGAAATGTAAACATATTCGATAACCAGAGAATCTGTCAGTGTGGATCATAGCAGTATGTCGATGAGATAAATTACAAAGGAATTCTCTTGCAGCAGGAAGAACTTCATCACTGGCAGTACTGATACGGATACCGTTCGGCGAGTGACTGGAGCAGGGGTGGGTAAGGGCATTTTCTATTGACACCAGCCAACCCCCGTTCCCCGTCCTAAAGAAATTTAATTTGATAAACAACTGAGCTTTACAACAGGGGTAGTCCTCGTGTACAATACTTTTATATACACAAGACGTAACTACGGACCATAAGAAAATGCAAGTGCCAGTATATATTAGGAGTACACTGAACTTCTCTTAGGAGAAAATTCCCATTGAGTCCAAATTCCCATTGAGTCCCTTAAGATTTTTAATGGGACTCTTATGGAATATTCCACATTACATTCTGAATCAATAGGATGATGGATTTTCCTGTTGATTTATGTTGTGACTGTCCAAATTCCATATTGAGCTCTATTTAATTTAACAGGAATTTACGGGAATTCAGTGGAAACTCAATGGAAATTGACGGGATCCAATTAAAGTGCATTCAAATGTATTCAAAGTCACTTAACGAAAATTCAGAGTCATTATCCATTATCTTATCACCGCCCTCTCTGTTAATCGTACCAAAATCAAGTCCTCGCTCGACACCCTGGGCTTCTTCTCTTGGAAGGAGGCCTCTGCCCTGGCACGGGAGGTAGGGTGTTCCCTGGGTTAGAGGCCCTTAGTCGTCGGGGTTTGGCGTGCGTGCGTTCCCCTTTACTCCCGTCCAGGGCACGGGGCCCCTTATCCCCGTTCCCACTTCTGTCTTCTGTCCTCTCTCTCTCGTCCCTGGTCTCTATCCTCTCATTTCTCTTTCCATACCATTCTCAGCTCTCTGGCTCACACATCGAAATGGCTCTCTTTTCTGTCCCTTGTCCCCCTTTTCCACCCCATTTCTGATACGTCAATTTTTGTTATCTTCACCAAAATTGCTGCAGGAGCTGGGCTCGACGCAGCTCGATCAGCTTTGTTCTCCCCCCCCCCCCCCCCCCGAGTCAGAGGGACGTACAAGCTCTTCGATGGCTAGATTCTTGTATAGGAGGGTGGTCACCGAGGGTACATACCGAGTCAGTGAAGAATTCCAACGTTGTTACTATTGAACGTTAATCAGGCTCCCGTTTACGCATAACCACTGTATACTCATCTGAGTGGTAAACCTTTAGTTGAAGAAGACGTCCGATCGGGATTCCCATGATCAGCTAAATTATTGCGAGAAACGCAACTGGACAATGGACTGATTGGCCAAATAGGTCATGACCCTCGTTTTTTAACCCACTTTGCTAGGCAAAGGAAATCGCCACCAAAACAGAGTGCAATGCGTGGTTAAACTTATTATGATACCTTTTTTCAGGCAGGCATCTGACTTACAGCAGTGGTCGCTTCCATTATGATAAACAAACAGGAGACAAGAGGAAATATCTGTCCAAAACTTAACTTTTGTGTTTCACACAGTCGAAGTAGAGATCTTTGTAACTTGCCGGCAGCTGACAGATGAATATGATCTTGCCGATAGGCCTATATAATCATATCCCAGCAACGAAGGGTCCAGGAGGAGGAGTGGGGTGCATTATTCATCTACTAAGGGCAACTGAGAAAGAATATAAAAATGGGGTGACAAAATAAAAACAAAATCATGTCTACACATATTGCGAGAAATTTTCGGTATACTGAGTATAGTGAGGCATATATGATCACCGAACGGTTTCAAGTATGGAACAACAAGTTGTTCGAAAATGAGAAAAAAGGTTGAATACATTCCCACAGACAAATGGACAAACAACCTCAGTCAGTAGAAGCACTATAACATGAATCTCAACCATGAACCCAGCCCTTGTCGCGATCGCTGATTGGATAGAATCTTGTTAGTTTAGTATAAAAAAAAAGGATCAGGAGGAACAATTAAGTCCCCATCAAGGACCCAGGAAAAAGAAGTTACAAAAATCTAACACGGTCACAAAGCCTAAAGTACTTGTCCAGTGCATTCTTAAACCCATTTACACTTCTTGCCATCACTACATCCTCAGGCAACCCATTCCACTCATTCACTACCCTCTGAGAAAAGAACGTAACGACGAAGATTGATCCTACTTTGAACCTTCTGGATTTTAAGACAATGACCTCTTTTAATTTTACTATTTGCAAACTTGAAAAAAATCAGAAAATGATAAATTATCAAAACTATAAACAATCTTGTAGATTTTTATCAAATCCCCACGTAATCTTCTCAGCTCACAAGTGAAGTGAGATTTAAGAGGTGTAACCTGCTGTTATAGGCCGGGGACACCCTTGAAAGCCCTATATCTAGTTGCCCTGCGCTGTACTTTCTTAAGTAACTCCTTATCATTAGAAAAATATGGGTTCCAAGCTTGAACAGCATACTCTAAATGAGGTCTAACCAACTGCTTTATAGAGTCTAACAACAATGTCTGCTTAACGAAACTAAAATTTCTCTTAATCATACCTAAAATCCTATTTGCTCTTTTAGCTGCTTCAACACACTGCTTAGCTGGCTGTAAAGAAGAATCTAAGTGAACACTTAAGTCCCTTTCAATAGAAACCTCTTGCAGTGACTGTCCATTTAAAGTGTACGAATACCTAGGATTATTATTGCCAATATGCACATTTCCTTGCATTTATAAATAGTGAACAACATTTGCCACTCCTGAGACCAAGTGAGTGAAAATCCTGTCTAAATCCTTCTGAAAACTTTTTGAATCACCTTCAGAGGAGACCTCAGAATACAGTTTGGTGTCATCAGCAAACATCTTGTCTCTACACACAATATCAGCATCAATGTCATTAATGAAAGCAATAAACAGGAGAGGACCCAACACAGCTTCCTGGGGGACCCCACTAGTAACCTCCTGCCAAGAAGAAGGGCAACCATTTAAAACCACCCTCTGTTTCCTAATCCATAGCCAATTCTAAATTGTTCGTTATTAAAATTACATTCTATTAGTACGAACGTTTTCACAGGAGTCAAAAGAGTGGCGATGTATTGTAACAAATTCGTGGAGTTTTGCCTTTCATTTTTGCACTACAACGACATTGTTCATATGATTCTGTCAGTAAGTTCCCAACTTTTCTGTAAGTTTGATCAACATCATCATTCCTTTCAGTCAGGTTACCAATAATCTTTAACAATCCGGCAGCTAGTCTACTGACTGGAACGCATTGCGTGCGAAGATAAAGTACCTGATCATTCAAAGATAAAGTGAGAGGATCGCTGCTCATTTCTTGAATCTCAGTCAAACACTTTAAATTTTGTGTGATTAAATTGTCCCATATTGTTGGAGCTTCCAGGGACTTTTCCCTTGCACAACGTGGCTACCGGTGCTCTGCCCACGGACCGCCGGACACTGCCCTTAGCATCCTTGTGAACCACCTCGATAATGAAAGCGCTCCGGGCTCGTATTGCACCTTCTGTGCACTCCTTAGAGAAATTTGCTGGGTCCTCCTTTGCATCACATCACCCTACAAGTATCGGGGTCCCCAACACTGCGGAATTCTGTAATCTATCAAATATGAGGTGAAATGTAACCAGGTGGCCTCACGTGCCAAATTTACGTTTTTCGTGTGAGAGGAAATTCTCAACCAGCCGTTGTGAAAACTCCACAGGGTTTTTGTGGAAAACTTGCAGGAAACATGTTTAGTTATAAATAAATGCACTCAGAAAGTAGACCCCGAATGTAGGAAATTCATTTTCTAGGCACTTCCTGGGTTTCACCCACGCTGTAACCTCAGTCAGTCATAGATACGTTTCGAATCCCACCGACATTATAGTTGCGTTCAGGTCATAGTGCTAGTGGGAGGTAATTTATGGTGATGACACCGCATTTGCACAGCGGCAGTTGAGCGTCAAAATGGCTTGCAAAGATCATGTCCGTTCGTTTCCAGTAGATCTCTTCCCGAACTCTACGATATCAATTGCATTGTTTGATGGAATTAAGAATCACAGTGAATTGAAGAAGCAACTCATTTCTGGAAAAATAGACGCAGCTCTTGTCTCTGCAAAGATGGTAAACATGTTCAGTCAACGTTCGTCTCAGAAAAGTGTATATCTGCGTTAGAACTGTTTGCCTAACGTTAGGTCAACATAAGCCTAATGTTATAAGACACGGTGGGCAGATGGGGGATTAGCAATAGGCCTATTAAGTTAGTAATAGCATGGATGTATAAACCTTAAAGCATCTAACGTCAAAACTTTGGAATTTCTAGCTGCTGGAAATTCAAAATCACTACAAATCTAATTATCAGGTTTTCGCCAGTCTAAAATTCAATTTTACTAGTAATTTGATCCAATATGCTATGGATTGTACCTGGAAATCTGCTATTTTAATCAACATTCCAGACTTGTAAAGTTTGGCCTGTGCAGGGAATGTCCTGCTTTCCAGTCCACGCACTTCTGCAGTTTTTAGTGAAATCTGCGTACTTTTTCAAGTTGTTCCCCGCGTGCAGCGCAAAGCAGCGCAAATTATTCCTAGATTAATACATTTCATCGAGAACATAATAAAACTAGTAAAATAAAACTAGTCTGACCACATTTCTAACCTGTAGGAAAGAGCACAGGACTGACTTATGATGTTTTACCAAAGATTAAACGGACATCATTAAAAGAGTAAGTAACATGCTTTTTGGGGTTGCGACTTGTGAGTTTGTGCATACTTTGCTTCGTTATTTTTTCGCAGCATGTAGTAATTCATGCAAAATTAATCTGAAATGATGGTATTCCGGGTTTTTCCCGTGCAATTTTCCCATTGCGTTTTTGCGTTCCCAGCCCACAAAAAAAGTTTACACTCTGGTCAACATTTACTTGAGTTCACGATACAATGTAAACCTGCCAAACTTCGTGCACCTCACTAACCTTAGCGTGACAACCATTACATGAGGAGAGTCCTTTTAACAAATCCTGTGCCTCAACCTACAGCAAAACCTGTGAACAAGCTAGCAACAAAAATGGTCAGGAAAATTTCCATTGAAGAGTCAAAATCATGATTTGCAAATTTGTAACATTCTGCGAAAACTGCGAATAGGATGCTCCAGGCCTAGCCTACCTCTCCCCTATGCAAATGTAGTACTGTAAAGTTGACTAAACAGGTAAGGGCCACTAAATAAACAGTGTCTCAGCTTGCTTTTCAGTCATTTAAAGGCATTGTAGTAAAAAATTTGTCCAGCTATTAGGTCATTGCATTTTAGGGCTTATTTTTTTAGGGGTGCACGAAGTTTGGCAGTTTTTTTAAGTTTTTCCTTTTGGGTTATTTGTACAAACAACAGACAGGTGACATTGGTATTTGCAGAGACAACATATGTCATTCAGCCGAACAAGCCAATAATTTTCATGATGGTAATGCTATGGTTTTCTTACAGAATCCTACACCCCTTGCTTCTGTAAGATAACCAACTCAATTACTCCAAAATTTCAGATGCAATTACATCTACCTCACTTGGCCCTCTAGGCTAAATTTTGTAAAGATTTGTTCAGTAACAGAGAAAATATCAGGAAAACTCTAACGAGTCATCTCCCCTGATGTTAGTCACACTCTTTTTGGTCTATCAAAACTAAGAAACAACGGCCTTTTTACTTATCTTTTCTCAAATCTTAACTAGGAAATTGAAATTGGCCTAGCCACTTAGTACATGAACTGATGTTAGTGTTGGATACTTGTTTCTGATTTTGCAGGGGTGAGGAATTCTTTGAGATTTCCTATATTACTAACATAGCCACAAGCAGCTTAGACCTGGATGGGATGGCTCAAAAATTTGGCATCAGTACTTTAATGCCGTGTCAGTACCATCGCAGTACTGCTTGTAGAACTGGTAGGCAACTTTTCACTTGTTCAAAGCTATGTACAGGTAACAAACAATGAGAACAGAACAATACTCCAGACTGGTTTTACTGGGATTCTCCCAGTTTTCGTCCAGATTGGGCTCCTTCGTGGTTCCATATTCTATTCCCCTGATTTGTCAATGTACCATTTGCAACATTTCTTAATAGCCAAAATGGTTAGCACAATATTCATTTGAGCAACTGGCCATAATTGATATAGTGTGGGCAAATTGCAAATTGTCTTTTTACGCTTTTTCTCATTGCACAGGCC
The DNA here is from genome assembly GCA_021234535.1 of Stichopus chloronotus. NCBI lineage: Eukaryota > Metazoa > Echinodermata > Holothuroidea > Aspidochirotida > Stichopodidae > Stichopus > Stichopus chloronotus. Next base: position 27,184,374 of record CM037830.1, read on the forward strand.
CACTGCATAATAATTTTGTCAAAAAACACCAACCTCCCTATTTTTCACGAACCTGCTAATATTTTGGACCCTGAAAAATGTATTTAAGTCTCTATATTTTTGGGTCAGACACGTTTGCCACGTCTGGTACTGTGCTTCATACAGTCATAGTAATGTAGTGACAAAATTCCTGAGGAAAATGGGAAGGAAAGGTAGTACACCACTTTGGTGGTAATTCAATGTGGAAGTACAGTAGCAAGAAAGAGGGAAAACAGAGCATGGAAAACCAATAACCAAACTGGTAGCTATCATGATCATGTGAGGTACAAAAAAGGCCTTGACTATGCTGCTAGAATTGTTAGGTTGGCCAGGCTTAATTTTAAAAGTAAGTTGGCCCAGAATGTGGCAGTTGATCGAATGGCTTTCTACAGGTATGTTCGTTGTAGAGTCAAGATACAGCGGGTGCTTTGATCGATGAAAATGTTGTCCAATTGAGGAGGACAATGTTAATGCTAGACTGCTAAATGAGTACTTTTTGTTGGTTTTTACCATGGAAGATGTCAACAATTTCCCAGTTGTCACTGGTTTCTGTGGTCTAAGAAGTACTCATGCAACATCGGATTTAGATGTTTCTCAGGTGGTGGTTTTCTGGAAGTTGCAGAACCTACTGTTTTATGGAATCTCAAAAGTTTCCAAGCCTTTTTTTTTTTTTTTTATTTTTAGCAAGAGTTTGCAGTGTAATCAGATTCTTGTTTATTGGAAGCTAGCAAATGTGACCCCTCTGTATAGAAAGGTTCCTAAGGACCAACCCAGTAGTTATATACTGGTCAGCTTTACTTAGTGAAGTGGTGGAATCAATAATGACGGAAAACATTTTCAGGCACCCAACCAACTATGAAGTGTGATCAAAGTGCTTAGGCCCAAACTTTTTACTCAAAGCAAACACTAATTCTAAAAGGGTTAATTAATGCACCTGTGGATATGAACCAAGACGCCAGTCGGTGCAGTTCATGATTCAGGTCTTATATTCCCACTTCAACAAATTTGATTTTTATCGCCCATCCATCGGGCCAACTGTTCCCAAAATCTACTTGTTTTCATGAATGGTACTTGTCTACTTTTAGTCATCTAGTGGTAGCTGTTGCAGTCATATGGGCATTTAAAGTCTCTGGGTTACTTTCCCCGCTCACTACCATATTGAGCAGTGCACTTGTTGAAGTAATTTTTTACTTGCCCCAGACCGTCAGGCAGGGGATTTGTCAAATGGCATTGCTCAGTAGCAACTACTATTTCTCTGTGGAGCTTTGAGATAATTTTTCCTTTGAAATGCTGGGAAAAACTCACCACTTGTAGCTTCTTGTAGCAGTTTGTGCAATCTACATTTCGCTGCACACCCAAACTTTGGATGCAGTTGTTCTGAAATAGTTCGTGTTGCGAAGATCAAACAGGCACAAAACAAGGGTATATGGTCAAATTACAAACTGGGATTTAATGATGGTTGCTAATACCATTAATATATTGTGTTTGGACCATTCTTTTGTTTTCTTTTGACAGGTGTGTGACATATTCCAAGTTCTTGCAGCAGCAACCAAAGCGATTAATGCTAAAGCCAACAGCAAACTGAAAACAAGAAGTATTAACTCGGAAATACTCTTCAACATGTCCCCATCCAACAATGTAAGTTTCGATGTTCATGCAAAAATCTTACGTGTTGCTGTGAACATCTGCATTCTTGAATGGACTTTTTGTCCATTGCAGAGCAGTAGATTGTTTTGCATATACAAGATGCAGTTTTCTCTACTGATTCCCTAGAGTGGGGGGGGGGCAGCTTTGCAGCCTCTGCTGTATCACAAGTCATGCCAGTCCAAAGAAAATTATTCTTTTCCTCGATGTGAGAATGTGGAGAAAGTATTGTTATCCTACATTTGCAGTTGATTTCAACAGTATAACCTTCGCTTTTCAGTTGTGTATACATATGTAGTTGATGGTGCATGGACTGCCTTTTTTCTTCATGTCAAAGATTACAGAATCCTTGAAGATATTTGGGGTGTCACCTTCAGACAGTGCTGTTCTAGCCGTGACCATCAACGACTTCGATGGCTTGAAGATTCAAAATGCAGCTCATCACCTGGATGCTGAGATGAAACCTTTGGAATCACTGAAGAGATACACAGATGAAGAGGGAATGAAGAAGGTCCTCTTTAAAATTATTCTTTCAGTAATACTTTTAATTTTGGGACAGCCCAGAGTTCCACTCTTTGTAACATAGGACGAAATAATTGAGCTTGTGACCCATGGCCACCCAGTTTCCATTCAGTTTCTTGTAAGCTTTGCAAATAAGTAAAAATTGATAATTCCTCTTGGTTGTACGTGAAAAGAATTGTGGTGTTAATGCATATTTAGCATCTGCTGTGGCTGTGGGTTGATTGCCAAGCAAGTTACACATCGATTAGCCAGAAGTTCTGTTCAAATTGTTCACACTGTTTTGTCCCATTTTATACTTACTTACAATAATCTACAACAAATTTTATTCAGCATCAGAGACACTGCAATAGCGACATCTTATTCTGGCTTTGAAGTGGAGTTCTGTTTCTTTGGACAATGTATTTCAGATACGGGAAAAGTCTTGCAAGATTGTTATTTTGAATTAATACCCTTGATTGGTAGAAACTTTGTCAATTTTTTCTTTCAAATTCTGTAATTCACTTTGTGTTTGTCTGAATGATATTTCAAACTTTTCTTCAGGTATATAAAATTCAGGAGTCTGAGCTAATGAAAAGCAGCTTACTGGATTCTGTTGTGACCAGGATTGCAGTGAAGGAATTTGCTACTTGAGCCAGACAGAATGCCTGCTTGGATGCACTGATCAGCATGATAGTGATGAAGGGGGTAGAAGGTCTGAGGAGGAAGAGGAACTAATCTCTCTTGTTAGGAGGAAGGAGGATGCAAACAACAGTTCCGAAAGATGTCCTCTGTATCATCATCAAGAACGAAATCAGTGGATTAACTTTTTGGGAATGGATAGAAAGTGGAAATCACTGATCTTCAAAGCACGACAGAATTTGTGGACAATGACATACTATGGACGAGGAGAAAAATTATCTTTTGTTGTCGTAGTGTTACTTTATTTTCTGCTGTACAGGGAGAAGATAACCTTTTGCAATTTCATTTCGCTCAAACGACAGTGGATATTCAGACTGTCACACTCCTGTTTAAGAAAGGGATAGTTTTGGTTCCTTTTCAAGGGGTATGTTGGGTGAAGAGAATTCCTGCAGCAATCCAAGTAGATCATTTCCCTATGATTAAAAGCAGTTTTTTTCGTACACTTGTTAATATGACCAGCAAACTTGAGCTCAAAGGGAGAAATGCATCAGTAAATGCAGTCCTGATGGAGTTATCTTGTACAATGCAAGCAAGTGAAATTCCAAGATATTGATAATATTTACTATAAACAGCTTGTTTGAAAACAGATAATGTTTACTTCTGTGGTCTATATGCTACATTTAGCGGTATAACAAAGAAGTTTATTGGACGAACTGTTAATGTAAAGTGGTCTTGTGGTCAAATCTATTACATTCAGTGACTGGACTTTTTCAATTGTCACACTAATAATTTAAGCTACCAAACTGCTGCATAAAGTAGCTGAACTGTTATTAATTGAAAGTGATAGATTACTTTTTTTTTACATACATAGAATTTTGACTAGAAGCCATTTCAAGGTTACTTGATATTTGCACAGTATGACAATGATACTATCCACTAGGATATTTACTTCATTTTGATATTTTACTCTAATTTGCCCATGATGGAGACAAACTTCAGTTTTATGTGTCATGTACTAAGTTTTATTTTAATGTTTAAAAGGAAATATAAGTTTATTTACAACCTCTAAGAAGAGGACAATTATTCTTTATTGTAAATGCACGTTTCGTGTACACAAAGTTACAGTTTTATTTTTTATTAATACAGCTTGCACAACATGAGTGTACTATTTGAGCTGTTGGTAAATTTCATTTCAACATGATACTTCATCATTATTCGAAAGCAAGAATGAAACATTTCATTCATTTCATTTACTTATTTTGTCACAACATGCAAGTCAGAGGTACAGTATAAAATGAAAACAGGATACCTGAACAAAAGAAAAGTTTAATGTGCTAGTAACCCTTGAAGTGAAGAAAAAATTGACAGATAGGGAGAAAAGCTAAAGAAGACTTATTAAAGGGAAGAAAAGAAATGCACTAATGAGACAATATTGTAGGCCAACGTGTAAATGGAAGTGAAGCTAGTATTTTTCTGCAGAGAACTATTGAAAGATTTGTAAAAGATGAAAAAGGAAACTTTTCTAATATTATTTGAAGTTCGTACCATAATATACAACAGTGGTTGTTAAAGAGAAATTTGCAAAGAGGCAGACTGAGTGACAGAGATATTATGGAGCACATCAGTATAGAAATACCTATGTTTTAATGTAATAGTTCTTGTTCTATTTTGAAAAACTTGCAATGGTCTAAGGGCGGAAATACTTGCGGTACCCTAAATTTGAATACCATAGGCAATCTTCGAATATACAAGAGAGTAATAAAGCTGAAGCAAAACAGGGTTACAAACAGCAGAATGAAGAAGAGGATACAGGCATGTTTGATGACATCAGTCATCAATGTGAGGCTGAGGCTTGAAAGCCAGCTTGTGAAAAGACCCAGGTATTTGGCACATCATGCATTATTCGATGAAGTAAAATGTTTTTGTTTTTGCACACATTACGGTAGAGGGTTTTGTGATTGCTAGCACATCAGAATAAAAGAAAAGAGACTTGACAATGTCAATCAGTTTGTTGATATGTCCTTACTAATCCATAAACATACTTAATATTAGAAAACATTACTCTTTGTGGAGTCCTGAATAAAAGGAAAGGGGGACTGAAACCAAATTTCCTTCCAATAAGTGATGTTGAAGATTGTTTTCGGACACATTCGCAAAACGGGAGATCACTCTTTGGGGTGACTATGTAAAAGCAAGTTATTTTCCAATACTTGACACCTCCTACCCATATTTATTGACACAACCTGCTATGTACAGCGTGTATTTTTCAGTCTTGAAAGATGTGTTTTTATACGTTATGTAGCCCATAATGTGTCGCATGATTTATGATTACTCTGTGCCCCCTACAGATATAGGAGAAGTGCAGTGATCTATTTGAGGTCATATTTAAACAGTAGTTTGATCTGATCAAGTTTAGATGAAGTTAGTTACAACATCCATGAGATGAGCTAACGAAGAAGTCAAAATGTGGATGTAGGTAGACTTGTGATTTTCTCAACTTACGTCATTACACTTTCTAAGAAGACATTCCCATCATATCATCCATTTTTTTCTTCCTGTCTCTGTTATTTAACAGCCTTCCTGACATTATCCTCTAATCTGCATCCTCTTGTCATTTCCTTTCTCTTCTTTGCCTCTCCCTTGCATCTCTGTACCTTTCTGTGCATACTCATTTAAGCTGGCCTTTTTCAAGCTGAGTTCCCAGAACTCTCCTCGACCTCACTCTACCACAACTCTCTAAATTTAAAGATGAAGAAATAGGCAACTTGGAGAAGGGGGAAAGAGGCAGATACTGAAGGAAGGGATACAAATAAGGAAAAGAGATCATACTAATCTCTCATGTTAAAATTTAAAACTGCAGTTTACTTGCAAGATTTTTTTAGGTTGCCCCAAAATGATGACCACTGATATGTTGACGAAACATTAACTTGGTGACGCAGACCTTTGGTATATCCATAAACAATGAAAGTTACCTGGGTATGTAGACAAACAATGCTGGAGAGATAGTTTGATATTCCTGAAATAATCACTATATTTGAATGTGTCTGATTCATCTTAATTGATCCTTATGAAGTATATAAGGGTTTCCTCTGCAGGATTTTGGACATAAACATACCAACTGATCGATATCCTATATGAGCCGATTCGCACTCCTGCAGGTCAAGCAGGAGTAAATCCAAAGACATGTCTGTGTGCAAAATATTTATTTTTCTCTTGCATCAACTAGTAGATATACAAGCTGAAGTAAATCTACTTAATTGAGGATCTTTCTCTTTCCCTTGTAAGGATGATGGACACTGATCAAGAGAGTTAGAGACAACAGTTGTAATGAAATTTGGTACCATCAAGGAAAGCATGTTGCACTTAACTTTATAATGCTGTGCTAATGAGCAAAAAGAGATATTCCTCTTAGACTTTTAAAAGAAATTATCCCCACAATAAAATGTTACTTTGCATAAAATGTGCTGTATGAAGGTAGTAAATTTGTGCCACCACACACTATACCTCTGCAATATTTCACTCAAGCTCCTGCAATATAGAATTACCCCACTTCAACCAAAACCAAGATAGCAAAGCTTATAATGCTGTTTAAGGAATGTGTGAAACTTTTTACATAAACAAGTTGAATATTTCCATTAAGGTGGCAATTTTTCAGTGTATTAAAAGACCAATTTTTTCTTTTTTCCTGTAGGTGATTCTAAATTAGCAAATTGCTGTGATTTGCCAATTAGATATAATTTCAACTCCATGTTCCCATTCAGTGATTGCAGATCACATGTGACAAATCAGATGTTCATAAGTACATTCCTAACTAGCCAATTTAGAGCTCCATATACACCCTTCAACATCCCCTTGAATCCAGTTGGTCATGTCTTATTTGAGGATAAATATTAATTGTCCCTCTCATTTGTTTCCCTTCACCTCCGTTTTTGTTAAAGATAAAACCCCATAAGCGTGAATTTCCGTGTTTTTCGTTTTTGTTTTCTCCCAAATTCGATTTTACGTTCTGGGACATGGAAAACTGGCTAAGTTCAATTTACTTGGCCTACCCTTACAATAAACTCGCCATAAAACGATGGATGATGTCACCGTAGGCTTTGTTGATCATTTGGTAGGGGCAGCATGCACACATGTTCTGGACATCAATGGAATATAAAATACTCAAAATGACATTGGATAGGAGCACACATGTTCTGGACGAAAATCAAATAATAAATAATGCTCAAAATCACCACAACGTTCAATCAACGTTCAATTACTTTTATCAGGTAATAGTTCAATTAAATAGCTCAAACGCAGACATTCATATGTGTATTTTGCCCGTCCTAGAGTTTATACACAAACGGCTTGCAATAGGAGGCAAAGCAAGTTCACAGCAAGTTTGTCCTGGAGATTTATACAAATAGGCCTAATTAGTGTGGGACTTTCCCACGTTCATTTATGCTCCGTCTCAGTGACGGCGGCTACTGGCTAGGCTATACCGGAAATGCAATTAGAGTGTGCGACTGCGAAGTAAGATCCCGAAACTTGCCTCTCTCTCTAGTAGCCGACACTATTTGAATCTTCATGCTGGTGCTAAAGATCAGTAAGTTCAATAGTTGCCCATCGTGAGGGGATATACTGTAACTTGAAGCATGCTAACTTAGTGTTAAGCCTAAGTCTTTGTCAACAGAACAGTGTCGAGTATCATGCCAATGTATTAAGCACAGGCGTCCCCACGCAGTCCTAGGCTATACCCTATGTGTAATATATCTGCAAGGTTGGACACTCTTTCTCACGGTAAACGAACCTTGGCCTATTTTTACATGCTTGCGCCGACTACAAACATTACTTAACCCTCTATATCACGTGTTTTGATGCATTAACACTCTTCACACACCAGGGACATCCAACGTATGAAGTTATTAGTACAAATTTGCCATTTGCAAGGCAAGCGGTCTGGGGCCATTTTGTTCAGTTGGTTGTTGGGCAGTCTGTGTGGCTGGTTATTGATACCCTCCTACCTATGAAATGCAACACAATAAGTATGAAATCAGTCAAAGTTGCCTTTGTTGAGATATTATAAGGTTTTGTCATTTTGACCACTGATGACCTCAAATGACCTTTGACCTCCACCTTAATCAATAGGGAACATCCACTCAGAATGAACAATCCACGCAGTAAGTATGAAATCAGCCAAAAGCAGTACAGTTAAATGAGTAAATATATGTATGTTCCTTCAGAGCTGGTGGAACCAAGATGAGGAGCAGAAACTTTGCAGCCCAAGCAGACTCTGCAGAGTCTTATCTCCTCACAGAACTTGGGAGAGGGATTCCACTCATTTCAACTGACTGTATTTTTGCTCGTGAATTTTTCACGCTTCCATTGCTTAGCATTGTCACAGAATCCTCATCTTAAAAAAAAGTATTCTTTTCCCTTTATACTTTTGTATTTTTATAGCTTTATGAGAGAGACTGAAGAATGTATTCAACATCCTCGTGCATCAGTTGCTCTCTTTTAAAGAGTAATATCATACTGAAACAAATGGTACACAAAAGACTCTTGTTACATGGTTTAGTTTTGAAGAAATCTTTAAGTACTATCAGCTTTGGAATTTGCAAGAAGATTTCACCAAGTTACAACTCTCAGAGACCTTTGAAATTACTAATCCAGGGTCATGAGGGGAGGCAAGTGTTGCCAAAACAATTGCATAGTTCAAACGTTACAAGAATGGACAGAGATTTAAGGTTGAGAGATGGTACCATTGGCGAATTGATGTCCAAATGGGAGAGACGTCTAAAGTTGGAAGGAGTCTCGGAGGCCGGTCTCTCAGTAGAGGCCATAGTTGCGCATGTCCTTGGAGTAAAAATGGTAAGCACATCACTGGAAAACTTCAGTGTCGTACGCCATTGTACATCAATAGACAGTTGGAATAGATCCCCAGCTTGTGATGTCATTGTGATACAGTGAATCGCCCTCTTTGAGGCTATGGTACTAAATTAAACTTGTGTATGTTTCATCTCTGTCATTTGATCTATATTTGCCTAGCCTACCCATATAATTACACATATTTACATTTATTTAATATCTCAGGAAGCTTGGCGCAGTCTGAAGTTCAGCATGAATTGTATGAATTACTGTGTCAACAAAAGTTTGTTGCATATGATGCAATTGTTCTGTAAAAATGACCAAAATATCCAATTTTATGCAGATTTTATTGATGTCAACAGACTAGCCAAATCATTCAGAACTAACATAACTCCTCACTGAGCCTCAAGTAACATAGGGGTGATTGTTATCAAAGTTTTAGCTAGAGGATTCTGTAATGCTATGTCAGTGTTGTGAGAGAACCATCCATGGAGAAGGAGGAGTCTAAGGTAAAAGGGTGCCTTTCAGAGAGTTTTGCTCACAATATTAGTGATGGTTTTGGACACTGGATAAATTTGTGCCTTCTTTTGCATCAGATGACCAGAACAAATGTGGGTTGTTTTGCTAAAAGATACATTTCCATGAAGTTTATGGAAAATGAAAATTTTTTATGAAAATTAATTGACTTTTAAGGGCACGTGACAAATCATCCCAAAATTGATTTTAACTCTTATTTGCTGAAGAAGGCCTCTCAAGGTTTTTTCCCTCAAAATTTGCTGTAATGTGCACTTAGAATTACTGTATGGAATTTCGTTTTCTTAAACCTTCCACAAGTAAATTTGTCCATAATATCAAAGTATTGCCATGTTTAATTTCATTTTAGGATAAACAACAGTCTTAGAGGACTCATTGAGTTGGTTCACAAAATTCCTGATATTTTGTCTCACCTGTTGACTGTTACTCATATGTTGATGTGAAATGGTAAAACTAAAAGATTCTGAACATGTGACACACAACTGAAGCAACACTGATAGGGTAACTAACAAGCAAAATCTCCAACTGGAAATTTTTGACCATACACATTTTAAAATAAAATATGAACCATCTGCAGTTCATAAAACACTACAATTTCTCATATTTTCAGGAATCGTAGGAATAGATACATGACTAATGAGGTTAATTGTATTAGCATGGGTAATTGTATTAGCAGGTTTGATGTATTAGCATGCAATGGTTTTTCTTCAACCTTGTCACAAAAGAAACCTATGTCAACTCAGTGAGCCCCGTGAAACCAAATTCCATCATTTTTGTTTCCATCTCTCTTAGTTTTACGAACTTGGCAGCACTATTAAGACTTGTGTCCCTAATGAGAGAGAGAGGGCGCAAATAGAGCGACTTTGTCAGCAAAGGTTGAAAAGGTAAAATGAAACCCGGTGAGTTTGGCTTTCTTGCTAGGTGTCACCCTTTAAAGCATTTATGATTGTTTATGAATTTTTTACTCTGTATTTATCACAGTAAAAAACCACACCATTACGTTAAAGTAGCGAAGATTCGCTAACCCTGTGGTATGTGACTCTGATGGGATAGTGTAACAACCTTATGCACTGACATTAAGAGTTGTACTGTTGATCAACTATTACCATCTTTGGAGTTAAGTATATGTTTTATTGCACTGCCAAAGACTTACATGGTTAATGTGTTTTTTTTTTTTTTTCTTTTGGTTTCCTTGCCTTAGGATGCCCATACAGTACATCATAGGTGAGTGGGATTTCAGGGACATGACCTTGGCTATGAAGCTGCCAGTATTCATTCCCAGGTCAGAAACAGAGGTGAGGCCAATTTGTGATCCAGTGACATTGCACTTTGAACAAAACACTTTAATCACCTTGATAGTTATTGGTGTTGCTGCGATGTAGGCGGACGATGTTGTTATGAGACTTTGCTACTGATATCGTTTGTTAAATGACCCAAATGATACCATTTGTACACCTGAGGAAAACAATGTTTCTTAGACCAGATTTGGATCTCATGTATAATAGATATTAACATATGCATGGAAGCAAGACATCAGACCTAAAGGTTGTGTTTAACTTTGATGAACTAGTTTGATTTGTATGAAAATAAAGTGCCATGTAAAAATTAAGGTTTTGATATAGGCTGTACAATGTGACTTCTCTACACAATCTATGTTAAAATCCATGTAATCCATGTTTTTAACATGTTTATTTAGGGGTGCTTTTGTTCCATGGTATTGTGTGGCAAGTGATGGAAAAGTGCTCCTGATACCATTTTTGATAAAAAAAACTTCGTCAACGTTACACCTTTCTGATCTCTCAGTGAAGACTGGAAGAATCTATGTTATTGTGATGGCATGTGTTTCTAAAGCGTGGGTCACACTAGCAGGATTCAGTACGCAATTCAACTTTCAGCTAAATTAAGTGCAAATTGAGTTGTTCAGAATAACATAGCGTCACAATATCTCTCAATCCTGGATTTCTTGAAAGAGAAAAATCGATTTGGTAGTTTATATTTTACGTTCATTAATGTAAACGGCACTTCAAGTTTTGCAATTTTAGTTGAAAATTGAATCGCGTGTTGAATCGCGTTAGTTTGACCCGGGCTTAAGGCATATATTATCTGCATCACTGCACTGGTGGTACCCTTTGAAGGTATATCACTTATGGTGCCAATTGTTGGAGATAGGGCATGAGAATTAAACGATCCCTTTCCGTTGTCATGTGACTGAGAAATCTTTTGGTTTTTTACTGTTTTGGTGATTTTATCATGTAGGTGATGGTGGTCATAAGAATAAAAACGATGGAGATTTCACATAGCTACACATTACATAAATGAAGGGATAGTTGTTCCAAGGCCAATGTATACCTAACAGATGGTAATTTGTGAAAGAATGATGTGATCTAGAATCAACATGTCCATCCATCATATCTGTACTTATTTTGAAAGTAAGCTTTTAAACTGTTTTTCCCCGCACACATTTGACATAATAACATATATAAGTTGGCATATAGTTTTATGCCTGAGAGGCCTGAGGGTGCTCGAAAACCCTCAGCAACAGGGCTTGGTTTATTTCTCGTAGATTGTACTAGTATTTCCACAATTATCTCATGAATACTTTCAATATTCAAAAAACATTTTTGTCAATATTTCATAATAGCTTTCGGTATTTCACAATTGTCTTCAAGTTTTATGATATTAACAATTTTTTATTTTTCAATTTTTTCTCAATGTAGTACAACAGTAGTACAACCGTATCAGCTATTGATATAATCGGTTTATCATGTAAGCTTTTATATGGAAATGATTTCAGCTGAAGCAGGAGGATTTTGCAGTCCAGAAGTTTTTTCTGGTCTGAGTTACTTGGTGAAACTAAGAAATGCTTTAGGTTTACCAGCAAACTGGCCAAAAACAATACTGTGAACACAATATCCTGATGTAGTATAAGACTTGTCTTGAAGTATATTGTTGCAATCATAATGTTATTGCATGTGTAGAAAAGTCCAGCAGGATATTTAAAGGTAAGTGTAATGAAAGATCAAACACAAGTTATGTCCACACAGATGCACAGTTGTCTCAGGTCATACTAAAAAGAATATTGTCTTTTCGTCACCATTATCAGCATAACTGATGATATAAAATCAAAGTGACCATTTCTTCCCCCATCGCCATTTGGTTGCTCATAGTTTTTGCCTACTATGCAACTCATGCGCCTACTGCAATGACCGTACATGTGCTCCCTACTGTTCAATAGTCGCTACTAGTGCACTCACACGTAATCTGGGTACCCCCCAGACTCTTGCTACCCGGTTCCAAAATTACTACCCGGTTCCTTCATAAATGAATGAGGACACTTCTTTTGGTGAATGGTGGATTTTATCTGTCATATCTGATGAATTCCCAAATGTTCATTTCATTCAACTGTGGATAATATGTATCAGGTTTGATTGAAATGACAAAACCATTTTATCACAGTACGGGGATGTCTTCAACTATGACGTAAAGCATCTTGGAAACACCAATGTTGAGGATAGGGCTTACATTTTTCAAGTGAAAAATCACACGATTTTCATTTTAGGAACCAATGAAAACACACAGTTGCTGTACAATGAAAACTTGTTTTTCAAATGTTTGCTTTTAATTGAAATTTAGGAATTTTGAAAATTTATTTGACATACAGGTAGGTTTAGGGTGGGCTGGACAGTGGCGCATTGTGGCACAGCTTTTTTTATTTATTTCATGCAGTTAAGGTCTAAGTAATAACTTAAGGCCTAGAATTTCACTCAACTCACAGTATGGTGAACCAAAGATAATCACTATCAAAAGTATATTCCAAACGATCCATCCACATCCAATCTTGATTTTTCACCCAGTATAATTACTGAATTTTGTTCAACTTTACCTTCACATCATGCTCAATGTTTCAACATTCAACAATAATGAAAACAATGGTAACAAGGCCTTGAAAACAACATGCAAGTATCTCCTTCCCTTGCTGCTTTTAAGTCAATTATAAAAACATGTGAACTGAGTTCTAGAGAACTAACTAGTATCACTGCACAGGATACCTGTACCTAATTAAAGGAACTGATAGTCTTTAAAAATTAGGAATATTTTTCTCTCGTTGTTGCTGAAAACCGTATCTCAATAGCACGTTTGGTTTGGAAGTTATGAAGTTTTAAAGAGAAAACTGCATGTAATTTAAAATGTTACATTCCATAATTGTGATGTCACCCAGGCACAACTACTTCAATATCATTTTTTTTTGTCTTGAGAGACAGTTTAAGAGATGTGACCTAAATTTCCACGATATTTTAAAGAGGCTCATTGAGTTGATATCAGTAAAGATTGCGGTGATTTTGAAGTATACAAACACACGACAATACTCAGAATTAGCATAATTAATCAAGTTTCACATCCAATAGTTATATGAAAACTGTCAATTTTTTCGAATTTTTGACCGTTACTTGCTCTGATTGTGTGCATGTGAATGTACTAATGTGAAAATGTCTGGTCACAAAGTTTCAAAAACCAAATTTAATCGTTGGTTACTCACTCATTAATGTTCCATCGTATGTAAAACTTTGGGATCCTTTTAGTTTGACTGTTTGTCATTAGTATGTGAAGGAAACTTGACCTGTTTAGAAAAATTGAGTGAATTTCACAAAACAACTCAATGAGCCTCTTTAAGGTAAACCTACAAGGTACCCAATCTACATATTCACCAGTTTCAAATTTCAGGGTTGAATGAGGGCTTCAGTTTCAAAGTAAAAGAAAGACTTCTTTAATAATTTGCCACTGTTACTTGACATTTTGATAACCTTGAGGCAACTGGAAATCTTTCTTGACAAGAGAATTCTTTCTTCCAACAGTAATATCTTGAGTTAGGAACAAGATATTGACATGGGGTTTGAAAAACCTGTGATGAATTTTTTTCTCTTTCATTTATGAACCTCTTCAATAGTCAGTAACATACTCCTTTAAAACCAAGAAGTAGGAAGATTGTCACAACTTAAGTTCACTCAGTATTTGATTTCACATATCAAATGGCTTTATGAATGAACATGTTTTGGAAAAGAATTTCAATATGCATTATGTTCACAAGTATGATTATGTTGTGCCTTATCTGTGTTGTGGAGCTACAATCTTGGACAAAATATCTTGGGACACCCGCGACCCGTTCAATGTTGGCTATAGGATTGCTGTTCAAAGGGAACATTCACTTCTATAGCGCAACATTGGAAAGGGGCGCGTGGTTTAATGTTCCTCTCACCTAAAATTCAGTATTATATTTGCAACGTACGGCAAAGTGTCCCAACAATTTTGTCCAAGATTGTCTGAGAATCTCGACGGTTTAGAGGCATGCGCGGGGCACAGGAAAAATCGTCAATTTGAAATAAGTTACAGGACAAAATGGGGGGTGATATTCCTTGCAACAAGAAACATCAGCAGTGCAAGTTTGGCATGTTTTGGGCCTATAGTGAAGTTGGGTTACTGTAATAATATTATTGTGTGAATGTTTTCAATGTTATTACAGAGTTAAGGGAGGAATAAGTCAGTCAAATCCATGTATTTGCACTAAATGTGCTGAATAAAATGCAGTCATTGGGGAGGTAACATTATCACTAAAATGCATCTTGTCGACCAGGAAACTACTTTCAAACATTTTGTATGATACAAATGACGTACTTTCGGCTCAAACTCTGATATTGAGACAGGTACAGAAGAAAAAAAAACAAACAAAAACAACAAACACCCCCCTCCCCCCCAAAAACAACAAACATGTTAGTCACTTTGGTCTGTTGAAGAAGATTGATGTATATGTGTTATTTATTCAAATTGTTTACAGTGATGACATGGTATCTAGTATTAAAGTAACTACGCTTAATGACTGTTATGACTGTCTTGCGGGTTAATCTGGGTAAAAAAGTGTACTATCATTATACAAGATAAACCCCTAAAATTCAAATTTAATAAATGTGACGTTTGCTCATATTCACATAACAGTGACATTGTGGCACCCATTCTACTGTACCGTACATGGTGCACTGTAATATGTCAGTCATTTGAAGTAGTTTCAACGGACTTCAGAGTACATATTTGTTGTCAGAGCTATATCATTATATTAATATACATACATATATTACCTTATGTTATGTAGTGAATGAATGAAAAATGAGAAGTTGACAGACATTTGAGTTTATAAATGGATAATTGAGCAGTGAAAAACACTATGGTCATGTCGTGAATTGAACCCCGGCCTCCCCATCCAAGCTGACTTAGACCTAACAACAGCGTCCGACAGTATAGGTTAATGAAACCCACGTTCTACCAAATGTTTTGACAGGAAAATTTAAGCAACCCAAGGGAAAATTGCGTAGATCACAAGACTGAAGATCACATATGTTACCAGCTTCATGCAATGTAAAAATTGCAGTCACACTTCTTGATTTAGCGGCCAAAAATGTACAAAACCAGCCTTTACTAACGTTCTACCATTATTTTAATATTAAGCTGAATCTACAGTTCTGACTTTACCGCATTTTGCTAGAGCGTGGAGCTACTTCAGAATATATTATAACCTGGATTCCTACCAGCATTCTACAATTGCAGTAAAACTCCTGTTGCAACGCAATGCAACAGCTGCCCATCAATGTTATTTCTAACGCAACTATTTCTGTCCGCATACAAAACCATAAAACAATCTGTCCATTCATGATCACTCCTTTCCAACAAAACATACACAAATAAACCCCCAAAATTAAAATTAAACTTATGTTCATAGTCGAAATTCAGAATACTTTCATTTGAAAATCCCCAGACCCATAGGCCCCGATAACTAATTTTTATGATGCACCTTGTCCAAAAATGTTCAATTTTCTTTCAAAATTTCGCTCCAAAATTGCTCCCAAAAAACTCAGTCTTGGACAAAATACCTTGGGACACCCCGTGCCCCCGTTCAATGTTGGCTATAGGATTGCTGTTCAACGGGAACATTCACTTCTATAGCCCAACATTGGAAAGGGGCGCGGGGTTTCATGTTATCCTCTCACCTAAAATTCAGTATTATATTTGCAACATACGGCAAAGTGTCCCAACAATTTTGTCCAAGATTGTAGTTGCTAACAGGACATGCTGGCAGATTGACGCTAATTGTCACTAACTTTTGAGTAAAAACTTTGACGTGGAGTCCCATCATGATATAGATAAATCATACTGTAGCAAGTATAATCTACATCAGATTACATAAAATGGCACCTTTTAGATGTGTTTATGAAGTAATTTGTTCATAATATTGGAATTATTCTGAGGCCCAGTGTTTATATTCTAATTTCATATGTATGCCGGAAGGTGAAGTTGGCGTAAGTATTTGTAACGCTTCATTTGGAGTATTCTGTCTCGGTTTGTCGATAGGGAGTGATTCAGCAAAGACATTTTAAAAAGCTTTCAGTTTGCAACTACGCTTAGCTAAACACGTAGTGAGTATACTACTTCTCATTAAAATGATTGTGTCCTATAGTGTTCTATTGTATGTCTTATTGCTATGGTGTTGAAAGATCCAGGGACATCTATCCTTATAGTAAACCACCAGCCTTAATGAAATTCATTCTGATGTGCATTTCAGCTTCACACTTTCTTCATTTTGAAAGATATATAATTCTTGAAGTCACCACGTGTGGTTAGTATATCTCTGTTCTGCCCTTAGTGCCTAGGTTTTCAGTGTGGGGGATGTGACATTTCACAGTTTCCAGTGGGACATGGGAAGTCCCACAGGAAAAAAGTAAGGGGTTTATGAATATAAAAGATTATAGCCTAAGATTATAGCCTCTTTTGGTCAGCACTCATGACAGCAACTCCTATGCTTAAATAATGGTGGGACGTGATACAGTCATAACTGCCAGTTCGGAACAACCGCCAAAAAAGGTTGAAAACCCCTGTCTTAGTGGAAAGTACAAGCCCTCAGTAGCACTGCAGTTGTCATGGTTACATGCAGTATTACACAATTCACTTGGCAAGCATCATTAACAGCCATTAAAAGTGCCCTCGAAATGTCATCTTTGGATACTGGAAAGGTAAACGATTAGAAAGGTAAAACGATGCCATTCTTTGTACATTATACGTGCAAGCGGGAGTTACAGTGCCATCTTCCCGGTTTGTGTTTTTACTCATGTCTGCGAACCTTCTGCTGCCTATCAATTCATCACACATTGGTAGCGAAAAAGTGAATCACAGAACTGGTAAATGCAACGTGTGCCAAAGTAATTTGTGGGTGACTCACTTACCTTGTCTTAACTATTTTGAAAGTTGTGTGACCTATTCTTTTTCAATTTGTAGCTACTTGCACTTAGTCACCAGCATTCCGCAATGTTTTTTTTTAATGTACGATATTTCTAGTGCTGTCTTTCCGTTTTCCCTTTTTCTCTTGTGACAATGTTTGTAGTAGTAATTAGGGCTGTGATCCACTGATTAAGATTAAATCAATCGTTTCCTTGGAGACCAACCTCTTGCCCCGGAGCTAAGTCAAACATCTCCCTTAGATTTGTGCAGATTTAAATACTTCATGAGGAAAATGTAACTCTTAATGCATTTCATCATCTTAGTGCAGTGACATATTGACTGACGTGGAAACGGATCGATACTACCACACATTCAGATTTCAAGAGAAACAGAATGATGTTCATCTCTTCAATCCATTAGATATTCCACGAAAACTGATCAACCCTGCCTCTCAAGGCATGCCCTACATTACCATTCGATAGATTATGATGGGCAAATGTGATGGACGTATTGTGGAGTGTGGTTTGCAATGTCCCCTCTTAAGCATGCAGAAATGCAACGTTACCACAAATTTGAAAAAAAACAGTTAACATTTACCTAATAGATTTGTGCTCATTGGTCACATTTCGTTTCTTTTCGGTGTTTGATTTGTTGATTTATTTATTGATCCATTTTTTCACTTTCTTATCTTTCCTGGTGTCTTATGCAACTTTTCTGCTAGAATGTTGTTTTCCTTGATGTTTGAAGTCTCAGAAAAAGTTTGCAAACTATTTCTCTTGAGTGCCACCATGTATTTCAAACTCTTTCTTGTGAAAATCCCTTTCCATGTGGCACCATCAGTGCGTCACCTCAATTAGCGGTGAACAGAGTATCAAGTTCGGTCTATATTTAACAGATCTGTATGGCCTACTGTAGTTTCACAGACTGTTCTCTGTCAATGAAGTGTGAACAATCTGCATAGCAGGCTTATCCTTTCTTTTAATTCCAGCATGTATTGCTGAAATGTTAGCAGCAGCATTTTTATCTTTTTTTGAAATTATTTCAAACTTACAGTCCATGGTCCCTGAAAATTGCTTTGCAATGCTTATTGGGGTCATAACTCAAAATGTGGAAACCATGATGTGATAGATCGCTATTGGTAGATCTATAGATTCATCAAGGGAACTGATATTGAAGTCATATACATGTGACAGTGTTATTCTTTTTGTGTTTGTATATCAGGCTTAGGCTTGTTTGATGATCTATTCCATTGAGGCAGTCAAATACTCCTTGGTCAGGCCTTTCTTGTTTATATTTTTTTTCCAAAATCATTTAATAAGTAATACAAGATAGCTGATAATGATTTTCGATGCATACATTGAAGATAGGTTTAGAATGACAAGATTTGTGGCAAAGATAAAAAAAAAAACATGAAAAAATGATATCCATAATAAATAACTTCCGTAGCAGCGAAGATGAATGAACAACCATGGCTTGTAAACCTGCAGCATAGAAAGAAAACGAATGGGGTAATGTGAAGAAAAATTGTATAGCTGCAAAATGCAATAACAAGAACTGTAGTGTAGAATAACAAACAACTAGTAACAAAACAAAAACAAAACAAGTAACAAAACAACAGATAGTATAAACAACAGCAGTATTAAATACTACGATATTGCAACCATTGTAGTAGCAATAATAACAATGATATCATCACTATTGACAACAACTAACAACTGATAGCAACATAGAATAGCAATTACAGCAACACAAAGAAGTGAACTATAGCAGCATAGAGTTGAAACAGTTATGACAACAAAAATTTAAAACAATAGCAGCATTGTGTAGCATCGAGAAAGAAACTATAGCGGCATAGAGTTAAACAGCTATGGCAACAAAGACTAAAGACAATAGCAGGAAGCATATTATATAGCCTAAAGAAATAAACTATAACAGCCATAGAATTAAAATGGCTATGGCAACAGAGAAAAGAAAAGCAGCATGATATTGCAACAACTGTTGCTTTATAGAACTGCAGCAAACTCCATAGTGAAAGCAAAGTGCATACAACGATAAGACTGTAAAATAACATAGCAGCACAAAACATCAGTCATAGCAATGTAGAATTATAACAGCAAGCAAGTAGAAGAACAATAAACTTTCTGTAAAAAGGAACAATAAATATCACATTGACAATAAGAATTGAAATGCGACTTGTCTCATTACAGATGTTTGTTGAACTAATAATAGACCATTACCATAAAGATGAAGAACTGAATGTACTCGAGATTGGCTGTGGTTCAGGGGCTATATCTGTGGCCATCTTGCGAGCATTTCACAAGGTGAGTAGATGCTTTGTTTGGTATGTCAACACGGTTGTTTAATTATGGAGAATAGTTACATTTGTTGTTAAAAATAGGAAGTGGATGGAAATGGATATGCCTATTAATATGCTTTTTTTTCTTTGATAATTTTTTGGGGGGTTTATTGTTTCCTATATAAAGTTCATTTATGGGTATTATGATAAATTTGTAAAATTAAATGTGATTTTAAATTAATGCAAAATAAAAGTGTCTCCCACTGAAAAAGGTTCTTGAGCTTGCTGCATTGGTTAAACTTACTTCTTCCAGGACCACATATATTTGTATTTGTTTTCCGATTTCATATTGCAATGGCACCCTCTATTACAAACAAGCAGGATTCTCGACCTAAGAGGCTTGCAGGGTTTATTTGACTGATTTCAACTTGGACAGTAACTCAGAAAACCAGGAAGAGGAAGGAATTTTGAGTGGGTCTTGTGATTTAGATGAGAACTTCTACAAACAAGACAAAGACACTGTCTTTAGCATGTATTTGCTTCAGAAAGGAAGAAGAATGTTCTACCGTAACATATTTTTGTGTTTAATATTTACAGTATATTATTTTCCTAGTGTTAAGTTGGAATTTACAAAAAAACATCTTTATGCAAAAATTAATTCTGCAGCCGGATAAAAGTTCCGATATTTCAATTCCACAATTAAGTGGTTAAATGTTTCTTTTCAACAGGGAATTAGTGCTACTCTATAATGGTTTGAAAATGTCCCTTGTATGTGAGTATTTGCACACACCTGGGCAGTTGCGCGCAATTGTTTAGTTATGCAGGTGTAGTTTACACCCTCTATGAGCTTGAATTTGAATGCATGTTGGTATAGGCTATTTCAGATCTCTGATTAAGAGACACTTGTAGAAATTAACATGGCGAATATAAACTCTTTGCACAAGAAGAGTACTCTTTCAAGATAATTCGGCCACTATTTGTCTTCTGAAGAATTCTTCCATGCTGTAAACTGCTGTCCAGTTAAACCAGTCGTATTTATCTACTCTTTTTCCAAAGAGTCACTTAGTCGCCCTTGATATCCTTCAAGATGCAGTGGAATTAACAAGAGAAAATGCTGAAAGGTTAGTCCATAGTGTCCTTTTATATTGTACTTGGTTAGGGGCGACTGCTGACCTTTAAACAACATACTTTATTCATAAAATGATAAAGCCTGTGTAAAACTCTTTCATCCAACAGCTATACAAATGGATCACTTGCTGTTACAAAGAATTTGAATGGTATTAGAATTTCCCCCAAAGGAGGAAGGTGGGTGGGTCCGATCGGACAGTATTCTCAAATTTGAGAAATCAGGTCGAGTCAAGTCCCTTTTCTGATATTCTTGAGAGAAAACATTGAGGCATATATTGAGGTATATAAGACGAAATGTTCCAGAATTAGTAACCTTACACAAGTTTGGTTTAAGTGGTTTTCAGTGTTTGGCACCTGCGAATTACTTTCCTTTCACAAAAATGACATCTTGCCTTTCATTTGTGTCAGTTACTTCTGGTCAAACATCTTCGTGTCTTAAACTGTCCTATTTTAGACAAATTTAGACAGTAAATATGCAGGTATTGAATATGTTTGCCAAATTCTTTTGCAAAAGTGATGAATGTACTTCCTCCCCTCAAATAACCTTTCCAAGTTTCCATTACTGTAAATATTGACTATAGTCTAGAATCTGCCAATGTTACCTCCCCTGGGGGAAAAAATTATTGATCTCCGATCCCATCTAGTATCTCTCTCTAATATTTGTTTTCCTGTAAGATTACTGCCTACCCCAATGCAATGATCTCACACTGCCATTACTGTAGTGAGCTGTAGTATGATAATCGTAATTTAGGCTTTGAAGGGCAATGTAAATGGTACGACAAAAGATACAACTCAAGTGTGGAGAAAGCCTGTGACTGATATGTTACAATTTCTTGATAATGATACCAGATCCTAATGTGCGTTAGTTCAAGTTCCCAAAGCTGGTACACACGCTACACTGTAGTCAAGACTTTAACTGTGGTCTTTGATAAATTTATTATTTAAAGGGATAGGGATGTCTTGGGGTGATTGAAAAGGGGAAATGGGATGAAGAAACTTAACCACTGCTTCAGTGATTTCATGTTTTTCTTCTTTTTTGTGTTCTTCAGTCTTGTACTGATGATGTTGCCATACTGTAACTTTCCACAGGTACAATGTACAGAACAGGTTAATGGTCCACCATCAGTCCGTATCTTGTCACGAACCTGAGCAGCTGTTGAGGGAAACTAAACCTAAATTTGATCTCATCATCAGCAATCCACCGTACATCTTTCAAGAGGACTTGAATGCTCTAGAACCAGAGGTCATAAAGTAGGCACATTACTAAAATAAGATTACAGTGTGTATGATGCATCGGCTACAATCTTTGTACACTTAACTTGAAGTTAGTCTAAGTCTTTCTACATATATCAACATCTATCTATTTCAACATCTATCTGCATATGAGAAGTTGGATAAAGTAGAAACTGCTTTGCGAAGCGTGTCAACATTTGTATCGTAAAATAAGGCAGTTAGTGAGTTAAGTAGCAAGTCACATATATTGTTGGCATGGTCAGTTTCCAGGTGAAAATCACATTCATATTGTTTTGTCAACTAAAGCATCGTATAGCTAAGTTACTGTGATCAACCCACAATGTTCCATAGAATATATAGTTCCTTTAACCACTGAGTCTCCAGGAGTCTGTTGCACTGAAATTTCTAAGGGTGTATTTTGACCTTTGAGCTTTAGGCATATGTCAGGTGATTGGTTTTTGTTGTAAGGTGTGCTATAGTGTTGAGGTAGCAGAAATGGATTTTCTTATTTTGCTATTAAAATCTGAACAAAAAAAAAATATTCTACAATCTCCATGTTTGTTTGAACTCAACTTCATGATGTTTAAAGAGAAGAGTTAACCCTCATTTTAAAAAACACTAAAAAATCATGTTAACTCATAGCACAACAAGGACAATTTGAAAAGTACAGAAGACAAAAAAAAAATTACATGAAAACTGAAAGTGTACACATGTATAGCAATTTCAGTACATAAATATGTTCCATTTATTGTGAAAGGAATATCATGTCATTTAAGTATGATCTAGGACTCTATAATCCCACTGAAAGTGTAAATGCAATGCTGTATTGGTGTTCTAGCTTTGCAAAATGGAAAATTTGTTTTTCCAAACAGAAATCAATTCAGATTTACAAAGCAGAATAGGTCATAGAAATTGGCATTTGTGAAACAGTAAAATCTTGCCTTTAATGATGTATGAGAGATGCACAGACATTTACAAAGCAGATTGGTTCAGACAAAATAATAATTTTATTGTGGTTTGTGTGTTTAACTCTTTTACTGTAATCAGTATGTAATATATTCATAGCATAGCTGATGGGGGCATCCAGTTTTGACACCTTACCATGTACTATTTGGCATTAAACAGCAGGGTTAGAACAACATTTTCTTGTTCAGTTCTGCAACATACGAACTCTGCAAGTGACAACGTCTTTTCTTGTGCATTTCTGCACACGTATGCAAGCCCTAACCAGGACAACTAGGTGATGGGTAAAAATTTTTTGTCTATGGCAAGAGTGGCATGGAAATATGAATGCAGATGCCTCTGAAAGGAGTGTTTTTGCTTGGAGTTTCATTTAAAGGATTTGGTGCTTAATCGAAAAAGGATTTTGTTGTAGTCATCGTGTCATCCTGTTGGAACCGATCTATGAGGATAATGACTTCTGCACCTTTGACATAGAAGGTGGCCCACTTCTCCTGCAAAAGCTAGCAAATGCTTCTCTCACTTCCATGTAAATAATCACTTCATCAGATTTGAAGACGCTGTAGCTCTGAATGGGGGACCTGATGGTGCTAGTGTCATCTACGACGTCATTAAACTTGCCTCTCGGGTCATGAAACCGGGCGGACACATTTGGTTGGAGACAGACACCAGGCATAATGAGATAGTCAGAGCTTGGTTACAGAGACATCCTGAGACAGATGTCAGGTTCATCACTTGCTATCCGGATTTCACGGGCAGGTACGGAAATTTAATGAAAACTTTCTGCAGACCATTGTTCACACATCTTGCACACTACAGTTGAATGTAAATGCTGTAATGGCATCAACCAAACCTTTGTCGCACACTTGCGGTGCCCAATAGCATACATGCATTGCAAGCTATCTATTCTTTTGACTACCATGTTTACTTCAAGAAACGCCCACGGGGGCATGAAATTTAATTACGTGAAGGGGTGTGTATTAGAATCACGTGTAACAACACAAAATCTTACCTTGTATCAGCCTCACAGAAGCTTGGACAGACCCTGTATTAAAGATTTGAAACCACAGAATGTAGTAGATACTATCAACAAAAATTTGCCAAAAACGTTGTTGATGAGATTTTGTGGAAATGACGAGGTATTATTTCCTTTATTAATGGGATTTTGTGGAAATGAAGAGGGATTATTTCCTTTTATTTTACTCTCTGCTCTCATGAATTCACAATTTCATTACATGGCATGTTGACAGGAAAATCATGAGGGCACCTACCAGACAGCGGAAGTTTATTAGAGAGAGGGGGGGGGCTTTTATTAGAGTAAGTAAGGGGACATTACTAGGATCTGATGTTATCTATATCAACCAGTATTAAATGCTCTTCAACATTCAGCAGAGGAGAGATTATTTTGTGATGTTGCAGGCTGAAGCCCAGTAGATTTGTTCTTCAAAGCAGATAGGTTAAAGCCTGTGATGTTGTCATTTTACCTGCATCATCAGAAAAAAAAAACAACACTAGAAAAAAAAAAACACCCCCAAAATAGCAAAGCAACAACATGTTGTTTGGATCAGGGAGGTGTTATTAGATGGAGATCCATCAGAAACTTTAATATATGCTAATCCAATGAGATTGACCTTAGAGTAGAGACTGAATCCTGTAATTGGGGATTGTTGAACTAAAAGGCATTGAAAAAACTTTGTCTAATATCTTGGCAACCTCATGTGCTCATTCATACCGACAGAGACCCCAACAAAAAGGATTATTTAAAGGAATGCTTTAATGTCTAACTAGTTGCCGACAGTCAAGTACGAAACACTGTTCGAACATACCAAACGACTGTTATTGCCAAGAAACCTAATGATGCTGGCTATAATCCTATGCTCATGATCTACGCAAATGAACAAAAGAAGTATAAGACTAAACTTTGCCGTCAGTTTTTGACTTATTTTCGCATTCGCTCGCATGATCTAAAAGACAATCTCATTTTGAGCAAGTTGTAGGGTACTAGACAAGTATGTTGTAAGTAGCGTCGAAACGCGTCGAAACCCTCAAATTAATTTACAGCTTAAGTGACTGGCAATGTTAAGGCAAGGGGCAAATTTAGCGAGCTGCTCATCGAGGTGTAGCAGAGGACATCTCCCATTTGTACTTAGTTCTTAACACCTCTTAAGCCTATTGAATCATCAAGAACAACACACAAAAGAGATTACTGTCGGCAACTAGTAGGCTTCAAAGAAAGAGTTTTCGATAGATCTCCATCTAATAACACCTCCCTGTTTGGATTTATGAAGGAGAAAGGAATAGGAACTCAGTTTCAACATACATAGCTTTAGATATAATGATGTTATTTATAGACAATTTGTATGGAAATGATTTAATTCACAGCTTTGGTTTCAGAGATCAGAGAAGTAGGAAATTTCATTTCAAACAATAAGCTTATGTTACAGCAGTCATTGAAGTTTTTCCTGTGTTTATACAATATCGCAAACACTGTAATTAAAAGAGGAAACTGTTGTTTACATCTGGAAGTGTATTTTAATACAACTCCTTAGCAGCAGTTGTAATCAAATATAAGCCAATTTGTCTTCGCTGATTTCTCCTTCAAAGTACATATAAGGTCAAAGCTCATCATGTTACCATTTTGTTAATTTACACATAGAGAAAAAAAAAGTAACTACGTTTTGTTCAGTTCATGAAGGTAAAAGGAACAGAAACTCAGTTTCAACATAAGTGGCCTTAGATAGTATGTATGTTATTAAAAAACAATGACAGATTTTTTTTTTAATTTACAGACTTGTTTTCATAGTTGAAGAGTATAAATTTTCACTTCAAACAATAGCTTTGATGATAGCGGTCATTACAGTTGTTCCTGCTTATATAACACTGTAATCAATAGAGGAAATTGTTTTGACAAATCAAAGTATATTTTATTAGACACAACTCCTTAGCAGCAGTTGTGGGCCAACATGAGCCAGGTCGTCTAAGGAGATTTTTCTCTCAAAGTACAGGAGGTCAAACTCCATCATGTTATGGTTATGTTTATTTGTGATTTGTACGTCACTGGAAAAAAAAAAACACGTCGTTGAGTTTTATAAAGGTAAAAGGAATAGAAACTTAGTTTCAACATATGTGAGTATGATGATAGTATGATGTTATAAAGTTTTT
This sequence comes from Stichopus chloronotus, assembly GCA_021234535.1. Taxonomy (NCBI): domain Eukaryota; kingdom Metazoa; phylum Echinodermata; class Holothuroidea; order Aspidochirotida; family Stichopodidae; genus Stichopus; species Stichopus chloronotus. Next base: position 27,210,595 of record CM037830.1, read on the forward strand.
CTAATTTCCAAAGGTGTTGTTTGGATTTATGAGGGTGAAAGGATTAGGAACTCAGTTTCAACATACATGGCTTTAGATAGAATGATGTTATTTATAAACAGTTTGTGTGGAAATGATTGAATTCACAGCTTTGGTTTTGGAGATCAGAGAAGTTGAACTTTTCACTTCAAACAATAGCTTTGATTTGTTGCTGTTTTTACACAATATCCCAAACACTGCAATTAATAGAGAAAACTTCTGTTTATATAGCATGAGACTTCACAGTTATTACCACCATATAGAGAATAATAATCTAATCAAAGAATGAAGCAAAATGGCTCAGTTTTCAAAGAGTTTTGAAGGTTTGAATGAAAACTGCAACAGAGACTCTATCATCAATTGTCTCATTTGTACCATTCATGCGTTTTTCCTTCTGAGAAGGATTTCATATTCCTCTTGCGATAAATATCAGAATACATTTCTGACATCAGTGCAGCATTAAAAATGGTTTACTGCATTTTTCTTCTTTTTTTTTTGTCTTCATTTGCATGTTTTCAGACCAAGGTTTATTCAACTCCAATACATTGGTTTAGAGGGCGATATCTCATGAAGAAAGGAAAAGAATCCAGGAGTGGCGTGAAGCGGGGTTTTGCTCTCTTCATCCTCTTTGTAACATACTTACAGTATCATCTGCCGTTAAATGTGGTACAGAGAACTGGTTAAAACAGAACCATTTGTGTCAGGATTACAAAACTGATGTAATCTGAGAGGAACATTTTCAAGAGCTGCATACTCTTTTGAGGTCAGCAAATATTTGCCTCCGATTCTCATGTTTTTCGGAAGCTGTCTTTACATTTAAAGGTGTTTAAATGTGTAGCATTACATGAAACCAAATATGTGTAGGTTGCCTGATGCCACAATGGAAATACAATATGCGCTGATCGGTAACAAAGAAAGCCTGAAGTTTGTTTTGAGACAGAAAACATGGTTAGGTAGACCTTGTAATATAAAGAACAATTAACATTGAATAGAAATATTGATAAAATACAGAACAGAACATGATGTATCTCTCCTAGTGGAGGGTTGGAAAATGGTCACGGTCAGTAAAACAGAAACTCAATGATTAAAAGTCAAGAATTCACATGATCTTTTGAGGTATGCAAACACACCATTCCGTTTCCTCCATGACCTGAGCTATCTTACTTAAACAGAGATGGAGTTGAAATTTCTGGACAGTAAATGGAAGCAAAATGTCTACCCAGTGGTTGCACCATATTTTAGTGTCGGCGGGTAAAAGCAACCTGGAAGGTTTTACTGAGCAGGCTGACTGGCCATGTGACAAACTACTCCATGCCAATGACTAGCACTAGAGTTGAATAATATATACTTGGTTGATTATTGTTTAACTCTTGACTTGCCATTGTGTTTGTTTAATACTTGCTTTGAAGTTAATAGCCAAATGGATTCATGTGTACAGGTTCATCATGCTTTCCTTGAATACTTCTGACAGCATGTAACATTTTGTCTCCAGCAATTTCTGCTACAGTGTCATAAGCCAATTAACAAAAAAAATAGTCTCTCATCCTAACTTTTCAGAAATTATGAGCCTGGTGGACTTTATCATTGTTTTTTTGTTTTTAAATGATTCTTCCCTAAGACTTTATCAGATCAAAATATACAGTATTTTGCAGCACTGTGTTTATGGTTGCTATGTTGCAAGGACATCATTACAGAGGTGATTTCTGTCATGGGATTGCTTTGGATAATAAATGAAAATTCATGTGGCAGGAAAGGTGCATCACTCGTTCACAATATACAGTATCCTCGTTTGGAAAATTGTAAGAAGTGCCAAATGTTCTTTGGTATTTGTAGATCAGATTTCCGTAAGTATAAAAATGCGATAGAGTGCCAGATGGTAAACTTATGCTCAGTGTCATTTGCACTGCTCACAATCCTGCAGTTGGGTTGTAGAGGCCCCCCCCCATTATATACTTTGACCCTTTGTTTTTTTTTTTTTCAAATGGGGCTTAGACACAAAATGGAGCAAAGTTTGTCCACATTTCCAAGCCACATTTTCCCACAAAATGACTAAGTTTTTGGTAAATTATCCTAATTTTTATGGAAGCTTTTGAATTGTACATTGTAAATTATCCTAATTTTATGGAATGTTTCGAATTGCTTTTTCAAAAGTGTTTTTTTTCAGTATTCTTATAGTAATTTTTTACATGCCACTCCAAACCATGTCTTACGCCACAAGACGCCACCATTTGAGGAACCCTGTTCTAGATGGTGAGCAAGCATTACAGCAGTTGGTAAAGAGCACCATCAGTCGACCCTTTTAAAGAATTTTCTCCAAGCTATCAATTTAGGCTGATGTTGAGTTTATGCAGATTTTCAAATTCACTGACATGGGGACTGCAATGAGAGACCTGTACATCTCCCTTTGATTTAATATTACAGTGTCCTACTGAATTGGGCATTGGATTTCAGTAGTACGGGAACTGCAATTAATTTTAATCACATATGTTATAATGTAACACCAATGGATACTCTCAAAGCACAGTAGTAACTTAGGAGATGCACTCCAAATTACTCAACAGAAACTTTCAAGTAAAACTGATGGGGATTTCATTGTGCAGATAATGTTTAAAAACTAGCATATTTTCATTACAAATAGTTATTATTCAAGATGCCATGAAACATAGACTAAAACTCAATGGAAACTGGTTTTTTGTAAATATTTGGACAAATTGATATCCAACACTACCTTCGGTAGTCTTTCAATGTTACGCAGTTAAAGTTTTAAGGTTAACATTTCAATCCCCTTGAGAAAGCTTCTTGAAGCAGCTTATGACGTCATATTAGGAAACCTTTCATGAATACGCTATCCATCCACAGTAATTCAAAATGCTTCTACATGCCGTGATGGATTTGATTCACACTTAAACACAATCTTTCTGGTGTTCTGGGCCATTTGGGGTGTCCATGAAGTTTTGGTCCACAGTCCCATGTGGACCCTATGGCCCATTGTACGAAATTCTGCAAAATGCTTTTCCTCCTACGGATTGGCATGTAAAAAGACACTCCTTGCTATACTGCAAATTGTTGTTGACTCAGTAATGTAGGTTGCTGCGTTTCTGTCAGTTTGTTCACTGAGCCGCTTTTACCCAATTTCCATGCTGTGGATGCTTATGTAGGCCATCAATGTAGCCGTTGAATTAATTGACTGCAAGGGTACTGACCTAGTTAGAATTATTTTTGCTGTCGGTTCACTAAACATCTTTGATGAGATTTTTTTTTTTTTTTTTTTCAAAATTTTAATCAGTTTCTCCCTCAAACAATCTTTCATGTAGTTTCTTAAAAGGTGGGAACAAGGTGGGTTTGTCAAATTAGCATTGTGGTAGTAGAACCATTTGCAGTGTTCAACATTATGGGTCCAACTTCAGAATGGGCCATTGTATGGGCCAAAAATGATTAAACTGTGCAAAGCGATAGTTTTTCTACAGATTATATGTTACAATGTTGAGAGTTTCTTCAGATTATTTTGGCATTGGAGGTACCTTGGGCTGATAAATATTCTAAGGGACAAAATGGGGCCCTGAATGTTTGGGAAATGTGATACATCGTGGAAATCACCTTTGTTAAGACTGAAGGATTACAGTTAAAATAATGTTCATGCAAGGAACCATAGTGTCCTTGTTAGACAAAAGGTAAACGTATGTCCCGCGGTAAAACCGAGGGGCATGAAGGGGGCAGCCGTTCATCCCTTCAAGGACCAGGGGATTAAAATGACGTAGACGAAAAAAGGAGAAAAAAAATTAAAAGATAGGAAGACGTAAGAATGAAAAAAATTGAAAAATAAAGTAAAGAAAATGCAAGCTTAAGTACTTCTGGCCGCCTCAATGGCATCCAGGGAATGATGACGGTGATGCCAATATTCAGCCTTCGAAATTCAAAATGTACAAGTTTCATCAGAGTTCCAAATTTTTCTGTTGGCACTCCTCTTCCCGTTCTTTCCCTTCCTGTTTACATGTAAGATGAAGAGCATTGTCTTAGCAGGAAAATACTGGGTATCTATTATATAGCGTCAATAAAAACTATCCCCCCCCCCTATGGTCGCAACTGCTAGCCCTGCGACTGGTGAGTATTGTCATATACTATATAGTATAAAGTATAGGTCTATCTTTACGTCCAGTTGTTTGAAATTTAATGGGATGGCATAATCTTTTTTTTTTCATTTGTCATTAACAGAAGCGATAACTGAATGTTTCGTCAAGTCAACATATAATTTCGATAATAACTATTGTGTCACATTAGAAACCAACAACCCTCATGTTAAACATATACCGGCTGTACCTATGGATATTCGAATACACCTTGCACTGACATGTGGTGAAGTTGAAGCATCACTTCGTTCAAGAAAAGTCGAATAACTCTGTTATCTGGCTGAGTGTATTTCTGGAGAGACAGGGCCCATTGCGATGCCAGTCTTTATCAGAGTGGGACCTTCACCACCCCCGACCCTTCCCCTCCCTTTCTTCTGCATACATTTCAATTTGATCCCGAAATATTGATTCTCACGTGCATTCAGGGCCGTCGAGACCGGAGTGTGAAAGGGGAATTGGGGGCAAAAACGTCTGTCTGAGCGACGATAATCGGAGAAACTGAAATACCAGTTAGAATTTCTCATATCTCAGTCTAGCTCATTTATCTCAGTCTAGCTCATTTTATGCCTTAGAGAGTTGCTCACTATTGCAGCCAGATTGTGTCTAAGGTTACCTGGTAAATTGAAAATTTTCTCAATAAATCTGATATCAGTTGGAATTTCTCATATTAAAGTGTAGAAACGGCGGTAGTCGGAAACTCTGAAATACCAGTTGGAATTTTTCATATCTCAGCCTAGCACATTTAATGACTTCTGAAAGACCCCAAATATTGCACTAGATTGCATCTAAGGTTACCTACCAGGTGAAAAATTCTCAGATGGGGGTGGGGACACCTCCTCCCCCCCCTTACAAACCCTCTCCCAGGCCAACCACCACTCATCTCATGCTTTCCCCACCTGTCCAAATACTTTATTGCATAACATTTTTCCACATCAAGCTGGCTATCATTTACAGTACAAACTAGTGCAAGAACTACCTGTATACTTTATTATGCAATCATTCTCGGTTGTAGCAATCATCGTCGGTTGTTGTAAAGTAATAAAAACTAATCGCCAGCGAATAAAAATTGTTAGAACTTCACTCGGACTATAATTTTTCTGGCAAAATTGATTGCAACAAAAGCAAAATACTGCACCAGATTTTGTCTTAGTTTACATGGTAGATGAAAATTTCTCTCCCCCCCCCCCCGAAAAACGAACTGTTTCTGTTAGAAAGTAAAAGTTGTTGAATAAACTTTTCTGTAATGACAATAGCATGAATATTCTAGATAAGATCAATACAGATTATTACCATTTTTCCATATAATGCTTTTATCTTTAATTGAGAAATTGCAGACATAAGAACTTATTGTAAAACTGGCTGCATACAGCTCAAGTACACCCAGTTAGTGTCGTTTCCTGCCATCTATCATCTGTTTTGAAATGAAACAATTTCCGTGTCCACTCCGCGCCAACCTTTGTTGGCGTTCCGCTTAGATAGTAACCCCACTAGTGAGTAACAAACATAATTAGTTCAAATAATCTTTGCCTCAGCCCAATTTCAAGGCGCCGGTGAGCCAATGTGTTCATCAAAAAATATTTGTCAAGAACCCCAAAAATAAAATGAAAGAGGACGCGTAGCTTATTATGATTCTTGCATCACCTTAGAAACACTGATTTGTCTTGTCAATTTTAGTAAATTGCTTCTGTTCGCAAGAATTGATTAATTGCAGACATGATATCCATATTTCAAGGCTAGGTACATGCAGTTCAGTTACACACGGGAAGTTGTTTCCTACCATCTGGGGGTTTGAAATGCCAAAACTTTTCTTGTACGCTCCCCCCCCCCCCCCCTCCAACAGTTGTGGCGCATAATTTGCAACTTGACAGGCTCTACGCAACCACCTACTTAATTAGATCACGTGACCCGTTCTCTTGCATTTTCGCCTACTGGAGAGTCTACACGAATGTTATGTCGCGGAACTGCACTGACATGCGATGGTCAACTGTTTAATGAATGATGCAAAATGAGGCTTTCTCTTTTCCATTATAGCAAGGTTGGGGGACACTTTGATCTTCCATATCCTTGGAAATTAAAGATTTTCCAGGTATAATGGAGGACATTTAGAAACAAACAATATCGAAGAGAGGCTGTTATTTCCCATGTCTCAAACAGCGTCTTCAAACTTTGCGAGCAGCTGACTCATTTAATGAATCAATCCGATATTTTTCAATCGATGTTTGCAGAGGACAACGTAAGCTTTCCTTAACACCAAAATTACGAAGTTTAATTGACACAAGTACCTACAATCAATAATTTAGGATCAGACATTTTACTGCACATTTTGTATGTGCTGCATATAGCCTTTGCACATACGAGTGCGCGCCGGTGTTCGCACACGAGCCATCGCTTAGTTCGCTTTAATAGTCCTGACATGCGCGTGTGTAGAGGGACGCAACTGATTCGTCTTATATTTGACGAGTAACTGACTAATTTACGAAATTTAATGGTACAAAGCTGATGTCAAAGGATAGGAGATTTTTTTTTCTATTTGATAAAAACTGAGTGAGTGGTTTAACAACGTCTCGATTTAATGATGCATAATTTTACGAGCTGTTGGAAACACATTTGTAGACCTTTCATAGAAAGGGTCAAATTTCTATCTTTACACATATTTGCTCGCCGAAGTGGCCATCAACAGTATTTTTTATGTTTTTGCAAATAGTTTTCATGATTGTAATCTTTTGATAGTTTCTAAATGTTCAGATATTATGCTTGAAAATTACCTCTTTTAGTTCATTAACATTCAAAATCCAGTGACGTCACGATACGTCATGCATAAAATGTAAGAGAAGGAAGCTCTTTTTGAGTGGTTGCGGATAGACTGTTGACTCAGACAATGACTTTAATATAGAGGGTGCTATACTAGTATCTTGTAGAAGGAATGCAGGCCTATAACCTAAACCTCAGCACCAATAATTTTCTGCAGGCTAATCATTTTTTTTTATCGTTTTTGATTACTACAAATGTGGATTCATTGGGGCAGGGAGAGCACGGAGTTGCTAGAGACTTCCTGATTGGGGTGAAAGGGGACAATGAGCGAGGATAAGGAAAACAGACTCATGGAGTAGGTTAGGAGTGAGGGAGATATGGAATCAAAAGGGGGTGAGAAGGGATGTGTGAAAAGTCGTTACAAAGGAACTTCAAACATATCACACTACAAGAGGCAAACGTAATATATGTGCATAGTTAATGGGTCAGTGAATCCGAAATGCGGGTATCCTCAAACCATAAGTCCGGTCCAGGTTGCGTTCGCATGGACAATCTTACAGGTCCTTTCAATGTGGACGCTTGCATCCATAATATACGCTGACCCAGTGCAATGTGAAGGTAAGTTTGTCTATCGACTTAAGCTTTTAAAAGAGAGAAAATGGAAAAAGACTTAAAAAGCTATTGGGTAACACATCAGTCTGCCCTTTCCTTGATTTCGAGACTATTTGGGAAACATGGCATTCAGTGAAACTCAATGGGCTGTCAATTTCTCTTCCGTTTCCCGTTTTTTTTTTCTCAATGTAAATTCGAACAGAGGGCAAATATAGTCTGTCTATAGTTCTTTATGCTTTACTGGGGTGAATACCACTACCTTCACCGGATAAGTCGGTCAATCTACACTTGAAGACCGCTACATCCAAGGTCGCTCTGTACACTCGTGGTCAAGAACTTGAAAGTACGTCGACAGCGACAGCCCATGCTCAGATGAACGAAAGGAACCACGGGGATCGCCCATGTCTCTCGCAGTTCGTGCCGATTATGGGAATAGTGGACAAGATTTCTTTCCAAGTTCAAGACAACTCGCTCGCGTGTCATCACGTATTTCAGTTATAAATCGACAACTACAAAAACACAGACCGCTTGTCCGCTTCGAGAGTTATATATACACAGACGGCTACGTGTTTATAATTATTGCGTACACCCCCACCACAAGGTATTCAAATACAAAGACTCTGTCACAATATTTTCATTATAATGCGACAGCGCTCAAATTTGAAACATTACGAATACCGTTTGGTATAGATGGATTCTAACATAAATTATCTCTGCCGGTGTAGAATAAATATTTCATGTGGTATATTAGAAAATAAATCGAAACAAAGGTCACACCTCGTCAAATTTGTCGAGCAAGTTTACATCATGAACATGCCTGCAGTACTTATACGGTTATATAACAGGAATTGTTAAAAGAAACATAGTTGTAACTTCTAAAAACCTTTCAGACAAAAAAAATTATGGAGGGAAGAATTTGGATTAGTAATGTTGTGGTTGAAACATAAAAGAATAGAAAGGAAAGAACATGTTGCTACTATGTCATTCCAAGGGAAATATCATAGGCGAAGCAAGGGAGGGGGGGGGGGGTGGGGAAATCCCAAGTACCGCCTAACAATTCGTCGAACTCCGTCTAGTTTTCTAACGCTACCATACCCCACACCGAATTCCCCTTTGTGCTCGATTGTTGTTTTCGGTTCTTAACTTTGCTTCTCATCCAATCTGTGTCCCCTCCCCCACTCAAAGTCATGTTGCTGGAAAATATTGCGTTTTAAATGTATCAAAATTACCTACAAAGAAAAATATTCATTGTTGAACCATTTAGTCTCATCTATAAACATCAGATCTGAAAGAGCGTCAGGCTCCTCAAAACGTTATGCATAAGGTGAGTAACACACTATGCATCCCTTGAAAACTGAAAGTTTGGGTGAACCAGGGAGGTGTCAGAAGGAAATACAACGCTTTGAAGTCATGTGTACAGTCTCCAAATTTACCTAGTAATCTATCTTTTGTATCGTACTTAAGATTTCTATATGACTCAAAGATAATTAGAAAATAAGCACAATATGTTATCTGTCGTCTGCTACAGTTACGGCATGAGTAAGGAGATTACTGTATTGCAATAGCATTGCCAGTCGTCAAGAGAAAAATAATTTTTCTGCCTAGGTGCCTCTTGCTGTTGCGAACGACAGTACAACATCTAGGTTGCATGTCAGAACACGACAAATAATCTATATCTGTCTATTTCAGGAAACGTCACGAAACTTCACATCTAGTTGACAATATATTAGAATTCTTCCTCTTCAGTTCATTTGCAAGCGATAATTTGTTAACAACAGGGACAAATGTATTCATTTATGTCAATTAAACAGTCGTTCCAAGTTTTGTGGCACCTTCTTTGAATATGTTGGCGGCTGAACACCTGGCTTCAAAGCATTGTTCTAAGGGAATCAATTGTCTAAGGATTAGTTGACTTAAGTGACGTTGCTATAGGTAAATGATAATGAACTGGAATCGCCCAATAAAGGAATTACTTATATTGAAGGAATTTTTAAACAGCTTATCTTCACTGGATTTGGTGGATCTTAAAGTATAAGTAGTAATTAAGTTTTCCTTCTAATCACACTTTCCTGTGTGAACAAATTATTCTCGAGCAACAAGTAAGTGATTTTCTATGTGTGAGAAACCCATTTCTTGAAAGCTTTATATAAAAATTTCTATTGTCTCTAAAAATATGATTACTTTCTGTAAAATAAGCTCAATACTTGCGTTTAATACTTGAATTCATCTGTAAAAAATGTCTTTATTCAAAGTTTAAAGTACTCAAAGTATCCTTCCTGTGTCTCTAATGCAGAATAATTTATTTAATAGTTAATAATTTGCATGTCAGATGAGGTTCCTAAATTTCTGATTTGACATTAGTTAGACCTTTTACTAATTGCTCGGTCGATGGAATATGAAAAACAAAATCGTTATAGACTCATATCAGTGACAAATCCCGAGTTTAAACACAGACAACAAAAGAAAAGGTAAATTATGCAGGATCAAAGGCTTCGCATCTAAGTCCTTCATCCTATATAAGCAAAAGATACTTTTATAATCCAACTACCAAGTATTGAAATGGATCGTGCTCGTTTCATCCAAATATTCTACATTTCTTTCACCGCCATATATTAGGGTAGCTACCTCCATTCATCAGGTCACTGACCTTTTAGTTCACTGATACGTTAGTTTTGGGTGAAGGAATTCAGATTGAAAAACAATAGTCGATTAAAACCTGTTCAGAATGTCATAGAGGTCGCTGTTCCATTTCAAAATTGTTCCAAATCATCTCTAACGTAACGGTTAACTGAATATACTATAAAACCGTGAACATAGGATAATCGAATGCTAGGGAGAAAAAAGAAATATTGGGCAGTGTAAATGAGATAACGTTTAGATGTCGGAACTTTGTGGAGGGTGAAGTTTATTTCAATCCATGGGATTGATTTTGTTGGCTTTGTTTTTGTCTGATTGAAATCAATGATAGGACTATCTGTGAAAATTTGATCGATCTCTCGTAGGTTACCTACATACGTTCATGATGTAGGCCTACGTGTAAGGATCCCATGACTCCATTAATCAAGAGCACATGTAATTTTACCCGCTCCTTGGCATTGCTTAATAGCCTACATCACTTTTCGAAAAAAAAAAAACCCACACAAATCTAAAGCCTTCGTGGCACAAGACTAAATCAAGTCTTGAAACAAAAAACCGTGTGGTATTAATTAATCTCTAGTTTTTTTTCCTCTTAGTACTCACTTTGCAGTTGTTTAGTTTAAAGCTCCATTAACGTTAGGTAACTCTCACAATGGTGCATTAGCTCAGCATTGTTCCTCCTTATAATTACTTGCGGCTACACTGTAAGGCTACATACAGGAGTGTATGAGACACATAAAAATTTTACAAGCCTACCCTCGCCTGCCCCCCCCCCCCCCAAGCTGTTTTAATATGCCGTTTATGTGGTAGGCATATACATTGATATATTGATGACATTTGACAAAACAACGCTATTCAAAGCTAGAGAGAGGCATGCACACCTAGGCCTACACACATGAACGAATATTATATATATAACTATTATATAAATAAATATATTCCGCCGTCAACTTACATGCGAATTTTTCTGTATTCTACTTAGGCTCTAGTTTTTGACTGACTTTGCCATTGGGAGATTCTTTATAACTACCTAAGTATGTGGCTCTGAACCGAATGAAATTTGTGACTGCACTGTCGGCAAATATCCTTCAATGAATCCAACTCGCAGTATTGAGTGACACTGTGAATGAAAGCTTAAAATTCAACAAGTAGGAATGAGTCATACAACCACATAGTATGTATAGGCTTGAGTATCGTGTAAAATGTCAACTCACTATAGGATAAGCTAGTAATGATGTATACAGAGCGGAATGCAGTAGTACGCCTATATACTGTGCAAACAGTACAAAACCCCTTTAAAATAAGCCATCTGATAGTTTACATTACCGCCCTCAATTAAAACTGTAAACTTGTTCAAGTTTGAGGTTTGTATTTACATAGCAGTGCATGGTTTTAACGGGCTGTTGTCGAAGCTTATAAGTACAGCCTAAATTGGGTTACACTTTCCACATGTTTACTGTGATATGTTGTGGTCAAGTTGGTAGCCATTTTCTCTTTAAAATCATCGTCATTATAAATAAGGGCACGAAACTCTCAGTTGGTACATCAAGGTGTGTATGGAACAAAAAGGTGAACTCTGTTGAATCTTATTCCACAGGCAGACTGGTAGAACGCCGAAGTAGCTTTGGTTACTTCTCGACTTATAGAGTGGTCCGGCTGCTTCGTCAGTTGTCAACCGGGATCAGTACTTAGGGCTCTGTTCAAAATTCAATCGTCGAAATGAGAACATAGCGCTTTGGCGACGGCGTTTCCAGTTTTTGGTATGTTGGAAGCGACATAATCTGAATGGTCGTCGTACGGCTGGACCTGATGGTGGACCAGGACCACTACGGGGTCCCTTTCTGTGCAAGAATTGTTCCTCAAAAAAGAAATTTATTTTAATTAAATAAAATAATATGTAAATATTTTCTTTTTGGCAATAACGATCCCCGTCTGTTGATATAGTTAATATATTTTGAAACATTTCTGCATATTCATCCTGACCTCCCTCAATACACATACATATCTGCCACTTGCTTCAGTCGATAGGTTCACTAACTAGACAAAACCGTATTTGGTGAAGTAACAATCTCCCCCCCCCCGTAACGTGCAATTTTATTCTTTCTTTTACCGCAGTCTTCATCTAATTGATGCGCTATGATTTATCATCTCAGCACCTGTGCGTTAGCATGTGACATAATTTAGTCTACTGTCTGGAAGATTGTGGGTAGGCTCACATGGATAACGGGATTTCTGTCTTTGTTCTCTTTCAGTTTGCCTGTCTGTCAGTTGGTTTGGGGATCAATTAAGGTAATCACCCGGCACGTCGACGAAAGTCGAGAAAGCATATATTCTTGACACGAACACTATGTATCCACGTACTGGTAAGTTCCAGTCATGTTACAATAATAAACAGTCTGACAACCTATATTCAACAATCACTGATAATTCCCATTATAGTTCAAACCAACACTTCAGCACATACGACACATACAGAAGTAACAGCCTTACGTATAAGGGAGGAAGGTGATGAGAATCGCGGTATGACTGCGATGTGATGTGACACAATGTGATTCACGACCCCCCCCCCGTCCCCCACCCGCCAGATGTTGTAAATATCCAGTAATGGATATACTCTAATGTGTGTCTTAGGAAGGACATAGGCCAGGCCTATACGGAAACTATGTTGTGAAATGAAAGGGAAAACGTAGTCACCCCAAACTGAACTAACTATACTACCTCCCTGTGCGAATTCCTGAATGACTCTTGTGGTATGTGGCGCCATTTTTGTTGTTGAATTGATTCAATTTTAACATGTATAGCATAACACCTTGCGCGTGCAGAACTGATATTCGGCAATATCATGAAAAATACTTCAAAGAGAAATGAGTAGAGAATTGCAAGATTTTAGATTTTGATGGTGGAATATTGGCTGTATTGATCATTAAAAGTGTTGAAAGTAGCCACAAATACCTTTAATATCCATAAAATATAATTTTCGATTTTACAGGCAAATTCCTGTCTTATACCTGCAGCATGAATAAACATGAGATAAGTATGCAAATTTGTGACGTCAAGAGATGGATAAGCTTGAATTGTGTTATTGTTAGCCTTTGCTTACTTAGCCTTTATTTTAAGCAGAACTGAGAATATTTATGCCCCGAGGACTTTGTTTTGGAAACGTAAGTTCTTTCTTTACAAATATTGGTATCCCTTACAAATGTGGCACCCAGTAATTAAGACATAATATATATATAGTCCAACAAAAGACAAACCGATATTATGCAACATTTTACGTCATCATATTTGCATTTCATCAAACTTTGATTAGTCGTAGCCTCAGAAAGTGGTTGCAGATAGAAACACACTACGGATTTTAATTCAGGGTTTCACTCTACAACTTTTGAATAAAGTGAGCTGTTTTGAATGCTTTCTAGACCTGCATGTCACACTAAATTTAAAGGTACCAACTGTGCATGACATGCACTGTACCGCGAGGGCATATATCTGAAAAATAGAGTTGGAGTAAAGACCTTCCATTAGAGTCCCCTCAATGTTCAGCCACCCTCTCCCCTTCACTTGCTACTTTCCTATTATCCACTCACACAAAACTGGCCAGGTTGACGAGAAACTTCGTTCCAACGTCAAAAATTCAGCTACCGTCCAGACCCTAGAATCACGTCCATATGGTCAGATAATGTTCTAGACTGAAAAGCGAAGGGGTCAAATGGGGGTTAAATCCCCCCCCCCCCCCCACACACACACACAACTCACCGTTTTCTTGCACAGTTTCACTTGAAGAGAAGGAGTCATCACCATAGACAGTTTCAATTGTCCTAACCACTTACGTCTAGTCTCTCCCACAGGCTATTTACAATTCCTCCACATGTGTAATCAAAACGATGGATCCCCGTGTATGCTGCGTAATATGGGCTACTTAGCACCGTTCGAATTTGCAGTTAATCAAAAAATAGAACCAGTTGAGACGTCTGATATCCGAAAGCCACAATATAACCTGGGGTGATGAGTTATTCGTCGCCTTTTCGCTGGCGATTTGGACAAAAATTGTTAGACTGTGATGGCCGGTCACTTTCAATGAATGAATGAAAGTTTCAGTGAATGTCTTGAATCGCTTTTAAAGGCTGTATTGCATCACCCTAAGCTATATTTTTACCTTCCTGAAAAGAAAATTCTCAACTGGTTCTAAGTTACAGTACTCTTAGATTGCCAGCAAATTCGAAAGATGCAGAGCAGCTCGTATTACACAGCGTACACAGGGATCCATTGTTTTGATTACACATGTGGAGGAATGTAAGACAGGCTGAGGGAGGGACTAGAGGTAGGTGGTTGGGAGAATTGAAACTGTGTGGGGTGATGCATTACAGCCTTTAAGTTTCCTATGCAGGTATATATGCAAATATTCAGTTCTTTGTGTTTAGTGATTAACCCTATGTATCACTCCTTACTTGAACCATTGCTGACGGAGGCTTCTCAATATTCAGCCTTCTTTTAGGTGTTGCTATCTGGTTTTCATTGTGGCTTACCTTTTAGTTTACCCTGTTTACCTCAGTGACAATAGCACTCAACTTTTTCCCATTGCATGTTGTTTTCCTAAGAGTGTTTCCCAATATTCACCCAACTAAGTAGGTGATCAAGGTATTTCTCCTTTGGATTGACCGAGGGACAAAAGGATGTAAGTGCTACACCGGAGACCAGCGAGGAGGTGAATATAAATGAAAGCTGTGATGTCATCAAGCAAACTGTACCCGTCGAACAGAGAAAGTTATTTGGGATGAGCGGACACTGATTAGCCAAGCGTGAACCATTTAGGGTGCACTCATGCACAGCTACGGCCATGCCGGCCAGCTGGGTCATGCCCCTTTTAGAATACGACCTCTGCGTAATAACAACCGTATTCACAAACTTTACTTTAGTGTGTCGGTAAGAATTCCAGTTGAGGATTTACGCCAATTTACGACAGAACATTTTCACATGACTGACTGTGTAAAGGACTCTGTAATAAGTCATTGTGACGCATTGCTGCTGCAGAGATTTCCAGTTCATGGGATAAAATATTGTTATGACAAGGGGACGTTTTAAGGACACCCACGGTTTCGCATCATCATCATCACCAACATAATCAAATATCGTCATATCATCCAAGGTTTTAGTACTAAAACCATCTCCGCAAATATTAAATACCGACTCCGGTTTTATATCAATGAAGCCCACAATTGAATGCTTCTTGAGAGAGTCGGTATATTTAATCTACCCACCTCTGGTATCTCCTGGGTACATTCATCGACACGATCATGTACACCTTTATATAGTCTACCACTTTTAGCTGTCAGGCTAAGTCATCATTGTGCTGCTGGTTTACCCTGTAGGGACAGTGTTGCAGTGCACAGCTGTGTGCGTTCCTATACGTCACCATCGACAGTATCCGGCGATTCGTCCAATCAACGTGTGGTTACGATAAGGTCTACATGTCATGCAGGCATTTGTGTTATTGACAGATCAACAACCGTACCGTACACATCCTCCATGCAACGGGGGTTGGACTGGTCCATTACAGGAGTGACGTAGAGAAGATTCGGAACCGTGTACTTGTAATTTTCACCGAAAGATCATGGGAAAGTGGAAAACAGTAAGTTACAAATAGTCAACATAATTTCACAGCCGAGTACTCACTCTGGTTCAGGCCTGCACTTGCAGTTATATTTCAAATTTACTTTTTTCTTTTTTTCAAATTTTATTTTAGATGTAGTTCCAGTGTATATCGTTTCCTTTCATGAGTCACGTAGTGATAAACATGTCATGTTTAGGTATCATCAATAGTTCTATGGGTATATAGATCATGCATCATGCATGTACTGATTGATGTATGATAGCAATGTAGACAAATGACTCAACTATGTAGGAAAGCTTGGGCAGAGTAACTCTATGTTCAATAGAGAAAACTACTGCAGACCTACACGCTTGCCAGCTCAGGAAAAAGTACAGAGGCTTACGTAAAAGTCGAAATGATAAATTAAAAGATTGAGTCTATTCTCAAGAACAAAATGCTAATTTCTTTCGTAACCTCCGTTTCTTACACAAACCTACACACTTACGTCACCCTACGTCGTCAGTTCGTGCCAATAATTCGTTTGATTTGCACGAATTTGTTCGAGCGAATAAAGCCAAAACAAAACTAATATGTAATTAATGCATAACGCCATGACAACGCCAATGCTTGGACGTTAACTTGGGCAGTATGCCGGGAAGCTTGAGGTTGTATTAGCCATGGCAATTAAGCTCAGTCCTCGTTGATTGCACCTGGCAGCGTACCGCCGGGTGAGAGTGATCTTCGAACATCGAACTTTCTTGGGTTTCTCAACCGGACTCAACTCTGTCTGGGATAGATCTGCGGGTCCGCTATAGGCTCCCTTATATATCCCACACCGTTGAGCAAAAACCTACTTAAGCCATAGATAGCAGTGTTGAAGATCTATCGTTTTCTTCTGGTTGTCCAAGGGAAAACTAAAGTATGAAATGAGGTTGTCTTTCTCGGAATTAAGTTGTCCTGCCACAAATCTTACTATGACTTGTAGTATATATTTCCAGACTGGTACACCAGTAATACCCTTGCATTGTGCTGTTACCAACTTATCACCATATTTCATCCCATAGTGTGTCAGAAAATGCAAGAATAGTCTCAATTTGATTCAAGGACTACCAATTTGGTTTTATTCTGTAGTGACCCCATTCAACAGTTTGTTCCTTATTTCCCTACATTTTCGTCCAGCTCCACCCCCACCATATGACACAACACTGACATGCATGAAGACGACGGGGACATCTCTATGTTCCGACATCTCTATGTTTCGACAGCCCTGTATTCCGACGTCTCAATGTTCCGACAACCCTATAATAATAGAGATTTCGGAACATAAAGAAGTCGGTATATAGAGTTGTCGGTATATAGAGATGTCGAAATATAAATACGTAAATAAAGTCTCTATATTCTGACGTTTCTATGTTCCGACAAAAAAATGTATTTTGGTGCCGATTTGTCGAAACGTACTGATGTCGGAACGTAGAGATGTCGAAACATATATAGAGATGTAACTGAAGATGACACCCGTTGAATAGCGTACTCATTGTTCAAGTTCACTCGCAACATTTTGTGGATCGCTATGTTTGTGAGAGGACCGTTACTCCATGCACGAGCTTGACACAAAGCAGGTAATACGAACTACACCGTACATCCATGGTTCGGACATCCTTACAGTGTCAAGTACTTCTCTATTGCTTTGACGATCATTGGCGTGCCTCCCAGTGCCGGGAAATAATTCGAATCTGCAAAATTTTTGATATTCCCGGAAAGTGAACGGTATGCGACGATCGACCATGGGTAACTGTCACGTCAGAGAGAACGAGGCGAAATGTGTTTATGATTATTAAGATTGATTACGTGACCCAATTGCAACTCTCGTAAAATGTCAGCTGTAATAAAATTTGCTATCCAATTTTCGTTTCTTCAAAGACTTGTTGGCCTCCTTAGGAATAAATGACTGTTCCCAGTTACTTGCAGTCCACAAGAAACAAATCTCGATAGCATTTAGATTGTTTATGTCAGTATCTGGTGTATCTATTAAGGAACCATTGGACGTGAACTTTAGCAGGGGTCACGGTGAAGGGCGCATACTATATGATCGGTCCCTGGATATTAAGTACGGCCCGTTATATGTACAGGTGCGTCAGGTAATAGTAACGATTCGATTACACGCAACACAATGACACTAGGTGCAGCACATTGATACCTTCAAAATGATATCGGTAGACAAAATTTGTAAGACCACTTACACGATTAGGCCAAGCATTATTTTTTTTTCTAATTCTGCGACTTGAAAAGTTCATCCCGTTTTGCAATTTTATGATTCGGCGTACCAAGCTCCAATTTTCCAATCATCATGAAGGATTATATAGATAATTAAGATATAAAGATGTCATGAAATTTGCCATCCTTTCTTTACCTATCAACTTACAGAATCGGACTTTCGGATTTACTCTTGTTAAGACTACAACCAAAAATATAATAACTAACCATCCCCCATTGAGATTTTTTCCCAACGGAGAATTCATACGGTACAGACGATGTTAATAGCGTTGAACCGATGTAAGGAATACCGATTGCGGGTAAGGAGTAAATCTTTCGTTCCCAGGGGTACATCTCCAAAATACCGATCATACACGTGCGTAACACAAACAACGATCTCACCGCCCGCTATACATCTGGTTTAGATCACTTTGCACTGAAGTATTAATATAGTTAGGCTATGGTGAAAGCCACATTGCAATGGTTAACTCACAAGAATGCAAATTGATTTAGTTGAGGTAGAACCATGCAACAGCCATCCCTCGGGGACCCCAGCCACCGCTTAAGACACATCACTCTTTGTAATCCTAAAGAAAACCAGAATGCAAAAATGCATTTTTGTTTTGATGATGTAAGCTACAGAGGTCTGGAACTATTCACAGTAATTAATATGAAAGCCAAAGGAATTGGGATATTATAAAGAGTACACTGACATTACAAATATGAGATCTGTCATATTACTCTCCGTATAAAGAAGTAGCAAGTACCAGTGTTTAGTTATGTTTTCACAGCAGACTACCTAGCCATAATGCGTATGGCACAATGTACTAATGTGTAACTCATTTCTGTTTTCAACAACATGTTTTCGATAATCTTCTAAAACGTACTAACTCTGACATACATGCCTATCCAAGCTCCCAAGTCTCAACTGCCATTCTTGAAATATTGTGTAAACAAGGTTGCCAGAGTTTCCCCATCAAATGGCCTAACCAAAAACCATTACGTTATTGTACCGATCTTGGCTGATCAACATAATATGTTAAAAGGGACATCACTTCAAAATCATGTTCTTGAGGTCAGCAAAGGTCAAAGTGTGAAAAATTTGTAAGCACGATACCACAAGAACGCAATCATCGACTCACATCATATATAATATGTTAATCTCGAGTGACAGAATACTGACTATCGTCTTTGGTGGAAGTCAATATCCATTTGAAATCAGCCCAAAGTCTGGCAATCTTGTTGTTAACCCAGTATCTCAAGAGATGGAAATTTGAACACGGCAGTTCCGTATGCGACATATGTAAAAAGTATGCTACAGTAGAAAGAAAAAATATCAGAAAATTTGCTGAAAATCATGAATCTTTCATTCATTGACTCATTGTATAATTAGTTTGAAATAGGTAACATGCTAAGAAAGCCACAAAAAGTGAATCTTGGTAAATAATAAACATTACTTTATGAAAGTAACTTGGACAGACCTCATATTTATAATACGTGAAATGCCAACGCACTATTAATGTATGAATGTATTGAATTTATAATCAATATATTAATGTATGAGCTAGGCTTCTGTAAAATACATGATTGAAACGACAGTGCATTTTTGCTTTCTGACTCAGATGATACTCTGAGCCAACGACGAGAAGTCTCTTTTGCCAAATTTCGCAACGAGTAATGAATGTATTTGAAAAGCCAGGAGACTACAATTCTCCAGGAGTAAAGATTCCCAAAGTCAAGTTGCCATATCAGTACAGAGCACCTTGCTGCATATCAGTATGCTCTCAACCGAATACCTGACGTAATGTCAATGATCTTATGATACAGTGATGCAGTCATGCAGTCAGTACATTCAGAGGAAATTGAGAATAAATATCAAGTTTCGTCTTCCTTCCTTTGATCGACCCACCTGCCCGTTTTGAATGAAACTTTAAAGCAAAGCTCTCTTTCCAGGCAGAAGCAGAGAATGCCTTTTCTTTTCAATACCTTTCTGTGCCGCAATTGGACCTCCTTATGTTAGTTCAAAACGTTTATTTTTTTTCTCTCCTGTCCTTTCAAATGTTACGGTTGATATTATGTACAAATACAGGATGACTGTATCGACTGCCCAGGAAACTCCATTTCTCGAAATTCTGGAGGTCATTTTTCACAGCTGTCCCCGACGCCTTTCGCCTCAACGATATTGATGAATTCACATCTTGTATGAGAATGGGCAGGATGGTCATTGCGAAGGCACAGGTTTATTTTTAATCTGGTATTGATTTTTTCGAAAATTTTGGTTTTTCCAACCCTCTTGATAAACGGCTCTTCCCGCGTGTAATTGAGCTGCACGTACCCAGGCTTGAAGATGGGATCTCACGTGTGCAATTTATCAATTCATGTGAAAAAAAAATCAATCTATAAAAAATACCTATCAGATGAGTGTAAATGAATTTAAATGCCCCTCACCTTTTGAGAAATTTTCCAACGGCCAGGTAACCTTAGACGCTATCTGGTGCAATGTTTGGCTTTTTTCCCCTTTATTTTTCTTGAAATTGTTTTTTTAAGAAATCTTAATTTCCGGAAACGTTAATTACACCGTTTTTACTTTATACCGATAGCAGTTTTTAGCTCATACCAGCTAGCTGGACATAGATGACACTTCTGCATTGTTGGAGCACCAGTTTATGAAATTCTGAAAATTGTGCAGTCCTACAGATTCTCTTGCACAATGTTGATGATTTGGTATAATGATACTCAGTGGTACCTATATGATTTGACATGACGATACATAAATAATACCTTCAGGATGTTGAGGTATGAGCCTCTGCACCAATGGTGCTGTAGTTTAGGAATTTTCAATGTTAGGGTAGCAGTGCATGCAGATATTATCGCCGTATGTACCCTCTCGAACATGTTGTTTGCACATCACCATGTGATGATGTGACTTGTGACTCACAATTTTCGAATTAATGCAACTAGGTTAGATAAAGATTTTCGGGATTATCGTTTCATAAGTTTATTATGATAGGATATATTAATTTACGACCACGTATTATTATTATAACCCGATAACCCGAATTCGTGACACAGATTAGATTTATCAAACTGGACCAGATCTCTAGATAAAGAATGAATTCCTGTAGGCAGTATACATACATCCTATCCTCTGCTTACTTAGTTGAATAGTAAAAGTTTAATACCACTCATCGCTCATTACGTATAGCAGGGAAGAATATGTTTGTCACAGACAGCCGCACGGTTCTGACGCAAGCTTGCTCTGACGGTATGTGAAAACCAAACAAAGACAAATTATTCGATAGTAAAAGCTATACATTGATCTAAAAATACTGTCATACCAATAACTATGGATAACTCTTTTGTACGATCCCGCATGGTACTTTGTGAGGCACCAACAATGTAGCAGAGCCTGATTCACACAAAGTGTGGACGTAATTTTTTACCGTACTTCCGTACCGTTTCTTTATTGTGCCGTACTTCTCCAAAAAAATTTTCATTCTATGACACGCGCTTTTTTATCCGGTGTCTGTTATTGAATCTTTTGCCAGATTGGACTGGCACAACAAGTTGAATAGTCAAACTATGGAATACTTTTGAAGTCACCAAAATCAGATCAAGTGTGTATGGGCAATCATAATATTATCGAAGATTATAATTATTTCCGGAGTCTTTAGGAATGTGGAAGAAAGTATTTGAAAGGAACACCTTCAAGGTATATATTTAATCGTTGGTTTTTCAAAAAGGCCAAGGGTCCCGACAAAAAGCCATACCTAAATATTTTGATTCTTATTCAACGATAAGGAGATTTGTGTCAAATTTTGGGATAATTATTCATGAACGATTTCATAATAAGATATGAGGAAATTCATGGTATCGCTGTCAAAATTTTTGCGACAATTTGCGGGGACAATTTGCATGGATGATTTTAGAATGTTGTGATTCAGTAATAGCTCCATGCTACCCCCCTTCCCCCCCCCCCCCCCGCAATGCTGTGGCCTATATATTTTGGTGGGTGTCTTTGAGAGTGTTTTGACAGATATTCATGAGATCTAACTAGCTACTCTTTGCAAGGGTAAGAGTAATTTTGCGGTGTATAGTGCTGATCGCATGTGTATTTGCTGTTGAGTGTCCTAGATACTGATGACTGTAAAGAATGTGGTGCATGTCTGTCTGTCTGTCTGTCTGTCTGTCTGTCTGTCTGTCTGTCTGTCTGTCTGTATGTATACCGGGATGGTATGAAGGGCGTTAAATGTGATAAAGTGGGGTCAACAATCGATATATGGCTATGTGTCAACCCCCGTCTTACACACGACACACTCCACCATTTTGTTTTCAGTGAGGAACTTTTCTACACATTGTAATACGTCTTAAAATATGCATATATTTTTTTTTTTTCATTCGGGGTGTGTGCATGGACATTACCCTCATGGCGAAATATCATTCTATTTAAAGAGCTTCATCACGTTGTGGGTTTATGTAAACAGTGCCTTTGTCAGTACTTTTGTGAGTTAATGTTTAACATTAATCATATAAATTCATAGATATATATTATACAGTCATACATTACATCTTGTAAAATATACTTCTAAACAAGAGGTTCTATTATATGTCGAAGCGATTTATAACCAATTAGGGCTGTCAGTGTACACACTCGAGTATTTGACACATAGCCTACTGTATGTATAGCTATCTTTGTTATAGCACGGCTGGTATGTGTACACTACAAAAGAAACTCAACTCGCTGAATCGAATATTCAACATTGTCCAGACACGTTTCTTTAATATCAAGAGGACATGTTTCCATTTACTGCAAAGGTATGTTAGTTCTCTTGTTTATTATCGCTGAAGGAACATGGTTGCCACTCGAGGTCTGTGGTATCTGTTTACATTCTTTATCAATCTAACTAGGGAGGAAGGGGAGGGGGGGGGGTGGAATTGAATGATGTGAAAATGCCGAGCTGCTTCTATATGTGTAATCACCTTTAGAGTTTTGTACGCTCAAACAATTATTTCACTATTACAATGATGGCGAGTAATAACATAACATTTATGTTTACTATATATGGATGGAATATCGATATAGTGTATTGATAATTCATAATAGACAGTATACCAATAATACCGTATATAATCGATAATATACATGCTAGTTCTATCCAGTATCTAATTTGACTGAAGTGATCCTGTTTTTTTTTTTTGTTTCTTCTCTTTCGCTCGTTTTCTCCCCCACCCCCTCTTTTATCCTCGTTATTTCCCCTTTGTTTTCTTTTCTCTTTGTTTCCCCCTATTATCACAATTTTGTTTTTCTTTTTTCCGGTTCTCTTCTCCTCCTTTCTTTCTATTCTTCGCGCCGTGTCATAAAACATAAGGACTTTTAAATCCTTGTCGCCTGAAGGAAATTCTAAAAAATGATTTATTAATGTCAGATATGTTTCATGTCACTGACTGGCTATAAGTGGAATACGAGAATGTAATTCGTAATTAAAACTAGGCCTCACATTCATCACTGAACGCCAGAGTAATGACATAGCCCATCATTGTCTCTCTGCAAGGATCTGCAAGATATGTATCCCAGCTATCCACTTCTGAAATTTGATAGCAGCATTGATGAAAGAAAATGTACTCAGTGGTCCAGTCAAAGATATTTCTCCAAAGGTCAGTCCAGTGTATCTACTAGTTGAGGTTTAGCGTTTTTAAAACCTCCTTGGAACAGATGGTGGTATCATAAAAGATCGAAATATAGGGATATAGCGGGATGGCGACGGATGGTTTTACGATACGGTGAGTGGAACGAGCACACACACACTTTTACAATGTGCTAAATGTGTCGTGATGACTTCTTCAGGTCAATGACACGGGAACTCGCACCTGATACAATCACGTCACGTGTGAGGATAAAGTTTGGTTTGGCAGGGAACGGTGAATACCGAAGCACCGAAGCGTAAAGGGTAGTAAGTTGGTAACGTGACAAAATTCAGTAAATTGAGACTCTGACGGGAACACGGATCTTGTAAATGTATTAATTTTTCATTCTTTCTTACTGAAGTAAAGTCAACGACTGCTTCTATGTAGGAGTATCAAGCCCAATGCTGAACTTCAGTCATAGGAAAACAATTTCCTCCTCACTGTAAGGACGGAGCTGGGTAGCGCGCTCGACCTGAATCTGCACTAGAATGCGGAAACTCCAGTCAATTTTATAAACTGAAAAGAAATATGTCTTGGCAAAGAATGCCTCTTTACCTCATCCATTCGTCTATTAGGAACTTAGGGGGGGGGGGGGGGGAGGTGTCGTAGGAAGAAGTTTTGACAAAAAGGTAATATTCCTATAGTAGCCCAAATTACTGCCCGATATGCGAAAACGTTACTAAGAGAGGATTCACTAAAAGAGGGCGTAAAAACAAAAGCTTTCATCATCATTATTAATAAGTATAACGAACCAAGTACGTAAGTAGGTAACAAATACCACTCTTATCGCTTCCTGCAGCAGCCAAATTCACAGTGCAAGATACGAGGATTGTTCATCTTACTTGTCTAAGGGTGTTACCCAAAGACTGACTAGAACCGTATAACCACGGCTTTGACACACACAGTCGTTAAGCCTATGTGAGGTTTGAAAATTCACCCTTTAGTAAAATAAGACGAGCCGAACTATTGCCGGTGGTTGGGGTGGTCAGGATTGTTGATGCTGACTATGAAAGGGGGTAAATTTGAGGAACACCATCTAGTATAACCAGAATGTACAAATGCACTGTGGTACCGATGACTTCATCATGAGGTTTTTTTTCTGAATCTGACGTATGTTGTCGTTCAAACCCTGTTGACCCCAAATGACCTTTGACCACCACCAAAAACAATAGAGCCTTTGATTACAATGTAGCACACCTATACATACCAAATATGTCATTTGTCCGAGCGTCTCTTCTTGAGATATCGTGTTTACAAGTTTTTTCACACTTTGACCCCTGTTGACCCTAACTGACCTTTGGCCTCCACAGAAAACATTAGGATTATTGCACGTAATGCGGTACATCTACATATCAAATATGATATTTGGCGGAGCTTCCTTCTTGAGATATCTTGTTCACATTTTTTTTTTTTTTTTCACATTTTGACCCCTGTTGATTCCAAATGATTTTTCGCCTCCACCAAAAGACTCAACGTGGTAAACCTTTGTATTAAATATGATAGTTATTCAAGCTTCTCTTCTTGAGCTATGGTGTTTACAATTTTTCCACAATTTGACCCCCAAATGACGTTTGACCGCCACAACAAACGGTAGGTTTCTTGTACTTAATGAGGTACAGCTACATATACCAAATATGAGATCTATCCAAGCTTTCCTCCTTGAGACATCGTGTTCACAAGGTAGGCAACAGGGAATACATATACACACGATTGCACACGCCCACTCACACACGTACACACACACATGTATTCATGATTACAAATATTACACGATTATCATCGAAACCAAAAAGGATAATGATGACGTTATGCATTGGCCTATAGCAGGACTTGATGAAAGAACTAGGACACTTTAGTAAATAATGGTACCCCGATTTCACTTTTACCGCTTTTCCTTACATGACTTTTGTACGAAAGTGTATCAAATTATTTTATTGATGGGAGGATAGTTCACAGCTGTCGTGTTCCCGGTATGGATCTATAAAATACAACACACTTTGCGAAAGATGACCCCGATTTCAGTAAAGCCATGTCAAGTGTAAATGGATCAACCTGAAATACCGTAATTACTGATGGTAAGGTACTACGCAAAGGCCTAACAAAGGGTTCATTTGTTGTCAGAAAATCCGGTATAGATTTACAGTAATCTAATACCTGCAGGGTCTTACTACAGGGTGGTTCTTGTTAACATCAGGGGACTTTGACAAACTTAGGACATAACTCTATCATTGTCACCGTGTGAAACGCCCTATATCTGGTTTAAATATTCTTGATCTGGGTAAACATGACATTCGGCTGTCCGTACAGTTGAGTTTCTTAGATCTCATTCATCAGTAAATGGATCAAGTACGGTACATATGCATGTGCGATTTGCTAAAGGGTGGTAGCTTTTTCAATAAGGTCAACGTGTTAATAACCCCTGCCAACATAAAGACTAGGCGACGGAGCATTACTTGTCCACAGAAGTCTCATTTATGAACTCTTTTGATTATGTATCCTAATCTGCTCTTCATGTTACCCGAAGAGAGGTTAAAGGGGAAAGCTTTTACGTCAAATCTTGTCCTACAGGAGCATTTAGTTTTCTCTATAATAAGAAAGTATTATCACTACAGTGTGCTTGCCCGGTACAACCTCGGGTTTACAAGCGATGCATGCGATGCATGCACTTGGCCCTACATGGCTGTTTCTTGAAAACAAACGTTGAGCGACTGTTTTCAATCAATGAATCAGACGCGTGAAACCAAGAGTTTTAGTTATGCAATCATCTAAAATTGTTGTTCCTGCGGAAATACCGTAGTTCTCATGAAAGGTTCGTACTAGACCCCCCT
Source organism: Stichopus chloronotus (assembly GCA_021234535.1). Classification (NCBI taxonomy): domain Eukaryota; kingdom Metazoa; phylum Echinodermata; class Holothuroidea; order Aspidochirotida; family Stichopodidae; genus Stichopus; species Stichopus chloronotus. The sequence goes on from CM037830.1 coordinate 27,237,093, forward strand.
CCTCGCAAGGTTAAGCGGTTTCTTGAGAACTTCTTTGCCTAACAGAGTTTTGGCTTCACTTATTGTTCCATGAACAATATGTCTGGTTTATCTATTTCTATAGATTTGATTAATACAAGGGATATTCTTTAATCACGTTTGCACACACAATGCGCGGGTATCTTGATCATAGACTGGGTACTCCAACACCACCGATCTTTACACTGAAGAGATCAGTGCTTTGATCAAAGGCTCCAAGCGCACCAGAATTCTGCGTATTTGCAGTCATACTGTATTTTCTTCGTAAAAGATCTTTTTCTTCGTAAAAGATCTTTTTCTTCGTAAAAGATCTCTTTCTTCGTAAAAGATATTTCTCTTCTTGAAAGATCAAGGTTTGCTTTGCTCTGACGCAAAAATGTGGTGACTGTTATACGGTCGTTAATGTTCCCGTAAGAGGTAACCTGAACGTCGAATTCCTGTCATGACTTCAGATTACCGTCAAAACAGGAAAACTAAAGGGAGCATCCAAACTCTGTTAAAGTCACCCACCGTAGCCGTTATGATGTATCTGGATATCACGTCATGTTGTATCATGCAGAAAAGGTCTTTTCGAGACATGATTGAGCACATAGCAAAAATCCTGTGAGGATAAGGTGTATTTACATAAAAAATTAGCTGTGTCGCACTTCCGTATCGGTTCATGCTGATGCCGTCCACGTCCGTAACGAAGGCTACCGTTAATGTAACATAGTTTGGGAGCAGATAATTACAGCAGGGTCTCAGAGTAGCAGCTTCCTGGTTGTAGTAAGTGACGGGGATAAATCAGTCTGCCTGTGCAGATTGGCTTGTTTTCGTCAGCATGATGGTAGCCTCTTGCAAGAGCTGTCCCAGTACTCATGGGAAGAACGTCTGACCCGCTAGTGAATCTTACTCGGTACAGGCTTATATGTTTGTTTCCAACTAATTACACAATTCGAATGTTACAGTATGTGTCGGTTCAACATCATGCTCACATTGTCTGCATAACAGTACAAATCGCAGCGTGATAGCTGTTATTCTCCTCGATAGACTAAAAATATCAAGTATCTACTTGAAATCCAAATCATAGACCATGTGTAAGCGCATGTTAATAGTTGTGCAATAATGTTGTCTTCGGGTATTGCTTTTGTTACCTTTCGTGAACATACGAGGCGGCTGATTGAGCATATACCGCAATAATGGTGAAAATGTTCTGTCAAATGTGACAGACAAGAGTAAAATTAGGTATTTTTGGCAGAGCAAGACCTTTGCAGAGCCTTGGAACTTAAGGTGGGGGGGGGGGGTCTAGGTGATCTATTTATCCAAAGATTTTCTGTCGAGCTCCGAACAAACTGATGGTGGCGCTCCGTTGATACATATCTTCCTCCCGTAGTCCAAAGTCCTGGGTGCCTATCATTAGTAGAGGGATACGTATCACAACATAATATTTGACTTGGGGCCGAAAACATCATTGTTACGTGCTCTAAGGCCAATCAAAAAAAGCCAAACCTCAAAATTCGAGCAACTTGGTCCAGAAGATCGACATTCGGCTCAAAATCATACCTGCCTCAGACAGTAGGACTTATTGAAAACCGTACGCCTATAGTTGTCTTTCGGTAGTATTTAAGAAAACGACTTTAAAATAACAAATTTCCACCATTAAGTACACAATATTTCACTCTTTTGGAAAATTGGAGTTCAAAAACCAGAATGAAAAAAAATACAAATAAACTGCTCTAGGAGGAGAGTTTATTTACGAGAGACAAAAGAAAGTTGGTAATTAGCAACCAGAAGTGACGTAGTTTCCTATATAGAACGTTTTTGACCAATTCTCACTCCAGTTTCTACCCTGAACATCAATAATAACCTAACATTGACTTGTTGCCGTCGGTTCTGAATAAGAGCCCTATAAATTAAATACAAAAGTATAATACAAACCATTAGTACTTTAGTTAAGTGGTATTATATAGTCCCATATATTTCGAGTGAATACAGGAATCTGAACTTTGTTCGGTAGCTGCAAAATTATGTCATGAGAGGTGTTGCACGTTACAGATAGCCTACTTTAAAAGAGGTTTTAAATAATTAGTGAAATCTCTCCTGAAAGGAACGTGGCGTGTCGTGCGAAAAACTCACTACAAAGACTAATGTTTTTTCCATCGAACGGCACATCCTGCTTTAAAAGTCTACCTGTAGCGCCTCTGTTCCACGTATCTAGTTCAACATGCAACTGAAGAGCATGTGTTTTTGTCTTTTAAAATTTTTTTTTCTTTTACAAATTTTAGTATTGCAAAGTTCACATTTAAATGTTAGACTTAGCTGGAATTAATAGAAATCAAAAGAAATAAAGACAACTATAATAATAATGAAATTTTCACTTCATACACATGAATACCTTCGATGCCACCAATTCGTAAAGGTCAATTCGTAATTGGTTGTAATAGGTGCCCCATTACGTGCGCAACAGACATCTGTATGGCTTGCATTTATTTCCTTTACTGATACTGATTTAGTCACAACGCTAAAAGATATTAAACCCCAGAGGTTATGGCAAGGGAGGCGATAATTTGCCACCCCGTCTTGAACTAAAAAATCGAACTGATATCTTGGTTTGACAAAGTATATCAAAGTGTTTGTTAACCTGCTGATATAATTCCTCAGTTCAGACAGGTGGGAACATATGTTGAACTCATTACAACGTGTTTAGGTCAAATACATGATTGACACAGACATACGCATATACGTATCAGTGATGATACAATATCTTTAAAAGTACAACCACTGGCTCGTATCATGCACGGGGGATCAAAATCTGATTGTCATTTCTTTCAAAAATATATTTCTCGCGTCCGTAGGCCGTGGTCCTATCTGGGGAATGTAGGACAAAACATTTGCAATTTTTGAAAGTAATCAATATATGCCAAGAGTTAAGTGAATCTAATCTCAAGAATGTTGTCAGTGCAACAAACTGAGATAAAGCAGTCTCCTTGGAAATCATATCTGTTGTTGCTGTTGTTGTTGTTGATATCGAATAGCAAGAGTTGTTGCTGTCTGTCACCCTCTTTTTAATCAGCCATGCATTATTAGCTCTCAGTCGTGAAAAAGGCAAAGAAGTCCTACACAAACTCTCTTTACCTTTATTTATTTATTCCAATTTTATTTAAAGGGGTGACTCGTTTAGCTGTAGATCATCTCACGTGAGACCCCCCATCAACACAATAAAAATGAAACAACATAGTAAAAGAAGAAGATTAAAATATCGAGTTCACCCACTGAAAAATAAAAAAAAAGTTAGTTGAGAAGAAGTCACAAGCGTTAAACGATGATGAAAAGAAACCATATGTGCGCGCGTTTGCGCTCTAGCTCTAGGCGATCGTCCATTCCATGACGTCATCAAAGTGGGTTGCAAAGTTTACAGTGCACGTTCTCGGTTCTCCAGCGGGTCTTACTTACATTTCCCTTTCCCGCAAACCGATTAGTGACATGAATAGTAACATCTCCTTTTCGTGTGTGTTTTAATTTGTCCATAGAAATTTTGTCTATACTTTTATTATGATTTTTAATGAGTACATTCTAAAAAGGTTGGGAACGTGTGCAACGTTCGCAAACTGCTGGTTAAAAGAACACCCGGTTGTTTTACTCTTTAACTACCGTACGGTTATCTAAGGGTGAACCACGGTCACCTGACCGTAATAGGCCAATAGGAGTTGAGGATTCTTATGAAGTATCAATGGACTTAATAGAACTTCTGTTTTCTCGGTTAGATGAGAGGTCTATATGGTCGTCTGGTCATTTTATGTGCACTGGTCATTATTTGGACTACCGTGCTATTGAATGGGCCGTCGCAATTGGAATACGGTTTGGAGATTTGGCTGGATTCGAAGCAGTCGCAAGTCTTAGGTGAGTGTATTTCAGACAAACAACGCTCAAATATGTACGATGGTAATTGAGAAGAACGTAAGTAGTGACTCCTTTATGGGGTTATTGCAAAATCGACAACTTCGCGGAGAGCTGAAGAAAAAAAATCGACAACTGAAGGTTTGTAATCAACTTCCCTGACGACAGTAGCGGCGTGTTTTTTTTCTTTTTTAAATTAAAAAAAAATCGTTTGATTAAATTCATTCTTCTCGTCAATCATAAACATTCACTGTTCTCCGACCGGGGTGGTGGTAGCATAGGGTGAGTCTAGGTTAGGCACCCACAAGTAAAAATTACTGCACCTAAAATAGTGACCATTGCTTCCTAAATACCCCGCTAAATACCCGCTCCCTTGTAAAAGTAGATAATAGGTTATTGCCATTTCAAATAGAGCAATCAATCGTCTTTAAGTGGCGCCATTTCAATTGACCATCTCAATTATCCATAATTTCTAGGTGTGAGTTTAAACCCCACCTTTTAATACTCCTCCCGGCTGTTTCGCTAGCGATCGTTACCGTGCTCGACCCGTTGCCGATCACCCCACCCCCTCCCCTCTTGAAAGCATGTAGAGAACACTGTAATTGTTTTTGTTTTTCTCTGTAGTGGATGTCAATATACACTTTCCGTCTGATTATACTCCTTTTCGGTGCCTGAAATTTAGGCTTCTATTCATGAAATCACTTCACTTACATGTATGTGATGATGGACGTCACTTACACCTTTGTCCCCTCCCCTCCTATAAACGTTTGTACCCTCCCCTCCTATTCATTGGATGTTTAGGGTTCACAAACGAATGCAACTATGGATAACTACAGATAGACGGTCTTGCAGTCATTTTTTATCTTTTTTTTATTGTACAAAGACTATATTATTTCTTTGACAGGATGAAATGACCAACCACCGGAATGGCAATGACCCAATGGAATTGAAATGTATTTAACAGGTGACTTTAGGAACCAAAGAAGAGCACTGTACCTTTAAGGCTAACTAATTGATCACCTCTTTCATTGTTGTTTCCACGTGCAGGTCTAGACATCCCAGTGTATTTAATAAGTAACGGCGAACCAACTGCTTTGCTGTCGCGAGTAGAGGGCGGTTTTTTGTCTCCTGTAAAAAAGTTCAAGTTATCACGTGACGTGGAATATTTTAATATTACATGGCGAGCTCCTGCTGGGGTAAGTACACGAATACATCTAAGACCTAATCATGGAGTACATACACTCACCTGCACGCAACATATGCGTAACACACCAAGGACTTTCTATAGTCGAATATAAGGACCTAAAAAGGAGAAGGGCCTTCTTGTGTATAGATCAGAGAAAAAAATGACCCCATGCAACAACGCTTTAATTATCCTCTAAATCCTCTTATTAAGAAAAATGAGGAATAGTTAATAACGATCATAAAAGGCAATTTCCCGTAAATACAAAGCCCAATTGGTCCACAAAAATAATGAAATTTCAACCAATACTTTGAACGTCGCTTTGTCAATCCTTTTAAGACTGACCTAGATATCATGCCTTTGGTGTTTGAGGTCATGTCATTTGATTTGATCTAAAGACACACCCAAACACACACACAGACACAGACAGACACCTAGTGAACATTTTCATGAAACCTCGTCGGAACGACTGTTTTATTTGTCTACGTTATTTTCTCCCTTCCTCTTTTCCTCCTGTTAATTGCGGCAGTGTTCGCAAATATTTACATACACGTGAGCTATACAGGGAACCATTAAACACTTGATGGGGCTTCCCGCTGATAGTATACCGACGTTTATACAGTTACTTTATGGCTTTCGCCATTTTCCAGATTTTTCGCTTCCTCTGTTGTTCAGTCAAGGGCCATTTGATACCAAAACAGCTAATGGAGTATCATCTTATGATGATTCGAAATAAGTGAGGAAAATATACTTCCACAAGTTTCCACCCTCGCTCCTTCTAGCTGCCCGGTAAACGGCTTTAACGATTGAGATTTTAACGACTGACAAATAAACAATATACTTCAAAATCTCTTGTGATGACGTATTGATCACGTCATAAAAGGATACATAACAGAAAATGTCAATAGCATAGAGATAACTTTACAGTAATTTAAGTAAGTGTCGAAAAGTTCTGTGCTCGGTAAGTTGAGGATTTTAGTACACAAAGATCTTACCTCATACATAGAGGTTCATCGCATTTGAAGTTCAATATTCAACAAACAACAGTGTTAGAAACCTTCAGAAAAATAAATCTTTTACATTGCAATTTTTGGTAACTACTTCAGTTAAACCGTTCTACAAGGACAACCGTAGCAAAGTTCAGCTCATGATGGCGATGAGAGGATAAGAATATTACAAAGACAAATTGTAACCTCACAGCATAAAATTAATGAACTCGGCAGGTAACACAATGAACAAAGGCATTGCAATTCAGACCAGATCAGCCCGAGTTACTAATGTTTTACAATACACAATGCCAATACACAATGCGACATTGTTTATGCCTCATATGAAACGGAGAATTACTAGAAGGCAAGAACAATGGCTTGTGTCACTCATGTACCACATAGTTACAGATCAATTACTAAAGAAAATCTGCCGATCATTAATGTTGTGATATGAATAGTGACGTGGGCTATCATGTTTATGCAGTGACCAAACACTGCGTAAAAATTGTTGTCCGAAGCAAATCGGGGCATGCCGACTTTTATTTTGCAGCACTTAGAAGTGGTGTGAATACATGGTCAGCGTGGGGCAATATATAAAAATGCACATATCTTTGCATAATTTCAAATGTCCCATATCCTATATCGATTGTACATGTGACCATTTAGATCTTACTCGCTGACATATGATTTACCGTCTGCAAGCCAGTTCAGTAGATGACGTAACTGTGAACTCTAGCCGTAATGTTTTAAGCCTTCATTCACTCGTTAACATAATGTCGTTCTACTTACTATAGACGTAAATATTATATTCACCAGACTTGAGTCTGTTGACAATGTTTCAGAGTTACCGCATCGGTACCAACAGAAAGGTTATCGTTTACAAAAGTTCAAGAAGGTTAACGAGCTACCCAGGAAGCCGCGATTGGTTGCGTGTCAGTCAAGTAAACTGAATTCAACTGTGTGACCACAGCGGGAGGTTTAATGGGAAATTATACATTCATGATATCGGATGTCGACTAAACCCAAAACGAACATGTCAAACACATCGTCTTCCTTAAGTGAGCTTTGTTATTTTTACAACCTTTGAATAATTGAATAATGCATAAAGGAGCGTAAAAGAAATTTGTTGAGGCAAATTTCGACTGTTTCATATATCCAGGGACACTAAACTAAGGAAGCGATCGGACCCATGATGTGGACGTAAAATTGTCATTGTCTGTTAATCTTTGCAAGATCCGCCATAATAAAACAATTTCCACTAAGTGTGGAAAGGTTACCTATAGCTCTCAAGGAGAGAGAAGAATCAGAAAATTGTGAAACTGCTAATTTATTATGACCTGGCCTCAACATCACTGATTGATTCGAGCAAAGCACCACTGAACAGAATCCTTCCATTTCTTACTTTGTCATTGAGTATAGGCCCCGTGAGTTGTGATAGAGATTTTCCTTTTCAAGTGAGACGTGAACATCTGACAAAAAATATCGTGAAAAAGAAAAGTAACAGTGATGGAACTGACCGAATAGAGTGAAGCTTTGTTGACACTTTCCCTAACTCGATAGAAAACCCACATAAAAGCCCACAATAAACCCACATTAAAACCCACATGAAAAAAAAATTCCTTATTGTGGAAACACTCTTTGAGGGACATTCATAGTCAATCTGTGTTTTGCTGTTAAGTAGTGGATATGAATGCCCTCTTCATGATATTAGAACTTGTTGGAAAAATAAAATATTCCCATGTATATATATATGACACAGCTAGAGGTCTTATCCTTCTTTTTTTCTTTTGTTCTTTTTGTACGCTATTTAGTTTCAGTATTCTTTTGAGGAGCTGACCTCTTCGGATCACGTTTTGACGAGGGCGCCCATTCTTAACATACCAATAAGTGGACTGGTACCCTCACAGCCACACGGTAACGTAGTTTTTCTTCTTGGAACGCCAGTGACACTACGTGATATTTGCATCACTTCATGAAATGTCTAATTGCCATGTGAATGAATTTGCATGTCATTATCATTCGCTGAGAATCAACGTGAAGTGTCCATCTCAAGGGACGAAATACCCCGTTTCGTTTCCCAATTTGTTACCCTTGAAATCTTACTGGTGTATCGATTTACGTAAGGCTCTCAACACCTCTAATCTTGGAAACAAATACCAAGTGGCACTGGAACTTTACAGCCCACTTTACAGTCAACACGTGTTATCACTTTATTGGCAATTTTTCGTGAGCCACTGTTCGCCATTTTAATCGTTTTATGAACTGTGTATTAAAATTGTAAACTTCTTTTTTGTGTGTGTGTGTTTAATTTTCGTAGTGATGAAAATAATGTTCCCCTGCTCTGGAGATACCATTGGTAGAGGACAAGGAAGGGTCTCATTCCGAATCTTTCAACCATTGAATGCCATCGATGTATCTACTGGGTATAACAAAGTCATCAAGGAAATCGGCCTAACTTTTGAAGTAGAAAAAGAATGTAGAAGAAGTAAGACTTTCACTTAAATATTACATTTCGTTGGTTGATATAGTTCATATGTAACCGAAATCTACAAACTGGGTGGGTATGTGTAGCCTACGTAACCTGGAAGGGGTTACTCACTCTAAGGTTACGGAACGTGTGCGTAAGTTGAAAAGGGGGGGAGGGGGTTTGGTTGAGATCATAATACATTTCTCTTGTCGATTGATTTCACATCAGTTAACCCAACGATTTTAATAATGTTACTGAAATGTTCATAGGCTTGTCTTTATGCTACAGTATATATGTGATTATGTGAGTTTGTGGAGAGCTGTATCGGTGCAGGGAGTTGCTACAGACTGCCTGATTGGTGGCTGGCTTGGTAATTATCACTGACGCCATGCTTCCAGTGAATTAAATTTGATGAAGCGCCACATGTTGAATTCATGTTAATGTAAGGGGCCACTCATCTCTGTCCCATGAAAGGGTCAACTGGGGTGGGCTCTCCTCTTATGTGCCCCTTGCTTGTTTTCGTTTGTGTCTGGAGGACTCAGATTCAAAATGGTGTAATGTATTCCCACTTTTCGCATCCACAGTTTTCCACCAAATGTCAAAGGTTTTGATGAATTATCCCCCAGTTCTGAGACTTTTGGAGTATGTTAAGTTTCTCAAAACGATTTTTTTTCAAAACCAGTTTTTTTTTTTAAAAAAAAAGGAAATAAATAATTATTTGAGTGTTGTCCACACGGAATCACGTCAATCGATATTTACTAACAGTTAATGAAAGTAGCTGTTTAAGTTAAGTAATTTGTTTCACCCAATTCTTTTTTTTTGAACCAAGATTGTCATCCTCCATGCCAACACGAGGGTAGATGCGATGACTGGGGAGTCTGCGTTTGTCCGGACGGATACTTCGGTCCATCATGCGAACAAGGTCGGTCACCAAATGTCCCTGATATATGCTTTGGTCTGAGAAGTCATAGTTCTATGGCTGTATAAGGGCACACAGAGACAACTGTGATGTCTTCTCACAACGAAGACGAACTAAAATATCCGAACGACACAAGAATTAATGAAACTCGACATTTCAACCAATTATGAAATGGTGCGATGGTAATTTGCTAATATGCGCCTTGAAGACATAGACCGTATGAAATTGACTATTGTTTAAATTGAATAATTGATTGTTTATTCCCATCGGGGGGGTGGGGGTTCTGAAGTCCAAAATTTTCTAGTGCTCTCCGCGACAACTGGAACCGATAGTGACGTTGCACTTAGATAGCACTGTACTTTGCCCCCCTTCCATACTTTGCCCCCACCCCCCTTCCCTCGTTGCTTCCAAGTCGACCGCTAGGCAAAATTCTATCCTGGGGCATGAATAACCAAGTAATTTGGCTCCCTTTAAACTCCTCTTGGATGAAATATATTACGTTAGAACTAGAAGTGCGGAAAGTGCGATTTCCTGTGATCTCACCAGTATTCTTCTCAGAACATTCTCGTAGGTTACGTGTCAGCTGATGATGGCTCTCCGTTTAGATAGTGTAATGGTGGTAAAAAAAAATAACCTGTATTTTGGTCCTCACAAATTCCTCTTGAAAATCAACTTGTGAAGTATGACATGCTCGTTTGATAAGTCTATCTTTCACGTTTGGAACCCCCCCCCCCCCCGCCCCCGTTGTTGGAAAAAAAACATCTGTCGCATGTTACTCATTTTGTATAGTAATTGGCCACAATAAGAGATTCTAAACATCTGACACAAAACTGAAGCAAGAGTGGTAGGGTAATTCACCGTCAAAATCACTTATTGCAAATTTGTGACCAGACGCTTTTTACCATGAGGTAGTAACTAACCATTGGCAACTTACAATTTCTCACTTTTTCATCAACTGTAAGTATAGATGTAAGTAGATGCATGGCTAATGAGTTTAATCAGAAGCATTGGCATGCAATGGTTAACTTCAAACGTATCACGAAAAGCAATATCAACTCCATGACCCCCTTTAATAAGCTATTTGGTATAAATATGCGGCTCTGTTTTATACGCAAGTCGCAAGTATTTGATTTTTTGTTTTCAGTATTTTGCAGTCCGAAGTGTCACAATGGAGGAACATGTTTCACTCCGGGTATATGTATGTGTCCTAAAGGGTTTACTGGAACTTATTGTCAAATGGGTAAGTCTTCCAGCAAATTTTACTTTGTAGTTTAGACAGTGTAACGTTTGCATTTGGCCTATTCCATAGTGGCGTTAGTATTCAGGTGTTAGATGCGTTTGATCTACTTTCATTCATTAAACAAAGGCGTAAAAGAGATATTAATGACTCAGTATCTAACGTATCACAAAATTAATGTTTTAATGTTAGGATATTGATATGTTGCTGTTTCTCTGCTCATACGTTTTGCAGGTACGTGTACGAATAACTGTAATGGACACGGTACTTGTATTGGCCGTGAAAAATGTCTGTGTCGAAAGGGCTGGTCGGGACCAGATTGTTCAAACTATGGTGAGTGTGATAAATTTCATTGAGACGCCAGGTTCGTTCATAAGAGTTACTTTTTGAAGAAACGACCGGCAAGATGATGCATCTCCGTGACATCACAATTAGAGACAGGAAATTCCATCTGCTTATAGAAACTTCAGAAACACAAAGTTTTTTGGTTTGTCTGTCTGTTTGTTCGATTTTTTTTTTTTTTTTGGCTACCAAGTTAGAACAAATCGTTTTGAATTGGCTGATTGAAATATTGCATCTACTCGTTTATTAAGAGGCTAAATCAATATATTCACAATCTGTAATAATATTTCAGCCTAACGTCAGTGCGTTTATATGTATATGCTCAAATCGTTGTAAAGAAAATGTAGTTGGGGAGACAACTTTTGAATGGTTCCATTAAGATTATGGCGTTGCGGACTTGACAAAATGTGTGACAAAGAATTAAAAATGTTACTGTTAGCAGAGAGGTGTTATTCCTGAGCAGTTCTGAGTAGCTGTGAATGCTTAGTGAGACCTTTTTGACAGGCTTGTAGGAGTGGGGAGCCGAATAACAACTCCTTGGCTGACGTTTAACAATACCATGATACACTCTAGCCTTTGATTAATACCAACTAACTTGTTCATCTTCTGCGTCACGACTAGACTTTTAATATGCTTGCAGGAGAGTTGTGACCATTGATATGTTTTACAATACTAGCCTACATATTAAATACGACTTATCATCAGTGAAGATTAAATTGTCAGGTTAGTTTTGAAGAAGAGTCTCGATAAGCAGGCGACGCAGCTCAAACTCTTTAAGTTGAAGTTCAAATTTGTTTTGTGGTGAGGAAGGAAAGAAAGGATTTTTTTTAAGGATGTTTTTTTTTGTCGGAAGATAGATAATCCTTGGGCCTAATGATTGAATGAACTCATTGTTTACCGTGACAACTGAGATAAAAGATCTTGATTTTGTCACGTTTTTGTTCTTTGTTTATCCAGACAAAGGTCCAAGATGACAAAGACCAGTGAATGTAGCATCCTCTTAATAACGGGATGAACGTCAATTGTCTTCGAAGACGAGAGAAGTGATTTATGTCACACTCAACAAAATGGCGGAACTTGGCTTAGCCAATACTGAGCCTGATTTGTTTGTGTATGATGGTTGCAGAAACCTGTTATTCTATAACATGATGCCATTCAGAACTGTTCAAAGTAGTGAGGACAGCGTGCCTTTTAAGTGCAACGAAGAGGTCAAAGGAAGTATTTCCGAAGTTCACGCTCCATGAAATGTTATAGTTCGTTAATACCAAACACTATCGATAAATTACGAATAATCAGACAAGAATTCAAAGAAACACATAAATGACTGTAGGTTTTCATTTCCCATCTGATAAAATTCCGCTAGTAAAATTCCGCTAGTAATGTATCGGTAGATGTGTGAGGCTGACCCACTGATCCACCTCACTGACCCAACAAGTCTGACCCCTCCCCCACACACCTCACCCGACATATTTTTCACCCACTGAAGAATTGAAGCCTGTTAGGACTGTCAAACTAGAGACGTTACAGATAATGTGGCTGTGAATTCTCTGTCTGTTAGATCCAAGTCTACTTCTCTATGTGCAATGTGCAATAGTACGCGTCAACTGTTATAGCGCCCTCTCAACAACCCAGAATCCGAGTCAGATCAGCGAGAGTTGATCAGATTATATGCAGAGAACTTGGTAAACTTTGTGATAAATCAAATCATACCATATCACCTATCAGACAGTGTTCATTGTTTGTCTACTATTAGGTTAATTGCATGATCACGTTCGTCTTACACTGCACCCGACTTAGTCAATGCGTTGACCATGCTTTCTCATTTATGTGTACAATGTCACCATAAAGGGTGTTGATTATGAGGAGGGGGGTGAGTTTATGAAACTCAACAAAAACTTATACTTAACAATAGCTGCACCGTAATCAGTTACTTGGAATTCTCCTGCAATATAAGGATCTATATTTATCTCTTTTTCCTTGGCTAATTAGAAACTATAGCACTGTGACTGGATTAAGGATGCAGTCAATGACCTTACTATATTTCAGAACTTATTGTCACCTTGATTGCTTCATTTATGTAACTGATATTAAGTGACAATGTTTCATGTGTTTATGCAAATGTTACTACTTGTGTGTTAGTTCTTAAGTTATTACAGTGCCACGTACACCGAGTTATCAATTTAAACCTTTATTTATACGTGTGGATATTTCTTTTTGCTATGTTATTCATCGTAAATATAAATTACTGTCAAATATGTATTTTCAATTAAAGGAATAAGACGTTTGCCCTCATGTTATTGATATAACAAAAGAAGCAGATTTCAAGTACAAGCAAATGTACAAAGAAAACGATACCATTTGTGACCTGCACAGTGCCCGTGTCGAACAATTTCCTAGCGAGAGATTAGTCAAATTTAACCTGTACTGAATTTGATATATTAATCATGGAATATTTTCACAGTCTCCCACTCCATACATGTGAAGTCAATTACTTCTATTGCATCTGTGTAACTTGTCATTCATTATTACACATGCCGAGGTGTGCTTGATGATGTATACGTGTATCTCTGCTACGTGATTTAAACAAAATGAACAGAAATTTTTCACGCGACGTCATTGCGTTTCAGTCGGGTGCGCTCACGATCGTCGCTGGACACGCGCATTTCGAGTGTTATTGATACGTCAGCACTGAACGGCTACAGTTGTTGTACAATGGACGCTTGGTTGTCAAAGTAGAGAGACACATAGCGAGGTGACGTCGATGAATAACCTCGAAACACCAAACAGACACTGAAGTAGTTTTGGGTCAAGACATCAATACTAGTTCGTACACCGTTTGAGAATCTCATGACTACGCCATCTATACCTTCTCGACTCTGTATAAGGTAATTATTACTGAAGCAAATCTCCTTGTAAAAAATGTCAAGTTTAAAGGGCGCCCTCGATATTGCTTTGTAACGCGAAAAAGCGTTTTAACATCTTGGCTGAGACTAACACTGAAGTGGCAGGTAAACGTAACAGACATGAGCCAGTTGGTGAAAGAGAAAATATACCAAATTCATTCATAAAAAGTTTGTCACATGACCGAGGTAATACAAGACGAGTCTACTTTTTTTGACGTCGATACAATAAGCCCAGCACCTTAACTTTATGTCACATACAGCCAGTGGGACGACGTTCTCCACGGACTAACTACAAAAGAGATCCAGCTTAAGAGGCAGAGCGTAAACTTGAAAGCACCGCCTGAAGTACACAGAAATCGTTACGCATGAATTAAATGTTAATCAACGCCGGACGGTTTCATTACGTAGAGAAGTCATGCACGCGATCGGGGTTCATGCGAACGATGCAAGAGGTTACAGCCCCAATGCACCCAGCAACAACATTAACCCGTTCATATATGGGCCTATGATTTACTACTTGCAATAAAGCCATGTTACGACTGAGGTCTACCACCGGACAGGACTACATGCACACAACTATACTTACTTTTTTCACCACTAATGTAAAATACATAGAAAAGCCTTTTTTTACTGCAGAAAAAGTCAATAAAATATGGACAAAGTGTAATATGATTTACTACAGATCAGATGCAACTTTATGGACAGAAAATTTCGCACAAGAAAACTGAAAATTACGTTTCAAGTGAAACTCTATAACTACTGAGTTAAATACACATCAAAGATAAAGAGGGCTCTGAGTTAAAGGAAAATAGGGCCTTTAGAATATACCAGCATGACTCACGTAAGAAAATAGCTCTATCCATTGGTAAACCATTCAGTCTCATCAATAAATATCTGCAAAAGCTTCATCTCTTCAAAACATTATACATGGGATGAGTAATGGAAGATACATCATTTGAATTTTAAGACATTTGGGTGAACAAATTATTGTTGAGCAACTAATAACTGAATTTCTATCTGTGAGAAACATATCTTGAAAAGAAGCCTATCCATCCTTATTTTGAATGATCTATCATTCTGTGTTCACAAACATTGGTTTCAAAAATATGGTTGTTTTCTGTGAAACAAACGCAAACTAATGAAGAATGACACCTCCCATTATGGATAAGAATGTCCAGGGTATGAAAACAGACCGTATAACCAAACCGTTGACAACTAATTAACACGAATTAACATTTATTAATCAATTTCGTAATATTAACAATATTTCACTTATTCATGAGTCATTGATTTATGTTGACATTGCCAACTAGTTGCCTTTGAAAAAAAAAATGATTTTAAAAACTCTTCTTGAAGCAACTCATATCGGAGCCGGACCAACGAAACAGATGCATGAACTCCTCTCTAATGGCTTCGAATGGTTCAACAAGGACAGTCTGGTAGCATTTACACAATCTCCCACTGAAAATCTATTCTTCGTATCGCTTCCAATAATTTGTTTCAAGACCAACATACGCATGTGTCATGCAAGAGACCCAATCGCGTCAAGGTTAAATTCACATACGTCACGCTAAAGACGCTTACTATTTCAAAATCGAATACACATGCGTATAACTCTAACCAACCCCCTCCCCAAAAAAGATAATTGCCTCAAGATCAAATACACATACATTCGTCATTTCAAAAAAAAAACGGTATTGTTTCAAGATTAAATACGCCTATTGACTTCTCCCAACGAACGGTTGTGTACCTTGTCCACGTGATAAAAGCAACTTCATGTTCACTTTTTCGCACAAGTTTGCTGATACGTCCCGCAACTTGCTTGAAACAATTCAAAATATCGGCTTTCGCTTGACAAGTCTGACAACAATTTACGACGTAACAATACATCTTATTACTGAATATAATATATGAATCAAAGGTATATAAACCTGAGGTCTCCTATCGGATCAATGAACAAATTCAAACATTTAAAGGAGGATAGGGAGTTGTAAAATACATCTTACATAACTTTTTGCTCTTTCTTTCTCCAAATCCGTTTAGAGAAAAAATACCGTTATTTCGTTTTTAATTTTTCTTATGTTGTGACCCGCAGGATAATATTCATGAGTATGTGTTTTATGCCTCTCCTTAACTTTGCAGGAGGGCTGTTGTTAAGATCATCAATGTCTACCTGCAGAGTCTAAGGAAACATTGATAACCTTCGTACCAAATAACATTCTATTTTCACGCTAGGGGAGGGATAGAAGACATGCTTACGAACATTATCGTGCGGGCTGCAACATGAGAAAATTCAAATATTAATGTTTTTTCTCTCTCCTGTGGCGCTCTGTAACAAAAAGTGTCATTGGCAGATCATTTTTACCACAGATCTGTTAAATAGGTATACTCCTACTCGATTTGGACAGAGAAAGTTCTAAAAAGATATATTATAAGATTATAAGACATATTTTACAGAGGAAAAAAAACAATATTCACACTTAAAATGTGTTCGCTACATGAACCTGCAAAAATGCACATATTTAAAATTCAATTTCAAACCCTGCTACACCGTGTGACCAGACTAACGAATATTGTCTGCATGGATTTTGAGTTGCAGAAGGTACATCACAACTGTGACAATTGCTGATGCGTGTTAGCAGCTTGCATAATAACGATGAGGTAACGAGAAATCCAAACGTAGTACATAATTCTTGTAAAGTTGGGGTTGTTTCAAAGCAGGATATTAGGTAAGCTGGCTGCAATTTAATCTATATATGTTATATAAGTAAAACAAATAATTAAATATTTTGTTATTTTTATTATTCCAAACTAGGAAACTTCAAATTACTAAAGGGAGACATATGATAACAACCTTCTCCGAGAAAATCTTCTAAAACTTCCAAGGCCAGATATTGAACACCGAAAAACAATTTTCCAATAACCATTAGTTAAAATGCACTAACAGAAATGGAAGCTAATGACGTCATCACTATGCATTAGTAACCAGACTATAAGTCTCCAGCGGTAGAAGCATACCGGTATATTACAAAAGTGACGCATTTTCTAATTTGGCTATAACATAATTTTATACAAAGGAACTTTAATTGTCTTTCTTTCTTTCTTAAAGCAATAGAAACAAGTTTACTATGCAGAGATAACCAAGCATTTGAGAAATTGTGAAATGCTTGTCTCAAGTAATGGATGAGATAAATCATATCTAAGTAATGTGAATAGGTAGTTATGTTTTTATTTTTCTGTATTCAGAGGAACTTTGGTATATAAATGTAAGTGTCCTTTTCACCGTGATATAATATTGAGGTATTTATATTAATTTGTAATCGCAATGTATTAGACAATGAAATAAAGTTTATGGATAGATCAGTTATTCGTGAAAGCAACATTTAAATGACATGAAAGTGCACTTTATGCAAATATCTGAAAGAAAGACTAATAAGTATGTTAAGTATTTTAAGGAAACAGAAACTATCTGTCATCAAATTCTTTCTGTCAAACATGTTAACTTATATAACTTAAGTATCGCATTAATTGCTACAAGTCCTTAGCACAATCTTTTCTCAAATATGAGATAAGTTCCTTAGAAATCAGGGCATCATTTATGATTGTGGCATCAGGTTATACAGTTAGGCATTTATTAAGTACCCAATCACACTCTCGGACATGCGTACTGTTGAGACAAGTAGGAAACAATTGTCTTCTATCTTAACTACTAAGAAGAATCCTCAACTGCTATTGTCCCATTTCAGTATGGTGACCGTGGTTTATCCCTACCATGAGGATAAACCACAGTCAATTTTAGAGTAAAGTCACAGGTGGATAAATACAAAACCGTCAACTGTGTTTTGTAGTCTGCTATCTTACACAAAACACTGGCTGATAGTATTCAGATTTTGAACAACTTTGATGTAGCCTGCCGGAATTAGCATTTCTTCTTTGTCGAATTTACCTATCGTTATCCATTATCATTCGCTCTTTTGTATTATAGTCGATCAAAGCTTGATCGAACACCCAGCGCTTTACATTATACACAGTGCATAAGCACACCTAGCTTGGCGCAGCACACGCGGCCATCGATGTGTAAATTATATAACACGCAAGTGTTGTGTAAATGTAGTAGTCACTCGTGCGCATCAAAGTACATATTCCCACGCAGATCGCGTGTGCATCAACGCAATCCTTTGATTTCCTTCATTTCTCAAATCAGCGGGAGCCCCGACTCTGGACGTTTGTGATAGTTCTAAGAAACACGTCACAATCATTTGCATTACTTAAATTCTTTTCCCGCCAAAACGTACTGTATACAACTCCGAATTCCTTGGTTAGTGTACAGGCTACACGACATGTAACAAGTAAAAATGCACGGAGTAGGGATATTACCAAAAGTATGAAAAATGACATTGTTATTTTTAGGGTCTTAGCTCACATTTGGCAAGAGTTTGAGTGTAGGAATTGTAGCAATTATAAAGCTTCTGGAGCTCTAAAAGTTTCTTTGGGGTTTGCCATGAAGAATTTAAGAGTGATCTCTTTTACTTTACATTAGTTCACGCTGAGGTGAAAAGTTGCATAAATTTCACTCTACTGTCATGTTTACGACATTTCATTCTCGCAGACATTTCCACATGGTGCAGGCTCATGTCATTTTCATACTGCTGTTGGCCTCTATAAGGTATACTATATCTTTCACTCAATTTTCTGTCTTTGCCCAATGTATTGCGACGAATTTAAACATGAAACAACCTTTAATGCTAATGCCTAATGAGAAAAGAAAAAAAATACTTATACTAAAGACAAAAGTCTTTCTGATTACCTGAAATAAGAAAAAATCACCTATAAATTCACATAATTCATCACATCCATAGTCGAGACAAATCTTTCACAATTTTCAAAAATGCTTGTTTTTTATCTTTATCATGTTGAGCTTTTCTGTATTATTGTAAGAGAGAGAGATTAAATTCAGGTATGATTTATTTCATCCATTAATCGATACATACTTTCAAGCCTTCTAAAATGCTTGGTTATGGTAGCTTGGTGACCTCTGTATTGTATTATAAGAGAGGGATAAATTAGAGTTAAACTGCTGAAACAAAACGGGTAGCTTTCAACTGAGTTTTATTATTTTTTTTTACTGTCAAGTTGTACAAGAAAAGAACACTGTTTATGATATCTTCATATCAATTGAATCTGTTTATTGCTTTCCTCACTGAACCACCCACACCTACTTGGGGGTTGGCTCAAAGTTCTAATGCTAAACATGTTATTACCACATTGAACTGACAATCGTTAAAATTATTATCGGTTATCATTTCAGACTACGTAAGACATTGTCACTTGACATTTTGCTGAAAAGATTAAGGAATACACTTTACAAAGTTTCTGAAAACATTATGATTGTCTGATATTACAGTATAAGTTGCTTTTATAGTTTGTGAGAAAGACACGAGAAGGGGCGCTATCATGTCATGGTACATTAGTAAACTACAGTTCCAGGCTACAGGGTTCTCACTATGTGAGCTGCGCTCGCTATGTAAATTAAAACATAGTTGCAACTACTTTATAGGGTAAAACGAAAAAAAAAGAATCAGTGAAAGTTACATGGAATATCGAACCAGTATCGCACTCTGATAATCAATAATTGATGTACGAATATAGACAATTTCACATGGTATTCTATTTTATGTCGAGAGGCCGGACCACAGGAATATACTTTATTCCTTACGGTATTTTTCTGAGCCAAAGTGATTTTTTTCTAAAAGTATTTGATAACAAGTGCCACGTGCTTCGTCACATTCGCCATTTCCCCGTCAAGACCAAGAAAATCAATTTGGAGAGCACCCATTTTGTGACTAGATCCATGTCATTTTCTTGCCAAACTCCTCATAGCGACCATATTTCCTACATGGTAAGCCTGACAATCAAAAGTAATTTTTGCCACTTCTATGAACTGTTCGACAGCATGCAGAAGATAATCTGCAGTACATTAGGCTTTGTAATTGTGTCAACGATATGTATCAAATAAATTGTCGTTGTTACAATGGGTTCATTATCCAGGACATTTGACATATAGCCCAAGGCCCCCAAAAATGTGTCTGCACTCATTACTTCTTTTTCATGTATCTGTGGCAAGTACTTATCGGGGCCTCCTTTCCTGAGAAAGGTTTGTAGCCCAGTGGTAACACGTTAACCATCTTCTAAAATTCTGGATAGACAACTATGCGGAAAGCAGAGTCAGTAGCATACGCTATTGTCGTGATCTGTTCGTCAAGCTCTCCATTTTGCTTTGCAGTGGTTCTGAAGACAAAACCATCTAATCCCTGCTTTTCGTGAGGTTTTCCTAATCCTGAATGGGACGGATGATTGCGCAGTGCGCTTTCCTGTACTAGATATGAAAGAGCTTAATATAGTGAAACACCTGTATTCCTGTGTTTCTGCATGGAATACTATAAATTTCTCGAGGTTATGTAGCAGGAGTTCGACAATTACTTCTCATTCCGTTTGCTTGGTTGAGTTTCACTTTTGTTCACGCGTAATATATTTCTTTCTTCCAGACATTTGCAGATTGTGCACTTTCAGGTCATTTAGATACTGCTTTTGGCCTTTTCATGTGTAAAGTTTATATCTTTCAATTAATTTCATTTCTCAATACAAATTTAACTTTTAAGCAAATGGCTACATTATTATGTTGTGAGAAATAAAGCCACTTGTATTCACCTGACAAAATTTTAGTGCTAAAATAGAAAAAATAGAAACATCATCAAGTAAGCTCAAACAACTCAAATATGATTGATTTGATCCAGTTATTCCACAGTAACATTTCACATAGTCTAAGAAATGCTTGTTTTGCTCTGCATACTAAATGAGTGTAAATCTTTGTTGTTTTAAGAGAGATAACTTTAGAGCCGAAGTTCGAAACAAAACGGGCATCAATTTAAACTATGTTTTACTTTTTGACTGTCAAATTTAACAAAAGGATAAGTTTTTACCTTAATGGCAATTAGATTTGTTTATTTATGGAACCATCGATGCACTATTTTTATTCGTCAAAGGTTCTTCGTCTTTTCCTTCAAACGGTTTTTACCTTTAAACAAAGTACAAACACACCGAATGAAAGATTGGTAGAAATGTATCATGCTCAGGTTAAGACGTTCCCTTGTAAATAATGCAATAGCCCTATTAGTAAATGTTGCAGTTCGATAATTTTATGCAACTGTAATTGCTGGCTGTTACACAACGTATCCTCCTTACTTGATAGTAGCTGACGTCAGATTTCCAAATGTGTGTTTTTTCACTTATATCTACCTCAGATTTGTTTGTCGATGTTCATAATCTACTTTTGCAAGGAAAAGAATACCTTCTTGGCGAAGTTTGTTATCACATTCGTTAGGAAAGGAACACTCGTGTAATTTAAAGCTTTCTATTTGGCTTAAACTTATCTGTGGGTATTACTGAACTGTTTACCGGACAACTGGAGTTTTTGCAATAAATGTGATAGATTACAACGAAACGAAATTTCTATACTCTATCTTTCTGTAAAGTAACCCTCTCAAGAATTGTGTGCTATACTGTTTGCAAGGAAGCATTATTGTTATCATGGAAACTGGTCTGACTACAGATGAGTATTATTCTTTCTCGTCAGAAATCGTAAACGTTACAAGTCATGAACTACCCTGGCAGGGGAGAAGTGAGAACGATAATCTTTGTGGTTTCAATGATTCTTGCAACTGTCATCGTATTCGGGAATGTTATCGTTATCTCCGTTTATCTTCGAAGTAGCGATGTCAGAAGTTTACCATTTAATACTTACATTTTACATCTGTCCGTAGCTGACTTGTTCGTCGGTTTGCATAATGTGCCCTCAGGAGGAATCCGGTACCTTGTAGGAGGATCTCTTTTACCGTTTCCACTTCAATTCGCCTCTCTGTGGTTTCGCAATTCAGTTGAGTATATGTCATTGCTCGTTGTAATTGTCATGAGTTTTGACCGTTATCAACTCGTGAGCCACCCACTCAAGTACTACAAGGCATCGTACGAAAAAAGCGAACATGAAACTTTTACGAAACACATGGATGGTCGCTTTGACTTACTGCTTGGCTTTTTCTATTTTTGCGGTATTTACTGTATCTTATTCCAGACGGAGGACACCTTTTCTTAGTCAAATGTCTTTTGTGGTTGTTCATTTTTTCTTAAACTTTTTCTTTCCTCTATTAATACTTCTGACAATTAATGGTTTGACACTAATGAAACTTTATCAACATTTAAGATGGAGTCACGAGAATCGCATCAGGCACCAGAGCAATCAAGCTGTTGAAAAGTCATCTTCATCGGGTGACCATGCTGCTTCTACTATTAGAGATACCGAAAAGAATGAGAGCAACGTTGTGCCAACATTTGAAAAGCCAAACGTGGATTGTCAACCAGTTGATCAAAAGGTAGAAGTGTCGAAAGAAAACCATGGACATGGTAATAAAAGATCTGATTGCATTGAAACAATGAACTTTCAACAGGAAAAGAAAGAAAAGCATAATTTACCCACTGGCATTGGAAAAGTTGTTCGGAATCTAGTTGTGTTTGTATTTGTTTATTTAATTTGTTGGTTACCCTCACAAGTACTCTTCTTGTGGAGTCTAACCACTTTTGTTGAAGGTGACCACCCATGGCATTTAATAGGGTCCTTCATTGTATTCAGCAATTCTGCTATAAATCCATTTATTTATGCCAACATGAACATGAGATATAGGGAAATCCTTTCTGCGGATGCTTAAATCCGTGTCGGTGAAAATAAAACTGTCGAGGTTTTAGGAGTCCCCGAAGTACTGTATATATTTCAAAAATGTATAATAATAATTATCTTTACTTTTCAATGGCCATTTTGCTCCTGTCACACTTCGCCTAATATTGCTAACATCGTTCATTGCAATCGTCGTAGACTCATGTGAATTGAGGAGACATACCTTAGATCACCATATAGAACCACAGAATATATTCGGTTCATGAGGCTGAAAATAATGAAAACATGAGATATGAATTTTACTACACTCTTTGCGAAGTTTCGGACTTACGGTTTAGTAAAGGAACCATCCACCCCCAACACTAAAGGCTTTCATATACTTGGAGTTTCTTCCTCTCTACCGTCTATATATGTTGGTCTTTCACATTAATTGTGTCAGTTGCTGTATTGTTACCAAGTAGAGAATATATACATTTGTTAGGAAAGAGTTTACCTACAAAATACTAAATAATTGGCTCGACAAAGTTACTTACTGGTTATACACTACGTACAGAAGGAAATTTGACAGGGCTTTCATGGTTTTACTGATTCTAATGGTATATGCCACCATTCCACAAGACTCCCTCCCTAACGGCGAATGTTTTAATATGGATAATGGTGTAATAAAGCACACTTATGGCAAACTTTGCGTCGTTTACCCTGATACCAGTAAGTCAGGAGGAACGCATTGTGGATAGTTATATAACAGTTTTGTGCAACTACAATTATCGATACTTGTAAACAGCGGTATGCCGGATAAAAAATTTCTGTGTCATAACGATCTATCATCATTTTTATGCATTTTAAGGGCAAGTGGCTCCTGTTTTAGAACGTTCAGGTGCAATTCTTAGGTCCTGCAAGATTAACCCTCGAACGTCAAAAGTTGATGCTTTAACTACTTACTTATACTTACTTATATACTTACCTATACCGTTTGATCTTGTATACTTTAATGTCTACATACACTCGAGATGATTTTGAATTAAATTCCCCATCGATTTGAGATTTTTGTTCTCCGCAACGGTCTACCATGCATGTGTATAGCTAGTTCGTTAATATCATACGATCGTCTGTCTCTAATGATATCACGATCAAATTTCACAAGGTGATTTGATAAAAGCTCCATGACGTAATACAGGTTGTTAAGGTGTCTTCGTTAACGTTTTGCAGCCTATAATTTTATTTCAGTGCCGCGCGTCGCAGCATTAACGTTTGGTTGACAAGTTACCTACTCAAGTGCTCTTTGTTATGTATACGTTGATAAGATGATTGGATACCAATGCTACGTCATTATACTAAACAAATTACATAAGTGCATGTAACAAACGTTGCGTCATTGTGTCGTCATTCCTGTGAATATTAATTGTATATGATAACATTTTGAAAATCGACATTACAGAGGAGTGAATGCAGGTGTTTTCGTCTGGTTGGCTCTTATATTGTAGACGTTATCATGATGCCTACACTACAAAGGTGCTATTTGCAGGATGATCAGTATAACATTTCCAGCATCCTTTCTGAAACGTTCAGCTAGGCTGAGGTTTTAGCTAGGTCTACAGGTCAGAGCAAACGTTCTTTTACACCTGTTGATTTGTTATTACAGTAAAGGGAACTCTACGTAATGCGGATTAATTCACTCCATGGAATATGTATGAGGTAAAGTGGTCGTAGTTATTACCTCATCGACTTACACTTTTGAGTGATGGTTTCACTGTAAGGTCCGTAGACGGAAGTTTGAACTAGGTGTTAGCTAACGATATAGAAATGCTTCAAACTTGAAATTCCACACTTATGTGAAACCTTTCTTCAACAGAAGAATGGGATTGTATCAAAGAATTCAGAATTAAAGGTTTATTAATATATAGATAAAAATAATGCAAGTTTGTCCGAGGACTTGCTGTTTGAACCTGCTTCAAATGTAGGCCTTCAAGTATTGTTGTCATTGTTTGCTTGATATAGAGCCCTTTCACAAGGCAATGATTGACAACTTAAGTTCAACAGGGATTTAATGGGACATTTGGGTGTGGCTGGGAAGGGATAGAGTGGCGTGGGATAAAGGTCTGCATCTGATGTACCTGTCGAAGTAGTTACGAATACCACTGTTGTCTATAGAAACCAAACATGTCTTTCGTCCAAGATAACGGTGGATGAAATGAGCAACATCAATTTATTTGACACAAGAGGTAGCAAAGGAATGTTGCGAAAGATGAACACGCGGTGGGAGAGGGGGACAGGACAGAGGGACAACTCCAACACTGCTAGGGTTGCCTAGGTTTTGTCACTTACAGCCATTATTTAGGTCCATTCCAACATTTTTATTTTGGTCCATTTCAACATTTTTTATGTACATTAATTTAACGGACAAGTTCTAGTCACACCATGGTCCACTAGTCACACCGCTCATACTGAATATTTTAATCACAAAATAACATTGACGACAGTATCAGTAATGATAATGAAGGTTAGAATGCCGAGGCGAAAGTAAAAAAGTGAGACAATGTGTTGCCAGAGAATGAGTATGACAGTATACATTGTTTGGGGGTTCTGTGGGGTTCACGGACTAGTATGTTTGTTTGTATGGTTCGAGTTCATACATTAGTCTTTAAAATTTAGCAAACCTTGCATTTCATAACAAAAAAGTAGGGTCCGCAGGAATCTGTCGCTTTCAATGGTATTACTTCAACATTTTTATAACTTTCTGAAACTCACCCAAGCATGCAACCCTCACTTCAGATCACGAAAAGTCCAAGGAATGTACGTGATACTAAAGGGATTATTCACCATTAAAATGTTAACTATTGAAACAAATAAGAGAGCAAATGGTCAAAGATTGTTTGTTTTACGTTTTATTTCAACCCAATTTTGTAATTTCATGTCATTATTTTGCTACTTTTTGTTTTAATTTTCAGCACCTTTATTTCAGTTTATAAAATATTGCAGCTTTAGAAGAGTTTAGGTTTTTAAGTTTTTTGCAATAATATTAATTTTATATTATTACTTGGTGATTAATTTTATATTATTATTTAGTGCATTTATTGCTGCTTTGATGAATTCTTTTTCTTTTTCATTCCTAATATTTTTGTAGCTTTATGAATTGGGTTTCTTCTCTTCTTATTCTTCTTCTTAGCAGTCACATCTGTGTCTCCTTTCTCTGCATCGATGTCAGATTCAAAGGAATGAACACTTTCTTGAGAAGTTGTCTTAGCCAGTGTCATCTCGTATTCCATCTCCTCCTTTTCCAAGGCAGCTCTCTGAAGATGAAAGAGAATTATTATTTTTATCATAATTTACTACTCATTAGTTACAACCTAGTCCGGTGACTGAAAAATTGATGACTTTTCATGTGACTCTAATTTAAACATGTTTCTTCAATCTACATTCTTTAAGTTGCATCGGTTTCTTGGAAAAGATTGTGTTCATTTTAAAATCATTTCTTTGTTCATAAATGCATTCATAAAAACACCCCTTGCTTCTTTACAAAATCAAATCTATGCACCTGGCACTGAAAGGTTTTGATAGAGGATAAACCTTGGTACCAGGATGTTTGTCATCTCGTTGCATGAGCTTCGCTTTGTATGATCGTAAGCCAACATATTTCTACAAACAAACTTAAAACATACGGTTTTGAAATAGTAATGAACATTGTTTATGGTTTAGTGTTTATGTAACCTTTCGCGATTTTGTTAGCTTGTTCTCCACAGTCCATTTGAGCATGTGTTTTTACGTACTTAAATACTTAGATGAAAACTGGTCGGACGCCACAAATTTAGTATCTGTTATGTTATTTCTTTTGACTAAGCTATATCTCACTAAGATATACAGTGGGAGAAGGGAGTGATCATCATATTCAGTTACCTTATTTTAACAAAATACTTGGTTTGAATTTACAAGAAATAAATTTTGCAAAGCCTGACTTAACATTATACCATAATGTCATCTCAGTTGAGAGCCCAGTTGTTCTTGTTGTAGTAATTACAACATGGAGACAAATACCAGAAATAAACACAAAACATTCCAGAAAGGTTATATTACATTTTGTCTTTACAGAGCGCTATGCAGTTGAACTCCCTGAACAATTTTGTTATGAATATAAAGTGAACTTAGAATGTAGACAGTCATATTTATACTATGTGTGATGGGATGCAAATGATACCAAATGCTTAAAGTCACAATACAAGTATGAACCAGACATGATGTTGAAGCAGCAAATCTGGCAATACGTATTAAAAGGGTAATTGTGTTGGTTTTAAGTGACTTATTACTCACCAGTTCCATGATGCGTCTCCTCTTGGCATCCATCTCATCATCACTAGAACACTAAAAAACAAACGTAAATGATACAGAGATTCATAAGTAATATACTTTCACCATAGTAGTGGCTTTTACCCTCACCAAAGTCTCAGCAAAAAATGTTACATATCAAGGTAAAAACTGAAAAACAAACGTAAATGATATGGAGATTAATTAATAATATACTTTGACCATAGTAATGGCTTTTAACCACATCAAAGTCTTGGTGATTGAATGGTCTTTTCTCAATATTAACACCTTGCTGTGAGGTCTGATGGGAGAAAGGGTTTAGAAGGGTATCTGCAAAAGGTAGTTAACAAATGCTTTTCATTATATATTTTAAACAACATCAAATAGGTCATGTAAATGGCCAGGATTTTATACAGTATTGTATAAAATTAGGAGAAATATGGTAAATTTGGGGAAAATGTGACCTTTGAATAAATACAAATATTAATTTTACTATCTTACCACTGATGGCTGCTCAAGTTTGTCGACCGTCCTGGGTTCAGCTACATGAGGTATGCATTGATTCCCTCTTCGCTGAGCCTATATGGGATAAGCAAAAATTTAACGTGCATATCTCCGACGGTGGACATGAGACTGATCAGGGCTTCAAGTACTTTTCAAAATTCTTCGAATGAGGGGCTACTTTGAGTGATGGAGGGTTGTTTCCATTTTTTTGTTTTACTCTCGCTTTTTCACAATGTATAGCTTAATCCCAAACACTTCTGCCACAATGACACAACGAATGTGGTGATACAGATGAAACAGTGTTTAATTATAGCCAACTCTCACCTGTTAGATAAGTATCTGCACCTTTCTTTACATATTTAATACATTCAAAACTTTTGAAGTCAAAAGCACATCTTAACTCCATACACTGTTGGCCCACATGTATCAAAGAGTATCTAAGTAATTGCTTCTATGTTTAAATCCACTTACAGTTTACGAAGTGATTGTTTTTTCTCACTGATAGACACCTCCTGTTTGAAAGTTTAAAATTTTGATGTGATTGTGATAAAACTGAATTTAGATGACATTTGTTCCGTTCAATGTGTTCCATTGAATTCACCATGGTAGTTTTACTTATGGATAGGTAGTTTTGCTTGATCATGTGATCTTTTTTGAAATGGTACTAACGCATTCGACACTGGTTAAAGCAAAAGTTATTCTGAACCACATCAGTTTGAAGCTATGTTATTGCTAACTCAGTAATAAAAGCTTGCACCAATTGTTCACATTTTAGTACATACTGTCACTTGATGCGTACGGTACTTTAAAGAATTGTAAGTACAGTTGTGCTTAATTATAGTTTGAAACAAGATGTTGACAAGGTTTTCTGTAACAACACAGAAGGAATGTAAAGTTCCGCACATTTAATATGATACAACAACTGGATATATATCTTTGTAAAGCAATATATGCACACTCTCTTTTGCAGGTTAAACCACTGCTCAGTGGTATCAACATTCTGGAGTCTACATACAGGCAGTATTAGAACAATATCAAAACTCAGCTGTTTGCCTGTTTACTTAAGTGACGTTACTGTGGAAGCCTATTCATGTCACTAATTGACACAATAGAACTATCTACTATGGAAAATTTGACTGAAATCGCCTCTTTCAGCATTAAGAGGTATTAAGTTATATTAACATGATAAAGCTCTCACCCAATAAACCTCCTGCTCATTCTCCATCCTGAACTCAGAAGTAGGTCTGCAAAATTTCCCTTCGACCTTCTGAGTCTGAAAAAGTCAATGATTAAAATTATAAGGTACTCATGAAAAGTCTACAAAATGATAAAGAGATGGTGAAACCTGGTAGCTTTATATCATATGCAACAATACACACAATACTATGAATATGGAGTACAGGAATGACCCATCATAGTGAACTGTAGAAATTAATGTTAAATATGTTGCAGTTACGCAATCTGATTTCTGATGTGCTACGTAGGGTGACCTAGGATTATCGATTTAAAAGATTTATTCATTATGTTGATTGTTTAAAAGGGTGTGCTTGTAAACATGTCATTGCTTGCTTATCATATAATCTGTATTTTTCACATGCATCTAAAAGGTTGAAAGATCCCTGCAAAGCTAATACCTGTAAGATATGTATGAGAAGAGTAAAATAGAAATCTCACCCCCAATTCAGGGTCCTGTGGTGCACCGTCCACCTTCAAGCCAGGATTTTTCGGCCCACTTAGGTTTTTAAAATCCTGAGCCTAAATAAGACAAAAAGGAAGTAATTGTAAAGACCATAGAAAGGAAAAGACAATTTGTGGAACAAAACAGGTAGAAATATTAACACTTAAATTATGTCTAGAAACTGCAATAATTATTCAAATTCCACATTGGTAGAAGGGAATTTCATCATATTGAAATTACCTAGTTTAAATTTTCAAGTTCAAATGTAAATGATTTCTGTTGATAATCTATTCCGAGTTCATTGACTACAAAATAAACACTCCTAGAAAGATTCAAGGATTTTTATTCAAAAACAAGATCGGTGCCAATTGCATAACAGGTATTTGATCACTTGCCTGTAGTGGTGTAGCGTTATCCTGCCAAATGTAAGAGTATAATGTTCAAAACAACTTCTCTGTTTACAGTTTACTATGAAGACACTAAACTGGTTTACCCCAATCATAGAAAGAGCGTGATTTATCTTTCCTGTG
The DNA here is from genome assembly GCA_021234535.1 of Stichopus chloronotus. Taxonomy (NCBI): domain Eukaryota; kingdom Metazoa; phylum Echinodermata; class Holothuroidea; order Aspidochirotida; family Stichopodidae; genus Stichopus; species Stichopus chloronotus. Next base: position 27,266,763 of record CM037830.1, read on the forward strand.
AGTGTAACATTGTTCATCGTTGAAATATCTGTTTAGCTATCAAGAGATACAGTTGTACCTTGCATTATGGTAGTAAAATACAAGCTACCGTACTTACTATTTGGAGTCGTTCACCGCAGGTTGTGGCCTGCACTTTGTTCTTTCTGGAGCGTCTTTGAGGCTTAAATACAAAAAGCAAGAAAAGCAATTAATAAAATATACAACAATAATTCAATTAGCTCAGAATTTAATGTAAACATATCTGTCATCAGGCTGAGGCTTACTTTGTCTTGATTCAGTCTGGTCTCTTTCTTGTCAGAGGAGCTCTTAACTTTATCGTGGTCATGTTTCATAGCAGTGGTCATTTCCGTTTGCTGGGCCTGAAATACAAATTGGCATAATTCTGAAGTAAGCATGCTACTGTGAATACACAGAGCATGAGCACATTGTTGCAATTACACTCAACAATGACTAATTTACAGATGTGGATGGATAGGGTCTTTGTGAGATGGATTGTTTCTATGTGGATGCAGCTATCATCAGTGGAGTACATAGGGATGATCTAAATTATTCATCACTTTCAGATATTTGTAAGTCTATGTATGTAGCAAACACAACTTCTAATATTGAAAAACATTTTTTGAAATTTCACAAGAACGTTTCACGACGAAATGAACAGTACTATTTACAAACAAGTAACTTAATTTGAATGAACAAATGGCTGTTAAACAAAGACTACACCCATATATAACAGAGGAAGAGGGCTACGATCATGATTAAGGATGACTACGAACATCACACAGAAAAATATGGGGATAGTTTTAATAAATATTTTGGATTCTTTGTTTAAATTTGCAAAGTTTACATTTGATAAATAGTAATTAAAGATTTTTCATCTTTGAAAAAATGTTTAAACATGAATATCCTGCGGTAGATATGGCAGACATTGTAAAGTTGTCTGGCAATAAAAGGTGTACAATTTTCTCTGTAACTGAACAATGGTTGCAAAAAGTTAAACTCTTAATTACTCCAACCTGTTCCGACAATTGACGTTTGTAGTTGTGGTTCTTGCGAGTGACAGTTACCCTCAGATCTTCCACAGGTCTGTAACTGGCCTCCTTCTGGAATGAAGTATGTATAATCAACTTGTTATAGGGTCTCTGATAAGTCTAAGATGTTTTTTAATCCTGAAACTTAGAATACCTGTAGTGTATGCAACAAATCACTTTCATTCTATACATGAAAACCCATGATTGTAGATTTCCACAATTTGTGATACTCAATTTGCCAAATTGAACTTGAAGTCAATTACATTTATGAATACTTATGTTCCATCAGATGTAAAATCAGTTTTACCACATGCAATAACTATGAATTATGAAATGAGTATTGCAAGCAGTGCATTCTAAGGTTAAATGGGTTGAATGATGGTTACACAAACCTTGAACGATGGTTCCAGTTCACACTTTTCCATGGTGTTGGTCAGTCGAAGGTCTTCCACAGGAGTGTAAGTTACTCCATTCTGACATAAAATCATAATTGTAAACATAAAAAATATGTCAACTGATTATATACTTGACTATGCAGTACTTCTAATCACAACATCAACAATGAGAGACAGCCGGAGATCAACAAACGCTACTCACAGAGTAGTGTAATAAATAAACAAGCTGTAATTTAATAAATAGGCAGTGAGTAATAAATAGGCAGTTATTTAAGAAAATAGAGTAGGAAAATAGACTCTGGCATGAAGAAAGAAACACAGTGGTATGGGCGGGGAGAGTAGGAATAAACTGTGGTAAAACGAAGAGTGACTACTGACTATTGGGAAGAACCTAAGGAGACATCATCGTGAACTCAAAGTGGATAGAGAAGGAATCGAGGTGAAAAAAGTTGTGAATGAATAAATGAGAGGAAGACCCAAGCTTAGGGTTACAGAATGCATTATAGTGAGGAGAGAAGAAGACATCAAACTACCGAGCACTGTGACGTGGTCATTACCTCGAGGTATTGGACAGGCAGGTTCTTTGGCGGTTCAGCAACAGAGCAGTTAATCATCCTTTCCAGTGGGATTGTGGTACTCTTTGAAGAAAAAAAAAGACATACCACATTGTTACATGAAAATAATATTTATCACAAACTAAGACTTTTGGGATATAATTGTTATGATGAAATTCATTCAAAGTTAACAATTGATAGCCTCAGAATAAATTTAATAGATTATTTAAATGTAATGAAGTAACAATGTAATACCACAGTAAAAATAATACTGTTAATGTTTGTTCCTTTCTCTCTGTACTGTGCATATTTAATCCATTATGCTATTTAAATACTAAGTTCAAAATGAAATGTACGTATATCGAGAAGAACCAAGTAAATGAAATGAAATAATGATAACACTAGTAGTAGTGATAACAATGAAGATAATATTAATGATGAAAATGATGATAATAATAAGAAAGACCGTGCCACTGATATATGTGTCCACTTCTTGGCAGAGCACTTTATCTAACAGTCACAATATAACACAACAAGAGGAGCATGTAGCGATACAAAAAAGATAATATTAGTGATAATAATAATAATGGTAATTGTATTGAAGGTAACAATAATGTTGTTTTGAAATTTTTAGGGCAAATATATAAATTCTTAACAGGTTCAATACATTATTGATATAATCCATACACATACACAACTTAAACCAGAATGACGGAATGATGTGACTGATGATGATGTTATTTCTAATTCCAGAGATTATCTCTCCTACATACAGTGTGTGTTTATTTACTTCATTAATAGATTTACATATACTTACAATAGATTGAAGTTTGCCACTGCCATTCCTAGCGCCTTTGCCTCCAGTCATGAAGATGTTGCCTATGTCCACTGTTGGTTTTGAGCCCGAGGTAAATTTGTCGGTTCCTTTCTGTTGGCTCTCCTGAAAAACCAAATGTACATGATAAATAGATGATTCCACAAATACTTCCATATATCAGTGTATGCTAATGAGCTATTTAGCGTATATTTTACCTTTGCGGTAGAGCATCCTTCCTGTGGATCATCTTTCTTGGTCACAAACAGGTCAAAGGTCTCTTTGGATGGTTTGTAGTAGCTCCTTGGGTCAGTGTCATACAAAAAGTCAAAGTCGACCTACAGAGTAAAAAAAACAATTCAATCTTCAAATCTTCAGAGAAAGATTATTGTCAATGGCAATAACTTGGACAGGATGTAAGATGTCTAAATTGAGGTTTTCAAAGTGTTGCGCTGTGTTTAAAGGTAGGGACTTTGCAATGTTATCAAGAGTCATTGGCCAAAATATTTCTACAATCCCCCCTCTCTCTCTCCCTCCACCTCAAATGAAATCTATGCTCACTCATGGTATAAATTAAATCGGGAGGAGGAGAAAGGTATTCTAGAATTTCTGTCAAAACAAAGCTGAACTGTTTACTTGATTTGATGATTATTTTGTGGTATTATAGAGAGTCACAACTACACTACATGCATAAAGATCAATATCTAACCTTGTTAGTTTTGAGATGAAATGGAAAGAATTCGTTAGTTGATGCAGGTCTGACGAGCCAAATGAAGATCAAGTGTCCAAGGGTTATTGCTGCGACATCAAAGCCAAAGACAAATTTGGCCCTGTCGTTGAGAAGAATAGAAAGTTAAAGACAGATAGAAAAACTCCAGGATTGTTAAGTGACAAGGAACTAGTTAAATTTGGCCCTGCCATTGAGTAGATTAAAAAAAAGTAAATTGAACTCCTGAATTGCCTTAAAAGTGACAAATAGCTTTCAATTATTAAGTATGTCACTTGTTTCAATTAATGAGCCAACTTCCAATCAGCAAGGCAACTCCAATAAGAGTCTTCTTTCATAACAGAATTACTAAAAAATAATTTTAAACGATTAAAGGTAGTGTGACATGTCTCTAGAAAAGAGCACAGTTCATTCAGAAGTTGAAAAGTAAAGCCGTGAGTGAAAATCGTTGGAATTTTTTTTACATCATTTACCGTTTTTTCGCCACTTTATTAGTGAGTTTAACATTGATAAGTGGTGTCAATATTTTTGAAGAAAGAAATACATGCTTTCAAAATAAAACCCTCTGGGCATATAAAATTCTCAAACGTCCTTGAGGTTACATAAACAAAGGATTAACATAAGATATATCATAGGAGTCCATCTCTTGATGTTACAATTTGCATACTTAGCCAATGTTTATTCATGATACAGTTGTGAGACCCTAATTTACTTATAGATTGGGCAATCTTTGGCACATTTGATAGAATTTGTGGCTATTTTTATTATTTTCAATCCTTAATACACCTAATACTCCAAAATGTCATTTTCATGCCACACAACCTTTAAGCATTATGGAACAATTAAATTGTGGACAAACTTCCATGTGATAAACTATTTCAAGCTGTACATGTTAAGAGCCAAATTTAGGATGTTTAACAAACAAACTGAAAATTGAGCTTTAAGTTACAATTATTAAAACATTGATATTGATTGCACACTGCTATAATCAAGGTTCGAAATACCTGGAAGTGGGGGGCGACGAGCAATTGGAGCAAAAATATTTGGACCGCACTATTCCCACCAAAACTACCTTGCATTTTGTGAGAATGATGAAAGTTTATTTTTTACAAACACCATTCATTCATTGAGAGTTAATTGTTATTGTGCTTCCCATTTGCAAAAATGTAAAATATCGAAATGAATTCAACTTGATGTTGTACCTTAGAGACAACACCTTACCCATCTCACTTTGAGTCTGAGCTCGCTATTTGTGCAATCTACCACAACCCAGCCCCTTTGATTGTAACATAGGCCTACTGCTCTTATATTACCTGCTGTACAGTTGTAGGCAGAAGGTGGAAAGGAATGCCACTGCTGGCTCAGTCATGAACCAACAGACCACAAAGATGATGAAGACAGCATAAAAAGTGTGTTTGGATGGGTAGTCTTTCATGGTAAAGAAGACCCCATAGAGGCTCCAAGCAGTACCTTAAAGGGACAAAGATAAAAACCATCTTCAATAAAAAAATAGAGAAACTGATCACTTGGTTTTAGGAAGAATTTGGTAAATAAACCTAATTGACTGAAAGCTCTAAACTTATTTTGACAAAGCTAGAAGGCAATATCGGGTAATAAGTAACTAAGATAAATATCATAATAAAATGAGATTATGCCATATTGTTTCTTAACTTCTAAAACACTACTTTCACCAGTCCTTGCATGAACTCAATGTCCTTTGCAGCTAACCCAACTTTCGTGTAAGCAAATTACACATCGTAAACAGGAGGAGCAGATCACCGGAAGTTTGCGCCTTGTAACCGGGGCTCTGTTTAAAAGCAATACTGCAGGGGGTCAAAGATAACCCACAAAGCTCAAGGATTTTTCTAGCTTTTCTAGGACTTTTGTGTTTTTTCTTTCCTGTAAGGGGCAAGGCTATAAATGTTTAAACTTATTTCTGGTTTCCTCTACTTCCATTCTATATTCATCTTGTATATATAATATGTTGATTTTCTATGCTTTACCATACATTCTCTATTTACTGCCTTGAACATGTTACTATTTCATGTATTTCATGTTATCTCTTTATATGTGGATTGCAGGAAAATAAACTTGAAACTACTTGAACAATATAACATATAGACAACTCCATTGCATCATATAGCAGCTACATATAGGCCTGTCTGTTACATAATGTAGTTTATACAAAAACTAAGGTTTTCCATATATTCACCAAACATTTTCTATATCTACCCCATCTGTGAGCAAAATTTTCATGACACTTACCAATGAATCTAATTACAATCAAACCCAAGGCAGCAGGCGTGTCATAGATGTTCGTTACAACTTTTGGATCAGCATTACGTTGCATGATGTACAAGGTCATGTGACTGACAGCAAAGCCAATCACAAAGAAGGCAAGTTTCAGCTTTCCAATGTCTCTCATGGTAAGTCTGCGCAGAGCATCACAAAAGTTGACAGGAATCTTGACATGTAAATTAGCTTTCGAGACACTATCATAATAACACTATTAATGCATCAATCAGTAACAAGTAACCACATTCTATTTCAATCATTACAGTGCATCATGGTAATATTAAATGACTGATTTTCTGTCTGCAAGTTATTTTCAAGTTATTGAGGTTTTTCTACCTCTTCTAGAATATACAGAAGGGGTAGAAAAATTCTAGAAAGAATACAGGATTTCTATAAATAATAGAATGATCAATTTCATTGAAAATGCATCAATCAAGAATCTCTGAACATACTGCAGGGAAATACTTTGTTGGATAGACAATTTGTCCGATGAAACCTGATCATATGTCCTAATTTTGTTCTTAACTCACCTGGTTATGGTGTACCCCTTGGACATAAGGACCATGATGGATGCAAAGACAACTGTACCAGCAGCCTTTAAGATGTGTCCTAGTTCAGGAATCAAAGAAAACAATAAAACAAAAAGAAATTCAAGTGAGTAAGTATCATGTGATCTTCATTGACATCAACCAATCTAGTGTCTTTGGGTTGTGCTATAAATGCCTATAATACAAATCTGTCGCAATTGTGGGAATGTTAATGCCATTTTTATTTGATTACAATTACAATAGTAATGTCATTTTTTTTTTAAATTCACCTGGTTATGGTATACCCCTTGGATATAAGGACCATAATGGATGCAAAGGCAACTATACTGACAACCTTTAAGATGTGTGCTACCAGCGTTTAATATTAGTGCCAATTTTATTACAATTACCATGTCAAAATATTTGCAAATTAATCAAAGTCCCAGCTAAAAGGAGAAAACCATCTTCCTCGTGTTCCTTGATTTTCTAATGACATCATCCCATATCTAAAACATATTCAAAGTACAGTATTATTGAAAGCTGTAAGTACAGAGTTGTTTCTCTCTGCCTACATGCATGCTTAACTTCTCTCTACATGTTTATATAGCCACATAATCTAGCAGACGGAATATATATAAGCCGAACCTGCTAGTTCAGTTTGATCTTTCCTTATTCCATCATGGGCAAATTTAAACCATCCCACTGCCAGGACCAGTATTCCAATCGTGTGAAGGAGAAGTGAAATGATCCATAGTTGATACGTGACATGAAGCATCTTCTTATGAGCGAGTTGAACTGCGGTTTTGAGAAAGGAAATATAAGTACTCCCCACTTGACAAAGAAACAGTTGAAGCTAACTGACAAAGGTGCATCCTTGGCAAGTTAACATAAAAAACATTACGAGATATGATACATGAAAATCACTATGTGAACTAAATAACTGATAATATGACAAAATGTGTTATGTTACAATATATTTAAATTTACATCATCAAATATGATCCATGCAATAATGTGTTGACCACATTATTTACAATATTAAGACATCTTTTTGAGGCATAACATGAATGTGTGTGCCTGCATTTCTGCTATAAAACTGCATCTTTCCATGAGGCACATTTTGTTGGTTAAGCATTAATAAATAACAAATTTCAACATTTATGTTACATTTATGACATATATGCACATGGAAGTACTTGTACTGTCAATTTTTTCAGTGACTGTGATAATTAAGAGATACAACAAAATCTGAAAGAATGTATCAATACCACCAAAAATAAAGCCCACAGAGAAGAGGAGGCCGAGGAGGACAGTGAAGATGAAAGAGACGGGCAGATTAGCTGCAAAGATAAAAAGAACTCTTACTTGAGACTGTCGTTTGACGACTGCAATTTGATGTTGACTAAAGCACTCTACATTATTAAAAATTATTATGTTGCACAAATTGACATATAGGCCTTCCAGTCTTTGGTTTGTTTCATTTCAAATAAATTTCAGGTCTTACTGCAGATACAGCAGCTTAATTGTTGTCAAATGTCAAAGGGTAAAAATGACCAAATTAACTCATGTGTGCAGACATCTTATTTTCTCTCAGTAAAAACTACAATTACCAAATCAAAAAATATGACATTGAAATGGGAAAAGTCCGATGCAATTTAGGATTGGTCAACCAAGCCTACTTACTATTTTCATCTGCTGAAAACTCCTTAAGTAGTCCTTCATCACCATTCATGAAGTGCAGCTGGTAGTCAAGGATTTCAATGCCGAGATCTTGTTTGTAGTGACAATTCATGACCGTGATATAATACCACTGGTCCTTTGGGTACCAGAAACTTCTCCGTCCTTTGCACCTAAATTTCTGCAGTTTTGGAGGGAAATATGAAACAATAATAAAAAAGCTCTAGTCCTCAGAATACCTGATAGCCTTAAATGTGAACGGCACTTGCACAGTTACGTTTAAATTTAAATTTTTTGAAGCGTCGTTGTTAGTAGTTTTCGATTAATATTAAAAATGATACTGGTGAACTAAATTTGGAAAATGGCAGGGAATCGGTCTGATTTTTGTAAGATTCAAATTCCCATTTCCACCTATATGTTGATTTGAATCTCATAATGAACCAGTACTTTCATGCAAACTCATTAATTCATGCAAACCATTGAAGGCAGATTGTGAAATTTGGGTTTCTCAAATCAACTACAGACAAAAGAGCTGGTAACTTCACAAAGAATGACACTACTGTGTACAAGTATAGATGTAAATTAGCTAGTCAGATCTTATTCATCTAATGATGATGTAAGACATCTATAGTTAAGTCAGTGAATGGTTTCATTAGCCACACAGAGATGAGTGATGTTGAACTATTTCTGAAATTAATATAGTTTTCATACCTCCACACCAGATGAGTCCAGGTAGGTCTTGCAGGTTCCAGCACTTCCCCACAAAGGAATGCTGGTAGTAGCTCTTTCAATCATTTCATAACAGGACTGAATGGAAGCAACATTAATATTTCGTCAAAGTTTTGGTGATAGGCACAAAATATAAGCCATTGTGACCAATACACCTACCGCAGTTGTTACATACTAGTGTCAATTTGTCTTTGCACAAAATCTGAAAACAATACATCGAGGAAGGGGGAAAAAGCCATATGAAACTATGTACAGTTAACTCCAAAGACTCATTGTGATGTGTGAAATTGTGTTTACAGAGATATGTATGTATCACAATAAACAGAATAAGCAGAAAGAACATCATTGGTGCAATTAATATATCACTACCTTAAAGACTGATGTGGCTGAAAAGATACAAAATACCAAGTTGGTGTATAATCTCTGAAATATCACTATGTATGATATTACATTCATAGGTTATATTCCTTTTTTCATATTAAAATAGCATGAATCTTTTTTTTGTGAAATGTACAGTTGTCTTTTGGAGGAAAGGTAGGCAATATCTTTGAATGCATCACACTAGATTTAAACTTATTTCAGAAACTTTTCTTTTAAACTACATGCCAATGTTACTGTTTCATGTACCTTTACTGATCTCTGTGTCTCTGACTTTACAGAAAGCTGAACCAACTTGTTTTTTTTTCTTGGCTCTGATAATACATTCTTACTTTTTCATTAATATCTGAAACCACTGGCATATGTGAGTGAAGTTTAAATTGCAGATCTAATGAACTGCAGATTAAATGAATAATACAAGTACTTACCATTTCATACAGTTTATCTCTCACAGTAGGCCACTGACTTGACCAGCCGCTGAATATCACAATGTCAGGACAGCAAAAATTCTGCAATGATGACATAGTCACACACATGTATATGGCTAACTGTTAATTACTGAAATTACTGAACTTGAAAATATTGTTACATATGAGCCCTTAGTCTCATCAGCTATGAATCTGGTTTTTTTTTCTGCTACCTTTCATTAGACTCAATCTAATCAAAACAAACGCATTTAAAACCTTTCCAAAATTCTGTATTATAAGAGGCTGAAACCTTGAGAACAGGCTAAATTTGTAACAACAAAAAAGGTCTCACACTAACAGGAAACACAAAAAGTCTTAAACATATAGTCATACATATATAAGCATACACAGAATTACCCACATATACTTGAAGGTCTACATTTATGTGAGCATTCATGTGTGTAATACACCAACATGATAGATGTGAGGTAATCGTATGCATCATCATAGCTTAGCAGAAAACTTAACTTATGGTGACCATATTCTCCTGCCTTCTCCCTCCTTGTACAACAGATTAAAATCTGGTCCCTAAGTACACCCCTTTACTTGCCATGTAAATGCCCTCTGTCCACATTTCAATAAATTTCATTTATGATAATGATGAACTAGTTAACTGTTTTTCTTTTTTCACTGTGAAGTACTTACAGCTGCAATGGTTATGTCATACTCCAATAGTCCTTTGCCATTCGGTTGGAAAACAAATCTATCCAAGAAAACCAGTTGCTGTTGAGATCAAACAAAACCTCTATCAGAATCAACTGTACAATAAACTATATTACAAGAAGCCTTGAGAAAACAGATCATAACAGTAATTGTTGTTGCTGCAAGCCAATTCTAAAAGCCTAACCCAGCTAGAGGAGCACTATGTAAACTTCTAGTGCAAAGGTAAAGTTACGTTATCCTTACTCGAGGTATACTGGTATTCATATCTTCATATCACAACTGTAGTATTGTTTGTGTTAAACTTTGAGTCCATGATTTTGAAGTCATCTTGCAAGGTATGTTAGTATTACATATTGGCCTAGTTCTCTAAATGTGGTCTACCTAGCCCTGGGTGTTAGGCATTTGACTATAAGTAGTTCAGTAGGTGCCATACTACTAAAACACTCATAGCTACGGTGTAATGTTAGGTTTACCTAGGGTAGGCTATGTTTATGAGCCTAGAAACTATGGTACTGTTTGTGTTACAAAAACAGTTATTGGCTATATGCTTCACCATGTAAATATCAGTAGGGTATCAAGGGCTACAGTAGCATACCATTAGCAGTAAACCTGGTCGTGTCTCCTTTAGCCCTAACTTTAGTCCTAGCATTAGGCTACATGCTTGGGCAACATCAGATTTGGCTACAGAAGGCTGAAAAATGCTCAATCAGTGGAGGGCGGGGGACTGTATCTTGGTGAGAGCTGCCTTACACTAAGTAACAACATAGCTGAGATCATTAATTGCAGAAAGGCCAAGACAAACAAAGCCATGCGAAAAAGTATTGTGCATGGGATTGAAAAGAGATCAGTTTGTACACCGATTCTGATTTATGCCAACTGTTCCATTTTCAATATCATCATCAATGCGTTGTAAACAGTAAGTCTGTGTGTGACAAAGTCTATGGTGAAATAGAGCCTAGGTCTAACTGTAACTGATAATTATTCAGTTATGCCTAGGCCTTCTTCGTATTGGCACAGCAAGGCCGATCTGCAGCAGGGTTACCACCCGTCCTGCTTAGGCCAAGTAGAAATAAAAAACAGTTGATCATCCCTGCTCGAATACTTTTTGCCATTGGACCAGTTTTTTTATTTTTTACTTCTGAAAATTATATCCTGTAGTTTTATATTCCTTTTGGAAATCTGAAAATAATATGATACCGTACAAATATGCATTAGGATAATCAGGTTCTAAAAATTTCTTGGTTGTTAAGATCGTTTCAGGTTTGTCATATACTAACGTTAGGCCTTACTGTATGTTGTCTCAATGCATTACAACGCTAGAACAGCTAGGAATAGTCATAGAAAAGGAGGCCATATGTCTGCCATTTGAATGAAAAGTAAAACATAAAAACACCCTGCATTCTCAATATTTTCTCAGAAAGTCATGATGATCAACTGTTTTTTTTTTAACTTGGCCTTAGGGTTAAGTTCCTGTTTTGAAACGAAAAGTGAGCTTCCCGGCTGGTAAGCGTAGACAACTTGTCTCAATTTTTTTGAAATCAGTTTATAGAACATTCTAGGCCTAGGCCTACCTGTCATACTCTGTAGCCCTAGGACTAGGATGCACAGACTACACTTGCAGTAAAGGTTAATTTGCTTTAGCCTGTACGATAATACGGTTAGGCCTATGTGCATGAAATACTGAACACATATCCCTTCTGCAACATGGTCCCAAATTTTGGGGGAACTTAGCAAAGGTGACCCCTCCCCAGATTAATCTCGAAAAGTGTCTCGAAAAGTCCCACTTTCAGCGTAGAGAAATATGGTAGGTCTAACCCTACTCCTGCATCTTGAGTTTTCGCGATTTACGTCAGGGTTAGGCCTAATTAGCTAGACTGCCTATAGGCCTTGGCTCAGCCTAAGCTATATGTTTAGTCTGAGTTAGGCTACGCTATACGCTTGTGGCGAACGAGTTGTCTATCCTTATCCTGAACGGTGAAGTCGAGTCAGTATTTCAGAAGACATTCACATGTTCCACCGGCCTAATGGAATGTTACATGCACCCTGGTTACCGCTCAAGCTCAAGCTGTTGTGATGACAACAATGTTAGGCGATAGCAAGTAGGCCAAGGTAGTATTAGTTACTGTGTCGACTCTTGGGTATGGTGAAGTATTTGTGTTAGCTAGCCTAACTGATGACAAACAGGCTACCACTACTAAGGCCAGGGCAAGGCCTAAGTTCTAACAGTTAGCCTAAGTTCATGCCAGACTATGAAATCTTGTACTGTGCTTACCGTATCTGAGTCAGCATGGAAGTTTTCTCCGTCAATTCGAAGCCCCTCTCCACCGAATGAGTAAACCAATACAAAAAGGATAGGCAGGGCGAGTTTCATTTTGAAGTCCAATTTGGAAGAATTATTAAAATGAAAATCTTCTTTTAGACTTAGCCGCACGTCTCAGCTGCTGCCTACCCTTTTCCTACGTATGTATGTAGTATATATACACGTACGTACGTACGTGCACATGTCATGATGATGCCTAACAACAAACCCGTCTCTAATGACGTCACAATCGAATGTCACACGACCATTGGATAAGAGTATTAAGACGTAACACAGATCACCTGGCAATGAAATCCCACTTCATTCGTCTCGCGTGTCAGGTAACAGTAGCGTGTTTTCGCAAGCACGACTGAGGCACTAAGAGTACGCGGAAGCAATCAGCCGTGACGCGTGGTACCCGTACTCAGTCACGCGTCGTTCTTTTTAGGCGGTTTAGCATTTTGTGAACGGAGCGCTCAGGGTGAAACATACCTAATAGCATATGCTTACTGGCGGCGCACACCGTACCAGTCTAGAACGAACGTTAATTTGCCTGAGAACGGTCGTAGATTTCCCCAGGACGGAGGATATTTGCGTGGTCACTATGGTGACTGCCCGATTTTTCACACTGGATTCTACGTCCGCGTCGTGCTTGCGAAAACTCGCTGTTGTCACATCTTGCTAAGACTGTAGTTAATGGGTGGTATCACGCGCGCCGTGCTTCTTCAGTAGAGGGCTGACTGCGCCCTGATATGCAGGTTGTAGACAGAACCCGCGTGTAAACAGCTGAAAACAGGGCGTTGTTAATATAGCAGGCTCTCTGAACAATCGTCAGAGCCGTAGTCTCTACGGCTCTGAGCAGCGTGACGGGTATGTTAAAAGCATGGCGTGTGGAAATACGAAAGAGAACTAAAATTTCAAACGTCTTGACCAAGACTAGTGATCGCCACACCGCCTTGTTTGCGTAAACATTTATGATATCAATACATGAAATGATTTTCAAGTAGCATGGATGTATAAAACTTTGCCCATCTAAACTAAAACCTTGAAAGTTCCAGCTGCTGGAAATTCCTACAAATCTAATACTCTTTTCTTAGTAAGTCTAACTTAAGTTCCATTTCACTAGTAAATTGATCCAATATGCCATGAATTGTACCTCGAAATCTGTTATTTAATATATCGTTTACTTGAGTTAACAATACGATGTAAACCTGCCAAACATCGCGCACCTCACTAACATTAGCATGCGAATCATTACAAGAAGAGCATCCTTTTAAACAAATCCTATGCATAAACCTACAGCAATTACCCATAAACAATCTAGCAACAAAAACGGTTATGAACGGGTCTACTAAGTGGTCAAAGTGATGATCTGGAAATTTGTAACATTAGGTGGCAACTGCGAATAGTATGCTTTAGGGCTATCCTACCTCTCCTTGAACATTCCTGTGTTTTACATTACATTCCACATCAATAACTTCAAGGGCGGCCACATTGATAAGTTTTATCGTGACTGTGGCAGAATCTGATTTTGCTGGGTACTAGTATGGTTAGGTTTTTCTGGTGGGGGTGGGTGGGTGCGCGAAGGGGCTCGCGAAGTTTGGCAAGTGCGCGAAGTCTGGTGTATGTACCATACCGTACATTGCACGGGATGATTCCATAATACAGTCTATCCACCGCAACCAACGAGTTTATTAGGTCACTGTTCTGGAAAGGCTCAACGAATAGTTTGTCACTGGAATTAGACTGACAAGTGATGGCCAACTGTTTTGTTGGATAATGCAAAATGAGGCCTTCTATTTTGCATTATAGCAAGATAGGTGAACACTTTGATCTTCCATCTCTTTAGAAATGAAAGACTTTTCAGGAATTATGTACGATATTTTTTAACAAATACAATCGAAAAGAGTCTGTTATTTCCCACGTCTCAAACAGTGTTTTCAAACTTTGCTGGTACCTGACTCATTTAATGAATCAATTCGATATTTTTCAAACGATAGTTGCAAATGACAACATAAGCTTCCCGTAACACCAAAGTACGAAGTTTAATTGACCTTTCATCAACAATTGAGGATACAGGGATTTTACTTTACCTTCTGTATGTACTTCATCTAGCTTATACAGACACAAGTAGTGGCCGGTTGTCGTCAACTTGCCCCCGTTCACGTCGCGTAAATAGTTCTGATTTCCACGTGTATATGGGGACGACTGATTCGTCTCATATTTGCCGGGTATACCTATGATGCATTTACGAAATTTAATGGTTCAAAACTATTATCAATCGAGAGGAGATACATTTTCCTTATACTCTGATAATAACCGAATAGTTTTACAACGTCCTCGATGTCATAATAGATCATTTTACGAGGTGTCGGACACACATTTGTAGACCTTTTATAAGAAGGGTGAAATTCCTACTTTTACAAATGCTTGCTTGCCGAAGTGGCCATCAAAAGTATTTTTGTGTGTGTTTAAGCAAATAGTTCATGATTTAAATCTTTTTATTGTTTCTGAATGTTGACATCTTTGACATTGCTTTATTCGTACGACAGCCACATGGGCTTTTTTGTGATTACCCTTGTAAACTGGGTCAAGCTTTCAGTAATCACTTCCCAATCTCTTCCTGTCTTTATGCTGTTTAACTCTTTTATGCCGTGTTCATCAATTTCTCGGGAGAATCTGAAAATAAAGTTTATGAAACTGAAAAAAGAAAATGAAACTAAAAAAGTGTTGAGATTTTTTCATGAAAGCAGTAGATCTCTGCTGTCAATATGTTGAAAACAAAAGCATCTGGATGTGTTTCTGAAATCACTACCATGTAAATAATATTCTCATTGATTAGGGATTTATTCTCAAATTTTACGAGAGATTGTGTTAAGGAACTGCATGTAGCAATTAAATGTGTCTGAAATCTTATAAGTTTTTATGAGATTTTAAAGGAAGAGTTTGACAAGTTTTCTTATATGCTTTCATTTGTTTATTAAAGACAAAAACTCACCACCCCCGAAAGTTTAAATTCTCCCAACCACCTACCTCTAGTCCCTCCCTCAGCCTGTCTTAAATTCCTCCACATGTGTAATCAAAACAATGGATCCCTGTGTACGCTGTGCAATACGAGCTGCTCTGCATCTTTCGAATTTGCTGTCAATCTAAGAGTACTGTAAATTAGAACCAGTTGAGAATTTTGCTTTCCGGGAGGTAAAAATATAGCTTAGGGTGATGCAATACAGGCCTTTAAGTTTCTCTTTTCTGTTATGTTTACGATCCCTCTTTCTCGCAACCATAAGCATATAGCGCACTTTCAGGTCATTTACGTACTGCCTTTGTTCTGCCATGTATAAGTGATCTTTCCATTAACTTTACTACATTGTTTAATACATTGTGACAAATTTAAAGATATGAGTCTATGATAACATCAATAATCTCAAGCTAGTCAGAAAACACTTAAAATTCTAGGAGTTATTCTGATTACTAAATAATTGAAAGAAAAGAGTATCAGCTGAACCCACATTTAAATATACAGTATATATATTTTTTTTCTCATCCATTAAAAACGACATACATTTCAATTTCTGCAATGCTTGGTTACCTCTGCGTGTTGAACGTTTCTGTATCGTTTTATGAGAGAGACAATTCAGCCAAAATGGAAAAAACAAACATTATTGTCAGTCGTCAAAATTTTTCGTCTTTATTTTAAACAACCATTTCTCTAGGAAACAAAATACAAATTTATCAAACCCAAAGAAAAAAAGTAATATCTCTTACTCAAATAAAGACGTTCCCTTGTAGGAAGTAATGCAATAGACGGATCAGCTAAAGTATAGCACTTTCATTATATTATGTTTCTATCGCCGATGGATGATCAAACATTCTCTCGTTATTTTCACGTAATTTCGACGTCAGAATTTTCCAGTTTAGTAAGTATACTTATCTGCAAAATGTTTTGTCGACGTTCATAATGCAGAGCATACCTTCTTGGACAAGGCTGGTGTCATCCATCATAGATCTTCGATAAGAAACGTTTTTCTTCTTGGAAACTTTGATATTTTGATGTATTGTGTATAATACATCAAATCAACGTGAGTTTTACACCTTCTGTTCTGCTTTTACGATACATCTCTTATAAAAATTGTATGTACTATTGAAGATCTAACGTTTATTGCTCTCATGGAGGCTGGTCTAACCATATAGATACTTTCACTGACTCGTAAACTTTACAGTTAATGACCAATCCTGGCAGGGAGAAGTTGGAACGACAATCTTTGTGGTTTCAATGATTCTAACAACAGTCATTGTATTCGGGAATGTTGTCGATTATCTCCGTTTATCTTCGAAGTAGCGACGTCAGAAGTTTACCATTTAATATTTACATTTTACATCTGTCCGTAGCTGACGTGGGCGTCGGTTTGCATAATGTGCCTTCATTAGGAATCTGGTACCTTGTAGGAGGATTTTGTTTGCCATTCCCTCTTGAATTCACCTTTCTGTGGTTCGAAATTCAGTTGAGTATATGTCACTGCTCGTGTAATCGTTATGAGCTTTGAACATTATCAACTCGTGCGCAACCCGTTAAAGTACTGCGAGTGTCGTACGAAAGATGCACACATGAAACTTTTGCCAAAGACATGGATAGTCGCTACGACATATATGCTTTTTCTATTTT
This sequence comes from Stichopus chloronotus, assembly GCA_021234535.1. Lineage (NCBI taxonomy): Eukaryota > Metazoa > Echinodermata > Holothuroidea > Aspidochirotida > Stichopodidae > Stichopus > Stichopus chloronotus. Next base: position 27,283,979 of record CM037830.1, read on the forward strand.
TTCAGTGTTTAGAGTTTCTTACTCCAGACATAAGACACCTTTCCTTAGTGAACTATTATTTTTAGTTGTTCATTTTTCCTTGACTTTTTCGTTCCGCCACTGATGCTTCTGACAGTTAATGGTTTGACACTTATGAAACTTTGCCAACATTTTAGATGGAGTCAGGAGAATCGCACGAAACAATCAAGCAGTAAAGCAATTTTTAGGACATCTTTATCGGATAGCCATGCTGCTTCCACTCATAGAGATGTCGAAAATAATAAGAGCGCTATATCAAAACTCAAGGAAACAAAAATGATTGTCAATCGGTCGAAGAAACAACAGAACCATCAATAGAAAACCATGAAAGTAAACCCTTGACTCCCAAGGAGCCTGTCTACCCTGTCGACCCACTTTCTGCGTTCCAATTGTGTATTATGTAAGTTTAACACCGTCGTGTCAACAGCCTGTTGCTTTCGAAACTGGCTTTTTAGTTTTGAAACTGAGACTTTTAAGGCATACCACAAGCCAAAGACGGTCACATTTACATTTATCGTTATACTGCTTAACTGCAGAACCGATTCCTTAAATAATAGCTACGATGATGTAACCACACCTCTAGTCGATTTACGGTCTATATAAGCGCCAATGAATGTCTCCATATATTCAGATTTTGTGTTCACATATATTCGATGCAATTTTTGTATTCGGATTGATGCATTCACATACAACACGGTTGGATCGGCTAATAATATATACATGTGTCTACATATATTCCAACTATGTGTCTACATATAGTCGAGCTAATTCCCCTGGTAATTAGGGCATTTGGTCATCTTTGGTCTACCATACACATGTAAAGTATGTACAGAAGCTAGGCAATGCGTTTACCGATTCGTTTCTAATGACGTCATGAGGTAATTTAATAAGAACTTCATTACGCAACGTTGGTCATTCAAGTGCCAAAGAACCAGGTGCTACGCCAACCGTTCTATGATGTAAACATTTACAATTTTACAGTATATTTGTAGGCCTGTTTATAGGAACGTGAAGCAGTTACGTCTAGTTGACACGTCATCCGAACTATCTGATACGTTCCATGTTATATATTTCACAAGATGATTGTAAAAGATGCTATGACGTCATTATACTACAGGATTGTAACACGTTGCGTGTCGAACAATAATCGCATATGACAACACTTTGACAATCGACGTACACGAAAGTGTCCTTGTGTAGTTGAATGTTGTTGTCGAAGGTTTCATGATGCCTACATGCACAGGGTGCAATAGACAGAATGATCATGAAACATATTTCTGCATCCTTTCTGAAACTCTTAGCTACTCCGAGGTGTCAGCTATGTGGATAATTCATAGTGAATGATCTTTTAGTCCCGTTGATATTATTTCATAAAAGGTTATTTCACATCTAGAGCAACACAACTTTACGTATTGCAGATCAATCCCGGCGGTGTATGTGGTAAAGTGTTCCCATTTGTCACTACGACTGACCCTCTAAAAATGGTAACGGCCTCACTAAGATAGCATACCCTATACAGAAGTTGGAAATTAATGAGCATATAGTTCACCGTCTGTGAATATATCAGGGACATTTTGACAACTTTTTTGTATTTTATCCTTGAGATGGGTCCGTTTGTGGATTGAATATTAAAGTAGGCGAGTTGAGGTATACAAGGTGTGAAAACGGTGCCAATTGAAGCAATTATAGAAAAGTTATGGACTTTTAGCTGGCGGAGCAGTATCATTCGAGAAGATGTGTGATTTGCCCCAGTGACAAGGTATGGTAAGTCGGACGGCCTCTAGCAGAAAATCTAACCATCTAAGGTACGGAAAATTGAAAAAGTCATGAATGGCCCAATGTGTCAGCTTTCTAACGAACTGGTAGCTTATATCTGTTGAAAACTTCTGCAAGGCTTCAGAGACCACATTACGTTTGCGATTTAGTGTGTGAGTCAATGGGGAATTTAAAAGGGGTATGCTACCGTAAGCTCTGTGGAAGTTTGAACCATGCGTTAGCTGCCGATATTAATATTTAACAAGACCCCAATGGGCTCTGTGGTTCTTGGATTATTTTAAGTGTAGTCTTTTAGTCTTAACCGTGAATAATCTACAATTTTTAACATCCCAAAAAGTTTGGACTCCATTTTGTCCCTGAGAATGCTGACAAGCCAAATCTACTTCACTATATAGTACTTATCCGAAATGGAAAGCAGCATGCAATGTCCTTTGTGAAACTGCTGAAAAAAGGGGGAACGCTGGCTATTGCAGAATTCAGTGAGGAATGTTAATAACCGTCGATTGGAACCTGTCTTCCCCCTTCTGTTGACCTAAATTTTCAAACAGGGAGTTAATGTCTAAATAGCAAACTGCCCAGCGGTATCTGACCTGACTGACCCCAGAGGAGGAAGGTGATTGATACGAACACAGGTGGCTTGCTTACTACAAATATAAACAATGCATCCAAATATTGATATACTAACTATATTGTGAGAAGAGTAACCTATTTTAAGGTTTGAATAATGCGCATTTAACATCATGCTATAAATAATGAAAACAAATGAATGTCAGTATAGCCCCGTTTATCGCTAAGAATGCTGATCAGCCAAAGGCAATGACTACCATAGTACTAATATGAGAAGTCCTCAACATTGTAACAAATAATTTGTAGAAAAAACTATTGCTTTGCAAAATGTACTATTTATGGCCCAAATGGCCTGCTTTAAAGTTGGACCCACAGATGTTGAACAACCTGAAGGAACCACTATTATAGTAGTAATGTGACACAATTTTAACTTAATTTCATACAATCTGTAGGAGAAGAGGTATTTTGCATGATTTCATAAAATGGCCCATATGGCCCACGTGGATCCTTGGACCCAGAAATCTTGAACACCCCAAAGGCACCACTACCACAATGCATGCATGTACTAAGTATAACCTTTGTCCAAGCTTACTAACTTTCCTGTTGAAAAGGTTTTCAGAGTTTTGCCCTCGGATGACCTTTGACCTCCACCAAAAACAATAGGGCACACCGTCTCAGTATGGCAAAGCAACATACTAAATTTGACTTTCATCCGCCTTTCCCCGGTTGTGTTAGAGTGTACCTTAGCAAGGGTCACAGAAATACAGTTTTGCCCCAGTGCCCTCGATGAGCTTTGACTTCCACCAAAAAACAATAGGGCACACCTCAACATCGCAAACATACATACCAAGTTTGACTTTCTTCCGACTTTTCCCTATTGAGGTAGAGCGTACTTAAGCAAGTGTCACACACACACACATACACCCCCACACACACGCACACTCACGCCGACCTAACTGCATAGGTTCCTTACCCGACGCAAGGAACCAAAAATGAATCAACTTGCAATTACTCCCAGTGGTGAAACAAGACTCTCACTAGAGGGCTAGGGAGGAACAAGTTGTAATGGAGCGTGCATGTATGCTTCTCCATCCAGGCTATGTAGCGAATCACCACTATTCATTACTATGGAGAGTGGCAAGAGAATTTGGCCAAAACGCTGCTCAGATCACAGGCAATGGCACTTCCTTAACCTTTGAGGTCTTACCAGTTACAGCCATTATTTTTTAATGTACGTTAATTTACGGGACAAATACTAGCTACACCACGGTCCACTCGTTCCGCAGCTGATACAGAATATTTTAATCACAAAATAACGTTAACAACATCAGTAATGATAATGAAGGTTAGAAACTATGGGAGAGGCAAAAGTGAGCAAGTGACGTAGGGTGTCGCTAGAAAATTAGTATATATAGAGTACACACTGGTAATGCCTGAGTGGTACATGAATATGACTATTATGTGCGTTTGTCTTGTTCGAATTCATACTTCGCTTACGGAAATTCAACAATCTAGAGTGAAGCATATACTTTCCAGAGTTTTAGTCAAACAGCTTCGGTATTAAATGTTTATATAGATTCAACCTTTCCATAAATTACCAAGAAAAAAAATGCACCTGGCACATTGCATTAAGGATTTATAAGCATAACAATGACACACAAATGCTTACATTTCGTTCAGTGGATATATATCACACGCTTTCCTCTTCACATGTTTGCCTTACATTTATGGAAACCTTTCATTATGCTGTATGTCACAGAAAAAATTGTTTGTAATACATTTTTCATTTTCTTCCATATTACTTTCAAATTGATCCGCTTCCTTCCTCATGTATAGTTTGTATTAGTGTGTCAGATACATGTAAAATGGACGTCCCGTTCCCAGGTGAAAATAACAATTACGAACTTTAATCGATCCCCGCTAAGAAATCCATTACCATTCTTTGAAAATCTTTGAAAGCAAATGCAGTGGAATAATAAGATGCTAAAAGTCATACCACTTAAAAAAGTCAGCACGTAACACTAAATGTACCGTATCTTTTGTTGATGTGATTTTGAAAGCATAAAAATTCCTTCACAAACTACAAACGTGGAACAGCTTATATCTTACTTCCTGTTTTATTAAACGATTTTCGGGCACAGTGAGAAATTTACCATCGGTTGACCAAGCGCAACTCATACCACGTGGCATTTGCAATATGAGATAGATATTGAACTCGCTAACTCAGCATCACCTGAATCGATGACAATGTTTATTACATATCCAGCCATGGACTTGACAATGAAGGATAATACTTAATTATACATAAAAATACAATCAAATTGAACAAGAATGAACTTTGTAAATTGATTTCATTCTGGTTGAAATAATCTGGATGTCATAGTGCTCTAGCTAAGGTGGTTTACGAGAGGGCATTGTGAGGGATTTACGAGTCGTGTTGTCTTCCTATGACAATTCGCGCAGCGTCTTGCTTCTTTCGTATTGTCTTCGCGAGGGGCAAAATGGCACCGATGAACACCCTAAGGATGACTCTATTTGACATAATGCCATCACGATGGCCTCACGAGAGACAAAATTAACACGCTAATTAAACATGAAAAAGAAACTTCGCACGGCCTTGCGACATTTTTTTTTTTTTGCCATTGCTCACGATGTTACCTCCGAAGCCCCTGAAATTGAACCGGCGGTCATACGATGGTTTAAGATACCCTCACAAATGCCAGGATGTTTTTACGATCAGAGCCGCATTTGAAAATTTCCTACACCGTGTGTCTGGTGTCCTAGGGTCAACTTCGGGATAATGTGACGCCAGTTGTAAGGAAAAGCTGGCTTAACTCAGAAGTTGAGGAATGAAAACTGAATGACAAATCCTTTGGAAGTGTGTGTGTGTTTTTGTTTCTATTACCGTTCTTAATATATACATTTTCAACTTTTGAAGATTGTTTACAGACTTGACTAGCTATGTAAACAATATGATGTGGTGATGTGTTGCCCAGTGTAAGTGCTTCTTTCATTAGCTCTGTACATATAGCCTTGTACTTACTTGAACTTAAGTTTACCCATTGGTGGGTGGTATGAATATTTTTAAAGAAAACAATATTCACATCCAAGATAATTACTCCGGCGCAAATTGAATTTTAAATTGTCCTTGAAATGACTATTCAGGAAACAAAGGGTAACGCAAGCGATCTCAAGATGAGTCCTTTCTCGACGACACAAACTTTTGAATATTTAATCAATATTTATTTCATGATACAATGTAAAACAGAGTTTTATTTCACTGGATTTTTAAAAAAAAAAAAGGAAATGAGAGGACACAGGTGACCTAAGCACGATGTAGTGTCAATTAATTAAATTATCAATACTTGATGGTTTTATGGAATATGTGGCTATTTCAGTCCTGTTTATAATAATGACAAATACAGCTAACATTTTAAGGTGTCATTCTCATGTCTATACACGACCTTTAAATATAGTTGAACGTGTTAAGCAAAATGGCAAAAAGCCAGAATATAAATTAACAATAATATTGAAGAAATGGGCCCCACATGAAACGGTGCGATAAAGTAATGATAAAGTAATAACTGAAAGATTAATATCTTTGTCAATTATAATTTCTTCCTAGAACAAAAACATTAAATCCTTCATACGAGTACTCCGTGTTTAATGAGAAGATGTCTTTTAGTAAAATTGGTTAAAACGGTCATTTGCTCATCAATATGTATAACACACAATGCCGCACTGAACATAGTAATACCCTTCAAAGATAGACCTTGAAACTTAAAACTTTCTATAACAGTATAAGCTGGTATAAGTTAAGTATGTAATATCACCGTAAGACTACACGGCTACCACAGACAACATTTAAAATTACAGGGATACATACAAGTATTTCTTATGTAAGTACTGACTTCACAGTCAGTAACTGACGTAATGAAATTTGAGTAGATTTGGTGTAAATAATATTTAACTGTACAATGAATTTTACAATCTTTCTTAATCGAGCAGATGAGTGAGGAGTATTTTCATGTTTAACTACATGAAAAAAGGAATACTCAAGCAAAGTTTCACTGGAAAAGAAAGTTTTTTTAATGCAACCCCTTGTCATTCCTTAATAAATATTTGCAGTGGTGGAACTACCACACAGTCAAGTGGCGGACTCTTCCAACCCCCCACCCCCTCCTCCCTGACAGACTCAAATCGATTAACAGCGTCCTTTTCAGCTTTTCATCAAAATAGAAAAAATAATCAAACAGAGAGAAAAAAATAAGAATGAGAAAAATATTGAAAGAGAAGGTAATTAAAATGTTGAAATGCAAGTTTCAGTAGATTTACTTTTCATAGATTTACTTTTGCTTTCATAAATTTGTTAAATTGTAAACATGAGATAGCTGTTTCAAGACTGTGCATGTCACAGAATACTCATCAGAAAGTGACGTTTCCAACCATCTGGGGAGTTGGAAAAGCCAAAATGTCCTCGTGCTCCCCGCGCCAACTGGTGGTAAATAGTTCTTATTGTTCCTAGGATTACGACAATTGGTTATTTGACGCCAAGTTTGCCTCAAACAATACGACCTTATTGATCCTTTGTAATGCATGATGGACAATAACAGCGCCTGTTTACTTGTTTGTTTTCAGTGAATTCGCTCTGACCATGCATCACCGTTTGACTATTACCTACATGCACCTACTGTTACCTTGTTACCTCCAGTTGGCCGCAAAATGGCTAAATCTAAAATCTATGTCAGGATCCCCTAACAGTCCTGCCGGTACTCACCCCCCCCCCCCCCCTGCCAATATCTGTAAAGAGAAATACACTGATATTGTTATTTTCCATCAGATGCGTATCCAGTGTTACATTTTATTGGCAGAGTATAAACTATATCATCGAGCACTTGTCCACTTTTCAAACTTAACCAATGAACACTTTCCCTTTCCTTGACACAGTTCTACGACGATACCTGTTACTTTACAGGTTCAATGATGAAAATCGGTCTCCAGCGACTTGCTAAGGATTCCTACTCTTATCCGCTAACGTAATAGAAAAAGAGCCTTCTGAGGCACTTCGACGTTTTAAAATAGCCAACATTCCCGAGCGGTATCTGTGATTGGTTGCAGCATATATAATTGGATTAATGGCGGAATTACTGAATAATATGAATACACCAACGAAATGTACGACAGGTGGCAAAAGCGTCACGAAGTAAATTATTAAAAGACTCTCTATGTGAGGCGGTACCCAGCAGATAACGTAGACGGATATTAGCAGTAACAAACTTCTCGAAATCTTTCGGATTTTCTGGCTATCTCTTCTTATACATTTGCATATGACACCCTTACGTTTCGGTCGTCCTTTGCCGTATTCTGCTTTGTCGGCAACTTTGGTGAATGTACTCGGATCATCTGGGATATTTGTATTACTGCTAGAAATATGACAGCTTTTTCCTCCTTGGATTGATCTCCCCAACAGCGATATTAGTATTTGAACTTCTCAGATTCGTGCTGAGTGTATTCAGTTTCTTTCTAACTTTGACGATGAAAGCGATATTCATGACAGATAATGCCGTGAGTGGGATGATGAAGTTAATTAAAGTATACCCGACGTTTTGCACAACTTTCACTAATCTAATTTCGTTGATGTCACTGTCTTCCGACAGATTCTTTTCCAATGCGATAGATATCAAATCGGGGATAAGGTATCCAAAGGAATAAAACGAGGAAAATATCCATGTCATGACAACGTACTTAAAATTATCGTAGTTGTTATTAGTGAGTTTGCACTTGACGGGATCAGAGACCATTGCCAATCGGTCAAAGGTCATCAAGACCACTAGAAAAACCGAGAGAAACACGGGAAACCTCACAAACCAGGTCAACAGGTAGGAAGAAAAAGACATGTACTCAATTTCTTCATGCATGAAGAAGAAATAAACATTGGAAGGAATGCTCACCAACCCTACCATGAGATCTGCAATCGCGAGATTTAAAATAAAGAAATTATAAGGAATGTCACGGATGCATTTCTCTAATCCGTAACTGGCGATGACCAAGACATTACCGAGTATGGTGACCGGTGACACACAACAGATTAAACCAATCACGAATAATTCGGAAGGCGAGAAGGGCCTCTCTGCTGCATCCAATGATGAATTTAATGTCGGAGAGGAAGTTCCGGCCAGTTGTCAGTCCATTCATCATGCAGGAATACAGGAACCTGACCGATTCCTGGATTTCAAATAAAGATTGTCAGAAGATGTAACTATAGCGACGAAAGTCACTTCCCGTATACTTTACTTAAACAAATTGCAAAGTGCTCTGTGAAGTAAATTGGTGATCCCTTGTTTAAGTACTTAACTTTTTTTCAAGAGAATATGATGATTCACACGGCTGAAAATCCATTTTAACTGCATGTAGTCAAAATATCCATAGGAGATATGTCTGAGGTTCATCATACCTAAAGTATTTTTCAGTTAGTCGTATGGCGCTGAAAACTGTGGACAGAGTATCGATTGCCATATAGTTGATATCTTGATGGAATTCCATCGCTATGACGATACCTTTTTTGTCATTGTAATGCATTAGTTCCGTAATTGTTCTATACTTCACTTTCAACGAACTTTGTACCGCTGTGTTAGTTGCATCAATTAGACATATATTTCCCGCCGTCTGCGGTATGAATGATAATGTGTCATATGGTAGCCTATACTATTTATGAGCATCAATGAACAAGATAACCGTAAATACACTGCGGTCAACTTCATCTGATACAAAATTTCATAGAACAATGTACTGAAAACCTTAATTCTTGATATTTAAGTGGGTGTTATTAGGCCTAAACGTTTCTAAAGTGTTGTGCGTGTATAAACACTCTCTCGAACAATGGTACATTTCAGACGATGAATTTGCTTTAATAATCCGTTAAGTGTTATACCTTTGAAGGGAAATGTTTCTTTTTTGTTTGTTACATTTGTCTTGTCACATCGATTACTGCTGTCACGCAATTGGATGTGTTCAATTCCTCCAACTCATATCAACAACAATATTGATATAGACAAGAGGTCTACTTAACTCGCTGTCAAGCAACATCGCAGACAATTATATCATAGCCATTTATTTCGATCGATTGAGAAATATTTTAAATGAACTCACTTGATCTCTTAGAAAGGCTTCAAATGCCTTCATTTCGTTCGTTCGTTCGTTCGTTCGTTTATTTTTCTCTTTTTTTTTGATACACAGTATAATGAATGTAATGAAATAACAATATTGAAAAAAGAGAATGGAGAATCTGAAAAAGGCTTAGCTTGTACAAGCCAGATCCAACATATATAAGTGGGCAAGAGACAGATTGTAAATGTTTTGACAATCGAATGAGTTTTGGCATTAACAGAGATTATGATCATGATGTCACCGTTCGCAAAACAATTGATTATAGGAGAGAACTTGTGATTTTAGTAATTGCGTCGGTAACAGTGATCCTCTCTCTTCAGCATAAATATCATATTCTCCCCCCCCCCCCCACTACGTCACTTATCTGACGTCATACGGGTGGATTTCTTACTCATTTAAAAATATGTGTGGTTCATTTATAGACATTTAAAATTCATTTAGAAATCTTTAATATATTTTATACATATTTGAAAATCATTCACACTTATATCTAATTTATTTACTGATATCTGAAATTTGTTAGCAGATATCTCCGATTTAAATTTAGATATTTATCGTCCTACAAAATATTTGAAATTCATTGACAGATATCTGACATTCTTGTCGATCTAAAAATGTCTTTAATGGAATTAAATCTGTCATGATGTAACTACAGACATATTTAATTCGTTAACAAGAAGTTAAGAGGCCTGTCGCCATCCGAATTAATTTATAGACATCTCTAATTGTCTCTAGATGTCTGATAAAATTCTTGCAGCCTTAGAAATGTATTCAATGGCAGTAAATGTATCTTGAAGTAATTAAGGATATCTTTACTTTCAAAAATATTTTTAATCATTTGAAAACATTTGCAATAATTTAGAGATATATTTAAACCTATCGAAAGACAGTTGTCATTATTTGAAGCTATATTTAATTCGTGAGTAAGAGATAAACAGCTGGCCCCACGGACTGACCCCCCCCCACACTTCACTCCACGGGCCCATAGACAATAGTCAGCAAAGGGCACCAAAACCAATGACATCACATTAAACCCATTTTTTTTTCCGACTTTCTTTTGGCGCATTTGGTTGAGAACTATGACTCCCGAGGGGTTTGTCTGCCATGTCAACGCGCTAGGGGGATAGTTCATAATGAATGATCTTTTAGTCCCGTTGGTATTATTTCATAAACGTTTATTGTAGCCGCTTGTGTAGCAAGACCAGCAAGTTCGCAAGAGTCAAAACAAACCAGTAAAGAGCCGTTACGGGAGTAACGGTTTATTAGACTTTGAACTTCTTTACTCCTTTATTCCTGACTTCTGACTCCGTAATAACTGACAAAAATACAAGTAAATACAACTAGAAAGTTCACTGAAAATACGATCCACAAATTGCACTATCACAAATTGCACTTGACATTATAACACACTGCACATAATTAACGTTTTACAGACAATACATTATCATTATTTTAATTTCTTACCACCGCAAATTACAATACCAATGCCTGCCTAATCACGCAAAGGTACACCCAAATGTTCAACAGTATAGATAGTACAGTTGCTCAATATGTTAAACTACAGGCTTCGCCGCATTTCCCAACCAAGTACACACAACACCCCTTTATCTGTAGGTAATGTACCTTACAAGGCAACGCAATACAAACACGCAAGTCCAACAAGGTAAGTAACAGAAAGACCCTGTAAGAGATAACCCTTCAGATGCTAACTTACACAGAATGCAGAACATCCATTCTGCTGGATTTATTTTAACTGTGGTCTTTTGCTTGAACCATGGATGATCTACAATTTATAACATCCTATAAAGTTTGGACTCCATTTTGTCCTTAAGAACGCTGACAGGTCAAATCTACTCCACTACCATAGTACTTATCTGAACTAGAAGGCAGCATTCAATGTCCTTTAATTGCTGAGAAAAAGGGGGAATGCTAGCTATTGCAGAATTCAGTGAGGAATGTTAGTAACCGTCGATTGGAACCTGTCTCCCCCCCCCCCCCTCTGTTGACCCATATTTTCAAACAGGGAATCAATGTCTAGATAGTAAACTGCCCAGTGCTATGTGACCTGACGGACTCCAGAAGCGGAAGGCCACGGTGATCGATATGAACACAGGTGCCTTGCTTACTACAGATACAAACAATACATCCAAATATTGATATACTAACTATATTGTGAGAAGAGTAACCTATTTTAAGAATTGAATCATGCGCATTTAACATCATGCTATAAATAATGAAAACAAATGAATGGCAGTCTAGCCCCGTTTGTCGATAAGAATGCTGATCCGTCAAAGGCACTGACTACCATAGTACTATATGAAAAGTCCCCAACATTGTAACAAATAATTTGTAGAAAAAACTATTGCTTTGCAAAATGTAATAATTTATGGTCCATATGGTCTACTTCAAAGTTGAACCCACAGATGTTGAACACTGCAAAGGGTTCCATTACAATGCTAATTTGACAAACCTTCCACACTGTAAAGCAAAATAAGCACACACACAAAAAAAAGGGGAAAGCAGGCTTAACTCAAAAGTTAAAGAATGAAAAATTGAATGACGAATGCTTTGGAAACGTGTTTTTTTTTTCTATTACCGTTATTAATATATTCATTTTCAACTTTCGAAGATTGTGTACAGACTTGCCTAGCTATGTGAAACAATATGATGTGGTGATGTGTTGCACAGTGTAAGTGCTTCTTTCATTAACTCTGTACATATTGCCTTGTAATTACTTGAACTTAAGTTTACCCATTGGTGAGTGGTATGAATATTTTTAAAGAAGACAATATTCACTTCCAAGATAATTGCTTTAGGGCATATCGAATTTTAAATTGTTTTTGAAATGAATGTTAAAGAAACAAAGGGTAACACAAGCGATTTCACGTTGAATCCTTCCTCAATGTCACAAACTTTTGAATATTTAATCAATATTCATTTCGTGATACAGGTGTAAAACAGAGTTTTATTTTACTGGATTTTGAAGAAGAAAGGAAATGAGAGGACACAGATGACCTTAAAGCACAATGTAGTGTCAGTGAATTAAATTATCAATACTTGATGGTTTTTGATAGAATATGTGGCTATTTCAGTCCTGTTTATAATAATGACTAATATCGCTAACATTTGTCATTCTCATGTCTATACACGACCTTTAAATGTAGTTGAACGTGTTAAGCAAAATGGCAAAAAGCTAGAATGTAAACTAACAAAAATATTGTAGAAATGGGCCCCACATGAAACGGTGAGATAAAGTAATAACTGAAAGATTAATCTATTTGTTAATTATAATTTCTTCCTACAACAAAAACATTAAATCCTTCATACGAGTACTCCGTGTTTCATGAGAAGATGCGTTTTGGTAAAATTGATTAAAACGGTCATTTGCTCATCAATATGTATAACACACAATGCCGCACTGAACATAGTAATATCACCTTCAAAGATAGACCTTTGGCTATACTACGACCGTTCTTAAAGTACTTTCTATAACAGTATAAGCTAGTATAAGTTAAGTTAACTTAAGTATAAGTTATAATGTCACAATAAGACTACACGGCTACCATAGAAAACATTGGAAATTATAGTGATACATACAAGTAATTCTTATGTAACTACTTAAGGCTTCACTGTCAGGTAATGACGTAATGAAGTTTGAGTAGATTTGGTGTAAAATAATATTTAACTGTACTATAAATTTTACAATCTTTCTTGATCAAGCAGGTGAGAGAGGGGTATTTTCATGTTTGACTAAAAAGAAGAAATACTCAAGCAAAGTTTCACTGGAAAAGAAAGTTTCTTTAAATGCAACCCCTTGTCATTCGTTAATAAATCAAAAATATTTGCAGTGGGGGAGCTACTACACAGTCAAGTGGCGATCGCTTCCACCCCCCCCCCCTTCCCTGACAGACTCAAATCGATTAACAGCGCCCTTTTCAGCTTTACACCAAAACAGAAAAAAAGTAATCAAAAAGAGAGAAAAATGAGAATGAAAAAAAAAATGAAAGAGAAGGTAATTGAAATGTTAAAATGCAAGTATGAGTAAATTTATTTTTCATAGATGTTCTTTTGCTTTCATTAATTTGTGAAATTGTAAACATGAGATCCCTGTTTCAAGACTGTGCATGTGCAGCTTATAACACCCATCAGAAAGTGACGGTTCCAACCATCTGGGGAGTTGGAAAAGCTAAAATGTCCTCGTGCTTCCCGCCCCAACTGGTGGTAGCGTTCTGCTTAGTTCTTATTGTTCCTATATACAGAGGGTTACGACAATTGATTATTTGACGCCAAGGTTGCCTCAAACCATACGACCTTATTGATCCTTTGTGATGCATGATGAACAATAAAAATGCATGTTTACGTATTTGTTTTCACTGAATTCACTCTGACCATGCATCACCGTTTGACTATTACCTACACTGCACCTACTGTTACCTCCAGTTGGCCGCAAAATGGCTAAATCTAAAATCGCAACCCCTCTATGTCAGGATCCACTACCAGTCCTGCCGGTACTCACCCCCCCCCCCCCCCTGCCAATATCTGTGAAGCAAAATACACTGATATTGTTATTTTCCATCAGATGCGTATCCAGTGGTACATTTTATTGGCAGAGTATAAACTATATCATCGAGCACTTGTCCACTTTTCAAACTTAACCAATGAACACTTTCCCTTTCCTTGACACAGTTCTACGACGATACCTGTTACTTTACAGGTTCAATGATGAAAATCGGTCTCCAGCGACTTGCTAAGGATTCCTACTCTTATCCGCTAACGTAATAGAAAAAGAGCCTTCTGAGGCACTTCGACGTTTTAAAATAGCCAACATTCCCGAGCGGTATCTGTGATTGGTTGCAGCATATATAATTGGATTAATGGCGGAATTACTGAATAATATGAATACACCAACGAAATGTACGACAGGTGGCAAAAGCGTCACGAAGTAAATTATTAAAAGACTCTCTATGTGAGGCGGTCCCCAGCAGATAACGTAGACGGATATCAGCAGTAACAAACTTCTCGAAATCTTCTTGATTTTCTGGCTATCTCTTCTTAAAGATTTCCACATGACACCCTCACGATGCGGTCGTCCTTTGCCGTATTCTGCTTTTTCGGCAACTTTGGTGAATGTACTCGGATCATCTGGGATATTTGTATTACTGCTCGAAATATGACAGCTTTCTCTCCTTGGATTGATCTCCCCAGCAGCAATATTAGTGTTTGAACTTCTCAGATATATACTGAGTGTATTCAGTCTCTTTCTAACTTTGACGATGAAAGCGATATTCATGACAGATAATGCCGTGAGTGGGATGATGAAGTTAATTAAAGTATGCCCGAAGCTTTGCACAACTTTCACTAATCTAATTTCGTTGATGTCACTGTCTTCCGACAGATTCTTTTCCAATGCAATAGATATCAAATCGGGGATAAGGTATCCAAAGGAATAAAACGAGGAAAATATCCATGTCATGACAACGTACTTAAAATTATCGTAGTTGTTATTAGTGAGTTTGTACTTGACGGGATCAGAAGCCATTGCCAAACGGTCAAAGGTCATCAAGACCACTAGAAAAACCGAGAGAACCACGGGAAACCTCACAAACCAGGTCAACAGGTGGAACGAAAAAGACATGTACTCAATTTCTTCATGCATGAAGGAAAAATAAACATTGGAAGGAATGCTCACCAACCCTACCATGAGATCTGCAATCGCGAGATTTAAAATATAGAAATTATAAGGAATGTCACGGATACATTTCTCTAATCCGTAACTGGCGATGACCAAGACATTACCGAGTATGGTGACCGGTGACACACAACAGATTAAACCAATCACGAATAATTCGGAAGGCGAGAAGAGCCTCTCTGCTGCATCCAATGATGAATTTAATGTCGGAGAGGAAGTTCCGGCAGTTGTCAGTCCATTCATCATGCAGGAATACAGGAACCTGACCGATTCCGGGATTTCAAATAAAGATTGTCAGAAGATGTTACTATAGCGACGAAAATCAGTTTCCGTATGCTTCATTTAAACAAATTTCAAAGTGCTATGAGAAGTAAATTGGTTATCCCTTGTACTTAAATTTTCAAGAGAATATGATGATTCACACGGCTGAAAATCCATTTTAACTGCATGTAGTCAAAATGTCGATAGGTGATATGTCTGAGGTTCATCATACCTAAAGTATTTTTCAGTTAGTCGTATGGCGCTGAAAACTGTAGACAGAGTATCGATTGCCATATAGTTGATATTTTGACGGAATTCCATCGCTATGACTCGACGGTAGCTTTTTTGTCACTGTAATGCATTAGTTCCGTAATTGTTCTAAACTTCACTTTCAACGAACTTTGTATCGCTTTGTTAGTTGCATCAATTAGACATATATTTCATGCCGACTGCGGTATGAATGATAATGTGTCATATGGTAGCCCACTATTTACGAGCATCAATGAACAAGATAACTGTAAATACACTGCGGTCAACTTCTTGTGATACAAAATTTCATAGAACAATGTATACTGAAATCTTAATTCTTGATATTTAAGTGGGTGTTTTTAGGCCTAAACGTTTCTAAAGTGTTGTGTGTGTATAAACATTCACATCACATCGAAGGCGTGTGTATACACACGAATAGAACATGAAACTAAAAGGAAAGATTTTGCAATAATTGAAGACGTGCCTTTCATGAACATTTCCTCTCTCAGGCAAAGGTACACATATTTCAGACGTTGAATTTGCTTTAATAATCCGTTAAGTGTTATACGTTTGAAGGAAAATGTTTCTTTTTTGTTTGTTACATTTGTCTTGTCACATCGATCAGTGCTGTCACGCGATTGGATGTGTTCAATTCCTCCAACTCATATCAACAACAAATGTATTGATAAAGACAAGAGGTCTATTAACTCGCTGTCAAGCAACATCGCAGACAAGTATATCATAGCCATTTATTTCGATCGAGTAGCATTTTAAATGAACTCATTTGATCTCTTAGAAAGGCAAAAAGCTTCAAACGCCTTCATTACATTCTAAGGAGTTTTGGCATGGACAAAGATTACGATCACGATGCATTATTATTATTATTGTTGTTGTTGTTGTTATTATTGTTATTATATTATATTATTATTATTAAGAGTAATAATAATAAGCAGTGAGTACAGTGATGTCTTTGTGAGGTTTGCACTTCGCGATTGACAGGGATTTGTTGTAGATGTCTCTCTAAATTGTTAGTGGTGACTTTCGCTCTGATGCTAATCTCTATTTTTCGTAGTTCCTGATACTTGTCTATCTCTTCATTTTTCTTCCCTAATTTGTGTTAGTCGTTTGGGTATCACCACATCGAGAATCAGTTTGTGTAAATGTGTGCCTTTATCTACGATTACCAGGGCCGGTCTGCAAGTCATTATTACTCTGTCTTTCCCATTTTCAAAATCCTAGAGGATCTTAATCTTGTGATTTTCTTCAGTGGGGCTGAGATTGTGGTAGCCATTTTGTTCGTTGTCGTTTTGATTCCTTATTGCTGACATACTTCGTGATGTATTGCAGCTTTCGGCGGAAATAATGGGACATGATAGATATAAACTTACCTTGTTGAATTACTTGTTCTCTCGACAAAATTTGACAAACTACCGATTTGGCTGACTCGACATCTTGGGGAAAATTTGAAGAGGTTAAAAAATGCCGAGATACCGATTTACACTAAATCAAAAAAATTGTCAAACCGTCGTAGAAATAAGCTGTCATTTCGATGAAATTTTGTATTTTATTCGATCTACCGTCGACCTAACCTAATTCCAAATCACTGAGAAATTTGTCAAATTGTCGAAATGCTATCTTATAAGTAGCAGCATGTCCACAATTTGACAAATTATTCCGAGATGTCGAGTTAGCCTAAATCTATATCTCCACAAGTTTGCAAAATTTCTCCAAGATGTCGAATTAGCGTAACTCAACTGAGATCCATGGTCTTATAACTTCACGTTGGATGATAATCGTGTCGGACTCGCATCGCTTATAGCTCACCCAGGGATCAGTTATTAGAGCTCCCTGTGGTTCACGGATGTTGGTATCAATTAAAGTGCTCAGCCTGTGTATGAATAATGCACATCGTCGGTTATTGCGTGCAATCCAACTCTAATTGATGTCCCTGTATGTGAAAATGTGTTCTGAGTAGTTTTCTTTCTTAATGATCTCTAACCATGGGCGTCGATCCTAGGGGATAAGAAGACCCCCCCCCCCCCATTCACATTTCAATTTTGATTGACGCTCCTGCCTCTAATCTAGATGAGTAACAGCGAGAGAGACAACGGCATAATGAGCACTGCTCAGCTATCGGTGGCCACTACAGAGGTGGGTCTTTATTCCAAGATGTGGACCTTTTTCCAAGTACGGAAGGGGCTGACGCTTGCCATAAGTATGCAGTTGCTAGGGGTTCGGGTCATGCTTCCCAGGAAAATTTTGAATTCTGCAGATCTCCTGCAATCTGGAACATTTTAGAGGACTATAGACCTTCCGTCGTACACAATTTACATAATAGTAGGGCCTATACACTTCTTTGGTAGTCGGGGTGGTTTGAACAGGGCTTAAAACGCATCGACGTGCACCCGACTACAATTGAACATATGTAACCGGGCCGACGGCTTACGGCACAACTGAACTCTAGTCGTGGAACCAATCACACCGCCACGACCACAGCAGACGCGGTGGCTGGTCGCCGTGGTGTCGCAGATTGTCGTGGCGGTGTGTCCCGGGCCTTATATTGCATCCGTAGTTCAATGATACGCACGACCATGACATAACCATGCATACGCGTTTTTGAGCTTATCATCTCATCACCCCACATGGTGTATTTATGTGGTGATGAGATATTGTGGTCAGTTTGGGCCTGTATAGCCTACATTTTATGACGCAAGTGGAAAGTTTTTATCTTTCTGCTAAAAGTGAACGGAAATTCGGCCTCAATATGTCAAGATAAAAAATATTTCATAGCTAACCCTTCAAACACAGGGCTGGATAAACGGACCTCAATCAAGTTGGGGTCGGTCGTTCGAAAGCTCCGACCCCCCCCCCCTTTGGCTACGGGCCTGCACTTCAGAAAAAAAATCAACTTACCTTTGCGGGATAGCAAATTAACAGCTGGTTAATATCACAATTATTTGTAGCAAAAATATTGTTTTGAAATTGCTTTTTGCTGCATATACCTCTAAATACTCGGCGTGATTTTTGTCCCCCACTAAAATATTGGACTAGGCATGTTCCCCCTCCCCCCCCCCCTGCAGAGTTAGCTGTTAATTTCTCTCCTTTTTTTTTCTTCTTCCTTCTTCCCTTTTATGTGTGTTTTCCCTCTCTCTCTCAATAAAGGGACCAGGCTAGAAAAGTTTAAACTTATTTCCGGTCCCTAATCTTCCATGATATTATATTCCTATTTATTTTACATAGTACGTTTGTTTTCTGTGTCACATGCCTCATTTGCTTGAATTATTAGGAGTTATGTTTTAAGTGCAAATTCTTGAGTAAGTGATTGTAGAAAAAAAAAAAAGTAGGCTACTTGAAGTTACAGACATCAAGTCTCATTCACTGAAATTTTTATTCAAGTCAAGTCTGTTATCATTAAAGTTGCGTATTGCTTGCAAAATAAATGAACATATACCCAAGTATGTAGCGGTGTGTTTGCATCGATCCCGAGTCCTGCCGACATCATGCAGTTACAGTACATGATAGGGCTTGTGGGAAGTCTGCTGAGCGGATCTCCACCAAAAGTTGGCCCCGAGGGAAGGAGAATTTTTGGATAAAGGCAACTCCTATAGGCGATCCGGAAACATCGCCTTCCCAGGCTTAACAGGAAGGGCCGGGTCCCAGCTTGCACCCTTATTGAGCCCTCCCCGAAATATATACTGCTGCTGAGTGGGTGCGTGTCTTCTCGCACTCCCTCATCTCCTTTCCCAGAAATTTTATCCAGCTGTCACATAGCTGTCACATTTTGGGGCAAACAGTAACCATGGACCTGCAGCTGCTACTCACTAATTAGTTGGGCTGGTTACTTATTCGGTGATGGTCCAGCCGAACGGGGGTTCAAGCCTATAGTATCTATGGGATGTGTAGTACGTCCCTGCAGATCGCGATCGTGTAGCTACATGATGTAATCCACGATTAATGCCTACACACTGAGTGTGAACTGCAAATATAGTACTGTTGTGTCAGTGAAAACTGCGTCCTTTACCGTTACTTTCTACCTAGTGTCATTCTTAATTAGTAAAATGTCTCTGCTTCAGACGATTGGAAGGTTGCCATCACGACTGCAAAGACATGTGAGTACCATTTTCCCAAGTAATTACAGAAGAAATGCACTACGTATCTTCATATATGTCTCGCGCTATCGTCTGCATTCCTTCGGCTTAGCCTAACCCTAACGTTAATGTAAGCCATGGCCTACTGTAGGCCTATCAGGTTAGCGTTGCCACCTACCGACCTAAAGCATGTTGTACTTGTATATACTGTACACGGTGGTACAGTGTAGCCAATTCAGGCTAAGCCTAAGTAAAATAGCCTAGGCTACACAGGGCCAGGCCTGCAACTTGCACTAACGTTAGCCTAGGCAACAATTATTTATCACTCGCCCTTTTCAAAACATTGGCTCTTGATCTTGTAGCCTGCTGTTACAACCACAATTCAGTAAGCAACCAAAAGTTTTAATTTTTTTTTTGCAGTGTAAACTGCAAGTTACATTTTGGCCAGCTAAAAAAAAAACTAAAATTGGCATAAACAAGATTGAAACCAATCATGATGCAGATCAAGTTTAGAATTTACAGTAAGTTTAGGTTAGTGCAAATAGCGGGTCCCTGTTTGTATGCACGCAGTAGTGCGTAATGTAAGACGCTGTAGATTCAGCCATTCCTGTGTGTCCATGCTACACTTCAGTTTGTAAAATTTAAGCTGTAGAGGAACTTTCTATAGGGCCAAGAAGACAGGTCTGCTTAATGCTCTCTGACAAGATTTTAGTGTGATCAGTGTGTATCCTGTAAAAGATTAGTTCTTACAAACCTCTCCAGGGCAGATCCAACCTATTTGCACTGTGATTGCATGGGGCAACTCAGAGGTTGAAAAGTGTCACTAGCTTACACGAAAGAGAACATGTTCTTTTGGTGTTTTCATAATTACACATAATTGAGATGGAGCAATTTAGAAATCATCCTGATGACTCATCTCTGCAGTTTTTGCAAAATTTGAAAATAAAAGGTTTGAATATATACAGTAATGTTAGGTTTTCAAGGTGTGCCTGGTACTGACATTGTTTTTTAAGTAGTGCACCCTGGGGAAGTGCTGTAGATATTTACCCTCTGGGAGCATTCCAAAGTTATCTGGATATGAGTGTGTAAACTCCAAATGTAAAGAATCCACCTGGAGTTGGTGAATTGTCCAAGTGCACAAGTCAAAGTTCTAAATTGTAAACTTTTCCTAGAAAAGAACTTAAACAAGTCATTCTTTCAGTAATTAATGAACAGAGTAAATGAACGTGGGAATAGTATTTTCTAGGACATTACATTTCTAGGTAATACCTGTACAGAGTGTGACAGAAGAGGAGGGATATACAGTAAAGCAGTCAGGTCATTTTTTAGTATGTTATTGGGCACATTACCTCTCATTGAATCAACTTCAATCATTCAGTAGTGATAATGCTTTTTTTTTTTTCAGTTAAAGCCTAAATGCGTCATCTGTGACAATTTGAAAACATTTTACACATCAGCTGTTGGTTGGATTTCTTGTTCTTTGGGGATTCTCTTTCTGACTACAATGTAACTCCTCCTGAGTTTCCCTTTTCTCCACTGTATTCAGTTAAATTTCCGAAAGAAAATGTCACAGAGAGGAGATTTTTCAGTGACATTGTACAAAGTGCAGTGTCTTCATCCACTCCCTTCTTCCAAATAAATGATTCCTCTATGAAAAGGAGACTTCTTCTTGTCCAGAAGTTGTGAGTCTGTCCTCCATTGTGTAGAATGGCAGTCCATGCTGTGGTTATAGCGTGTATCAGATGAGGTGAGACTCGCAGGGGTTGCAACAAGTGGCAGCATAGGGGGCAGGAAAGGAGAGAGGATGGACTGAGGGTTGTTTTGAACATTCTTCAGAAAGTGACAGCTTGGACCCTTCAAAACATGATGATTATGGTCATGGTTTATCTTGTACATGACCTTAATTGGTGTAACTGAAATGGAGACAGTTTAGGTTGCACTTATGAAAGGTTGCTGTCTGCTACAGAGAAATACTGTACTGTGAAATGGCCATCTTTCAGGTATTCAGACACTCTGATGCAAACCTGATTTGTGAAGTATTTTTGCAAATTTGCAGATTTACCAACACCATGGAGTTGTTGCTACTCATCAGGTACGCCAGTTTTCGGTGGCCACAGAGGAACAGGATCTTGTAGTAATAGGGTCTGGACCAGGAGGATATGTAGCAGCAATAAAAGCAGCCCAACTTGGGATGAAGGTAGGTTCTGATCAGATTAAATAGAGCCTTTATTTGTGTCTTGCCTC
Source organism: Stichopus chloronotus (assembly GCA_021234535.1). NCBI lineage: Eukaryota > Metazoa > Echinodermata > Holothuroidea > Aspidochirotida > Stichopodidae > Stichopus > Stichopus chloronotus. Next base: position 27,306,038 of record CM037830.1, read on the forward strand.
GTCAAAAAGATGTTTCATCATAACTTGCATCAGTCATTTATTGATAATTTTGTTTGCTGTGGCTAAGAAGTATGAATTTAGTGAAAAAACTGTATTTAGTTACAATTTTATACATTTCCCAACATATGCTGACGGACAAGTGCTAAGAGTGTCCACTCATGAATGCTGTGCAGTCCTTTTCAGTTGGAGTATTTCCTAGCCTTTGTGAGTCAAAAAGATGTCCAGTAGCAGAGTCTTTACTGTAGAAGGCTCGTAAAGATTGAACCATCTGTTAATCTTTCCAAGTTTAATTTGTGTTAAATGCTGCTCATGTTTTGTAAATGATATTCCTCTCAGACTGTCTGCGTGGAGAAGAATCCTACGTTAGGTGGCACCTGTCTCAATGTTGGTTGCATTCCTTCCAAGGCGTTACTCAACAATTCACACTTTTATCATATGGCCCAGTCTGGAGACCTTGCAAAGAGAGGCATAGACGGTAGGTCTTCCATCTGTTTCCCTTTCTAATCAAAATCAATTGCTTGTAATAAGTGCAGCCCCATGTAACACAGTACAATACTCTGAGTTTCCTGTGTCAACACTTTCCAAACAAGATTATGTACTCTGTGTACAGGTACCACAAGTCAGTTGAGACATTTAGCCTTTCACTTACAGCAGGTAGATTAGCAGTTTGAAGACAAGGAGAGCTCTAAACTGTCTCCTTGAGGTGGAAGGCCTAACACAACAGCAGTTACTTGTGTGTGTCAGTAACAAGAGATGTAGATGTATGAAAAAGAAAAGGAAGTATGTACTTAAAAAGGCCATCACATATTTTAGATGCTGATCAATCATATAGTCAGGAAAAAACCAAAAATAAAAAAGGAAAAAATGTCTGTGACAATAATGGGCTTTGGATGTGGAGATGCATATTCATGGATCTGCACCTGCTGAGCCTTCTTTGTGTATTAATTATGCATTGGACATATTCTGTTGTGTACATATTAGGTAAGTAACTTACAGTATAACAAACGCAGGTTTGCATAATGATAAGATTGTGTACATTGGATATGCTTGGAAACCTTCATTGACTTTGCTTACCTATCCCTCCACTCCCAGTGCAGTCTCTCTATCTTACATTGATGAAGTTGCCAGCATTTTGAACTGTGCTGACCCTCTTTTGTGTAAATATGTGGCCCTCATCCCAGACTGTGTCCTATTATGCGGTGACAGAATACATGTTCAACAAGCAATAGATGAGCCTTTTGTGAAGAATTCTTTAGCGTTACAATCAATAATTAAAAAAAAAAATTCAATATTAAAATCCTCTCAAGTTAATGTGGATTTTGTGTTCTTCAATGCACACCATTGCTATCAATAGTAATAATTGCAGTCAAATGTTATTCCTTAAGGTCTTGTATACATTTTGTCTAACAGTTGGAGATCTAAAGTTAAACCTTCCCAAGATGATGGAACAAAAGGACTCTGCAGTTAAAGCATTGACTGGTGGTATCGCTCATTTGTTCAAGCAAAATGGAGTAAGTAGTTTTCATGTTTACACAGCTGCTGGTCATTATATACAGTGAGACTATTTCAATACACAAAGTGTGTTCACAAGTTTGCTTTACTGCAGTTTTGCTTCCTCTTCCCCTGTGGTAGCTTTTTAGTACAGTATTTTAATTTCAGTAGCCATTGTAGATATGAATTGCAAAAATCTTTGCTGTGAACCCAGTGACATTCAGTCACTTTTAGTTTAATTGTGGCACATGTAACAGAATGATACAGCGGTTGTTTTGTACACTATTGGTTCATTTGTATCATAGTAGAAACAGATGGGGCTGATGCCATTAGCATCCTAAGTTACAACTGTTTTCTTTACTGGAGGGATGAAAACACTGAAGATCATCAAGTTTATATGTGTATCCATTGACTTAAATTTCCAAATGCGTCAATGCTGGCTATACTAATTTCTTTCACAAATACTTTTTGACAGGTTACCCACCTCTCAGGCCATGGGCGGATCACAGGTTCACGAGAGGTAGCAGTGTTGCATCCAGATGGCAAAATCAAAGAAGTTGTGAAAACCAAAAATATTTTGATTGCAACTGGATCAGAGGTGACTCCATTTCCTGGCATTGAGGTAAGATGTATAACTAATTAACATATGAATGGAAAAGTATATCATGTAGTAGACCTTCTTTGATTGATATGATATCAGACTGTAAGTAGACGCTTGATTGATTACATATTATCAGACTGCCAGTAGACACTTGTTTGAGTGACATCATGATATCAGACTGTCAGTAGACACTGAATTAATATCGTGATGTCAGTCCGCACTTGTTTGAGTGATATCGTGATGTCAGTCAGACTGTCAGTAGAAACTTGTTCGATTGATATCATGATATCACACTGCCAGTAGACGATTGATGAATTGATTGATGTCAGGCTGTCAGTAGACACTTGTTTGATTGATGTCATGATATCAGTCCATTGACAGACACTTTAGGAATGGTGTTGTTATTTGAGGCTGTCAGTAGACACTTGTTTGGTATTGCAGTACTATTCTGTTGCTGGACACTTCTCTGATTGGTTAATGACAATTCTTCTTTTGTTCCCCCCCCCCACATAATGATAATACAGGTTGATGAGAAAACAATTGTGTCCTCAACTGGAGCCCTGTCACTGGATGCAGTGCCAGAAAAGATGGTGTTGATAGGAGCAGGTGTCATTGGGTTAGAGTTGGTGAGTAACTACACCAGTAATTAAATGTGTTTCAGCAGTTAAGTTTTCATTATCGTGGCAATACTGTGGCATTGCCCCAAGGTAATGTTGTCATTGCTTTCTGTTTTGTATCAGAGTTTGCTCTGCTAAAAATTCTCACTATCGCCTGGTGATTTGAGAATTGTCCCATTCTTTAATATGTTGTTATACTGTAGTGTGGTTTTTACAAACTGCAAAATTTTATATCAGTTCAATTCACATTTCCATGCTGCATGTACAAAATTACTTAAAATGTCTTATCAACTGTGAGGTATGAAAAAGTAGAATTTCAGGGTTTCTTTCTTTTTTTGATTCCTCATATTCTGCCTTTTTCATGCTACCTGTTTCTGAAGATAGTTATTTTGATTAAAAAAAAAATTTCAAGACCATGTTTTCTTTAGTGTATTTCTTTGAAATACAGTAAGACTTATGCAAACATCTTTTTTAAGTGTTCATCACTATTGCATTTTGAAATTTATGCAGATGTGGTATTTATTGTGATTTCTAACGTAAGAATAAAGTTGGAAGTGTTGAAGGCAAAGCCTCTTTGTTCATTGTTTATTTGCCACCTAGTGACATATTTCCCACCCACAGGGTTCTGTTTGGCAAAGGCTCGGGTCTCAGGTCACTGCCGTAGAATTCCTACCCCATGTCGGTGGTGTTGGCATTGACATGGAAATTTCGTAAGTTGCTGTCTTAGTCATTGTTGTTTAAGAAAACTTGTTCAAGTAGAGGACTAGCAGATGACAGGGCGTCAGTGAAGGTTCTTATGACTAACAATCTTTTAACATTTTATGTACATGGTGACTGTACACAATATCCCACCGCATGAGTACACTGAGGCAATTGGAGTTGATGTTATGGACAAAGTGACACGTATTACCTTTTTAACAACTAAAGATGCTTTTAATTTGTCATTTGTATTTTCAAAAGGAGGCTTTAAAGAGTTCATGTGAATTAGCTTATTCTACACACTCAGTGCTGTGACATTTGTGTATTTGTGCTGCAGTATGTAAATGTTATGGTGTTTGTATGTTAATTACTTGAACAGAAAGCTTTCATTGGATGTAGCATGCTATGATCGGTGCTATTATAGCGTATTTATTTATGTTTTTTTATAGAAAGATTTCTGTACCTGACCTGCATTTAGTCATCATATCTTCTCAAATTGAGACCATTTTACTCATATAGTGTACTGTACTTCATTCTCAGACAAGGGGAGGGATGTAGGTTGCAGTCATTGTATGAAGTATAGGGTTGGTGAAATGTATACCGTTTGATTGACTCTCTCTTCATTTACTGCAGTAAAAATTTCCAGAGAATACTGAAGAAGCAGGGAATGAAATTCATGATGGAAACAAAGGTCACATCGGCAAAGAAGACTGCCGATGGGGTCATCGTGTCCGTGGAATCAGTTAAAGACCCCAGCAAGAAGGAAGACCTAGAATGTAACACTGTATTGGTGTGCATCGGAAGGAGGCCATACACAAGAAATCTAGGATTAGAGGTGAGTCAATGCATTATAGAGGTTTTGCAGAGACAGTCATGTTCCCCATGGAAACACCTTATTGGATAGAAAACAAAGCAACGTGCTTACATACCTGCACGCTCAACGTACTGTACAGTGTGGTGATGTACTGCTGCTTATTACCATAGCGTCTGCTTCATGCAGGAAATAGGTGAAGCGTCAGCTTGGGCTTCTCGCCTCTCCAATTTGTACAGCCTACGGCTGTGCGGTTAAGGACCATTTGCCTTCTGTGACCAGTTGTGCAATGAAAAATGTGAAAATATGATAATAACCATCTCGCAATGTCACTGAAACAGTATAGCTTGGTACTAGTGACAGGAACAACTGATTCCATCCAGTATGGGGGCGTAACAACAGTTGCTAATTATGACGTCACATGCAAAACCTCTATAGACATCAAAAGTGCCAAATAAAAAAAAATGTACCATTTGCCCTGTGTATCTTGTCCCTTCCACATACAATCATCCAAGTGTATGTCTCAACAGAGAAATGTGGCTAATATCCCCATTAGATGAGGGACTTTTACATTACCTGCTTGGAGAGGTGGAGGAGAGATAACAGTTGCAATGGTATAGAAGTAAGATACATGGCCATTTCCATTTTGACAACAGCATACACACTCTCATGAAGGAGAGATGTATCTGTGAAGATACATTGATTGCCATTTGAATACAATATTTAGTCAACAGGTAGATTTTACAAAAGCCCTAGGTTTCAAGATAAGTTTTGTTCCAATTAGAGTTTTTGAGCTGGTTCTGTTTCCTTGTGTCAGCAAAGAAACGGGTGCAGGCAAATTTGTGTGTGTGTCTGTGACACTTGCTTGGGTATGCTCTAACTCAGAAGGGGAAAGCTGGATGAAAGTCCAATTTGGGATGTAGGTATGCCATATTGAGAATGTGTGCCTTGGTGTTTTTGGTGGATTTCAAAGGTTATCTGGGGGCAAAGCTCTGAAAACTTTTTTAACATGATATCTCAAGCTGGAGAGCTTGGACAAAGATCATTTGGTACATGGATGCAAATGTATGGTAGTGGTGACTTTAGGGCATTCAAGATTTTTGGGTCCACGGTCCAAATGGATCATATGGGTCATTTTATGAAATCATGCAAAATGCATCCGCTCCTACAGATTGAGTGGTATTCAGTTGAAATTGTGTCACAGGTAGTGGTTCCTACAGGTTTTTCAGGATTATTGGTCCCATATGGGCTATATGGAACATTTAATGAAATCATGCAAAATATTTCTTTTCCACATCGTTTGCTTTACAGTGTGAGATGTTCATTAAATTACCTGTGATAGTGGAACCAAGGATGTTTTCAGGATTTTGGGGTCCAAGGTTCTAATGGGTCCATATGGACCATTTTAGGAAATCATGCAAAATGCTTTTCCTACAGATTGTATAGTATTAAGTTAAAATAGTGTCATTTTGCTACTATGGTAGGTGCTTCCTTCAGGTTTTTCATGATTATACAGTATGGCCCCTTGTGAACCAATTTATAACATCATTCTTTCTTCATATTTTGCTTTACAATTTGATATGTAACTTGTCAAATTAGCATTGAATTAGTTAAACCCTTTTCAGTCAGTGCTCCATATTTGTAGGTCCAACTTCACAATAGGCTATATGGGCCATAAATTATTACATTGTGCAAAGTGATAGCTTTTCTACAGATTATATGTTCCAATGTTGAGGGTTTTTCAGATTAGTATTAGTGTGACATGTCACTGTTATATGGTGCCTCAAAATAGCCTGGTGTCAAAGAAATAGACATCTCTTGTACTGCAAATTCTGTCCTTTATTTCACATTCAATACATTCTTGCACAGGCACATCCCTCTGATATGAATGAATGAATTTATAAGGAAGCATTCTCAAAAATATTGCAGACTTCTTGACTATTTTAATGCTGTCACAAATTCTGAACTGCAGGGAAGTAAAAGAGATTTTACACATGGGGACTAGCAGTGATGTCACCATGTTTTATTTCAAATGACCTCTCATGACTGACAAGCCTAGTTTGCTTGAGTAAAACCAGGGGTGAACTACAGGGTATGTTATCTGGGTCAGTTCACAGAGACTGTGAAGAAGTTGCTGTAAATCAAAGTGAAGTTGTCAAACCTGTGTCAATGTCAACTACAAGTTGACTAATTTGACTTCCAAGTGATCATGGTCTGGTCATTAGTTGTTGGGGGTGGAATGAATACATGCCCAAACTGTCTAAAAAGAGGATAGTATGTTTCCTATGAAGCTGCAAATCCATCTTGGTTCGTAGTACACAATGGTACAGTAGTTCACACCTTCCATGTAAAGAAAACCAGAAACTGCAGCAACTTAAGTGATAATATTTGGATGTTCAAAACTTTTTGTTTAAAGGTCCAAATAGTTAAAATAATCTTCATACAAGGAACCACATAGCCCATCGGGGGTTTTGTTATGTATTTGTCATTCAGTTGTTCTTTTATTTACCTTTTCTTGATTATTAGGAAGTTGGAATTGCTTTGGATGAGAGGGGCAGGATACCTGTCAACAGTAGGTTTGCTTCCAAGGTCCCAAGGTAAGATTTCAGAATAATTCAGTTCATCAACTAAACAGTACTTTGAGTTCACAAAGTTTTCTTAAGTGTCATGTGTATCAATATCATGACAAAGAAAGAGGGACCTAGCTGTGTTCAGGTATGGAATAATCTAATGGTTGCCTCGATTGAAATGAGTGAGAAGTATCTTCTTTTAGGCATGTATATCTCAACAAGTAATTACAATATCGCCATGGTTACGTAGGTCAATGATCTATATTTGACATGTTTAGATCATCTGTGACGTTAAATCATTGGTCTTTATCAGCATATTCGCGATCGGTGACTGCATCGCCGGACCAATGCTGGCCCACAAGGCAGAGGACGAGGGTATCATAGCAGTAGAGGGCATGGCAGGTGGCGCTGTTCACATAGACTACAACTGCGTACCGTCTGTCATTTACACCCACCCCGAGGTCGCCTGGGTCGGTAAATCAGAAGAGCAGCTCAAGGAAGAGGGAGTCAAATACAAACTAGGCAAATTCCCTTTGGTGGCAAACAGTCGTGCAAAGACAAATGGTAAGCAGAACCCATGAGTTACTGCTACCTTTTAATTGTCGCTGTCGGTTTTTTTTAAGTCTGTAGAAGATGATATTTATTAGGTGTTACATAAAGTACCACATAGGTAGAGTGTATATACAGGATCACAAAACAGGACAGTTGTCTGTCGCTGAATCCACTGAACTTAGTCCCCTTAAATCTAGTTGACATTGCAGTAGCGTGTATTCAGAATGATGGAGCTATTAGATCGGTGCCTGTCACCGAATCCAGTGCGCTTTGTACTTTAGAATCCTGGATACATCGCATGTCTCTTCTGACGAAAAGATCCTTCTATTCTTCCGATGCTCGATCTTACGGCGTTCCCATCCAAGTCTGACCGATACCACTATTGATCGATCTCGTTGGTTGTATTTCAGCCGATACAGATGGCATGGTGAAGATCATCAGCCAGGAAGATACAGACAGGATCCTCGGTGCTCATATCATTGCTTCATCTGCTGGTGAACTCATTAACGAGGCTGCCCTTGCCATGGAGTACGGTGCATCGAGTGAAGACGTTGCAAGAGTCTGCCATGCCCATCCGGTGAGCACATTTTCTTTATTTTGTCAGATATCTGCCGTATCTCTAAGTATGGCCATAGAAAATCCTCACGTTTGTTTCTAGCTACCTTTACTTAAAAGTTACAAACAGTTAATATAAGTGAGCGAAACATCAGCTGAGAAAATCAGTCTTTTTAGTATTTTTGTTAATTGAAAAGACCAATATGATCACCATTTCAGTGTTTTACAGTGGTTAATGTGGATGACTTCTTATTTTAAATGGCTGCCCGAATCTGTTTTATGTCGACTTTCCCAATAACGAAAAATGGTAAAACAGTGACCCATCTCCCAATTCATTAATCAAATTCAGTGGAGTCTGAAATTGGCAAGCATAGTGCTTTTTTTATCTCTGTGGTATCAATAGTGCATAAGTTTCCTGCCCACCATGATGAGATCTCCGGCAGTCTGTGTTTGGTTTGAATCAATTGTTGGAATTCGCTTTCCTATAACCTTCCTATTCAAGTCATTATTTCTTTGTTTTATCTCTTGGCAGACGGTTTCGGAAGCGTTCCGTGAAGCTAACATAGCCGCTTACATCGGCAAAGCAATCAACATTTGAAGGGCAGGACTGATGCAGTGGTTGTCCTGGACGACTGTCCTTGTTTTGAAATGGCTGCCTCAATCTGAATGTTAAGGGTCGATTTTCCCAGTAACAGAAGATCAGAAAACAGTGAACTAATCTCCATCTCACAATCCATGAAATGAACACTCTTGGGGGTTTTGAAATTAAAGATGTGAAATATTTAATGCATCAAGAGGATGAACAAGTGAGAACTGCCCAGAATGTTAGCCGTCTCATCATACGTATGATAAAGGACATAGTGCTGTATGTAATTCATTGACCTTTAACCTCAAATTTCTTGGCTGCTCCCATTAGATACTACTCTTCTAGGAAATTACTAAAGGCCATGGAATGGTGTAGAGTCCAGTTAAATTGGAATAACAGTCAGAGCTGCCTGCAGGTTGCTCAGAACGCATGGTCCATGAATCCCTTTTTTGAATGAAGTTTTCCCATGCATTGCATAACAACTTGTCTCAGTGTGGACTTGTGGAACAGGTGTCTGCAGAAGTATGTACAGTTGTTGCACACACAGTTTGCAGTTAGTCTCTTGTGTAGTCAACTTACCAGACTGTAATTTGAAAATGTTTAAACAACAAATCAGGAAGATTGTAGCAAGGCCCAATATCCCCATTATGGGTGACCCACGTTCCATGTTCTTAGCAGCCCAAGAACTAATGATAAGTAGTAGGGTCACTAGGGTGAAAGCAATGCACATAACAGTGAGAAATAAGCATGCAAGGAGGTATTACCTGACCAGAAGTTTCAAATTTCTTGTCACTGATTCTTCAGAGTCGTGTGTGAGTGTGTGCATGTTCAAGAAGAGATGTATCAAATTTAACATTTATGTGTTGCTGCAGCTTTGATTTAAATGTTGAGACTTGTTGTCTAACATTTCAAACATTTGTTTGTAGTAAATACTTTTCTAAGTTACTCACCAGATCTTCTTTTCTATGTTAATCAAGAACCAAATGCCATCATATCTATCAATTTTCATTTTAAAAATCATTAAGGACCTTTGAAACGGCCTGAGTTGTAATAACAGGTCAAATGTTTGTTTATTTCTGTTTGAGGTGTTTTATTTTCTTGCAAGGTAGGAATCCAAACAAGGAATCCAACACAGTTGTAAATGAGTGTACACAAAAACACTTTTGGATGTTGTACCAGGGCATTAATGTTCAATAATGTATGCGGTTTCGATAGCCAGATTGTCTTAAAACATTTGTGACACAAATTGTTTGAGATTATCTGCCAGTTGTACATTATTACCATTATCAATTCTCCTCAAGTAACCCTTTGAGGTTTACATGTATGTATTACTGTGTGCAGACAGAGAGGTGAATTCAACTGCAGCTGTTCTGCTGTGTGAACTGAAATTACCAATCTTTGCTTGTGCAAAGTCCAATCAAACGATTCAGTAATTCTTGTTTCTCCACTAGCTTGTTGAGAGGCAATACGTGTGGCCTGCATGCAGGGAGGCTATATTTATTTTGATAGGTGGTTTGTACGTGTGGTCAAGCCTTTGTTTGTGTACAAAAGACATTGGATCCTTCTGTCTACCTTCCTATTCCAAGCAAAATGAGGTGGTAGAGTGGTAGTTTCTCTACCCACCAGGATTGTTGAAGTTATTTTAATCACTGTTAGCTCTGTTATTACCCTCTAGATTTGAGTCAAGCAAAGTGCAGGAAACCAGTCGGTCCAGGTAAACTTCAGACGTATTGTTGACGAGCCCCGAGCTCTTCCGAGTGTATGCGATTGTGTATTTTTAAATGTCTAATAATAGTTTTATTTATGTTAAAAGTCCTTAATATGGATTGGAGGGAAAAAAAAGAAACAATGCTTTAAAAGTGAAAGAACGTTGTGAAACTTGTCGGCAGTTGTTGTTTGACTTGAGGATTTCAGGCCCGTATCCAGGGGGGGTTCGAAAGAACCCTCCACAAGATCTGGAGTTCCGCTCAGCCTATGATAATAGGCCTACGTTAGCAACATATAACCTTTCTTTGCATGTGTCTTCGGCACTAGTCGGTCAGAATTGTTGGGTAAAATGTTCCACTTGTGGTAAAATCGAACCCCCCCCACTGAAAAAGCTGCATACGGGCCTGGATTTGCATTCATTTACAGAGGTGTGAAAAGCGACTATTTCTCTCTGGACAATGCTATCCAAAATTTTAATCCATAAACATGTATGATATCATGTTGAGGGCCTGCTGGTTTTACAGTGCCTCATGATTAATTTGACTGAATGGCAAGAAAGATGGCATGCTATGACACACAATGCAATGATGAATAATTTACACAGAACTTCACGATCAAATTGGTGAAGATGTCGGTTAGGTTCTGTTTGTTTGCTCTTCTAAATATCAGTAACAGACAGCTGATCTGTCCCTAGCCAGAATTGAAGTCTCCATGTCAAATTCCTCACCTTATTAACTATTTCACCGGAGTCCCCCATCAAAAGCGAGACTTGGTGGGGTAATCAAATTCCTCCTGACTTCCTGCTTAACTCACTCGAGCACGCTCTTAATATCACAACAGCAGCACAAGCGGAAGATGTAAGCAAATGCGGATTAATACAAAGATAAGCAGTTAGGGCAATTTCTTATCTTACTTTTGTTGACCTTCGTGCACTGAAGCAAAAAGGTGCGGACACACTTTCTATAGGCAAGGGAATCCGACATGTCACGGAGAAATGAGCCAACAAATAGCAACAACAGCATAGTGTATGAGATGTTGCCAGTCTCCATCTGTAGATCCATAGCACTAGGCTTTCAAGTGACTCCTACATATCCTGATTTCTCTTAGTTTCTGGACCTTCCTCCTGATTCTGTTCTTTTTTTTCTTCAGAATCCGATGCATCCTACATTTGAGACTGGCAAAAATTGTTGAATATGATATCCTTCAAACAGTACCACATCGACAATTTAATCAAGGGAAATGAGTGATGATGGTCACGTTGGATACAACCTACTTTTGTCGTATTTACGATCTGTGTAATCCTAATTTTGACCAATTTTAATGAGAATCATCATCCTACTTTACACCTGCTTCTTTTTTAGGGTCCACTTGAAAGTCTGCCGTAGGCAAGCACATGCAATGATGACGTCAGCACACCACCTCTGGTGGGGTAATTCAAGGGTAATCAAGTGAATCTTCACTTCCATGAACAGCAAGCTATCAAACTGCTTAAGAATGTTTTGGTACAAAAGTTCAAGATCTACAGAAAGAAATACAGAGAGAGAACAAATATTGGTTGCCAATTTAGTACTGATCTATTTAAGTGTACAACATTTAAAAAACTTTTTTGATGCTTAATAATACTCTTGTAGAGTGTTACGGGCCCTGGCCCTTTCTTATACCCCATCATTTACCTGTATAAAGTAAAAGTAGAAGTTGCTGATAAGTACACAATACATATAAAAGAGAATCATAAATTAAAAAGGAGACATAGCTTTGGCCAGCCTTGTAAAAAAAAGGCTTTTTATTGATAAAAGTTGAGTGAAATTCTTCCTTTCATTTATTTCTACAGTAAGTGAAACAGTACACCACAAATTTTTTTTTTTTTTTTGTTAGACAAAAGGGCAGTGTTACCTGCCACAGATTTACAGGGACTCAGTGTGTGCAGTACGTAAAACTGAAAACGTTTTCAAAGTTGTCCCAGGGTTGTAAGAAAAGGGGATATCCTATTGAAGAAGCCATGATTTGAAGGATACCTACATATTCCAACAGTACTACCAGATCAATAAAGCATTGTACCCAACTTACTCCGTAAAATAATGCAAAATAAGTATGTTGCACACTAGAGGCCCTTTTCATTGTATCAAAGCAAACTTTTGTCATTTTATAGGACAATTTTGTTAGGGCAGAGTTGGTCACTGCTTAGTAAACCCCAAGGCTACGTATGACACTCAAGTCGTCAAAGGTGACACCGAACCTTGCTCTGACCACCAGTTAAAACCAACAGCTGACAGAGGACTTTGTTCTTTGCACTGTTAGAATTGTCTCTTTTCTCTCTAAATCATCAAAAAACATGCCAGTTCTGTAAATAGCACCTAAAAAAATGCATAAGAATACTGTAAATGTGATACAGGAGGCATAAATATTGAAAGCAGGCTCAATTCTGTTGATTGGTGCTAATCAAGGGAGAAATCTTCGAGTGGAATTTGTATAAAAAGCGTGCAAAAGCAAAGCATACAGTTTGATAGGATGTTGTTGCTGAAATGTATAAAAAAAATATAATTTAATTCCTTTTAGTTAAATTATCAAATTAATACTATCTAGTCGATGTACATACAGGAAATATTTTGGGCAAAGATGCAAAATTTTTAGTGTTCATCACAAAAGATGACACGTTCAGGGTCAAATAAATATTTCAATTAATCTGTTTGGCAACCGCAGATCCTTACTCTGTCACTCCTCTGCATAAGGCCAAATGTTAAAGGAAAACCAGAGGGATCACTTTGAGTTACATGGAAAACAGGAAATAAAAAATGCATACTGTACCAAAGACACTGACAGAGAAACTCACAGTTTTATCACAGAAGGTCAAAAGAGGCTGAATCATTTCAATCTTCATTTCGATATGACAGCCAAACTAAAAAAAAATACATAAAATGGAGGTTGAGATTGCTACTGACGTGCGACATCGTCAAAAATTGATTCTCTGTGGTTCACACAACAGTGGAGTGATTAAATATAAAAGACACTCACACCGCAGTACCGAAACCTGCTGCGGGAGATCTTGTCATATATCTCGACCAGTTGCATGCATTTGAAATGATGTCAAACTGAAGATTTGTCTGAAAAAAAGAACAAAAAAACAGGAAGCCTTCATATAATTTATGTTCTTTACACCTGTACTCATCAAGAGGTGCAACTACCACACTGCATACCGGACTGTGCTTGCCTGGTAAAAATGTAAACTTTTCGAACTTCTCTATGATCATTATTAGTACCTGTTAAACCTTATTTACATGATAATGCGCTGTATTTCATGACACGACACGACAGATGTTAGCCTTTCATAAATACCTTTCCATTAATTATGTCCACTGGTGCATATGATGTGCAACGTACCAGAAAATGTTCTGTTACCATTGTGACATATCCCAAATCTGTAATTTCCTTTGGGACTTTATAGTATGTCAAGGACTGAAACATTTGTGACAGTATCTCTGTTTTCTGTTGAATGTAGGGACCCTTTGTGACATGACAGAATTGCAGGGGTTTATCTGTACTAACATGAATTCTGTCAACTGCAGGGGTTGTACTATCAAGGAAACTGCAGTATCTCAGCCTGGCATTGCTTCTGTTGACTACTGTGGTTCCAGAGGTTGAGGAGTGGCAAGCTTTAAGCTTTATATTGGTTCTGTTGATTGCTGTGGTTCCTTGTGGTATCTCAGTTCATCGAGACTTATCGGTTTCGTCTGCAGAGCAGCGACCGACTTTTCCTGTGAGTTTGTTTCTGACAGTTCTCCTCCTGAAGTAGTGATCTTTGCATCATCTGTTTTGTTACTGATTTGTGGGAAGCTGGATCTGTTCCCCTGGTGGTCCATTGAGACCATGTGTCTTGATTCTCCAGGGATGCCGTAACCAAGGCTTGTACCGGGGGGAATATGACTCATGGCTGGTGGAACTTGATTCATTTTCGGCATGTTTCCTGTGGCATGAGGTAATAAAGAACGAGGCCCTGCCTCCCCTATCTGCATGGATAGGGGATGTCCTAAACTTCTATCTGGTGGCATTTGGTCAGGTCTGTACAATCTCCCTGCAGCCTCCATCCCTTCGTGCATTCCTCTCAACTGTGCCTGTTGGAGGACAGCTTCTTGAAATCCCCGCTGAAACCCAACCTGGAATCCTTCGTAATAGGCGCGGTCGACTGCCGTTTCTTTACCTCCAAGATACCTGTGGGTGTAAGAGTATGGGTTGTTGGAAGAATCAGTCGTGCTGGAGATGTCCTGATACCGACCGCTGAATGGTGCTTCGCTTGCTGGGGGCATCCTCCCTGCCTCATGATAATTGTGATGCTTGAACCCACTTTCCAGACCTGCTTGGGGATGGTGTATCTCAGGACGGTATGTATCAGGAGTATACATGTCTGCGGGGTGCCTTCTAGAGTTTTCCCATGTGGGGACATTGGCCCTAGTACCTGGTCCAGCATGGTGCATTGGATCAGGTCCAACAAAGGAGGGCTTCTCGTTATTGTAACGAGGTTCACTCTCATTGCTGACAGAAGGACTATGTATATGTTTATTCTGTGCTTCCAGTGACATCATTCCCACATGCCTGTGAAAGTCTTCAAAAGACTTTTGTCTTTGCTGTTCCTCTTGCGATGGCTTTGAGAAATCTTCCATAAGAGAAATGTTTTTCACCTTCTCCAACATGTGCTTCTCCAAAGGTAAAGGGGAAGCAGCCTGCTCTTGTTTGGTCCTCAACCTTTGTCCTTCAGGATAAGTCAGAGGGTCTGGTTGATCTGCTGAAACAGCTGTAAATTCAGAGATAAACAAAACATCTTCAAATTTCCGATGTCTTGTAATTTACAGATGGAAGACCTGTTCACGACTTCAAGCATTGTGCCACATACCCCGACATCCCACCTTCAAAGTGTGGGCAACACTTACATGAGCTTGCAACGGTTAGGACGGAGGGGGGGGGCAGTGGTTACTTAGGAGGAAATGATGGGAAAAGCTAATGGAAGAAGCAAAAGCTTTGGAGAGGCATTCCAAGACACAACAGTCGATGCAGCTTGGCAGCAGACACAGCATGGTAGCTGTTTACCTTCACACTGTTACCCTTGCATCAATATTCAAATTCAAAGATAGCATTATACCACAAGCAGTGTTTTTGTGGCATAGAGGAGGCTTATCATACATCACAGGAAATGTCACCGTTTAGATTCTAAAGCTCTATCACATCCATTGATACTGATATGAAATCCAAAATCATCTCATCTTGACAACAAAAAAAACAGATTCTCTCACATTTGACAAATAAATTATAGTTCAAACCAAGGACTTCCTACAGTGATGCAGAATTAGTCATACCAAAGTAACCACTGCTACTCCAACTTACAGCCATACAAAATTCAAATCACTTTACAGAATCAAAATACAAATTTGTCATCATTATTTTACCTGCATGTTTCATTTTTAAGTAATTTGTGAGTGACTGCAAAGGATACAACATTTACTACATAGAAATGGATGAAATCAAGATGATTAATTCTTAACCAGCTTTCATGAAGGCAGCTGGAGAAAGGGAGAGGGTCTTTGACAGCGGTTGATTACAACTTACCGCCAGCATTTTCTTCTGTGGCAGTTCTCACCATAAAATATGGCTTTCAAAGAGTTCAGTACCTGTTAAGCATAACAGACAAAAAAGCTTCTTAGCCTCTTTGTGAAACTGCTACATTTATCAGTTGAAGAGGGATAAATGTGAAGCGTATGACGAGAGCACGGGCAAAAGCATTCATTATTAATTTCCTCCTCAGTTTCACCCTGGACAAAATAGTACCAGATAATGTGAAAGAGTGGAGTGGAGTAGGAGAACCGAAAAAAAGGCTATCATTCTTGCTGTGAATTGATTTGTCTCCAATTATGCTAAAAGCATGAGCTCAAATGCTTCCAGCATTTAACCTCTGATGTCACCAACTGACCTATGACCTCCAACAAAAACAATGAGGTTTCTTCTTCTCACTATGATAAACCCACAAACTATCTATGAAAAGTATCCATCATTTCTAACTTGAAAAATGCATGCAAAATGTTTTCAGCATTTGAACTATGTTGATCCCATATACCCTTGAACTCCACCAAAAACAATAAGGTTCTTCTTCTCACAATGATAAACCCACATACTAAGTATGGAAAAGTATTCATCATTTCTAACCTAAATATTGCATGCACAATGTTTTCAGTAAATTTGACCTCTGGTGACCCCAGATGTTCTTTGATCTCCACAAAACCAATAGGGGTCTTCCTCTTAATATGGCAAATCTTCATACTAAGTATGAAAAGTATCCATCATTTCTAAACTTGAGATAAATGATCAGTATTTGACCTCTAATGACCCAGATGACCTTTGACCTCCACCAAAACCGATCGGGTTCTTAATTTGAATATTGCAAGCCCAGTATACGTACCCAGTATGAAGAGTATCCAGCATTCATATCTGGAGATATCACATGCACTTCGGTTTTAGTATTTGACATCTGGTGACCAAAGATGACCTTTAATCTCCACCAAAAACGATAAAGTTCTTTTTCTCAATATGACAAACCTACATACCATGTATGAGCAGTATCCATCACTCCTATCTGGAGATATCACGTGCACAAGGTTTTCAGTATCTGACCTCTGGTAACCCAAGGTGACCTTTGACTTCCACCACAAACTCTCAGTATGACAAACCCAAATACCAATTTTGGAGAGTATTCATCATTCCTATCTGGAAATATCGTGTGCACAAGCTAAGTGTCACAAACACATACTTTTACACACACACACACATGCCATGACCACATAAGTTTCTCTTTTCACTGAAACCAAAAAATTGCTATGAATCACCCCTGACTCTCGGAAGATGATAGAAGACTGAATTCATAGTTAACTTTGTAGCATTTAATGTAGCTTACCTCGTCCATCTCAGGACGTTGTTTAAACTTTCTGACCAAGGCCCTGGCCAACCTGATGATCTTTTCGAAATATTCATCTGGCCAATCGGCACACTTTTTGTCCTTCAGTTCTGGAATGGGAATTGTCTTGTTGTCGATAGCATCAGCCACATAGTTTGACTGTGAAGAAGAATTGTACCAACATAAACCATTATAGAAATACCAGATATGCTGTTCAAAGCTTTAAAAAAAATGAACAGAATTCTTAGCAAATTAGCAGATGATATGCCACTTTGGATTTGAATCACTGCCATTCAACTTTTGCTGTGATATATACATTCTTGGTCACCTTACACTGGGAAATTTTGCCTGAATGTATCCAACATGTCACATCAGTTACTAAAGTCAGGATTATGTTTCCGACATCTTGGGTGCTTACCAAATTTGATCCATGAGAATTAGAACTCAAAAGTGCATACAGCACAATGGGTGGCAGTATTTACTGATCTGTCCTTAATGGGGGCGATGGATGCCAGTTTGTTTATTCTCTTTGGCTGCCATTGTTTGGGCTACTGTTCGTACAATGGAACTTACAAAAGGCAAAACGCTTGTTGAAAACTGATACTGCCCATAAACGTAGTTGTGCTATCTGCTATTTCTTAGATATTGTTTCCAATTACATGTCAGCAACACACTCAGTTTGTTCATAATGAGCCATATAGAGGATATTTCAGAATACAAACATCCTTAATGTTCCTCTGATAACAAAAGATTGCCAACATGCTTAAAGAGGACCTGTTTAATCATTTAACAATTTTCTCGAGATTTTGCTGATATGACTCTTTTATTGTTATGAAAAATGTTGTTCTTACCAACAATTGATGAGGCTTTCTGGTGTCACAGTGAGCTCTCTGTCCTGTCAACATCTCCATCAGCACCTGTGAAGCAATGAAAGGTCATTCCAATAACTATCACTCTGAAAATATTTCTCCTTCTGGAAAGTCAACTATAATGGTTGCCCAAGTGACCTCACCTATAGAGGCTTCATTGTAACTTCTATTATGCATGGAAAATGGAAAGTGACACAGAAAGATAAAAGATGGAGGTAAAACACACCATACTTTGACGGAACTCAATGACACCGTACATGATTTGACTTAACACTCAAAAGTTTGGAATAACGCTCTTGTATATACTGCATATGAATCCCCCAACCCCCCCCCGAAAAAAAGTACTGAAAACTATCATTTTAATGCTATTGTCACCATGTCTTAATTTTTAGCTGACCACTTTTCAACATGCTACACTTCAGCAGCCACCAATATGTAAATATATGACCAATCCTCTTGGTTTCATTGTCAGCATAGAACAGCATTTTACATTTTTGTGAGTTTTCTCTTATCAATTCAACAATTTCCCAATGATCTTTGAGGCACTCATGATCACAGCTGGCGCGTTTCTGTCTCAAACGAAAATTTCTACTCACAACTCCGAAGCTGAAAGAATCGACTTTAGGGGAGAGTTGAAGATTTCTTTGAAATTCCTCCGGTAGGTAGGGCAGGGTACCATGAGCAAACTGTGTCCTCAAATATGTGAACGATTTTCCATCAGTAGGACCAGATCTGGCCAGTCCAAAGTCTGCAATCTTGGGCTCAAAATGTTTGTCCAGAAGGATATTTGCACTAGACAAAATAAAAATATGAATACATCATATTTATTTGCAACTGGCAGTTTAAAACGTTTTCAAAACACGAGAAACAAATGCAACTACATGAGGTATACTGAAGTCGAGGAAACAACTTAGAATTCTGTTGTGATGATTCAAGAGTTTTTGCTGACAATAACTAAGCTAGCACTCTAAGATTCAATTAGTACTCTGAGTGAAAATAGAATCAAAAGACAAATTAAGCCCGTACTGTGTGCTACACAGCTTACTTCTGTATTAAAGCCTCTTGCAGAGACATGCCAAACATACATATCCTTGAATGATTTTCATTTGAGGAGACACTCATGTAGGGATGGAAAGCAACTGTTGTTCATTGGATATATGAAGTTTATGTTGGATCAGTGGATCACTGAAAAAAATGTCGTTTAGTTGAGTTGGCTTCAGATGCTGAGCACGTCAGGTCAGTGCAACAACTTTTGTGGACTGAATTATCGTTCATGATATTTGTGCACTAAGCCATGCAATTGGGACGGCATTACAAAACTCGGGTGGCTGACCAATCTCTGCGGGTTTTTGGCCACAAACAAGGGACTCCAGTAATTTTCTCCATGGGGGGAGGGGGAGAATATCTAAAATGCTCATTGGCTTATGCAGAATGTGTTGGATCATGAGTGTCAGTGGGGAAAGCTCCTGTAACTTTGTCAACTTAATTTGGGCACAGTACACATGACAGATCATTAAATTAAATATCCAATGTGCTACACTTTCAACGTGGCCTACTTGTGGATTAACCGAAAAGCAGCTTATCTCGGGTAGTTCCATATAATAATCTGTCGTCTGTCATGGCATTTTGAACATCAAATAGTGTACCTTTTAATATCTCCATGAATGAGTGCAGTCTTCGAGGCCTTGTGCAGATGGTTGATCCCGAGGGCGGATCCCTCTGCTATCTGGTGCCTTTGCTGCCAGGTAAGTGGTGGCCTGTCACCCTATGATAGAGAAGCAACACGTTTTCATGTTTATAGTCAAATATTGCAAATTGTATACAGAAAGAACTCCACTCTCTAGTTCATACCCATCTATTCGAGCCCGAAGAGATTTAAAAGTATGTCACAAGACCTTCCTTACACCATGTTTATGGGTTGTCTTGCAAGGAGTAAGCAACACAAACACATAACTAGGTCAATAATATTAAAGCCATTATTAAGGAGATTTAGTTTGATGTGGCTGTATCCGATATGTACTTGGCTAGGCCCCAGGGTATCCCACCATTCACAATATGCAGAAGATTTCACCATACCAAATGTGTTTTATTGGGCTAATCATTATGTGAAAGTATCAAGCATTAAGGTCTTGTACCAGTAAATATATATCTTCAGGCAAAGCACAAAAAGTAAGGTTTCTGTGAAAATCAAACAATTAACAGTGGTTGTTATTCATGCAGCCTTCCAAACATACAATTGTGCCTTTCTTTCATTCATATTCAGCAAACAAAATATTGTCACACCAGCCAGATTCTGCACCTGAAATTTTTTTGCAAGCTTTACCTAAATCCATCTGAGGTCACAGGAGACAAAAGTTTATTTTTCTGTGACCAAAAAAACATGCCAACTTTCATCAAATTTCCAAAGGTGAGACATGGAAGATAATTTTACTGGATATCTTATCTCACCTTTCCTAACAGGTTGTCCTCCAGTGAGCCATTCTCTATGTATTCATATATGATGCAAGGGTTTTCACCATCCACAGAAAAAAAGCACATCAAGACAATATTTCTGTGTTTGTACCTGTCAAAAGAGGAACCAAATAAATGTTAAAGAGTTGAATGGAAACTGGTCACACTGATGACATGCAGGAAGCTATGAAACTTGCAGTCTTCCTGCCATCCTGCAGGAATTCCCATAGCTTGTTTAGATAGACATTTCATATTTTTCTAGAACCCTGTACATACTGTAGGGATACTTTAACACATTTTGGGGCATTTCCATCTGCAACTACCAAGAAAATGAAACTTACCATAAATGCAAACATATGTATGACCGATGATCAGCATTAATACCTTTCTTGATACAACATACCCATTGTAAAAACAGGAATAGGGGGTGGTACATGTCTAAAAGGGCACAATCCTTGTATAGATGGCAGTAAGTGTCTAAAGTAGGACTCTGAAAATCATATCATGGGTACTATAGCATCAATAACTGCAGTTTTTGTAAAAAACGGCATTGTACCTAGAGATTCAAGATAAATATTCCTCAACCCACCAGACTCCCCCCACAACACCGGTTTGAAAATAGACGAACAGGTAATTTACTTTCAGACTACACTTGATGAAATCCTGTCCTGTTTCATTTCTTGTGTGTCATTTTTCAATCTTTCTACAGACATCCACATTTTTTACAAGCTTGTGCGTCAATATGAGACTAACTTGCCTTCCATGAACATTCTGATCTGATATTCTACAAGTATGGATAACTTGAGTGCTTACAGTGCAGAATGCCAAGCAGCAGTCATACAAGTTTGCAAGGTGTACTAGTGTTTAACTTTAAGATAACTGGTGAAAGAGGAGTGGGTGACAGAGAAGGGGGTGGGAAATGGGGAGAAAGGGTGTCAGGGAAGGAGACAGATGGTAGGAACAGACAAAGGAAGGTGGGAGATAATTTAAATTGAGATGTTTAAATTTACCAGGTGGGTCAATATATGACATATTGAACATAATTACCTTGAAAGAGCCTTCAGCTCCTTAGACTGGTCTGATCTGCGGTTATTTTGAACTGAAATTTGCAACTTATCATTCTGGAATGAGACAAAAGAAAGAAGTCCGTTTTTGCCGAGAAAGTGAAGTCTGGTGGACAACAAGGGGAAGATAATTTCATCTCACAGCATGGTAAGAATACCTCAGACAATGCTCAAAATTTTCTAGGAAAAGTCCATAATAATATGAAGTTACAACTCTCAATCTGCTCCAAGTCTTCATGTACAGATACAAATTGCTTCAAACTGTCAAAGTCTGTTAATAGGGAATCAAGCCTATGATGTATAAGGTGCATAGTGACAATACTAAGCAAAGCCATTGTGCACCTTCTATGTCATTATACCATGATTATGAATTACGCATGAGGCTGTCCCAGACAATGCTTTTCAATTTCAAAATGGATCAAGTGGGTGTTGTTGTTGCAGGAAATGCTTTGTATGATTGTTATTGTTCTTCGTTTGTGACAGGAGTTTGGTTATCTTCAGGACTTATACATTCTACGTTGAGATCATGAGATCACGTGCACTGCTTGCAAAGTAAGGGCAGTAGTTCACAACCTTCACAGATGTCATACTACCATCACACTGCAATTCAGGTGAGCAGAAAGTGAAGGAAAACTTGAAAGTCAAAAGCATACTTCTACTCAGAATCAAAGTACATTGAATTCTGTCCCTTAGCTAAATGAGAAAAAATGTGAAAAAAAAATTAAAAAATAATACAATATCAGACACGCACAAGAGGTTCTGGTAACAAACAGCTTCAGCCAGAAAAAGAAAAGATAGACATATGAGAAAGGATTATGCCAATAACAATTGAATATTACATTTCCTCATTTGTATAATATTGTTCATGTGTATTATGTCTTCTTCCATACATTCCTTTGCAACTTTTTAGGATATCAAAGCTTCCTTGAAACTATATCTTACAAGTAAGAAGTTTAGCATTGAGTACAAAATATTATTACCATGCTTCAAGTCTTTATGCCCTAACTTCCCTCCCGGGCTTTCGCTTAACCCAAGGTTGGCCCCCCATTTTCCCCCCTAAAATGTTTAGAGATTGACATATGCCACCGTTGACAACTCAATGTCCTTGAGGTAAAAAAAAGTGAGAACATTGTCAATAACAGCCAAAGAATTTCAAGGATGGGACCCACAAAAAGCAAACCGATTGAACTTTGATAATATTTGATATAATCAAAACCTGCAAAGCTGCACCGTGAAATGTGATGTGAAACATTTTGCTGATCCTCACATGAATGTCCCAATGTTACCGTGTCAGTCAACCAGTACTTCCAATATTAAAGTTTGAAAGCTGTCAATGACGATAATTTCGTTCTGAGGGCCACATTATGTCTAACATTAATGTGTAGGGAACTTGAGTCAAGGTTTCAGATCCACAGCTCTCAGTAATTAAATACTTCCAATTTACATAAAGTATTAGAGATTTCTCTGTAGTGTTTGTGATCTAACATATTTTTACAACCTGGTAAGTTGGAAAGAACAGATGCCATATGTTGATGGAAGCCAATGGTATACAGACTACTTGCAAGTACAACCCTATTAACATTACCTGTAAAAGCACCTTCACTGCATACTTTGTTTGGTTGATGTCTGCAAGGTAAACTTTTCCAAATGATCCCTCTCCCAGCTTGCACTTTTCATCAAAGTTGTTTGTGGCTTTCTTGATCTCCTCATATTCCATGTGAATTGTCGTTGTCACAGCGGCAGCACTCGCCACTGAAAGGACAATGGTGGGAATGCAGTTGAATACCCACTTTCTTTATACAATTACAAACAATGGATCAGAAATTGGTGTGGGTCTTTGAAAGGACAAAAGTGGAAATGCAACTGAAGTCCCACTTTAATGCTACCCTCACCAACACTGGATCAGAAATTTGTGCGGGTTTTTTGAAAGGACAATAGTGGAGTGTAATTGAACACCCACTTTTATCGTTCCCAGCGCCAACGATGATGGTACATGAATTCGTTTTTCTATTTTTTTCTTATGCAATAAGTTTTGTTTTCTCTATTAAACAAATTCAAAACAAAGACTACTGCAGACATAAGGTTGGGTATCATGAGACCATTGAAAATAATCCCACATTGTCCCACAATGATGACAATATTCCCACATTACTCTTGCAACATTTACAAGCCATGATCTCCTTTAAAGGTAAAGTAAGCTAAACATGTAAAGGAATTCATGATAAAGGTTAATGGTTAATAGAACAATGCCAACGAAACCAACTCTTTGCTACTAAAGTGCACACAGACTGATTAACATAACAGGAATCTCGACATTACTCATCACTGTGATGTTCCTGAAATTCTAGAAAATTCTCTAGTTAATGATAAAATATGTATTTCATAAGATTTAACTAATTGACATTCCATTCGATGTAAGGAGCTCTTGACGAGTCACATTGTTCGCAGTGAAAAGAAAGATTACTTCACAAATATCTCATTGCAGCATACGTTCCCAAGCACACAATGTTCCTCATTTGCCAATGATTCCACATCACATCACACACCATTGCTATTGTACCATCCCATGACCCATGGCTATGGCACCTACGATATGGTCCATAGCTATGGCACCATCAATATTTTCCATGGCTAGAGCACCTACGATATGGTCCATAGCTATGACATCCTTCATATGGTCCATTTCTATGGCACCTACAACACAGTATGGTCTATAGCTGTGCCACCATCAATATGATTCATAGCTATGGCACCATTTCTATGGTCCATGGCTGTGGAACCATCGACATGGTCTACAGCTGTGACACCATTTTCATCAACAACTCACTTTCTTCTCGCCTTTCTCTGCTTATCTCAACGCTGGCAGGGGGCGCTTCCTGAGGCCGATGATGAAATGGAGTGCTGTTGTCATAAAGTCTACTGTCTTGGTGTTGATAGGCCTGGCCAGGCCCACCTGGGGACAAGAGACGTGCACCAGGAGACAGCGGGCTGGAACCAGCTGAGTAGCCTGGCATGTATAGGCTTTGTTGAGTTGATTGGTAGTAGTTGTTCGGTTCGACTGAACGCGGGTTACTGAGCCTGTGGTCGTCATGCGCGTGGTAGTTCACGCTCGGCTGCAGACGCCCTGGTACAATCGGCATCCCCTTATCTATTGTAAGAAACGGACGATGAAATATCCTACGAATTAATTTACAAGTTCTGACATCTATGTCAGTCATGGTGCTTAAAGTTCTGCAAGTTTAAGAAGTGCTTTCAGGTAGAGCTTTGGCTACACAAGGCCATTTAATTCTAGCGGTGTAACATTAAACTAGAAAGTTGTGGATGTGGTTGCCAGGCATCACGTGTCCAACAGATCTTTCACTTTTCACATGTATAGTGTAAGTGAGCAAGTAAGTCTTGTTTCCTCTGGGTGGGGGGGCAATGGAAATTGCAGGCCACTCACGATGATTGCACAAAATGTTTGGTTAATAGTGACACCTTTCTGTGAAAATTTTATCTAAATTAATATTCACAAAATTTGGCATTGAAATTTCTATGGTTAAAAAAAGTTATTCTGCACTGAATTTGCCAAATTTTCGATGAAGAGTCTGACTGAGGTTCCTTTCATTAAACAAGAATATATCCCCCCAAAAAAGCAAAGAGGGGCTGTGACCTCTTTGCCATATAAGAATAAATTTAATAGCCTGTTTTAATAATGTGATGATGACCATGGTCTTAACTCCTCCTAGGGGACGACTCTTTCTAATAAAGAAAAGGCAAGCTACAGTAGACTGTCCAACAACTGCAGCTGCCAGACTGCCTCTGTGCCACAAAAGTAGGGCATCAAACTGGGTAATAAACATTGTAAGAAAGAACAGAATCACTTGGTCTGACTGGAACAAATAGGTAGTGTCACTAAAGGATTCCACATATTACATATTGCACATTAACTTACCATTGTTGCACTCCCATAAACATGCTTAGTAGTGCTGAGTGTAAATGAATTGAAAATTCCTTAAGTAGTGTTCTTCTATTTCCAAAGGTTAATCTATAAATAACAATATAATCAGTAATAAGATATCAATATAATTCTGATAATCACCAGGAGGGATCGACGGTGACTGAGGATCCAGTCGAGGAGCGGCCATGTAATTTGACGGTTGGGGTCTGTGATCTGCAGGTTTTTTCTCCAATGGCTCGCCCAGGATGTTCTCGATCATGTAGTGAAGCTTTGGGTCAACTAAATGAGAGATGAACGAGAAAAGAAAATGAAATGAGACAATGTCAACATCATCATCATCATCATCATCATCATCATCATCGGGGCTGCATTCCATAAGCAGTCATAGCAGTCTTTATCTTACTGCATTTAAAAGATATATCCGTTAGATGGTTGCTTGCAGCTAATTGTCTAAACTCACAAGTATGTCTTTTGGTTCAGGGTACAAGGTACAGTAGCAACTACTTGAGATGACATGGTGATCCACTTAGACTGCATGTGTACAGTACTTATGGTTTTCTGTACTTCCTGTTTTTTCATCAGTTACTCTCTGCAAGTGGTCTGCAACAGGCCTACTGCTTTTAACATACTGTACTTCACTAGGCCTTTGTTTGTGACTGAGCAGTACTTTGCTCACAGTTACTCTCTTGTAAATTGCATGTCACACCAGACCACCGAAAGTCAATAAGGATGAGAACTGCTTAATGTGAAATACTTACACAGCATTAGCGGTGTCACTAACACTGAAATGATTGACATATTGTATTCACTGACCTGACCTGTGCAAATTTTGACATGAAATAATTATCAAGATATTCATACTCTACCAGTTTGCTTCACCAAATGACAAAAATTCACAATGGTTTCTTTATGTATTCTGTGCGATGTAGGTCTGCATAGTATATGTACAGTGTATGTTCAGGACATTGTTTCAGACAGCTACGAGGATAAGGCGGGTTCATTGCGTCACATCCTGTATGTAAATTGCAAAACCTGTGATCTCGAGGGCAGGATCAGATCCGGATCTGATCGCCCCCTTGAGGTCAGCTCTCAAGTGTGAAAGCGGTCGATTACAGCAGTGAAAAGGCTGTGCTGTGGTGCATGTCTAGTGTCTTCAAACAATAGATTCAGAATTGATAGTTTAAGGCATTTGCCTCACAGAAAACAACCATATTTTAAAAACTACTGTTTGTGGACATACAATGATAGATCACTCAAAATAAGGGATGACTGCAGCCTTCTTTTCAAGAAATAAGTTTCTCACAGATGGAAATTCAGTTATTTGTTGTTCAACAAGAGTTGCTCAGCCAAACTTTTCAAAATTCAAATGATGCATCTCCGCTTTACTCATCACATGCATAATTCTTTGAGTAGATGAAGTTTTAGCAGATGTTTATTGATGAGACTGAATGGTTTAACAATGATTTAAGCTTTTTTCTTTGTATCCCATGCATTGTTAGTATATATATTTCCCTCTAATAAGTAGCTCTGGCACCTTGTTGACAAGAAACTTGTGGTCAACTTGTCTACGGAGCTCAGTCACTCAAAAGATTTAACTAGAGACAATATGTTGGGGGATATGTGGAGAGCACAGCAAAGGTTCAACATATTGCTTGTAGGCCCTTTAGCAACATGTACATATTATTTGACACATACTGGACATACATTTTCCAAAATTGTCTCCTTTGGTATGCAGTAACGTTGCACGCTATACCGGTTCTTTCGTAAGTACCGGTCTGTACCGGTACCGGTACGGTTCTATACCACCAATTAAAAGGTACCGAAGTACCGCCGACAACGGTACCAAACGGTACCGCGAAAGTAAGCTTAACGTTAGGCCTAACGTTAGGCCTAACGTTACACTTGTGGTGTTCGTTTTAACTTGAAAGAGAATAAAGTTTGAAAAACGACTTTGCGTGTTTTATTTGTAACCTCTCAGTCAAACTTTTAAACAATGACGAAATATATTATAAACAGTATTACAACAATATTACATGAAAAATCTGTGAAAAGGTAAAAGCATATATTACAGCTTCGTCAAAATGAACTTACAACATAATGGCTTCGTAAGTGGCCTACATGTGTACAGTGTTCACTGTGCTGATATTTGGTTACGTACTGGGACTTGGGAAGTAAGTACAGCATCCAGTAACACCTCGCTAGCAGTGTGATCGAACGAAACGTGTACCAGGTGAGTAAAATAGGATTTATGGATTCCATTTCAAGAAAAATTACCTCTAATGACTGAGAGAGATCTGTGAAACTTCATTGGATTGAAACGATTTACATTATTTCATGTGAAAAGAGAAGAACACTTGTGCAGTTTGGAAATACTTTGAATATTTACTTTTCTCCTGTTATCAACATTCTAGATAACGTCAGGCATCAATGAAACTACAGTATGTATATAAACTCTCCATGAAACATTATCGGACGCGCTAAGCATTTTTTTATAAGGGGGGGGGGGGGCTTTTGTTTGTGCATCGTTTCTGGTTTTGCCAATTCTTAAATCAGCTTCAAAATCCTCTACCCATATAGTTTTTAGTTTTTCAGAACTGTACTCCACGAAGAAAAAAAAAAAGGTTCTAGTTACAAGATAAAGAATCTGCACCACAATTGCCACAAACCCCATTAGCAACATCATGGCGCCCTTAAGGGATAAGAGTTGGCACTCTGTTCCATCCCTTCTACCATAGTACCACTGTGGACACATAACGGGCCAAGTCCGGGCTAACATATGGCGGAGCCACTCCATAAATATTACTAATAAGAGTCCAAGGAACCATTAACTGACATCCATGTACCAGTATTCCATTTTCAATAGTACATAGTCGGGCCGAAGCCAACAGTCGGGAGAATGGCAGTGACAAGTTAACTGTAATGCTATTTATAAGTTTTCACATATTTTTGTTATTATTGAGAGTCTAGTCTTTCCTTCACACAGAAAATAAGCTGGCTAGATTTTAGAAGGGTACTGAAATACACAGTTTATTAAGACAATTGTTATTCCTTCCTTATTCCATTTCCGTGACGTTCCATATGTATTGTTTGCTGGCATTCACTCTTTCAAAATATTTATTTCTGATTGAGTCAATACAAAGTCTGTAGTCGCCAGAACATAGACCGAAGTGGTATGCCATTAGTAGCGATACACGTGGGCAGTAATAGTTTCAGTCACGATCGAGGCCATCGGGTCCAAAATCATGTCATCTCATTGATTTCATTAATAATTAATCGATTATACTCTGCGCAATTCATTTAATGTTTAGAGGGTATGAGCTACGCAAATAAATCACTGGATAGACCTCATTAATATTGAAAATCTCTTCCACATAAATGAGAACGTTGGATTGGGGAATTCCGGACAGGCATGCATCGGCAACGACGAAACCCTCTCTCGCGCGCTAGCCTTCCATCTAATTAAATATGAAATAAAGTCCTGCCTGCCACTCGCACTATAAACTTGTGATTGGCTGTCGAAAATCGCGGGAAAAGGTCAACAAAAGATCTAAGACTTGTCGATCACATGATATCATTGCAGTTCATGACGGTCAGTCATTCTAGAATCTACCTTGCACGGTTGCAGCTTGGGGGCGGGGCTTATCTCGATCGACTCAATCAGAGCCGGCGACGAACAGCTGAAAATTTCCCATTGAAATAGTACAGTGCTTCGCTCGCTTCGAGCCGCAGTATTTACTGTACAAATTTACATACAGTTGTGTGTGTTGAATGTCCAATAAGCCTGGTAGTATTTCATCATGTTGTTAGCATATACAATCGGCCGACACAGTCGGCGAATTCCAGAGAATGTTTTCACAAGACAAAACAAGTTTCCAGGATTTTATGCTATGAAATAAGTTGTAACAATTGTGCAGTAATTAGCACACTACAAATACGTTAACTCAGGATGTTTTCCGAGTATTTTCTTGAGTTAAAAATCAAACGTACCGATACCGGTACCATTTGTGGCGGTACTGACGGTACCAATTATAGGCAGTACCGTGAAACGTTAATATACACCAATTGTAGGAGAGAATCAAACACATGTTACATACTTATTACTGCACTGTACTAACATTAGTTTCTGAATAAGCTGGAATCCATCAAGACACAGGCTGCAAAAAAGAGAGACTTGCTATGGAGATTAATAACGAAGACCTCATTTCATTGTTACTTCTGGTGGGAACGTGGACGAAGTCTGTAATGAGTCTTTGAGACTTTAAGTGCTGATAATACTGTTTTTGTTCACGATAATGATTGTTTCAAACTTGTTTCTAAGGTGCAGAATGTTGTAAGCCAACTCAAAACTTGGTTCGACTCCAACAAACTTACTCTACACTTAGGCAAAACCAACTTTTCGATTTCCATTTAAGGGACCGTGGTGCTCCTTCTTGTCAAAACCATTTTATTCTGACCAACACCAATATTTGTAGGACAGCCTGTGCTAAATATTTAGGACTTCTGATTAACGACAAGCTTTCTTTCAAAAATCACATTGATGACCTTTGTAATAACCTCGTTAAATACAATGGCATTTTCTATAGTCTCAGAACTTCATTTCCCCCTGCCGTTGCTATTCAGCTTTATTATTCTCTCGTCTACTCTAAGGTTTCTTATGGTATTGAAATTTTCGGGGTAGCTATAGAGCTTCTGTCATGAAGCCATTACAAGTTCTCCAAATCAGAATTCTAAAAACCATTACCTTTTCACCTTGTCGTTATCCTACCTATAAACTTCACTGTAAGCTTGGGGTTCTTAAGGTCTGTGATATGCACATCCTTAAGATTTGTACCTTTATTTATAAATAAATTACCACATGTCTTTTGTAACATTGTTAACCCTAGAAAGTTCTCGCACATGCCCAACCATACAAGAAGTAACACACTCTTTGCAGTTACCAGGCATAATACTAAACACAGGAAGCTTCTCTTGGATAATTCGTTTCGTTTCCCGCGAAATATAAGACACAGACTAGAAATGTCGAAACCTTTAAGTAGATAGAAAGAGGCAAAAGGATAGCTGTTTTTTAAAACACAGTCGGGAAAACTCGAGTGAAAAGTATTTTATGAAGTTGGAGAAAAACCAGTCGCTCAAAGTCGAAGCCGATCACTAATCAAACGGAGTATACTGTACTGCATGCTGCCGGCATGTACATACCACAGCTGCTCACGTTTGTGTATGTTGAAACGGGAAGTTACGTCATAGGTCATGCTGATCTCGGGTCACCTTGATTCTCCGAGCTTTCACACACGGTTTTTCGATCCCCCGCGCGAGATCTGATCTGCCCCCACGGGAGGATCACCAACTCCAGATCTGATCCTGAGAGGGAGAGCTTTCACACTACAAAGTTGATCTCGAGGGGTGGATCAGTCCGGATCTGAACCCCTGCTTGAGATCAAGTGTGAAAGCAGTCATCAAGGTCTGAGAGCATGAGTCACTCTCTGACAAATTTAAGAAAACCAACCCAACAAAACAGGCAGATCACTCTGGGATTTTCGAGTCATAAGAACGTGCACCATATCAGTAATGGGGATCTTAGCAGCCATGAGGTGATTTCCCCCCTTGGACAATATGTTCGCACCTTCTGCTTGACTTAACACCCCCTGTTTAATCGAGTGTAAATGACCTAACAGTCCAGGTTGCAGCATCTGTTTGTTTATAAATGATGGTCTTTGTCTAGCTGGACTGGAAAGAAAAGTGTGGTATAACAACACTGATGCTGTAAGATCTTTGAGATTACAGTGCATGAACAAACGGAAAACACAAGCGTCATTGTCGACAGGTGGTGTTTGAGAAGGACAGAGGTCTAGAGCATGGGAGAGTTTTCTGCACAGTCTGCAACAAAGTATTGTCTTCGCCTATAATTGTTGAAAAGGGATTCTTAAGCATACAGTAATTATGACCTAGTGATATCTCGTCCTTTCTATCAAAAGCAGATAGAAATTCACAAAAAAGTCAGTTTTAACACTAACTGTACCCTTATTACCCACAACTTTTCAAGTTTGGAAAACATTAGGTATACTTCTGAAAAAAAAAGAAAACGTCCAAGCGGTGGTTCAACTTAAAAGCACTGTATTATGGCAGGCTATCCAGACAAAAGGCATTGAAACACTCAACCATTACTGGTCAGGGTTATGGTCAGCATGCAGAGACCTTATACACCTAACAGGAGAAAAGAAAATATGAGAACGTCATGCAGAGCTGCAAAAAAAACAAAGAGGTTACTGACCAATAAATCTTACCAATCGTGGTCCACTGTAAGCCATTTGGACTCATATTTTGATCGTCAAATCATTACCACAGTCTCAGATTTGCCGGTTGATCGAAAGGGATGTTAGCTAGGTATAATTTACAACTGAGATCGATTGGGGTATCAAGTTATCCTGAATCCTGTCTGGCATTTACCAGATCTCTACCAGTCTTTTAAAGACTACTGGTACTTTTTTCAACGTTACAAAATCCCCCCTTCTGTTTCACTTCCCTATTTTGTCTTTCACATAAAACTGGTGAGCATGTACACCATATCACGAACGTTGCAATCAAAGGCACATCCGTGCACATGCAACAGGGACTTCTAAACCGTAAGAACAAATAATGCAATCACAAATCTAGTTGAACCAGCTTTTTGCAGAGCGTCCTTTTGGGCAAAATACCACCTGTCTCCATGGCGTTGGTGAATCACAGTGTGTGCATTCCAGGAAATATTTTACAATTGGAGGAGGTAACTTCTTAACAGCTTTGTTGCAAGCTACCATTAACAGTACTTGAATGCGAATACATCTAGCTCAAAGTGATGAAACACTTTGATGAAAAAAATAAAGCAAATATAAAGATCACATGGGGGAACAGAGACGCTATCACTCCTATAAATAGGGATGACTGAGTTTATTTAAACTGCACAAGTACTGCAGGCTACTGTATGTATGTTAAAATGGGAAGCAGACAACTGCCTTCACCTACTGGTTGTGATGGTGTTTTGCATAAAAGAACAGGACTTCTGACAGCTGTTATTTTACATCAAAGAAAATGGAGTACACCTTAAAGCTAGTGCACTAAAAGATCACTAACACAGAGCAATTATGATAAATGATGGTAAGGAAAAATGGTTAAAACAAAGTACTAACAACCAGATGAAGTTACTAACAAACAGATCGTATTTTATTTTTCTTAGAAAAGCTTGGAGTAATTTATGCAGTTGATTCTAATTATATAGTTGCTTGTAATTTAGTTACTTGTAATTTATGTAGTTGTTTGTAAGAGGCATTAAGGCTCAGGCATCCATCAGCTAATATCCTGCAAAACAAATTGAAGTTT
The DNA here is from genome assembly GCA_021234535.1 of Stichopus chloronotus. NCBI lineage: Eukaryota > Metazoa > Echinodermata > Holothuroidea > Aspidochirotida > Stichopodidae > Stichopus > Stichopus chloronotus. The sequence goes on from CM037830.1 coordinate 27,338,838, forward strand.
AAGAATGTGCTACTATTTGAATAATCAAAAAGAAAGCCATAGTAATTTTAACAATTAATCAGTGGGTTAAAGGAAGAGTGCAACATTACTACAGTACAACCAAAATACTGTACATAGGTCAATGGCATAGTGTTTCTCGTATCAGGTTTCCATATACAATACCCTCCAATTTGCTTAAAATCTCTGGAATACCGCAACATAAGTCGGCCATTTTCTGTAAAAATGAATCTGGTGTGAAATACCAAATTCAACCAAAGAGCATTGTAACTTAGTCTCTGAAAGAATTCAGTAATGTTGGAAAGGTGGATGCGCTTACGGGGGACTTACAGTAGCCGTGGGGTGTACTGTACAATGCCAATCCAGTGGTGTGTTAGTCTTTGGTGCTACAGTATAATGTTATACTCATAGACCTGACCTGCATATCACTGACTGACGGTTATTCTCATCATCAATATTCTTTCGTGGAGTTTTCAATAAATTTGATTTGCTGTCCAAAGATGGCATGAACAAAGTCATAGGATGCTCACCACTAGACAGGAGAACATTCTCGAATCGTATCAATTTACCACGATGTGGATAAGTATGTTTAATTTGTTTCAGAAAATTTGTAGGGTGACAGACATTCCATATCATGCCGCACGTACAGTGTACAACCTTTTTTATTCCTCTTCATCTGATTGGAGGACTAGTGGTCACATGTCATGTGTGATTTGTCATCATGATTACGACGTTCAACAGTGGGTTAGTACCAACCCACGGTGATGAGTCAGTGATCATTGCATTGTGATACATACACAAGCGCTCACTGAGACTCAATATATCACTGCAGAATTTTTGATCGTTAATTGCACAACGTAGTAATACTTGGAACATATCCTCTCGTCTTATCAAATGACATTTCCACCAAGTTTTGAGATGCTATATAAAACAAATACTGGGCAAGTCCTGAAAAAGTATGAATACTTTCAATTGTTGAAAGATTGAACATTCTATTAAATTTTAATAGATGGTCCAATCTTTCAGCTCATGAAATTATTCATACTATTGCACACATACACACTCATTATTTGTAAAACATTGCAGGAAAGCAGAAACATGAGGAAGTCTCACGTCTTTGCTCTTTTTGTGGTCTAATCTCCACTGCAGCCCACTTGCAACACAAAGTGTTTGCAAATTTCCAAACATGTGTAGGAGATGTGTATACTGTATTAGTATACAGAAAACTCAAAATCTTCAAAACTACAATGTGAATTGCAGAAGCAAAAATTATTCCCTGTTTACTAAACTGGTTTTGTGCATTTACTCAGTGAAGTGATGATTACGGTTGCCTGTACATCATCATTGAAACTAGCACTTTGCAAGTATCACTTTCAGCTATTTAACCTTTCTGGGCTTTTCCAGGTTGTGTGCACTCCAGTGAGAGTAATCCCCATCCTGTTATGATGATCGATGCATGACCGGCAGAGAAGGATGAGAGGCTTCCGTTATGGATGACATTAGAAATGCAAATAAATGAGAACTGAAGAAGAAAGTGAAACAGTGCACACAAGTATGTGGCTTTCACCTCTTTCGGGCTGTACTGAAGACATTACGCTAACTGCATGTAACAATCCTAATTTGAGGAAACTTGCCGAAAAAGCCGAGAAATGACTCGGAAAAATTTCACGAATATTGATTCCACTATTCACACGGCAGGTTCTAGAAAATGTCATGTAATTTGTAACCAATATTCTGATTTTTACCACAGTTTGGTTTTTTTAGAGACATGTAATTGGTGGTGAATTGCGCAGCTGCCCTTAGAGCACGACATGAATATTCATTACCTAGTCTTGCTTTTCATCAGTGGTTTCAACTCACGACTGCTCATGCTCTCCACCCACCAATGTCGGCAACCGTGATCATACTTCAAAGGGAATTCCTCGGGAGATAAGGGTAATAAAATGGGAGGGAAAGTAAAGGGGTCAGTAAAGAGAGAAAAGGGGGTGTAATGAGGCAATGACCACTCGCTCGCTAATCTCTTGTGGCCTGCTTGTTCTCCATCTGTAATAGCTCCATGATCTGACACAGTGTAGCTGTCAGATGGCAATCATCAGTGTACAGCAAATGACGGACATGCATGGAAGATTTACGTCATGTTTCACATTCATGAGAAAAAAGAAACCCTGGCACAGTTGTAACAGACCTGTACATTTGCAAATACTGATAATTGTAAAAGTCATTGTGAAATCAAGGTTCTCTGGATATCAAACTTTGATCGAAGCCGTATGGAATAAAGAGGCAATCATAATGCCAAAATGTTTGTTATGCTAGTGAGTTTTCAATACCAGATATCAAAGTAATGCCTTATGAGTATGGTGACGTCATTAAATGGCACTTGACCCAGCCCAAACACTGTCCATGCTGTACATATCTCAAAAGTCTGTGAGACTTGAGACACACAATCAACCTTTACTTGCTGAGTAAGTTAATGTACTTCCTAAAAAATTTTGAGGGCTTTCTTTGAACCGACCGAATGCAAAACTATGAGTCAGCTAGGCATAGCAGATACCTTCACTGTGTTCATACTGTACAGTAAGAAGACTGTCATTTTGTTCGGTTGGATCATTGTTGATGATCCTTCCACATTGCAGGGTGAATTCCTCAAAAATTTTCTCTGATATGCTTTTGGTTTACCTAGATTTTGAGTTGACATGACGGGCAGACAGGACCACAGGGAAATCGGTCCTGTTGCAATTCACTAGAGGGTTAACAAATGCTACTTGATAGAATCAATCACTGGGACTTATGTCTCTAGATGCCATCTCTGAATGCACCTGACTAACTTGTCTAACCATCACATGCTTCCCTGCATCTATGTATACCATGCTGTACATCAAAGAGATTTTTGGCAGTTGAGAATGAACTAGTGCACACAACTGTGCAGAAGAGAGAAAAACTCAAATGCATACTGTATTCAACCTCCGATATTGTTAGCCAAAAAGACAGGTATCAGCCAGTAGGTTTTCTCTATATGGAAAAAGTTGGTAATGTGAGTAGATTTGATTCGGTAATTGTGATAGTCATACACCAAATCTTCGACAAAATATCTGGACTGTCATAATGCATGGGATGAGAAAAGGTGAGCAAAACGCAACATTCACACTTAGAGAGAAATGGTACATGGCATATCACTATAACAACACACACTGTATGGTACTATAAAAGTGAATGACAACAGGTAAACTAACAATCACATTGAATGGAATTTAATGTGATTGTTCTCGTTACCCATTGTCACTCACAAAGTCATGTCTTACTTTACCGTCGTTGCAGATGAAACTGCAACACTGTATGTCACATTTCTTGCTCACCTAGATGCTTGATCAGTTTCATGGCCTGGGCATGCCTCATCACTGCAAGCGCCTGAAAGAGTTCGGTGATCGTTGCATTCTGGTAGCCCCAGACTCTAAGGAGCTGTGCTGTGGGACTTTCCCCACTATACTGTGCTCGCTGGAAACCGTTGATGTCCTCCATGCGGAATCCAGCGTGACCGGCTTTATCAAAAAGACGAAGAAGAAGTTAAAACGTAAGGTTAGTGATAAAACTTGTCATGGAGGGAATCTTCTCTGCATGAGAAATGCATGAGGGAAAATAGTGTACTTAGAAGTGGTTGCAATGAAATGCATAAAAAAGCGGCAATAGTAGTAGCACTATGGTACCCTATCACTGTAGCATACAGTTTGCTAGTTTTCTCTCTCAAATCTTTCTCTCTCTTGCCTCATAGGTTACTGGCCAGTCAAACTTTTGCTTGTTCTAGCATCCTGTTCTTCACAAAGTATTGTACCTCTGTTTGGTATTTGTGGAGACAAATGAGTAATAAAATGAAATTTCAAGTTCTAGCTATTTAGACTAGATGTGAATGGTGAGATTACAATGAAATATGCTTGAGACATCAGGACAAACTCTGCCAGCTTTAAATCATATGGCAGCATACAATATTTCACTGGCACTTTGGTTAAATACCATTGTTTTTGGTTAAATACCTTTGTCAGCCAATTTTACTAGTTCACTGAGTCTCTCTAGTCTAATCTCACCTAGTCACTTTGTAATCTGAGCAACTGCACACTGTATGTCTACAATGCTAAGTGTTAATGTGATTGCTTGGTCAACAACACAGGCAGATTGGCAGTCTATTCCGCAGTGTATCAAGAGCAATAAGTTGTAGCACAATATGAATATTGTGGGTTACTGCATTTTCTCCATGTATAGTAACTGTGTAAATGAATAAAAATGCCACATTTATCACACACAATCTCATGGATAGGTTAAAAAATTAGCAGTTCAGTAAAATATGAAAATGATCTAAGGCCCTGGACAGCAGTGAAGCAAAATGACATACAGCACTCATGTAAAATTTGAACAAATTAGCTTAAAATTCTTGATAATATTCAACCTATGGCTTGTCAAGTGAGAAAAATTACCATACTGCATTCAACTGCAGTACATGTGTTACAACTTTGGGTCATCTTGATGTATCACTGAATGACTAAACAAAGTTGCCAAGTAAAAGCTCTGCAATAAACTTCTTTATACACCACTCTGACAAATAGTGTCCTAATTTTCTACTGTAGGGGTTTTGGGGGTTTAATTTAATGTATAAGGGTGTTGACTTGGATAACAACTGTTCCATTTCTAAATACATTCCAACTTCCAAGGGTGTTTAGGTACAGCTATCCCGACCTCCACTCATTAGCACCAATATCTTTCAAACAAAGGCACAAAGCAATATGAAAACACGGAAGGCCTAACGTTAAGCCTAGTAGTACAGGAGTACTGTACTAGTATTACTTCACTGCAATTGTAATAGATGTCGTAGACAAAATGTGAGATCCGGAACTGGTAGGAAACAATTAGCCAGCAAAGGGTGCATTATGTGTCAATGCCAGGAAGAAAAGCTACGTCTCACTATCACTCACCTAGCGCTTGCCAGTTATTTCGATGACCCGTGACATCTAACATGCTGTAAAGCCTAAACAGAATATCCGGTGGGATTTCTCGAATATAAGTCGGCATTTTGAACTACGCAGGAGAGTGTTAGAAATTGGAGTCAAGCGTGATGATACTTTCGCTCTGTGACTAGACTGTTGTCCGAAATAGGCGCGAGAATGTAAACATGTATACGGCTATCTTTCTGATGACTTAAAAAGTTAGGTGACTGCATAACGGCGTATTAACAACGTATTGATAGCCAGAGTTCGATATTGAGCAGTGTGAGCCAAGTGTACGTCAACTGCGACTGCAATACACTAATCACTTTGACATGGTGCAGTGAGGTAGGCCAGCTGTTGCGTTACACCGAGTCTAAATTATTCCAACGAACCCGGAACTGATGACGTCACCTTAGGGGAAATCCCGGAAATTTCCAGGCTTGAGGGTGCACATTTGTTTTATTTTCTACATGATGTCATAACATTAAACCCTTTGAAAAACCTGATATTCACCCCCATGGACGAATCAACAGGTCTATTTCATAGAAAAAGATGAAAAGAAGATAAAAACATTATTGGAAAAAAAGTCTGTTGATATAATTGATTCACATCTAGCATCAAAGATAGGACCATTTTACATACTGCCCACCCTGCGTTTCCAAAGCAGAGAAGGACCCTGCGCAGTTAGGAAGTCCATCACCCACTAATGGGGAACGTGAGTGCAGGGGTCACATAACTCGCTTTTTCACTACTATGCACTGACTTTCCATATTTGCATTCTGAATTACCCAAGGCAAAGGTCACAGGATGAATATTTAACCAAAAAAAATAACTACCGAAAATACAGAAATTCTGCTTGGAAGGGCATTCAAGTGCAGCACCATATGTATAAGAAAAACTATACCAAAGGTTGAGATTACCCCACCAACAGCACCACCACCAAAGCAGGACGGCCATCACTTATCTAGAAGCCAGCATCAACCCTGGCCCTCTTAGGAAAACCTTGACCCCCTCCCTCAGGTTGAGTTCAGACCCTCACTATTCGGTATTTCTGGATCCGCATATGGATCGAAAGTGTGGCCCCTCTCATCAGTCTATGAAGAAACGCTAGTAATTTGGATTGCTTATATCTATAATATTTTCACCTAGATGACATCGCTCTAACCCATTTCCCTTTCAAATGTTTAAAGGTTGGCTGCTCCTCTAGACACCAGATAGAGATATTAGTCGGTACCAATTTCTTGACTGTAGACTAAATTTTAAGTTTTTTGTTCTGGTTTTTAGTGTCTGTCACTCTCTCTCTCTCTCTCTGCAGCGTATCTTCCGCGCAATTCCAGAGGTACATAATTTTACCGACGAGTTCAATATCCGCGACGTATAACACCATCAATGCGCGCAGACTTCTTTTTCGAGATTTTATTTTTCTTTTGGTATTTTTGTTGCAAAGTGAGTATCACTGATAGAAAAAGAGCTCAATTCTACTTAGAAGAAGCCGAGAAGCCACACAGTTCTCCCTCAAGTCAACCACCTCTGAAAAACAATGAGAAATCCGCAAGCATAATAAATCCAAACTGCAGCCAAAGTTGAGAAATTTAAATTCTCTGCTGGTTAGGCCTCCGGCAGGATTTAGGAAATCACCTCAGACACCTTCCCTCAACTTTTGAAAACCGCACTGTATTTAACCGGATCCACTTGATGATCTTGTGTCACACTGATGCAGCACCAGCCTCTCGAAAAAGTGGTGGGGTAGGGTGGGAGGGGGAGGGGGTAAATACAGTCACATATGGAGGAGGCGTTGCCGTGAGGTGGGAGGGCACGCTGGCGTTTGGCACGTACTAGCAAAATTTAGTAAATGTATGTATATGTCACAGAACACGCGAAACGCAGAAACAAAAAATGGGTCTTCTCGGTAGAAAAATGTGATTTTTTAACTACCCACTTTTCAATTCTAGAAAATGTGCTCCTCAACCCTCCCTGCAGAAATCCATTGCTTAAACACAGTTTTCGATGATTACAAAACAATATCTCTCTCTGAAAACTGAAGGAGACTAGTCCGCCCACCCCCCCCCACCTTGCGGCCGGTCAAGGGGTCACGGATGGTTATTTCAGAATTTTTCAACTTTTGAAACCAGCCTGAGCACACCCCTCCCCCCCCCCCCGCCCCGTGGCCTCGTCACTGCCAAGCGGTAATTTCCAGTCACTCAATAAGCCTTTAATGGTGGAGTATTTTTGGATGCATTTTTCCAATTCACGTGGACAGACAATTCTGGTCCTAGCAGTAGTGCAGCCAATCTGTTTCTGTGCCTGTAGTCGTAAGACCTACATAGGTGATGTGTCGAGGTAATTCATCACAATTAAAGAGAAAATGCAATCACCCATGACCCACCTTTTTCTAATTTATGAATGGCTTTTTTTTCATATGTAGTATCATTTTTGTTGTTGAATCGTTTAATTTTGCATCATCATAGCACCATCCTTATGCAGTAAAGATATTCTGAATAGCAACATCATGGAAATGAGAAGAGAATTTCAAGAGTGATTATTTTTTTTTTACTCAAAATGAAGTAGGGACGACTGCTTATTTCCTTTAATGCCTTCATTGTTACCGTGACCCCTCCTTTTAGGTCCTCAATTCCCTTTCATCACTTTCTCTAAGTTCGTATCAGTTCACTTTTGAAGGGCAATATTAAGTTTCTACATATTTTTTTTTGTTTTTTTTTAAGTCAGGAGAAGATTAAAAAAAAAGTACTGAACAGATCAAGAAATAAGTCATGAATGAAACGGTACTGTGTGAAGTTTCTATATTTCGAAAAGTAACGCTCAATAGACACAGAAGCTTAACTTAAAGAAATATCCCACATGATAGTTGAAGCTTGGGTACACTTCTTTCCTTGCCCCCTTGACGTGTAATTGAGGAAATACGAGAAGCTTGAAAAGTGCTGATGTTTAACTTGAAGCAGTCTTCCAGTTCAGTTTGAATTCAAGTGTCGATAAATGAAACTTTAAAAAAACGGTGCGTAGATTTCTTTTCATCTTGAGGGAGACATCGGTTGGGGGGGGGCGACTATCAGAAACCATGAAACTGCACATGACAGGAAGGGCAAAACCTGGGGTCCATAATGGGTGTGGTCCATTAGCCATTAGCCTTACCTATTTTTGTAAGCTGCATGTATCCATCTTTGAAAACGGGATCTCATGTCTGCAATTTCTCAATTAATCATGGTGAAAAAAATATCAGTCTACGAAAACTGGTAATGTAAGCCTATATATCATCAGATTGGTTGAGATTATAAAAGAATCATGATGATTTATTCCATTTATCCTCGGAGCACTTGGCAAATAATGAGGAGGGGTGTGACTGAAAAAACTTTTAGCCTCTTATTTTTTTTTTATATGGTCAAAGTCCCAAAGTCCACCACAACTTAGTTCTACCCCGCTGCTGTGAAATACTGAGTCCACTGTTGGCTTAGTGCTATGTTATCCTCACAACCTCAATCAATTTGGAATCGATTTTAAAGACCTACAACCATGAAAATAAGCCTAGAGATTATGGAAATGGCACCGATGGTAACGGAAGTTACGCTCAGTAGTGTCGAGCATTGTTTTAACGAGCTATGTGCAATCAACGACAGGCTGTGACTTGATGAGGCCTGACATGCAATGTGTTATTTATTGATAAAAGGCTATATATTGGTGAGAAATTTATTAATCGTATAAGGTTCTATCCTCTGCAACAGTGGTGGTGTTTGATAAAGGTTTCAAGAAACTTTATTTGATGTTTTTAAATGAACCTTGTCTTCAACTTCTGATCATGATCATCTTAATGTCAAGAATAAATATAATGTCCAGTATACAAGTATGGCATATGTAGAATGTAACATTGACTGTTGGGGGTGGGGATGGGATATCCTCCTAATCAAATATTGGGAGTAAATCCCTCGTTCCCCCCTCCCCTCCCCTCCCCTCCCTGGAATCTACCCCGGAATCTACCCATGGACCGAAGTTCTTTGAAAACGAGTCACCGTGAAGTTACTGATAAGCCGGTGATGGTGGCTGAGAACTATGCGAGAGAAACGGCTGTTTGTTTCAGAAAGAAACCCCCACAAAAACAAACACCAACAAATAATATTAAAATAAAATAGTTAATTAATTAAAGGTAATTTAACCACTGGACGTGGAAAAAGAAAGATGTGATGTCTTATTTAGTACATGAAAACTGGACCAGGGAACAATAAAAGTTTAATTTTAATTCTGTAGACTTTAACTAGAGTACTCCCTTTAAACTTTCACCCGAAAAACAATTCTGCATTCAGTCCATCAATGATGTCTCACGTGACACTTGTGCTTCCAGCGGTATTACGGGTATCATAACCTACCGATGAACGATCTACAATCTGCACACCAAGTTTGTAGTTCCAACAATTTTTCCTTTTTAAAGGCCCTATTCATTAAAAACCATAAGAGTAGATAAACTTTACGTCTACAAATACATGATTAAAGCATATACAAATAGAAAATGTCTCTTTCCACGTCACTAAATTTAAAAAAAAAAAAAAGAAGAATGCAACTTACACCCACCTGTAATACCGTGGTGAACCGAAAATACTGTGAATATCCCAGCCCGATTTTATGACGTCATAGGATGGCGCACATTTTCTTCAGAGCTATATGTTATATAACTCCAGAAGGTTCAAAGTAGGATCAATATTCGTCGTTACTTCTTTTCTCAGAGGGTAGTGAATGAGTGGAATGGGTTGCCTGAGGATGTAGTGATGGCGAGAAGTGTAAATGGGTTTAAGAATGCACTGGACAAGTACTTTAGGATCTGTGACCGGGTTTGATTTTTGTCACCTTTTTTTTCAGGGTCCTTGATGGGGACTTAATTGTCCCTCCTGATCTTTTTTTTAAACTAAACATGCTTATATCGTGAGTATGAGAGTCGTGTCGAATTGTCCGCTGGTCAGAATTTATCTACCATACATTAGTTATATGTCACTCCTTCCACCGGAGATGTCACATTAATTTGCCTTTGAAAAGCCACTAATAACGCTGAAGTCTTTTAAATGCAAAAAGAAGAGTTGCACTCTGGAAGAAAAACGGTCCTGAGATGCATGGCGTACTGACAAGACACAGAGTGAATGTTTCAAGAGCTTGTGACTACTATCGTAGCCATCTTACTGCAGCTATCCTTTGATCCCTTTTTTTTTTAGTTTCTGCGATAATCTTCCTCCTTTCCGCGATTTCCAAACACGGGTGTGATGACGGGTGTTTTGTGTACAATTCCGAACTACTTCAGCAAAGAGGAGTCTACAGAAACGATTATTTTAAACATGTTGGCCGTAAAGACAGTAACTCATCACCCCAAGCTCTATTTTTGGCTTCCGGATGGCAGAATTCTTCACTGGTGCTATTCTTTGACAGCAAATTCGAAAGGTGTAAGAGTAGCTCGTATTACACAGCGTACACAGGGATCCATTGTTTGGATTACACATGAGTTTTAGACAGGCTCTGGGAGAGAATCTAGACTTTGTGGTTGGGAAAATTGAACTATCTGGCATAACGAGTTTTTGTCTTCTAGTGCAGCAGGGACTTGGGGGGCTGCATATATATTGTGGACAGGATCAAGATAAAATGTAGACAGTTGATATATTGGGAAGGGCAGGAAAGGGCAAACCAACAAAAAATACAAAACCTCAGTATTTATGCAGTATACAGTATTTGCAGTCTATGGAGAGTAATCATGTAAACTAAGATCAGCCACAACTTTAAATGGAGACAAAAGGCAATAGGACACTAAGAGATATATGTTCAATTGAAAACTTTATTGGTTTAATGTATAATTTATACACAATACATGTTTATCTGCTCAAAGATCAATACATACCCATGTTCAAGAAACAGGTGAGTAAATCTTGGAAGTCTAAGTCTGACCATCAAACGAAGCTGGATTAATCTCAAATATATTCCTGGGCCTCATCATAGCTATAAATAATAGGACAAAATTTATTATAAAGGTAAGTTTGCAAAAGCATGCAGTAGTGCTGGACTAGGATATGAGTAAACCCTGTCTTAGGGAACTGCGGGGTGACCAAGCACAAACGTACCAAAAATTGGGATCATGACCCACTATCCATCCGACAGTTTGGAGCAGTCCTGTTCAGCGGATAACAAAGTTATAAGACTTCGCTATGACAAACACCAGTAATTAGGAGTGTCGTTCATAAAATGTTGTTGTTGTACCATCTTCCTAAAATGTTAAAACTGTCATAAAAGAGATTTTTGAGAATGACACTTCATTTACCGCAAAAAAAGAAGTGAAATCAAAGTTAGCAACTCTCTTAGAGTTACAATGCAACAGCCTGACCAGATGGGTTGTGGCCATGACAAAATATTGTAAAGGTTGTTTCATACTTTCCTCTACATACCCTCTTGGCAATGGTCACAAATTTGTCATCCATTGATGGCTAACTGTATGTAAGAGATAAGAATACATACACAAGATATACAGTGTACAGGATCATAGTAAACCAAAAACTTTTGCACATGGATAAATCACTGCTGTCTTCCAATTCTACTACATGAATGATGACTGGAGAGAATACTGGAAGAGTTTCTTTAAAATTCTCCATCTACAAGGAGCAGGTCAAAGGCACTTTTAAATGAACCCTGTTCTCAGAAGAGGTAGCGATAGCGAACCAAACTGAAAGTTGAATATTTCATGCACTCACTACTGACTTAACATAGAAAACCAAACTGAATGTTAACTTTTTCATTCAGACGTTGAATCATACCGACTCACGCAGCAATTATACTAAACTATAGCATGATAAAACAACAGGAGAATCGTACAAATTATGCGGCACTTAATCGGAAAAAAAAAATGTGGCTAACAGATGTCATCCCCTTTCACAGGAGAATAAAGAAAACTGATTGGAGAAGAAATTTATTTGCATTTCTGAAATTGCATCAGTGAATAAAACTTTGTTCACATCTGCATTCTGTAAATAAGTCTCGTAATTATCAAAGAAATGGGACAGATAATATCCACCAAAATTATTTTTGGTGTAAGCACAATACAGAAAGAACGCTGTTGAATAATTCTGGCATGGTCACACCTGAAGTGTTAAGTCAACCCTGATAAGTGAAGTAGGCTAGTCCTACATCCATTTGCATTTAATTTCTGGTAAACTTTGGTGAAGTTATACAGTCTTTGTTTACAGTTGTCTCTGGTTTGAGTTATGTTAGTTATCCCTTCCTGTGAATAAACCCCAACAAAATTAATGATACAGTGAATCGTGGACAGAAGTCTTTGAGGGAAATTTTGCCAGTTGGATTGAATCTAATGCACAACACAAACACACACATCATAACAGCAGAGCTTGCATTCTTCAGCCAGTTGTCTTAATCGTTTGCAATTACACTTACAATTTGCACTACTTCAGCTGAATTTTAATTTAAACTTCTATGGAACCATGTTAATTCATTTACACACTCTTCCAAAATTCCTTTCAAGATTGCAGTGTGGGAAGGGTTGTCTGTAGATAGCTTACATGGTGTTTGGCGTGAGAAGAGCACTTTAATTTTGAGAGAATTAAAAGTAAGGTACTGATGATTACCCTTACAGACAAAAGTTGATTTTTAATGGCCCTTGCACAGCATTCTTCTCATTGCATGAACCACAGGAATCAACATACAGAGAAAACACCTCTAATTAAAATGAATTATAAGACAATGAGCTGAGCTCTGTGGAAGGGGTACAACACTCTGTCCAAGGCCACCCTCTGATTATCAAAGGCATCACTCGAACGAGAATACACGTCATCTGGTAGAATGGGCCATCGCTAGTCTGACAGAGAGTACTAAAGTGTAGAAGAGTGCGATTTAAGATCTGTTAGTATAATAAATTAATACAATGTGATCATATAGCACTTTCCAGCAGATGTTAGCATTTGCCTCAATAGCACGTTTCAACCCACTTGTACATGCTCCATAATACCATCTTCTTAGATACAACATTTTAATATTTATGAACATATGCCGTTCTGAGATTGGAAGAACTGAAGGTTCAGCCACCATTGAATGGGTCTTTCCATTTGAATTTCCCTTGTAGGAAATCTCTCCATCGGTCCCACGTATCTTTTTTGAAGTCCTTCACTACAGAATCACCGGTGGGTTTATCAGTGGATCCCGGGGACCACGACCACTCCCCGGAGTGGTACTGCTTCCAGTTCAAAGCGTAAAGGGATGGACCATTGTGGAGAATCTGGCTGCTTCCTAGACACTCTTCGCCGAGGTAGAAGACAGCATACTGAAATGATAAATGTGTGCCAAGAGTTTATTTATGGGATGAGGTTTTCATCTACTGTGTAAACCAGGAGTGGCTGAAGTAAGCAAAGACACATTGCGGTATTTTCGATCACATTTCTCACGAACATTTTACTTTAGACAACCCTTACATCGCAAAGAGGCAAATTAGGGAAAGAGACATTCTGAGCTGTCTATTAATATCTTCAGATATGTTTATTTCTTAGTTATTTTCTGTTTATTTTTTCATTTATTTTTCCACACTTGACTGGCTCCCAGATCAAGGAAACATGCCTTTCAACCCACACATCAATAATAAAACATTAAAAGGATAATAAAACATTAAAAGGATTCACCAAAGAGTGGAGAAAGAGATCCTTGACATTACTGAAGACAGGTTCAATCAACTAAGATTATACTCAAAGCAATGACTCAGTGCTAGCAGAACACCTCATAACCGTGAAATATTCAAAGTGGCAAGTTATTTGTGACTCAGTAACTCGATAGTTTGCAAAATTTTTCCAAGATGTCGACATAGTGTGAGTAGGTAATTCGACAATTTGCAAAATTCTGTTGAGATAAGATAACAAGTTATTCTAACACGATAACTTTGCATCTCACATGTCACCTTATGTTTGCTGTTGGTTCATAGTATGCGATAAAATTTTATCAGCAATTTTTCTAAAAGAGGAGTTACGCGTAAAAGAGCCCTTCTGTCGAGTCATACGCTACTATTCACATGTCCCGATTCTGACGGAAAAGTCAAGTGACCATACTAAATATTAGCTCAGTTATGTTTTAAACTCTCACTAAATAGGACACTAATTTATAGTTGTGACAGATTTTGGAGATTGGAGAAAGGTCAGATGAAATTTTTGTGAATGAACGATACATCAGAGAGACCTCAGCTACCTGACTACCCACTTCAAAGTCCCATCCCTGACCAACAATGAAGCTTCCATTATCTTTTATTGATTAGTTTGTGATTTGCTGCTAATTTGCCATTTCTAAACTAGTGCTCTTTCTGATGAGGTGATGCTGGTGGTTTGTGTGCTAGACTACTCACTTCAGCCATTTTATCAAAGATTTTCAAATTGGTTAACATCTTCAAAAAGTACAAGAGGAAGAGGTACTTTTGATTTTATGCACCGTTAATGAACATTAAAATCATCAAACCATTGCACCATGAATCATAATCCATCATTTTTTTGGTTTTACATGAAGTTACAGTCAAAGAGCATCATCAGGTCCACCTTGTCAGACAAACATCATCAAACTCCACAGGAACGACTATCCTAATCATAAAATAAAGTTAGATCATCAACAAAACAGAGCTATACTTTCAAACAGTAGACATCTGCCTCCAAGCTGACATTTTAAAGTTCATCGTACCGTGACTTTAGACAGATTTCAGATTACATTGGACACCTCAAGTAACTCTGGTACCAAATGCACCCTCACATACTAGCTTCTCTGCCTTTTAATCAAATAAGTATGTTAGAGACCAGAAAATTATTTCTGGATTCTATGACAGCAAGCAGAAGACATATTGTTGGTAGATGTCTCACCTGACCAGGCGTGAGTGCTCGTAGAGGTTTCTCAAGAGAAACGATGACGGATCCCTCGCCAGCTAGTGTCAATGTGCACTTGACTGCAAACAAAAGAGAAACAGAGAAGATACGTTTCACTGTAGTTTAGAAATAGCCTGCTATGGCTGATTCGTGCAGCCAGTTCAGAACTGGATCCTAAGTTTTGTATGACATCAATATATTTATTTCATAGTAAAAGGATAGTCCAGCTGATCACAAAACTCCTGTCGCAAATGATGAATGATCAACAATGATCATACAAGGCATTTTCCAAAAACAACGCCCACTTGGTCCACAAAAACTTTGAAATTGTGACCCCCTTTACAATGAATAACGTTTGAGAAAGCGTCATGCGTAATTCATAACCACGGTATTATGATGTAACAGTTGCACAACAGTTTTGAAATCTCGTCACTGTGTGACTTATATATCCTAGGCTTCCGCAGTCTATTCAAAACTGTTAGCAGTTTCAAATGATTTGTTCCTGCACAAGGGCACACTGAAAGTTGTTGACATGTTGTTTCAAGTTCTTATGGATTTTATAAGAATATTTTGAACATATTCTTGCCTATACTTGATAAAATCACCTTTGGTGAACATGTAAGTACACACCTAAAGGATCTGCATGTTGGAACCTGAAAAAGCAATCAAGCATTTCCTTCTCGACAAGCTGGGGTGGTGGCTCGTTGATCCAGTGGACGGTGTCCGTCATACAGGTCTGGTGATAGAGGGCGGGGTGGTGAGTACCTGGTGCCTGAGAGAAGAAACAACCGCAAATGATACCATGAGAATGAACAAAGAAAGAAAAAAACGATGAAATCACTATATGGTTCCTGCACCTTAAAAAGAATAAAATTCCATGATTTACCAAGACTATTTCTTCACCTTTACATGGCCATTTCATGACCAATTTTATCAATGAACAATGGTGCAACAATACAATTTTTTTTTCAACTGGTAAAAACTGCTTGGCAGTCTCTTCTAAGTTTCAGGACATGTCAATGACTTCTGCCATTGTCACTATAATTTAAGACTTTTCCAGGCATGAAAAGTGGCAAGGACATTTCATAACATTTCCAGACTGTGGGAACCCTACGTATTGATAAGAATCAATGACAAAATTGGATACCTTACTAACACAGCTATGTCCTTCCAACTGCAAAATAAATGACTTCAAGAATTTCACCACGAAAAAAAAAACTTTGGAAAGGAGAAAGTGGTTTCCTTTCAAACAAAACTTAGAGGCTAAAAAGCGAATCTGTGACTTTGTTGCAAACATTTCATCAGAGCAGAAAAAGAAGTGAGGACGGGATGAGGGTTTGAACAATCTGATGAACTGTAAAAGAATGAATGAATAATAGATGAACTGGATGGATAAAGGATAGAAAGAATGGATGAACAAACGAATGAATCAATGAACCAACATGACGCATATCATAGCAGAACAGACTCGAATAAGGAAAAGGTCTGTAAAATCACTTGGGGCTTCAACTGTAATATGTGTCTGTGGATCAGAGGACATTTCATACACTTAAATTACGGGAAAGACTGTTTAGTGCAAAGTGTAATTGCTAGGATCCAACATTAGTAGAAATTACTACCTGGGTGATGCAACAAATCAGACAAATCAGTTGGAAAGTAACAGGATGTTTAAGTTCAGTCTACTGGGCAAAGTTTTTTTTTTTTTAAGTACATCTCAATGATATAACAGATGTCCTGTTAACAACCCAACAATTTTGGAAATTTGTCTCCTATTTACAGAAAGACTAAACCAACATTTGTGGGTGCTACAATGCAAAGAATCACAAGCTGTGTAACGTAGGTCAAGTACTCACCACAAAAATCTCGTTTGTCTCTGGGTTTTTATCAGTGACAAACATCTTCTGAGGACAGCCTGGGATTCCGGCACCTTGACCGATTGTGTACAGAAAATGGCCTGGAAGAAAGATAAAACTCTACCAAAATTTCCTGAGTTTCTTTGTAGATTCATTGTTCTGCGATGATCTATTTAATATAGTTCCGATACTAATCATGAAATGTTACCATTTTACAGTCAACTCTGGACTATGCACTTGCCGACTTATACCGGTGACCACAGCGTCTTAACCACTGCAGGTGCAGCAGCACATAAATTTGCATGAGATGCCAATTTAAAAATCAACAGCCACAATTTGACAAAAACGCAAATAAATTCTGCACATATCATCCTACATGACCTAACATGACTTCATGGATTCTCCCCCCCCCCCCCATAATACCCCAAATGATCAGGAACTCAGCAAAGGATGGCATTGTCTTCTCTGTATTGCATTTTGTGCTTTTGAGAAATGATCCTTGACTGATAAATGACCGATCAGAGGATTCAAATGCTACGTACCAAACCCAGCTCCTGTTCAAACTTCACCCAAAGGTAAAAAGAAACATCTGTTGGAATATCGTCAGATGATCCAGATAACGGCATCTGGAATTGACCTCCGATGTGGCATTTGGTATTGTACAATTTATGCCCTCCCACCCCCATCCCTTCCTTGCCACCTGCACTGATGGGAAATGTGAAAAACAACATTGGTAAGTCCTTGATACCTTGACCTTAACAAACGACAAAAGCCTTGCCTTCCAACAACAATATACTAACCAAGTAAAAATGTTTTCACTCAAGAGTGTCATTGACTATTGTAAACAGTAGCTTGTCACCTTTCCAGGACAATTAATGATGAGAATGCAAGTGCTATGATTTACTGATTTAGAAAGGCTTACCATTGTGATGACCTTTGACCTTGCCATCCTCAACTCCAACAAAGTTTCCCGGTTTAGGATCTAAATACTGCAAGGATATGAAAGCAAAAAACATCATATATGGATTACAAAGAAAGCCATGAAAGCAAACGCTCATTTCTAAATTATACAAAACGCCATGAAAGCAGACATAGTATCAGGATAACATACAGTAGAAAGCCATGACTGGATAAAGGAAGAACAAACTTAATAACATCGAGAGTAAGGAGGTGAAATTGAATGAGAATTCAAAGTTAGGAAGTACAATTCAAAATAGGTTACTAGATACTAACTGAGCTTAACTCTTTTAGCCATGAGAAATCTCAATGAAGAATCATTGTTTTGTGAAAGATTTCAAACACATTGTGTGTTTGAGTTGTGTAAGGTGACACACTAGTAAACAAACAAGTAAACAAGCAAACATGTCAAGACTTGATTGAACATTTGATGTAACTCTTGCCATTCTGTCACAAGCATGTGAGAATAAGAGCCAAATATGTTTCATTGCACTGCCGTTTCTTCCTTCCTTCCAGGTCCTTTCCACTTACACTGAGTGTTCATGCAGTGACAGGGAGTATTGTACTTTACGTTTAATGCTTTCTACAAACCTCATTTTTTTTACTCACCTCTGCAATAAAAGTCTTAAACTCTCTAGTCCCAATGAAACATATACCCATGCTCTGAAAATAAAATCACAGAAGAAATATACAAAATTAAACATTGCAAAAAAAAACAATCTGAAAATATCCATGAGACAAATGTGAAAGGACATGCACTAAAATATGAAAAAAGTCTCCTTACAGTCAAGATGAGTACATAATGACACCAGTACTAGAAATTACCTTGCTTTGTTAATATAAACCACAAACATTCAAAACTTAACAATACCCAATAATATTCAATTGCAAGAATTATTGAATTGTCTCAGCTTGTTTTGACTTCATGAGAGAGAAATGTTAGTGTCAAAAAAAAATAGCCAAACACTGAGCAGAGTTTGTCAGTCTTGTCCTCCCTTTTTATAGATTTCTATTGCAGTATGATATCTTTTACAAATCAAAACAAGAAAGACTATGCACATAGTCAACGCTTTTTCCCGCGACTTCTTTTATTGTCGTTTCCAGACCTCCTGAACAGCGCCAGCTCAACATGAGTAGAACTCTTTTAGTCTCACATCTCGCACCTACTGTATTCCTGCTATCAAACTTAACTGTGAGAAACAATTTGCAATTACAAGGCTAATGCAAGGAGATAAATCAAATGTGGTGGAAATTTTATGAGGCTCAGGGAAGATTTTACCACAAACTGTCATGTTCTCATGAATTTATTCACACTAGGGGTAGTATTTCAGCACTTTCTTCACAGAACAAACTGATTTTACCTCTTTCTTCTTTGCGATTCTTTCCATTCCAGCTTGGGTGGCCAATTCTTTGACAACATCCTTTGTGAGGTCACCAAGAGGAAAGATAGTTTTCTGCAGTGCATTCTGGGATATCTGCGAGAGGAAGAAGGTTTGATCTTTCCAGCTGTCCACTGCCTTTAGGAGCCTCACAGCTGTGAAAAAAAATATACAAAAAACAAAATGTTCTTGAAACATTGGCATATTACTGACAAAATGTCTTCTCTTTAAATGACATTGAAAATCTTATCAGATATCTTCCAATCTGACTCAAAATACCATCTTCCTTAAATCAGGCAAAAATAAAAACTCCCATTTTCCTCTGTCAGTGAGTTACATTGTCATGAGAAATGTTATCATTTTAAAAAAACTAAGAAAGTAACCTATGCTACACATTTAACATGCTTTTTGTAAAAGTAGCATCTATTAAAGACCCTTGGTTCTTACGTGAGTGGTTAGCGGCACCATTCAACTGGACATCTTCTTCAGTCAAACGTAAAAAGCTGTCTCCTTGATTCGTGCGGGCGTAATGTCCCGTTGCGATGGCATCGGCATGTAGGTGGTTCCAGGAATGTTCTATTAGTCTGTCAAATTTGATGACTCTATTGCACATAATATCGGGGTTGGGTGTAAGGCCTCTTTCATACTGCTTCAAGAAAATGCTGTAAATAACAAAGTGATAATTTATTCCAGTTGCAGGTAATTGGCACTTCATTCACAGGTAAAAACCAGAAAGCCAAAAGGCTTTGTGATTCCTTGCAACAAGGTTATAATATATCAAACATGAATTACCCACATGACAAGAATGAGATCAACTACAATTATTGCACTTGAGACACCACATTAATGAGCCTTTTAACCCCAAATGACCTATTTTTGGTGTCCTCAAAGGACATTTGACTTTCACCAAAAGCAATAGGGATCACCTACCCAGTATGGCCAACCCACATATCAAGTATGACATCAGTCATCATCACCCTTCTGGAGATGTGTTTGCAAGGTTTTTAGTTTGACCTCCGAGTGACCTCAAATGACCTTTGACCTCCACCAAAAACAAAAGGATTCTTCTACTAAGTATATTCAATCCACACATCAAGTATGACATCAGTCAAGGTTAGATTCCTGGAGATATTGTGTTTACAGTTTGATCTCTGGTGACCTCAAGTGACCTCTGACCTCAACCGAAAACAATAGAGATCATCTACTCCATATGACCAACCTAAACATGAAGTAAGACATCAGTCACAGTTACCCTTCTGGAGATATTGTGTTTACAAGGTTTTTACAGTTTAACATCTGGTGACCTCAAATGACCTTTGACCTCAACCAAAAACAATAAGGATCATCTACTCAATATGACACACCCACACATTAAGTATGACATCAGTCACAGACCGTTCTGGAGATACTGTGTTTACAAGGTTTTTACAGTCTGACCTCTGATGACCTCAAATGACATTTGACCTTGATCAAAAACAATACAGATCATCTGCTCGATATGACCAACCCATGCACCAAGTATGACATCAGTCACAGATACTGTTCTGGAGATATCGTGTTTACAAAGTTTTTGCATTTTGACCTCTGGTGACCTCAAATGATCTTTGACCTCAACGAAAAACAATAGGGATCACCTACTAAGTGTGACCAACCCACACACCAAGTATGACATCAGTCACAGTTACCCTTCTGGAGATATCGTATTTACAAGGTTTTCACAGTTTGATCTCTGGTGACCTCAAATGACCTTTGACCTCAACCAAAAACAATAGGGATCATTTAATTAATAAGACCATTCTACACTAAGTATGACATCAGTCACAGATACCGTTCTTGAGATATCGTGTTTACAAGGTTTTTGCATTTTGACCTCTGGTGACCTCAAATGACCTTTGACCACCACCAAAAACAATAGGGATCATCTACTCAGTATGACAAACCCACACACCAAGTATGAGACCAGTCACTGTTACACTTCTTGAGATATCGTGTTTACAAGCAAGGCGTCACATGCACAGCACATACGTACACACACACACACGACATCACCATCGCATAGATTCCTTCTGTCTCCGGCAAGGAATCAAAAAAACGAAAACAAAATTGATGGCAATGGAGGGTTCCTAGCAGCACAGTCACAGACATAAAACAGACAGAAATGTATCAGTCACATACTCCTGTGAGCTAAAACACTAATGTTTCCTCCAGGTTCACAATTCGAACCCAAGGTACCAAAGTCCACACTCAGTGGCGGATTCAAAAACATAATTTCCAATAGCCTGTGAATTGGTTGCGAAGTCATAATAACTTTTGCTTTGCATGTTTACATAACACCAATTATCTTACATACAGGTATCACATGACAAATACGCTAATCCTAGTTTGGCATACTGTACATGCTAAATTGTGTCACACATGCAACGTACGTAACTGAAACTTTGGATCAGGGAACTGGATCATGTTCTCTGTAGGTGAACATTGATAACCTGTTGAGCAAACAAAATTCAATGTTCAAAAGGTACAAAGAGACTTTAAACACACATTCATAAATATTACATGTTGGACATCATATACAATTAGAGAAATTCAAATATTAACACTTTTTTCCTGTCTTCTAGGGCACTTGTTGACTGAACTTCCCATTGGCAGATCATCTTTAACTACAAACCTGTTAAATAAATATGCTCATACCCATCTTGGAAGACAAAAGTGCAAAACCTTATGTAAGATGTACATCACAACTAACAATCTTCCTCCAAACAAGATAGGATGAGAGTTGCACCACAACGAATAAGCCATTTTTTTTTTATAAAAGTTATAAAGCAGAGGATTAAAAGATCAATTGACAGTCACAGGACTAAAGTGGACATAAACTTAATACTGTACCTGAAGACATCGTGCCAGTAATCCTTCACAAAGTTGACTTCGTGGAATGGTATACCCAGAGTGTCACAGACAAACTTTGCGTCTTCACAGTCTCTGTCAGCTGCACAAACTCCAGTTTCATCCAGCTGGTCCCAGTTCCTCATGAATAAACCAGAGACTCGGTATCCTTAATTTCCATGGATAGGAAAACAAAATTTGAACTAGAAAATGAAGGAACAGCCTTTTAAACTGCCACAACCATTGGCTCAACCTTTGCTGCATGGCTTCAGTTTGCTAGATCGTTTTTAAAAGATGTAATTTTTTTATTCCAAATTGTTATGAGATATTGATCACAAGAACACATGACAATAATTTCTGTCTCAGAGAAGAACCTTGCCACAACGTAATGGCAATACAACTGCTGTTTCAAAAAATTAAAGCAGATAAGACCACAGCTGGCAATTTTGCACACTGGGTAGAAATGCAAGAAGTCTTTCAAACAAAGCATGTGTTTAAAACAACGACATATCGACAAATCATACAAGAGACAAATTAAACCCTCTGATCAGTTTACGATACATTCTCATACAAGTTTGAGTGAGATGAATTCAGTGAGGTTATTTGACAATGACACAGATGGACTTTGGAGGAATCACTCTAACGCATTATCAACTTGACAATAAACTTACTATAGCACTACAAGGTCCAATATTTCAGCAATTTATTTTGCCAAAAGTTTTTACCTTTCATATATGGAAAGATAGTTCTAATAGTTACAAAGCTATTGCTAAATGATGCATGTATCAGTTGGTAGTTTAACAGGTAAGCTCATATGCATCAAAGAAAGCCAAATGCTAACGTAGTGATTTCATTTAAAGACAGTCACTCCTCATCGCAAGCTACAGTTTGGGTTAGGGGTGAACAAAATTCTCAATTTGTTCTGCTCCTTGACAGCAAAGATGCAGAGTAGCTCTCATCACACAGCATACAAAAGGGCGCAATGTTGTGATTACACATGTGGTGTTTGCAAGCTCAACAGAATAAGTGGCACTTAAATTAGGATTGCATTTCAGACAAGCTGTGTGAGGGGCTAGAAGTACATGGTTGGGAAATATTGCAACTGTCTGAGGAGATGAGTACCTGAATATTAATCTCATTACAGCAGACACTTGGCAGAAGTGTCAAAAATTTTCTCTTGCGCAACATAATTCTCTTAGTGGTTTCAGACCGCCTCTAAGTATAAGAGAAGACTCAGAGCAGATCGTGAGTTGTTGACATGTCTGGCTTCTTCTTTGGAGGGATTAATCAACCATCATACCATCAATTCAGCTAGTTTCATAACCTTCTCAAGATGAAACTTTTTGGCTCATTTTGATATAGACCACACAGCAAAGGACGTGAAGTCTTTTTTCCACCACCACCGGTGACCCCCTATGACAAAACGATACACTTGCAGCACTGTTTTATCTAACAGAAGAACATTGTGAGAATCTTTTGAGAATAATGAATGCACAGATCCAATTGCTACTGACCTTTCCATTTCAGGAGCAAGGCAGCAACTGCACTGTCCACACCACCAGAGATGGCGCATACGACATGTTTAGCCCTCGACACAGGTGACATGATAACTACGACTCACAGAATCATGAGCACCGGCTTCACTCACGTAGAATTATCCCTGCGGTACAAAATCATGTATTCTGCTCATTGTAAGCTGCAAAGCAGAATATGAAAAGAGAAAACGTCAAAACAAATTGCAAACTGGAAATGTTGAGGTCATGGCTCATTTGACGTTAATTAAGATCAGAGGACTTTTGAAATGGTCAAGCAACAAATATATATAAAAAAAAAATAATAGTTCTAGTAATACTCAATGTACTAATCTTACAAATATATTACAGTCCAAACTTCTCTTGGTTTCATGGTTTACAAGGTTGTCAACATACTGCATGAACCCATGTGATACCTGAATACCATTTGATCAAAAGGAATATTAAACTTAAGGCACTTTATTTCCTACACCTAATGAAGAGATATACCTGCATACTATGAAGTTAGTCACAAGGTCAGGGCCATAGCTAGAGTTGTATCCTCATCAACACTCGCGCCAGCGCTTGCAAAGTCAGTCAATGACGAGTTGGAAACACCAAATGACGAATTGAAATATCTCATGAATAAAAATAAAAAGTAAAAAAAAATTGTGTCATTCATTTTTTTCCCATTGTGACAGACATTCTTCATGTTGAGAAAGTTTTTCGAGAGCTTCTCTTTTGTATTGTAATTTTCCGAGATGGAATTTAATATCTGTGATCAATAAATCCTTTGCCCAATAAACCCCATTTTTCAGAAACTGCCTCACGCAAGTCATAATCTGTTCTGTCGGTATAGGCTAAACAGTTGTGCTACGAAACTTGGCCTAATCCATCGTACTGATAGATAAATTACGTTCTGTGTGAATCATCACCTAGTAATAGGCACACCGCCATGCTGCTGTCTTCCCGACTACAAAGAAAACGTCCCGCAAACTTTTTCTACTGCCATTTTTAACCAATCACAGTGCAGAATTTGAGGGCACGCTCACAGTACGGTATCGCGGGAGAGGATTTTTAAGTTTGAAGTTTCTGTGATTTCAAGTGTATGTGCGCACGTGCGGGGAAGTTGATCGTTGATCATTAAGCCTTGATCCTCATGGGTTGAAAAGATCCAAGATTTCGACTGGCTGGATGTTTTTTTTTTTTCCAACTGAGGTAACGATGTCACTGGAAACTAGAAATACCTTGTCAGGGGGGGATCCACTCTGTTATACAGAGGGGTGCAGTCTTCACAAAAAGGGCACTAAGGGGCTCCGTAGAACATAAAAACTATTGGAGGGGGGTCAAACTAAAGACAGAATCTAAGCAAAGCACCACCACTGGTTGACACTGAGCATACAAGAAAATTTTTGTTTTTCAAACCCCCAGATGGCAGGAAACAGCAATTCCTTGAAAAAGGGACATTACAGTATGTCTGGTTAGGTGTAGTTATATATAGCATGATTGTATAAAACTTCACGCATCTAACGTAAAACCTTTGAAATTTCTAGTTGCTGGAAATTCAAAGATGTATGAATCCAATAATCTTGTTTCAGAAAGTCTTAAAGTTTATTATAATTTGACCCAATCTGGGAGGAATTGTACCTCGAAACTGTTATTCTAACCAACATTTGCTTGAGTGAACCAAACGATAAAACCTCCCAAATTTCGCGCACCTTACTAACATTTGCATGACAATTATTGCATGAAGACTGTCCTTTTAAACAAATCTTGTGCGTAAACCTACAGTACAGCAATTGCCTGTGAACAAGCTAGCAACGAAAAATGGTCATAAACAAGTCCAGTGAAAGGTCAAAATCGTGATTTGGAAATTTGTAACTTTAGGCGGCATACAAGAATAGGATACTTTAGACCTAGCCTCCTCTGCAAATGCAGCACTGTGAAGTTGACTAATCAGGCAAGGGCGAAGAAGTAAATAGTGTTTGAGTTTTTTTCTTTCTAGAAATTGCAAGGTATGATAGTCAAAACTTTGTCAGACTGTTTAGACCATTGCATCTTTGGGCTTACTTTTGTAGGGGTGAGCAAAGTTTGGTGTATGTTCTACATACAAAATTAAGGTAGTGAAAAATTACACTACAGGGTGTTTGAAGATACATACAATCCAACCTAGTGATTGAAATATTATTAATATGCATGTATAATTTGCATACTACAACACAAAGAAGTATCTGGTATCCCCTCACCCGATCCTCTCCCTGTAGATAATATATAGTACAGCCCCCGAAATTGGCGCGCACCCAATATTGGCGCACCTGCAAAAATCACGAACTATCACCGTGACAACAATACTAAAACAAGCCTAACCTACTAGAACCTAACCACAGTTACGTTTTTCGCCATTATGAATCCATTTCAGGTACAGTTCCATTTAAATTATGACTCTGTCAGGCACGTTTTAAAAGCTCATCCTAATGCTGCAAGAATTGTAAGATTTTGCGAATGACATTCCCCAAATTTATCTGAAATTACCGCCGCATGAGCACTTGTCCTTCCCGGTGTTGTTGCACAGGGTGTACCATCGTGTATGTAGTGTGTATATGCATAACCTAGGTTAAAGGTCACCCGACTTTGTTTACGTTTCCCCTAAACTGCCCCAGTTTTCTAAGTTAACTTTAAAGTAGTAGTAAGGATTATCGATGTTTAGCTGCAACTTACTGCACATTAAGATTTCATAATTATGTTCAATTTTTGACAATTTGGAGAATGGGAAAGGTACAGGGCTACAGATTTTTGTTTTAAAGTTCAGTGTAACCTCCTAAAGTCTTTGTTTTCACATTTTGTCTCTCAATCAACTTACTGGAAATGGCTGATTGTCTCATGAATGATGAATGGTGATGATAAAAAGGACTGAGTTACATGGTCTACAGCAAGAGATGGCATTGATAGAGAAAAAATTTCAGTCCCTAAACCTTCCGTAACTACTAAACAAAAATACAAATACAGACCTGGAGGCGTTGCGATAACAGAAGATAAGATTGCTCTTAAAATCAGAAAAGTATTGGAAACATCTGAGAAGGAGCAAGGTTTAAAAGAACCTCAAAACACAGGACAAACTGAAAATTCATTACAGAAAACAACCCACAAAACAGATGAATCACAAAATGACTCTGATAACAGTCAAGATGACCATTGTTGTGTTTGTCAACGTTTTTCACCACCAAACTTAAGGGACTTCTTGAGAAATGAAGTAAAGTTTGTCGACTGGGGACAATGTGACAGCTGCACCCACTGGACCCATTTAGAATTCTGTGTTCCAACCACAAAGGAAGACATTCAGATTAAAAAGAAATTTTTATGCTCCCATTGTCTGCAGGGAGAATAATGAGTATTGTCAGTGTTTAAAACTTTTCATACCCTCAAATAGTCCCTATCTACTGCTTTAATACAAGTCATCGACCTTTCCTCACTCAACTGTAATTAAACTCAAGCACAAAGCACACTGTGTACAAAGTCAATAGAAGGACACACACAGTAACCCTATGGGAAAGTACGCCAATATTGGGATGCTCCGCAAACTTGAAATCGCCGAAGGAGTCTGATCAAATTGCAGCCATTTTTGACATATTATACTAGACTGGGTGCCAAATTGTTTATGTCCTTGGATTTTTGACTTTGAGACACAGAGCATGTGAAAAAAGCTTGTAGGTGAGTGTTTTGACATCTTCTTTCCAAAATACAGGCGACAGAGTGTCTTAAGGGCGCCAATTACGGGTCTTCCATGCTATAGGATATTCCTATACATGTAGCAAGCTTCCAAGTTCCATGCAATCAGTGCTAGACTTGCAAGTGCTCCTTGACCACATGCATATCATTGTCTACTGCATGCATGTGGTCAAGGATTCAAACTTCGTGCCCATTCCACTTTGGCATATGTTAAACTGCCATGTCGGAAAGACACTATTGAAGTATTAATAGCTGGCTTAGTCGGGTTCTAAGGCTAATCATTCAGTATGGCCCTTGTGCTGTAATGGCAGTATAACTAAGTTAAAGGCTGTAATGCATCACCCCAGAAAGTTTCAATTCTCCCAACCACCTACCTCTAGTCCCCCTCAGCCTGTCTTACATTCCTCCACATGTGTAATCGAAACAATGGATCCCTGTGTACGCTGTGTAATACGAGCTGCTCTGCATCTTTCGAATTTGCTGGCAATCTACGAGTACTGTAACTTAGAACCAGTTGAGAATTTTCCTTTCAGGGAGGTAAAAATATAGCTTAGGGTGATGCAATACAGCCTTTAATCCCAAGGACCAACTAGGCAGTAAGCAGGGAAGTTAGGTTAACGTTAGGCCTAACGTAGCACGTACCGGAATAATCATGCATTGAAAATAATAACTGGGATATTTCACTCGCGGTGTTATGCTTATTTATACCTTTCAGAGAAGAACCTAGGCTCTATCACAGCTCCAGCTTAGCAAATGTTTCACTAACATTTGACGAAAACAAAATTCGACTTTCAGATCATGGGAAAAGTGCTCGGCAGAAGGCCAGAAGGTGGCATGTGTGTAAACCCAAGTTTATGCAACTTGTGGGCACGTATAAGACCGATGACATCTGCTTGAAGGTAGCAACCGTCAACAGCAACGAATTGTGAGAATAATCAGACGTTGGTCACTTTTGTTTGAACACTGTAACGTATGCTGTGGTCATTACATCGAGCAATAGAGAATTATGTGACTTTTCAAATTTCTACCATTTTTTAAACGACAGTTGGTACTTCACCTATGCAGGGAGGTGCAACTGAGAAGGAGATACAACAGGAAGGTTAAGTTTTTGGTAATCCTGCTAGATTTTCTCCGGCATGATAACTTCCAATTCATGAAGGGGTGATCACAGCTTGTAACGCCGTTTTACTTTTGTGTAATTTCTAGGGCCCTGCATCCAAGTAATCTTCATTCGCACCTGGTTCTACCCTTTGAGAAGTATTATGAAGAATAAAGCTTTGATGCAAGGTTCGTTGCGGACAATCAAGTCATAACAACTTTCTCAAACATCAAAACCGGACTGGTTCTTTCTTTAGAATCGAGACAGGCTGGTTTATGAGAAGTGAGATATAGACCTTTTGCCATGTGCAAATGATGAAAACGGTCATAAGAATACATTTTGATGTAGCACTTATTAATTTCTGCAGACTTTCGCAAGTTTGCAGAAGGTGTATCCATGTTTAGCAACATACTCAACATCAAATTTTTCTACAGTGATAGGTGTCGCACCGCGTCGGAAGTGAAAAGTAATTTTCAAGAATGACGACTGGCAATATATGGACAAACTTTTCCGATCACTAATTTAAAACGGAACAAACGACATGAACCTTTTATGTTAAGTTCCTAATACCCTTTAAGTCCGTTGAATCTATAAGTGGTGAACAAAAGAGGTGATTTTGGCGGAAAGCAGGCTACTTCAAAGGAGGGCGCTTCCGTTGTGTCTCCCTCTCAATTGCACCTCCCTGCTTTACACTAAAGCCATTAATGAGATGCAAAAAAAAAAGCAGTATTCGGTAAACGCTCTTTCATTTTACGCGTAGAACCTGCTGACAATTCATACAACATCCCTTGACCAGATGACATATGATAACAATGCTTATTTCCTTTCCTTGTCTTTGAGACCCATCAAATATTTTTGTCTTTCATTAAAAGCACCCTTTACAAAATACACAAGCAAAACAATGAAGAAATGTTTCTAGGTTTCGTTTTGTATGTCGTATAATTTTCTTTTATTTTCATTGTGGTTACTTAATCGCTCTCAAAATTTTAAAGTTATAATTAAACTTTTTTTTTAATTGCAGCGTGACTTCTTAAATTTCTGATATGGCTTGTTGATACTTCAGCTAATTCAAGAAATGTTTTCACAAAAGTTGCCAAATTTTAGGTTATTTTTGGAGAATGGTTCCTCAATTAGTATGCCAATGAAGAAAATTTGGTAGTTTAAAAAAATGTAAAAAGGGAAAAATGTAATAAGATAAAAAGCATTTGTCAAATCTTGAACGTTCATTCCAAAACTAATTGAGGAAACATTCAAAAGCCGTTCTACAAATCATAATATCAAGTACAATTCTTGAACATTTTAGAATTTTATTTTGAAATTGAGGAAATTGTATGAAATACATAAAAAAGCAAAAACATGCAAAAAAAAAGAATGTTCAAAACAGATAATTCTCAATTTCGAAAGAAAATTTTTGCATTAATATGCTAAGAGTCTTAGTCCTTGAAATGGCCACTACGGTTACGACAAATCGGAATTACCTAAAGTATCGCTACAAAATTGTCATAATTTCTAGAAAATTTTCTTAATATAAGGAAGAAGTAATTTTTTAAAGCTGGTGTTTTCTGAATGATGTATGGATTTTATAAAATATGAAAAAAATTGAAGATGGTGAAATACCAAATGGCATTCCTCTCTACTTGATGAAATTTGTGGCACCAGCAATCAGTTGTTTGAGGCATTGAGCTGAAAACAAAATGCAGAGAAAGAAAAAAAGATTATAGATTACAAATCAAATGGAAGGATGCTCCGCTTGTCATGGTGAAATTGTGACGCAAAAAATCTCTCTTTTTATCTCTCAATCTTCTTTCAGTTTCTGCAGTTAGAGACAACCTCTAAAAAGCTCAACAGCTAAGCATTAAACGTTTCACTTTGAGTAGATTAGGAAATAAAAATGATATGAGCTGAATCTTGACATCACCTAGTTGTCATTGCGAAAGCTATCCTATTTGTCGATGGAGCGTGGGGGTTGCTGTGCAGTGCCCCCGCCCCCTCCCCCACGCTGTGGGAAAGGAAGTGGCAGGCAGTAGTACTGTAACTTTTACTTTACCAATGCCAGCTTATTTCCAACGACAAACCATACGAATTGTGTATCTTTTCAAACTAGTCTTTACTTTGTCTTCAAAAGATAAACATTGAATTGATAAAACCAATGAAGTTATTTATCGATGGATGGGGTGGCAGGGAAATCATGAAAGTAAAATGTAGGTGGAATTTCAACCTACCAGTGTTAGCCAATCCCTTGAGACAACCAATCAGGGTTCGGGGAAGACATTGTGGAGATGGAATGTTGAAGCTTGGTGATGACCATATCTGCGGTGATGAAGGTGACGCTCTTTGTATTTCATCCACAGTCATATCACAATGTGTCAAATAGCATGATCGAGGGCTGTGGTGTCTGTATTTGTCAGCTGGTGTACTAGTCTCATGCGCAACGTTGAACTTGCCGTATGATGATGGTGCTAGGGTGTTAGTGGTGTTACACCCCCGACTAGGAGCAGCAGAGAGACCAGCTGGTAATGAGTGGAGGTTCCCGACACCTGGAGTAGAAGCAATGACAACGAATCTAATTAATTCACTCGAAAATGACAATTTACATCGTTAGTTTCATGTATCTCTGGTGCCACTGCCATCCTCGACGGAAATCAACAATAGCAGAAATGATTTGAAAGCAAGTTACACTATAGATGTTTTTGTTTGTTTGTTTGTTTGTTTGTTTGTTTGCTTTATTAGTATTATTTTCTGTCTATGTACCGTCCATGATCTGAGTAAAATTCTCTTCGCGGTCGAATGCCTGGCTGGTGTGCTGTTCTGCATTAGTGAAGCTGTCAAGTCCCTTGCCCATAACCTCAATTTCTCGAAAGTCGTCAGAAACACTTGAAAGAGAAGAAACGGCTGACACAAAACTATCATTAATCATCATCGTCTGCTGCGGTTGTTTCTTTATCCTTCCGCTGCCGTTCGGTGAAACTAATGTCTTCTGCAGTAACAACTGTCGCAGCTAGTTTAGTATCGCTTGAAGAAATCTAAAACAAGACGAAAAGAAGAGTCAGCTCAACACGTAATCAACTCACTATGAACCAGCGCTGTGCAATAGCCTTTAACACTTATTGTCATAATTATTTTGTCGTATCAGAACAGTCGGCTGGCCGCAGTGACAAGGTCTTCATTGATAAGTTTCACACTATAGGTAAGCATATCGAAAAATTTTCTTCATTTTTTTTTAGATGGATTAAGATAATTGTTTATATTTTAAAATACTGTTTTCTCCAGCTCTGGGGTCGGTAATCCTATCAAATAGTCTTCATGGATTTGGCGTCAGTCCAGTCATATACGAATGCTTTGTGACCCTATGTAAACTTTGTGCCTATCTTTCTTGTTTACCCCTTTCCCGCTCCGGTAAAATTCTGGTCAAGTCCTTGTGTTATGGCGTTGAATAATTACCTCGTCTGTTGCAATAGCATTCTTTATATCAGCCATCAGTTTGTCGTTATCCTGAGCGCACCCGTTTCTTTCCATGACACCGAGAGATTCGCTCAACAATCCCTGAAGGTGCCGCGTAAACTGTTGAATAACAGCAAAGATTTAGGTGTAAACTGTTGTTTAAAATCACTTCACAACTAGTCTGTTTGTTTTGCTTTGCTTAAGTCATGGATGCTGAATTACCACACCGACGTAACAAAAGGTCATTATGAAATATTACAAGATGCATCTACAATATTCATTCCAACAGCGAATAAGATCGGGATTTATCAGACAGTAACGCATGTTCTTTTATGTTCATTATTAATTTATTCATGGAAAATTGAAAGACTGAATATTAGCATATTACGGCTTAGTTTATGAATATTCATTACTTACTCTTTCTTCTTCCTATGTATATATATATAAACACTTACCCGTCTTACTCCAGTGGTATCTTCGGGTCTGAAAACTTGGTCCATTTTGCAAATCAGTGCTTCGCGACACTGGACTGCTGTGTCGGAGAGAAAAGTCTGTAAAATAAATACATATAAAAAAAATATTAAAATAGGATCTGATATTGATCATTGCTATCGTTCCAACTCATGTTCTTTCTCTTTTTTTTTTAACTATTTCTTATTGATTTTAATAATCTCTTTATTTTGACCGAGTACTTTGAACACTTAAGTTGGGCAGGGGAACTTATCGTCTAGGTTCTTCACCTTTTTCCCTACAAAAAGGGTATTTCTTCAAGACGGAAGTTTGTTGATCGCCTTGTCCAGAAGGTGATTGGTGGCGTTCTGGTTGATGTTTCTGTGAAACCGTAGAGTAATCTCTTTCTGTGGTGAGTGGATGACGAACATTTTTGTCGCCAATGGAAGTGCTGCTGTCAAAAAAGCAAAGTACGAATGAAAAAAAAAACATGATAAGAGTATAACGGAGAAAAGACGAAATTGACCAATTCCAAGAGAGATCACGTGAAATGATGCATATTCATCTAAATATTTGTATGTCACGTTATGTTGAAAAATGTGTAAGTGTGACCACTCAATGAAGTCATGATCTTTGTTTACCACAAGACTACTTTGTTTGGATGAGATGCTCTCTCCCTGCCCTATCTCTCACTCCGCATCACCCCCCCCCCCTCTCTCTCCACCTCTCTCCACCTCTTTTTCTCTCTCCACCTCAGTGTCATTCTCTCTCTTTCATGATATCGATTTCTTAAAGTATGTTCCTCTGTTGCTTCACTCGAAACCCACAGCCTACTCTCTGCTCTCCACAGCGTACTCTCTCAAATAAAAAGAGTAAAATTATAGCTCAAGAAAGAGGGTTTACAGGCCCCACTGGTAGTAAAAGTGAATCGCACCCGGGATGGAGTGAAAATTTTCTTTTGGCACAGAATTTTCACTTCGTTCCGGGTGAAATTTGTGTGAATTTCATTCTGTGTCTTTTTGACAGTAGTCGTGTAATGATTGCTCTCCACCGTAGATGGGTGCGTGTGCGAATGGGTGCGTTTATGTGAATCAATGGCTAACTTAATTTCGTCGTGATGAGCGGTACATGTGAATACAGCCCACATTGCTTTTACATACAACCAGCGTGGTTTCTGAATGAAAGCCCATGTAGATCAAAGTAGTCATATACCACACTTTTCTCCTAAAAAGTAATCAATTGGCATGTGAGCATGACTCGTTGGAAGTAACCGAGTCACTTCATCCCCATTTCTTTTGTTTTGTCCATTACATTTGATGTAGAGTACCTTCTTAATTCCATTTTCCTTTTTGACTTTCCTACATCCACACACCTTCTTCCTTCTCTTTCCTCCCCTTTCACCTTACTACTACCATTGTTTTGTTTTGTTTTCATCTTCTTTTCTTTTCATTCACAATTTTCGCTGTTAATAACTGTTGTAAAGTGGCGCTCTTCTTAATTCACCTGATGCTCGTTCTTAATTTGTATAAGTTTGTTTTTCTTTGGATGTCACCTCAAGCTCTCTCAGAGCTTATGACGTCCCTTTCTTGTTAATAGCTTATATAATTAGGGCCTATATCATTTGTATATATACATGTGTGAATGAATAAATCGAATCAATCAATCATATACCTACTTCTGAGAGCATATGAATCTAAGGGTCTTATGTTTGTGAAGAGATTTGAACCTGCTTGACATAGATTTGATCCTTAAATTAATTCATAGTTTATATATTTGGCATACTTAGTCTCATATGTTTCGGTATTAATCTTCTCCAATTCTGAGGTCATCATCTTAGTTATCTCGTCCAGTTTTTTTAATTAAGAAATCAGAGTTGTCCGACGAATGTTGACTGCTGCCATCACTCAGTCGGTGGTGGATGACGCGAGTCTCACTGGTCTTCCGTAAGACTTGGTCTGCCGGTAAAGAGGAACAAACACATGAACATGAAAAGTTAAAAATAATGCATAATAACTTATATAATGAAAGTTCGTGAGGTTTATCAAATGAATATCCAAATCTGATTTTATCAACTGACCAATGGCTGAAGTAGTGGGTGTTTGGCTTCCTGGTTGACGTTTTTCTGAAACCTCCGAATAATCCAGATCGGTGGAGGGGGGCTGGTGAACATGTTTGTTGCCAATCGAAGCTCTCCTGTCGAAAGCAAAGGACGAAAAATACAAAATAAGAGGGAAAATAAAAATAAGGAGAAGATATTTAATTCCAAAATAGATCAAATTATGTGTTGAATCTCATAGGTGAAGAAGTATTGTATTTCAAATTATACTTGCCAGAGTTGTAATTAAATTGCTTATTTATTCATATTTCTTTTTTTCTGTTATTTTTTTTTTTATGATAAGATTAATTGATATGTGTGAACGCACTGTGACAATATCTCCAATACGACAAGTCTATACAGATCGGTATCGAATAACAGACTGCACAGACATCCGTGGCACACATCACAACTCGATTCCTCCTAAAGCCTAAAATCCGTGCTTCTCGTATTTTATGAAGAAATTTGAGTCTATTTAAAGAATTAATTCCTAGCTTACATATTTTATTTGACATACTTAGTCTTATCTATTTCGGCGTTAATCTTCTGCAATTCTGCGGTCATCATCTTAGTCATCTCGTCCAACTTCTCGATGAAGAAATCAGAGTTGTCGGACGAAAGACGACTGCTGGCAGTAATAAGCTCGTGGTGGGTGAGGCTAGTCTCACTGGTCTTCGGCAAGACTTGGTCTGCGTATATATATATATATAGAGAGAGAGACAAACACATGAGTATGAAAAATTAAACTTAATGCACATTTACAAAGTTTCCAGTAAATCTGACAAAACAGTAATTTGTCAACGGAGACCTCCCGTCAACTTTGTTTGGACTATGGTATATCGGAACCTTATTGTGAGGCTCATTATGAATATTCAGACATGATTTTATCAACTGACCATTGGCTGAAGTGGAACTGCGTCTAGAGCTGACACTGGATCCATAAGGTATTCGAATGGGTGGCTGATATGGTCCACTAGTACCCGTTTCAAAGAGAACCTTCAACAGGAAAGCACGCAGAAAAGATGTGAAGAGCAACTTAGCTGTGCCAAGTTCGAAACAGCAAACACACATTAAATAGTTTCCCATGTCCCCTTCCCGTCCAAGGAACTCAGGACGACGTAATTTTCCTACAAAAGATGTACAAGCCGCTTCAAGTTTCTTGTCGGCTGCAGTGCTGTTATAGCATGAATTTAACAGCAGACTGAAACTAAAGTACTATTGTGTACATCGCTTTTGTCGTGTACTTGCCGAGAATGTTTGATAGTAAAGACGGCACGGCATAAAATTGCTTTGTTTTTGGCCTAAGAATGTAGGCAATTTTTGTTAAATTCACCACTATGTAAACACTTATCGGATAATGTTTAAACGTTAGAATTGTTTCTTTCTTATCCTGTAAGTTGCATGTTATTAGCTGCGTTCATTTCTTATACACAAAACTGAAAAATAAATATCGATCAAAAACCATACTCAGTGCTCAATGTTTTTTTTTCGATGTGTAAATTCAGGTCATATGTGGACTTAAACACTTACACATACATCTACTACTACTCTAGTCTCCACCAAAATCGATCTTTTTTCGTATTTACTTTATATTTCACCCCTTTATGCCATACATGTATATGCAAAGATGCTTATATTTCATTGGAAGTAGCTATATACTGCATCTGCCTCTGAAACCTTACTACAATGTTTCCAGTTGTGAGTTTCTTCTTTTTCTGCTTCTTCCCTTTATTCTTCTTCCTATTGAATGGGTTCTTCAACTTCTGACACATCTTTCTAATTCATGTCATATATTGAGACTGTTGTCTCGTAAAGAATTTGGAAAGCAGAGTGAGAGACACCTAGACCACTGACAATCGCCAAGTAAGCAAAAGCACAGCCCACTCGTTGCTAGATATAGAACAAGCTAACTTGTCAGCTACTTCTGGAAGTATTGTGACGTCAATGTATTTTGTTCGATTTACGCTCTGTTTTCTCTTCTTATCTTCTTTTGTTTTAACATTCAGATAGTTTACATCTACGCATAAAGTGACCCAGGGACGCGCGCTTCCTTACTTTGCAATTGGGTAAGCTGCGTCCTTGGGAATTGCGTGACAGTCATAGGTAAGGCAAGGTATAGAAACGACTCGTTCCCAGGGAAAATCCTGATTGGATGGAAAGCAGAGCAACGTGCTTACATGCGTGCATGCCGTGCCGTACATACCATACGCGTCTGCTTCTTTCTTCATTTGCAGAAAATAGGTGGAACGTCAGCCCGGGCTTCTTGCTTATCAAATTTGTACAGCCTACTACTACGCAGTTAAGGACCATTTGACGTCTATGACCGGTTACATGATGAAAAAATATGAAAATATCGTAATAACCACCACGCAGTATTACTGAAACAGTACAGTCTGTAACTTGTTACACGAAAAATTGAATCCATCCAGTATGGCGGCGTAACAACAGTCTCTAATTATGACGTCACGTGCAAAACCTCTATAATGGAAATAGTGGATCATTAGCATGAACCAGCTGCGAACAACGGTAACAAATAACGATTTGATACGTCACAATTAATCTACATGTCCTGGATTTTTACGATATCACGGCTATGCTTTCACCAGGGGCATCAATCCAAATAGAAATGTGGGGGCGGGTATATGTGACTAACTGATAGGTTTGAATGATCGAAGCTGCCCCGGCAGGGAGGTAAGCTGCACTCTTTGATGGCTTGGGGTACACTGGGCAGGGACCCCATATTCTTCCCCTGGGGTAACGCCCATTAACGTGACCAGTGGAGAAACCCCGGAAGCTCTTATAAGATATAGTTGCAGAGCCTGGGCTTTGCATGGAACGAAGCAGGACCGTCGCGGCAAAATCTGTCAGGAGCCTACGGCTAGTCGGAAAATTCATGCAGTTGGAAGTTTTATCTCAGTCTAGTTCACTTTATGGCATAAGAAGATGCCAAACATTGCACCAGATTGTGTCTAGGGTAACCTGGTAATGGAAAAACTTTTCAATAAATCTGAAATATCGTTTGAATTTCTCATATTTCAGTATAAGAATGACGATAGTTGGAAAATCTGAAGCCTCAGTTTAGCACATTTTGTGACAAATAAAGATGCCTTCTATTGCACCAGATTGTGTCTAAGGTTACCTGGTAATTAAAAAATTTCCCAATAAATCACCTGTTTCAATTTCTCATATTAAAGTGTAGAAGCGTTGATAATCGGAAAATCTGAAATACCAGTTGAAATTTTTTATACCTAAATCTGCACATTTCATGACATAGAAAGATTGCATTGCGCCAGATTGTAAGATCACCTGGTTATTGAAAATTTTTTCAATAAATTTAAAATACTAGTTTCAATTTCTCGAATTAAAAGGTAGAAGGGATGATAGACGGAAAATCTGAAATACCAGTTGGAACTTTTCATGTAGTAGAACTTTTTTTATGACGTAGGAAGATGTTACATATTGCACCAGATTGTGTTCAAGGATATTTGGTTATTGAAAAAATTCTTAATAACTCTGAAATTCCAATTGGAATTTTTCATATTTCAACCTAGGTGCGACGGTAGACGGAAAATTTAAAATACCAGATGGAAGTTTTGATATCTCAGTGTAGCATATTTTATGACTTCAAAAGACGCCAAACATTTCAATGGAGGTGAAATTTTCTCAAAAGGTAATTTGGGACCCCTCTTTCTTTGTAACCTTCCCTCAGGCCAACCATCACTCATCCCATCATTTCCTTACCTATCAAAATACTTTATTACATGGCAATTTTTTTTCTTCAAGTTAGCTATCATTTACAAAGTTATCGGTGCAACAACTATCGTCATACTTTATTTTGCCATCATCAACGGTTGTAGCAAAGTAATATAAAACTTACCTCCAGGGAGTAAAAATTGTTGGAACTTTACTGAAGTTATAGTTCCTCTAAAAAAAAAAATGGTCGCAATAAATACAGAATATTGCATCAGATTTTATCCATGGTAACCCGGTAGTTGAAAATTTCTCAAAAAAACTGATATCGTTACAAAATAAAATCTGGTGAATTAACTTTTCAGGAAATAACAATAGCAAAAATAGTCTAGATAAGATCAACCCTAATTGTAAGCATTTTTCCATGAAATGTTTTTATCGTTAGTTGAGAAATTGCAGACACATCCTATTTTAAGGCTGGATACATGCAGCTTCAATACACCAGGGAAGTGACGTTTCCCGCCATCTGGGGTTGTGAAAAGCCAAAAAAAAAAATTTGTACGCTTCGAGCCAACCAATGGTGGGGCTCCGCTAAGACAGTAATCCCCCTAGTTAGTAACAAACATAATTACTTAACATCAGTCTGGACATTCTTGTCATCTTTTGCAACTCTGTCACTTTTGTTTGGTCTTTCTCTATTTCGTGTTGGGGTGGTTAAAACCGTGGGCTAGCCACATACTTCACAGAACTTTGCCGCCAGCGGACTCAGCCTATGAAAAACGTATTCCTGAAAAATTAGACATTCCTCTAGCTGATGTAAGCCATCCTCTTTCCCTGTAAAATATACGATGGGCTTATTGCTCCCACTGGCAGACTGAGCCCACTGACGGCTAATCGATACCCTATTTTTGTCGTGGGCTCAGCCATTCTCTTTCACAGATCTTCTACTTTTAGATAATGAATATTTTACTATTATATTTTAAGTTTGTGCTTGCTTGACTTTTGCTGTTGAAGTTTCTTCAGCTTTTTCTTTTTGTTTAATTTAATCTATTTTTATATGTAAATTTGTCTCTCTGTTTTCACAATTCTGTAATGTAATGTCTTACTGTTTAACAGTACGTCTCAGCTTAGAACACTTTATGAACAAAGACACCAAATATTTTCACGTTCAACTTCAACAAACATTTATTTCGGTCACGTAATATAAAGTTTCAAATACGGTATACATAAACATAAGTGCATAGTTTGAAAACCGAGGGATATCCACAAGAAGCTTATAAGAGTGGATACCACAAAAGAAACATAAAATATCGCACCTGATAGCATCTAAGTTTACATGGTAGGTGGCAAATTTCTAAAAAAAAAAGGGGGGCATGGTTATACCACCGGCCCCCCTTACAACCCTCAAAAAGATTTTCCTGAAAGATAGAGATTCCAACATCGTTAGAAAGTAAAACGTGTTGAACTAACTTTCCTGGAATTACCATAACTTAAAGACCACAAATCAGAACAATCCAAATTATTACCATTTTCCACAGAATTATGTCTCTCTTTAATGGAGAAATTGCAGAGACACAAAAAATTTTATTACGCACGAACCAATGGTGATGATCCGCTTACTCCTGCCCCCCCCCCCCCCGCCGTGGTGCTAGCAAAAGTGGTGCGCTCTCAGACCAGACCCCACACCTGCTCAAAACCCTGGACACGCTGGGAATTCCCTCATAACTTGTTTTTCAAATTGCAGACATGATATCCCTATTTAAAGGCTGGGTTCGTGCCTCCTTAAACGAACGGAAAACTGAAAGCCGTTTCCGATTATCTAGACCCAAATTTCTTGTGCGTTACCCGCCAGTTAGTAACAACATTCCTGCAAAACTCTCTGCCCCAAAATTTCTAGGCGTCCGTACGCCTATGTGATCAGCCCGCAAATATATGCGAAGTAGGCCTACCCAAAGAAAAGGTTTGAAAAGGATGCAAAATTCACTGTGATTCTTGTATCACCTCAACCCACCTGATGTGTATTAATCATTGATTTTTCTTCACATTAATTAAGGACATGCAGACATAATATCCCTAGTACCCAAAGTTGGGTAGGCCTACATGCAGCTCAAGAAGACTACACCATTGAGCGCCGTTTTCTGCCATGGGGGGGGGGGGGATTTCAAAGCCAAATTTTCTTGTTTTTTCCACGACAAGCAATGGTGGCCCTCAACTTAGATATAGTCTCGTCATTGTCCATGCAACCCCCCTCTCCTCTCTCCGTCGAGCCTGATAGTGCAATTTTCGTGAAGCCTCCACACCCCCCCTTTTTTTTTTTTTTACAATTCTGCATCAAAAATTAAGGTATTCGCAGTGTCCGGAACGGTCGCAGTGGCGCAGTCGCCACTCAGTGAAAAAAAAACATATAATCCAGCCAGTCGCAATGTTTTGCCTTCACACCGCCCTAAAGACATGACGGCGGCTACGGTCCTGTTGGCAATCAATGTTTCACATATAAGGGTACGTGTTATATTAATGCAGTGTCTCGAGGACTCGGACTCGACCTTCAGTAAGGACTCGGTTTCGGACTCGGTCAAAGGTAATGACTCGGACTCCGATTAGGTGGACTCGACTCCAGCACTGTCCATCACCTTGCAGATTGTTTTGTCTATTAACATAAAACTGCACATTGTAAACTACACTGTGCGAAAAGCGCCGGTAACTTTGGGTATTTAGGGATACAAAGTTGGAATACGAACACTTACATGGCGTCATGCAGACCTTTATATAGGCCTTTTGTAGACTGCCGTCAGTTTGACTGTATTCGACGAACTGACTCGTCCTTGCCACAGTGTCCGCTCTACAACAACAGCGGATTAGTGCGAGTAAACCGTAGATTATAGGCTTGCTGTTAATGGTTGCTATCTTCAAACAGATGAGCCTGTGTTCATTTGACCACTTTTAGCCCTACATTTATTGCTGACAAATATGCCATTTGTTTCACTCTTGAAGTAACAAGGTTTCATGATTACTTTCCACTGGTTACGCAATGGGTATCCAGATGTTCACATGCTCATATCGTTTCCCCTGCATTACCTGTAACAGACCCCGCCATTGGTTTACAATTTCATTGAAAACCAATGAAAGACTTTGTTATGAACTTCAGGTTTTACAGGTTCAACTGTTTACTTTTCCATGACCGTACCGAAGACTGTGCATATCAGTACCTACGTACTTGCTAGGCACTCGTACACAACATAGCCAACAACTAACCTGACCTCAATCACACTGCATGCTGCTTTTCATAATCTGATCATTTGTAGTTACTACTTAGCATTGATAAAAGAGCAACCCTGTCAAAATGATTTCTGGCACCTGTTTCTGGAGGCAAAATTCATAGAATTTCAGAAAAATCAGATGGGAGATAAATCGGAATTAGTGAAGGAAGAGGAAATCCGTAGAGTTGTGGAATATTTTACCAAAAACGTGTATCGAGCCAAGGATGGAAGTAGCTTTGTATGTTTTAATGTCCATTCACAATAACATGTAACACTATATTACTAGCCTAAGTTGAGTTTCTGTAGTGTATTGTATGATTTACAGTCCTTTGATTGAACATTAACATTCATTTTGCGTACAATCCAGCGTGGTTAAACGATATTTCACATTCGATGTAGGTCTTTTTAACAGTGTGAGTGACAGACCTAGCCTTGTTAGCACTAAGTAGGTAGGGCTATGTCTACGCTACTCTAGGGTGCAAGGCCTGGAAAGCCTAGGCCTCTGCCAGTGTGACTGCAATTCAACTTAAATAGTCTTACCTGGCCCATGAACAGGGCTGTACTTGAAGTTGCTCTCCACTCCTTGCACTGCTAACACAAATTTATAACTAATTGAAGCTTTACAGCAAACTGCCCCAAAAATCAGCGAAAACGATTCTTGATGTAGTGTTTTTGTTACGTTTAAATGATACATAAGTATATCTTAGCAATAAATAACAGTACCCCATGGAAGTGTTTTTGGTGACCATTCAAAGCATGAAATGGCAAAATTCAGCATTACTTCTCTGCACCGTCTGAACTCTTTGTGTTTTCCATGTGCAATGCTTGTAGTTGCTGACATAACAGCGCAAGGAATGTGATGTAGAGTGTAATGTGCCTAGGCCACGAGTGTAACGCACAGCCCTGTGCAAGAGTCTAGCTAGCCCTACAAGTATATGATAGGCCTAGTTTAAGGTCAAGTACTAAAAACACTAGTCTCTCGTCCTCACCTGCATGCATTTTTCCTACCGCATGAAGTTTTATTTTTCATATGAAAAGTAGAATTTGCAACCGAAAAATGTCTTTTCCCCGACCATGGAAATCATTTCTCCAAGTCTTTAGCAGTGTCTACAAGTATATGATAGGCCTAGTTTAAGGCCAAGTACTAAAAACACTAGTCTCTCGTCCCCACCTGCATGCAT
Source organism: Stichopus chloronotus (assembly GCA_021234535.1). Taxonomy (NCBI): domain Eukaryota; kingdom Metazoa; phylum Echinodermata; class Holothuroidea; order Aspidochirotida; family Stichopodidae; genus Stichopus; species Stichopus chloronotus. The sequence continues at coordinate 27,381,202 of CM037830.1, forward strand.
TTTTCCTACCACATGAAGTTTTATTTTTCATATGAAAAGTAGAATTTGCAACCGAAAAATGTCTTTTCCCCGACCATGGAAATCATTTCTCCAAGTCTTTAGCAGTGTCTTTGCAACATAGCACTCATTGATACAATGAAAAGGCTTGTAAAAAAAGACAGTTTGCTGTTTTGCCAACTGGTCATTCAGGTTCCTGCATGTAAAGGAAAAAAACCTGCACAACCAAATGCTTTTAAAAGTTCAGATGAGACATTAGTTTTTTTTTCTACTTGGCCTAGGAAAGTTTTAGTCTTTTTTGCATGCAGATGTGATGTGCGGGGCAGCCCCGACACTCTTAGACTTCGAGTTGCTGATGTAAATGCAACAGGGAGCTCTGAAAATACAAATTTAGGCTGGATGGGGGGGGGGGTGGAAATTATGTACTGGTGCTTTATTTTGGAATAATCTTGAAGCTGACTTAAAATCATTTCTAACCCTGTCGACATTAATGAGGCATTTGAAAGGGTTTCTTGTTTCTACTTTAAACCTTTTAAATACCAGGTACAGGTGAGCAGTGTAATAAAGAATGTGGGAAGACCTGACAGAAGCTTAGATTTTTTGGGGTCAGGCCACCTTACAAAGAAAGCTAAAAACTAAAGAAACACATAACAGCAATCTGTACAGATAAATAAAAAGTAAAGCAAAAGGAAGAAAAAAAGGAGGTGAAAACAAGAAGTAAAGAAGAGAAATGTTAGCTTGAGAAGGAATACTGTGTCTAGTCTTGACTGAAATAAATTCTTGACAGTGACCTAGCAGAAACAATTTGGTTGAATTGGTAATTGTTTGAATGGACTACTGTATATAGGAATGTTTGTTAGTAGTATGTTGCGTAGATAATGTGACATTTTGTTAAATTTGTGTCATGGTCATCGTGTTTTCAGTGTGTTCAAGATCTTTGTTCTTATTTTGTGTGTGAGGGATTTCTCCCAATCCAGCACCTGGACCTGCTCAACTGTCTATGCGATTACCATCAAAGCTTTAACTGTGCATCGAAGTATCCACTCAAAAAAAATGGTCGTGACCTAACTGACCTTTGTCAAAAAAATGTTGTCTTCATGTAGGAACATATTCCAGACCAAAAGTGTGTCTTTCTCAAAAGGAATCTACCCCATAAAAAGGTAAAGTTTGGCATCTGTGCTTCTGAATGGGAAGAACTGTAAAAGCATCTGGTGGCCTTATATTCTATAATTACTCATATTTTGCACAATTCACTGTAGAAGTCCTGCAAATATATAAATGAAAATGAAGTGGAAGTGCTTGACAAACATCTTACCAAGTTTCATTCAAAATATTGTTTCCTATCCAAGTTATTGGACACCCTTTTAACATTCATAGAAGGGTGCTGCCATTTTGGCCTAAGTTGGATGAAAACCCCCTAGAGTAAGTCGATTTATGATGTCACATACAGTAACCACTGATGGCAGGAATTTTAATGTATTTCTTAGTTTCCTTAACTTACAATTTCCGCTCACTTGGTACACATTTTGCGATGAATTACTGAGGTGTGTCATGCAATAATCAAATCACTAAGACTCTGAATTGAATCTGTGCATAACTGTTAAAAATATATTGGCAATGAAATACAAAGATGAACAACAACTTTTCAGTCACATTTGGTCAGGTCATGTCATCACAATCTCAGAATGGTCACTTCCTGATTATTTTTTAATGAACATTCAAATTGCAATATCTTGCAAAGTAAAAAAAGTGTTTAAATCAAATTTGGTAATGGTGTTCACCAAATGTTAGTCTCTGATTGAATGTTTTCAAAAATCCTGCCTTTCCAGTCTCCTATAACTTCAGTTTGCTTCTGCACAATGTCCAAATCAGACAACTGAAAATGTAACCTAACCAAGAACCATACAGTGGCTGTCACTGGCTGATATTAGTACTATATTTCATGTATACTTTTGACAAAAACTACAGTATGCCCTGTGTTAAGGTGAAATTATGATTAAATAATGTGCTGTATTCAAGTATGAGTAGAGCCATAGCAAACCAGAGTTTTTCTCACCTTTGAGCTAAGACCTGGGCAAATCTTGTCCCTCCCCCCCCCCCCCTGGCCTTCATTTTGTTTCTCACTTGTCAGCAGAGTGTGCAGTCTTCAAACTTCTGTGCTTCCTAATTTTTGTGCATCCAAAAAACAGAAGTTGTAATTTCACTTATTTTGTAATGACCATCAGATGAAGAGTGGTGCAGTAAAACCCTGTTCAATCAAAATGAAAATTTCACGCTTTTTCAGGTGCCCCGTTATGCCTGCACAGTGTCGTCACTTAGTATTGAAACTAAATTTATAGTTCCTGTTTATTGGTCAGCCTCTTTATCCCGCTTGAATGATAAAGTTGTTAAAAAAAATGCTCCTCTTAACTGTTTTCTTTCATTATTCTCTTGACAGTGTGAAGGCATTGAACGAAAGTGTCAGGCTTTGTTTGCCAAGGATTACCAGTTCACAGTAAGTCAGAGTAAACAGAGATACTGTAAATTTTCCATGCTAAGAGATAAGGAGAGGTAGTTATTTCCACACCATGAAATGACCACTAATTCAGAAAAGCGCACTTTTTTAATTCCCAAAAGGTTTCTGAACTGCACATGGGAAATGAAAACGATTGGTCAGAAGTGCTGGGGAAATAATCATTACATGCCTGGCCGCACAATTTCTGCAGAAGTATGTAAGAGGCCTTTGTGTACATGTTGAAATAAAATCATTGCTGTTACATGCAAGAAATGGTAGTCTATCTCTACAACATTTTTGCTAGGCCAGATCCAAACTAGTAATGACTGCTATATTTTAAATCAGTATTGTGGTGAAATTTTTGAGTTTTTTTTTTCATTATATATCAAATTTGTTATTGTCAGTGTTATTATTAAATTTAATAAAATTGTACACAGTGGCACTGTACTGTATGGAACATGTTTTCAGTGGATTTTTTTTAAGTTTGAACAATGTCTACAGTAAGATAGTTCGTCTTATCATTTCCTGCTTTCAAGTGGTCATGCCAAGACTCCTGGAAGTAATGAATAACTTAAACATGGCCTCATCACAATATTTGAAGTAATACTGTACATGTCAACTAAAATTAGATTTAAGAACAAACATGATCTTGTAACAGAACTTCATTGCAGCTAAAGAAAGGAAAGTGTGCAGGCAAGACTCTGTTACCATAGCAACATGTTCTAGCTAGAACACTCTTATTGTAACTTAGTATTTCAAACATCAGAAGCAGGATGTGCTGTTTGAAGAAAAAAAAAATAGCTGCCTTGTCCTTAATTTTCCATCATATTCTTTCATTTGATACCAATCTGGAAAATAACATCTAGGCCGTGTTTCTTTCAGGAGGAATTTCATTAATTAGAGTGATAACTATGGTGCAATGTAGAGTGGTTTATTTTTGTGCCTAAAAAGTCAGCGGAAGGGGGCCCTGTGCTAAATGTGCCTCACTTCCATGCAAATAACCGCAACAAAACGCCTATGTAAATGCGTTTCATTTGAAAATTAGGCTATACAGTAATTGAATAAATAGACCATGGTACAGTAATTTTGATATCCTCTTACAATCATAAGAAGTATAGTCAGTCTTTAAGTGCCCTTTTGAAAAAGCAGAAATAACAGCACATCCTGCTTTAAATCCTGTGATACACATCTTCCGGTTTGTCCCATACAATCCTGAGAAATTGTGGTTCATTAGGTGAATGACATTGGATATGTTTCACATTTCCTTAGAATGCTATGTCCTGCAGGCTGCACATCAATACAGTACATGATCATGAGCAATATGCCTTTGAAGGGAAGTAAGGTGCATGTTGCAACATAGTTTTTTAAGCCAATATTTGTGAACACAGATCGATAGATTTATTCAAAATTCAAAAATACATTAACCTTTTTTTCAAGAAATAAGTTTTTCCCACATAGGAATCCAGTGATACATATTGCCCAAGGGTAATTTGTTCACCCAAAGTTTCAGAAATCCAAGTGAAGCATCCTTCGTTACTCTTCTTGTGCATCATGTTTTGAGGAAATGAAACATTTGCAGATACGATGAGCACAAACGGTTTAAAAGCGATTAAAGGCATTTTCTTTGTACGCCATGTCGTTGCATTGCAAATGCCTTATTTCCATTGAAATGAATTAGTGAAGTCAATATACAACAGAGTGTATTGTACCTTGTGGGTGGCTATTAGTTTCAGTGAAAAGGAAGTTCAGAAATTCAAGTATATACAAATTTCTGAGCTAAAAAAGAAAAGTAAACAATCAAGAGACTTCAATGTGATGTACCGTAGTATCACTTTAACTTGCTGAATGCACAATGAACAATGAATGCACAATGAACGCACAATGAATGCACAATGAATGCACTGTTCTGTTCAATGAAAATCACAGCAGTGGGCAACCGTAAAGTACTGTACAGATGTGCGTAGAGGCAGTCACTATGGACTTGACAATTGATACCGTACCTGTACTACTGCATAGGACTTGTGATATTAATGGACACTGTATGTGCCTTGTTAAAGACATGAAGTGATAACCTCCTTTCAGATTAGTTGCAGGACATGCAAATGAGTTTATGTGGTACAATACCACAGAAAGATCACTTAAAAGTAGATTACAATGGCCTTGAATTCTGAGGCGTGCGAGTGTTCTCGCACACCATCACTCACTTCAAATCACTGTGAGAAGTGAGATTTTTGCACACCTAGAAAATGGGAAAAGAAAATGGGAACACAGGCAATATATGGAAGTTTTATAAAACAGCACACCTACTGTACCACATGCCTTAATTTCCTGAAAAGTGTGATTTGTAGCACACCTCGAAAATCTAAAACTGAGGGCCTGTTACAATAATTTTAAACTGTGTTTAAAGATTGGTGACACTACTAGTTTGAGATGGTTGTGAGCTTGATTATCAGCCAGCTGTAGGTCTACACATACCGAACTGACTGGTGTTGGTTGATATATTGAAAAATTATTATTATGGCAATATTTTTTTTCAAGACGATACGATACTGGATTAAGATTTGTGAAATAAAGACAATTATAATTGAAATTATGGAAAAATATGAAACAAATACTAAAATTTGTTCCCAAGTACTGCCAAAATTTCACAAAGTGGTAAAAATAAACTGTAAGTACTCTGAGAAACACTTTCGTGTGTTCATCAAAACAACTGGAGTGTCCCCATGGGCACCAACAGTGGTAGTAGCCATGGAAACACGAGGAGAGTAAAAATTTTACATAACGCTGTTCACGTATGCCTATTGTATATCTTGGATGAAGCCATCTTGATGTATTCATACCATCAATCTAAAAACACTTAAGCTGCAAGTACTTTACAGTATATACACGAAACTGCAAAATATAATTTACAGTAATTATTTTGGCAAATAAATTATTTTGGCAAATAACATGACGTCCCAAATTTGAAAATGCGGTAGTAAGCCGTTAACTTTGGTGACAAAATATGCAATAACCAATGTGATCAGACTATTTGTAACACCTCACTAAGTTAGGATATGATTATATCTAATTTTCAGATGGGGTTATGATCAACACATATTTCCTCCACCAGACACTTTTGAATATATTTTAACTGTAAAAAATGTACAGTTTGTTATGCACTGTAGATTGGTTTATGTGTAATGTACGGTGGAGTATTTAGAGTTTGAAGCAATAGTAGTGACTTTATTTCAGGACTGAACATCAGTGTAGGCCAAAAATGTGACGACAGTCAGTGTATTGCTGAAATTCAGTGCATGCTGAAAGTGAGTGTACATACGCTAACATGGTAGGCTTAGCCTAAGTCTCTTGGCCAGAAAGCATTATAATTATTGTAACTATCGAATTTTAGCACTTATTTTTTACTTTATTATAGTGATGACAAAAATCAATATCATCCAACAACAGACTGAGTACACATACAGAGTTAATCAGAACAGGTTGTGTTGTTTTTTATTACAGATGTCAAAGTGTTATGTAAAAGAGTTTTTTTTTTTGTTGAATACCTGACCTCTTGGTGTTATGTACAATAATGTTTGTTGTTATCGAAGGCCTGAGCTGCCGCATTCTCTGTTCTTGATATGCTAACTTAAGATTTGAAAACGTGCACACGAGCCAGTGTAGTATTGTTCCATATTCACGTTTGGAATCCGGTGTCATGTGGGAGCGTTCTACAAAACACTTGCTCAAGGTGTGGTTTGCTCTCTCTCCTCTCTCGGATGGTGGTGTAAACATGTCTCGCTGTCTCGAAGCTGACTGGCTTTTCACCTGACCGAACCCTGTGCAACAACTCCCTATCGGAACACATACTGAACTCGCCCCTTTTACTGACTGGTTTCCTCCTTACGGGTTCTTCTTAATTTCCACAAACGAATTATCAACTTTGTCCACCCCATGGACTACTACCGTTTAGTCATCGCCTTCCTGGTTACCCTGACCTACCTCGCCCTGGCCTGACGTGTAGGGAGCCGCATGCATCTCAGCCACCATCTCTGGGGAACCGCATACGAGACCGCCACGGGAGAGCCCAGCTGAAACGGTCCACCGGAGGTACCTCCCGCGCGCTAATTAATTTATTTTCGTTTGTAAGTACCGGTACACTTTGTTCCCTGTAAAATGTTATTTTCTTAATGATTTGATTTACCTAAGAAATGAATTATACTACTTTGAAATTCTCTTCATTAGCCTGCTCACCAAAACGTCCCTTCCTCAAACTTTATTCTTTGTCACAACGTTTATATCTGGACTTCGTAACAAAAGTATATATATATATATGGCATTCTTCTTTGACTATCCAAAATATTCTTCCTTTCATTCATCGTATGAAACAGCATTCTACCACTCCCTCCCCCTCCTCCTCCCCTCCCCCCACCTCACTCTTTGTCACAGTGTGATTTCCTCAGTCACATTGGTCAATGGGTGGACATTCGAGATTCATGTCGGTTTGGCTTTTCCAGGTCGTGTCACTATGAACTGTGCATTCCAGTATGAATTTCCTGATTGACTTAGTGTTTAGTTCCAGTCTTGGTCAGTTGTTTGTTGGCCCAAGTTCAGAAGACTCTACAGTATTTCCTTTGATAAGTCAAACAATATTTTCAAAAACATTGAAGAATAATATAAATAGCCAGAGAACATCAACAGTAGATTACATTGGTTAAATACCTGACTGTTCGGTTTTAGAGAACTTCAGATTTAGCTTTTTTTGAGAGAGAAGTTTTAGTTTGACTCAAATGTACTGCAGCACCAAATGTACTCATTACACTGCTGTATGATGTACACATTACCAATACATTATGGTCAACATAATGTACAGGCCCTTCTGTAGCTATACACCGAAGGCGGGCGCACACTGCGCTGACCCCGCTGCAACGCTACTGAAAACTGTTTGGTCACAGTTGGTTTGGTGAAGTTTGCCCCAAGTTTTCCTTCCAACCAAACCGCTGTACTGTACATACTTGAACTGGGTCGTGGCAGTATGCGGTCGTTGCCGACCCAACTGCAACACGGTTTTTTATGTCCGGTGAATGAAGTCATGTGACCAGTTGCAGAAAAGCAAAATACAATAGCAGCATCCATGTGGACAGAAGAACAGGTCATGTGAATGTTGTGTGCGGTTGAGGTACCTTACGGACTGTGAGCTGACACGTCTAAAAACTGCATGCAATTCTTGTCTTAGGTTAGTTCAGTGCATACCCGCTTCTACTGAATGTGTGTGCACTGCTCATATTGAATTCATTTTTAGGTTCAGTATAACCAGGAAGCAGTTATTTAGATGGAGAGAGTATGGAAAATTAACTGAATGCTAATACTTTAAGACCCCCCAATTGAGTGAAGCTAAGCTGTGCAATTAGCTCAAAGGTTTTTCTTTCCTTTATTTGATGTTTCCACTTCAATGTAATTCGCATAGCAATGTCATTTAAGTTAGCTAATCCTGTAACAAGAAGCTCGCGCAGAACAATGCTTCAATGTGTAGGTTTGTACTGCCAACCCTTAAAGAGCAGATGGCATGCAATTCGAAGTGACTGTTTTATTGAAATGAATGATTACCTTTAGCCCGTTCCTTTAGAAGTTTAGCGCATGCAAATGAGCTACAGAGGCAAAAGTCTATGTTTTTGACAAATAGCTGAGAAGTTTCCTCAAGTTTCCAGAAATGGTGAGATACAGATTCTTTTTCGTGGTTTGATATACAACCTAGATATTACATTGCGCGTCACCGAGCATCGAAAGGCCAAAAAAGTTATTTCTGTGACAAGTGGCAATGTTGTAGCAGTAGGGAAAGTCAAAGTGAAGTTCTGTTGCTGTAGCAGACGACAGAGCTGTTATTGTGTTTATCTCCTAACCCGGTAGAAATTTCAAGTACTATACAAAGAACAGATTACAGTGTGACCTTGGCTGCCCACACCTCACTTCAAAATGTACTGCCTCCATGTAAATGACAGCTCCCTGATATCATGGTAGTAGTACTTTGTACCTCATTAAATCTGTTGCGGTAGAGATAGCATTCTCTTTCATAGATTTGCTCTGCTAATATTGTGAAACTTTTGTCAACATTTCACGATAAGAATGATTTGGAAGGAATCATGTATTGATCAGCATGTGATGTACAGTAAGTCAACTAGAGTTTCTCTTGAAACTGCTCGGTGCAATTTCATTGAAATTTTTTGGTTGTTGCTACGAGAGAAAACTACAGAAGCCTGTCAAGGCCAAGGTATTTTTTTTTTGAGGTGGGGGGAATCTGAAATTTGTTTTCACAAATCTGAACCTTTTTTAAATCTGAAATCTGTCTTTCAAAACCTGAAATCTATTTTGGAAATTCTAATTCTGTTTTAGGAATTTTATTTTCTGATATCCTTCAACTGCAGTAATGGTTGTTGCAACGCTTGACATATATATGCTACAAATTCTGACAATATGTACACGGCATTATTGTATTGTTCATTTTGTAAGTGTGCAGGACTTGGTAGAAGATTGATACCAGCTTATTTTCAGCTTTGACTATAGAACTTAGAAATAAGGACAACCTTAGCGAGACGACATTTTATAGTAATTAGTGAGCGACACCTCAAAAGACTATGAGTCAGATGCATAAAATGTGAACAACACCGTCGGCAATCAATGCTTCGATACTTATTCCACTGATATAAAAAATTTAAGTCATTAACATTTAGCATCCATGATTTACTAAAATTACTTTGCAAATCGTTTCAAACACAGTATACAGACTGACAGAACACGCCGTAGTAGGCTTAGGAGCTGTACGTATGTTGGTACATTTGTGTACACAAGGGCTTTATGCACGGTATTCCTGTGCATACTGTCAAGTAGCAGCCTGTTGATCAGGTCAAATGCTACAAAGGTCAGACGGGATGGCTGACTCTGACACAAAAAACAGATTCAGGGGGGACCTCAGAAAACAGATTTCGGATTTCAAAAAAAAAAAAAGAATTCAGATTTTGAAAAACAGAACTCGGATTTCATAAAACATTTTCGGATATCAAAAAACAGATTTTGGATTTCAAGAAAACAGAATACGGATTTCAAAAATAGACTTTGGATTTTCAAAACAATAATGTAAGATTTCAAAAAACAGATTTCACATTTCAAAAAACAGATTTTGGATTTCAGAAACAGATTTCAGATTTCCAAAAGCATGTTGGATTTCAAACACAAGAATTAGGATTTCCAAAAAATATTTCGAATTTCAAAAATACACATGGAATTTTCAAAAAAATAATTTAGATCTCAAAAAACAGATTTCACATTTCAAAAAACAGAAAAGCAGATTTCAGATTTCAAAAAAAAGAATTCGGATTTCAAAAATAAGTTTCAAAATTTTCAAAACAATAATTCAGATTTAAAAAAAAAGATTTCGGATTTCAAAACGCAGATTTCGGATTTGGAAAAACACGTTTCGTATTTCTAAAAACAGAATTTGGATTCGAAAAACAGATTTGGGATTTCAAAGGACAGAATTTGGATTTCAAAAGTCAGATTTCAAATTTCAGAAAACAGATTTCGGATTCAAAAAAGTAATAAAAATACATGGCCCTAACAGGCTTCCGTAGAAAACTGAGGCTTTTTTCCCTTTTAAAGCTGAAATACTAGAGTGGGTTCAAGTTCAAACATGTGGTATATTGCGCTCAGTTCTATAGTTTGCTGTCAGCTTGCAACAAGATTGAGGCAACATTGTGAAGCGGCTACATTGTGAAGTGTGACCATGTCCTTTACTGTATTTTCAACTCCACCATTAGGAAGTGTGATGGGATTTGTTAAAAGCATGTTCTCCAGTTATTTCTGTGTACTTGCAGAATACTAGGCATATTATCATCAGCTTGTTGCTATTTTCAATGCATGTATGTACCATGCTGTATTTCTCACCAACCAACATGACAACCTTCATTAATGTGCATGTTTTCTTTGTCGCTGTCCTTTCTATTGTATGTGAGATTCATCTCACAAATGTTGGATGGCAACTTTCCTCCCAGTGTGCTTCCTCAAAGACCTTACCCTGTTTCAGTTTTCTTTCCTTATCTGATGTTTTTGTAAGGGTTGTTGTCAGTTTTCATGGACTCAGGAAATTTCACTCTAGATCTGCTGGGTGTGTGGGCTCGGTAACAGCTCCCCACTTTTAGTACTTGTATAGGTTTGTACACTAATGAGACATGATACTGTGATATGGAGACAATATGTACTCTATGAACATTGCTGTACAGTGTGATGGTAGTATACTCTGAATGTACTGTGGGCAAGATAAACATGCAGTCGTGAAAAGACCATCAGGCACAAGCAGTAAGCAGTTCATTTTTTTCAGGGGGAAATAAAGCAGAAAACAAAAATATTTTTAAAGCCAGTTTTTATGGATATGGAATGATAGATTATTCAAGAAAAGAAAAGAGAGTAGCCCCTTTTTCAAGAAATAAGTTTCTCACAGATAGAAATTCAGTTACTGTATTAGTTGCTTTACAACAATTTGGTCTCCCAAACTTTTCAAAATTCAGATAATGATGTTGAGGAGATGAAGCGTTTGCGGATGTTTATTGATGAGACTGAATGGTTAAAGAGCAATTAAAAACGTTTTCTCATTGTATGTCGTTATGGTACATCGTAAACGCCCTATTTCCCTTTAAATACAGAATGATATTGTTGTCATTTGCACACACTTCCCAGTATACTGTAAATGTATCATTGTGCATGCTTGTGGATGAGATTTTAAGATGTCCTGAGTTACTACTGTACAGTATGTACTAACACATTTTTTTTCATTGTTTGGTCTTTGTGCTGTATGCAAAACAGGCCTCTGTGTCTCCCACATCATCAGATTCAGCCTTCTTTTTTACCCGTGGCTATGTTCTACTTGCCTCAGAACCGGTAAACTGCATGGTACCCTCGGCGGGGAAGGCTTTACTTTTTCCCATCAGTGTGGACCGGTTACCATGCAGAAACCTTTGCGGGAACCACAGCAGTCGCTTCGCTGGCTTTGGTGTGAACAGGCCTTTACGATTCTTTTATAGTGTGATGTACTGTACATTCGTACTCAGTAAATATGATCATTAAAACTACTGTATGGATGATGGTTAACTGAATAATATTTTTCATTGCTGATAACTACGTAGCCTTCAACAATTCACACATTCTCAGTTGCATGTACTGTACATTACTGTAGTTTTGCAGGTATATTTTGTTTTGAGAATGTAACTTGAAATGTTAACTAAGAGTCCTATAAGGACGAAAACAAATCATGTCTTTAAGTTTGTTTTATATGTACTGTACTGCATGGTCGACAAGAAAGGAAGCATAGGCCAACAATACCAGACAGGACACCATGAAAATGTATGAAGTGTCAGTGCTCAAAAGAAAGGTATGAAAGGTGCTGAAAGGTTTATACTGTACATGGTTTGATTTCCTGAGCAATTGTTCATTAATTGTGAGTTTGTGTTCATAAATAATATTTTAAGAGGGACATTTGGGAGAATTATCACTTAATCCTTGCATGTATTTATGTACAAACTACCGAATGGATACATCCATGTTGTTAAAATGTAATCTGATTACAGTACTGTATGAACTGTTCACAATAGTGGGCTGCACAATTACTGTACTGTACAGGTACTGTAGCCTTTCTTCTACAGTTCTTACAGTACTGTATTGTATATGACTGTACTGGCTGTACTGTATCAGCCGCACGCACCAGTACAGTACTCTGCTTCAAAACCAAAACTTTTTACAGCTTTTACAACCACTCCAGTGAGTACTTGTAAACAAGTATGTTTGTTTTTGTATTGCGGTACAAATTTATCTTATATTGCTCAATTCCTCATCCATATTTTATTTCGCTCAACAAGTAACCTTTCTCTGCTGCTACTGTAGTCCACTTTCGTAATGGAAGAGAAAGCATTGCTGGCTTAATTCAATCAAACTGTATAGTGCTCACACAAATTACAGTGTACACTGTGGCAATTTTGTGACAGCTTTCACGATTATAAAATGTATATCCTTGACTAACAAAACATATTTACATGAAAATTCAAAATTTGTTGTGATGCATTTTACTGTATTAATGAAAGGGAAGTATTGCATTTAAAATGCACCAACATGGCATACAAAGGAAATATACTTCATTTAAGCTGACCTCAAACTCAGGTGAATTGACATCAGAAGGGAAATGAATAGAGTGAATAGCTACAGTACTACTGAATAGGATAAACATGTCTATTTTCATGTCAGTCAGAGGTTGGCTTACACGAAGTATATGAAAATAGCTTTAAAGCAGGATGTGTAGTTCTATGGAAAAAAGTTAGTCTTTATTGTTAGTCTTCCATCTTTCTCTTCCCATTTGACACCAACCTGGAAGACAACATCTATGGCATGTTCAAGGATAATTTTCACTCTTTAGAGTGTACGTTACAGTAGAAAAGATTGACTTTGTTTTTTGGTTTTTTTTTGCTACAAAGTTAGCAGAACCGGCTCCTGTGGTAAATATACAAGACTCATGTGCGAACAAGTTGAACACAATCAAACTCTCATGCAATAGTATTCCCTTTGAAATTGGAACGATTTTTCGAGGACTAGACCACAATGCTTCAGTTTTTTGCAGCTAGTTACAGTACTTCTGTAAGAAGAATAGTCAGTCTTTTGGTGCACTTTTGTAATTTTAGCAAACTTAATCGCTGATCCTGCCTTGTTGATTAACCTTTCAGTTTCACCAATAAACATCAGCAATTTCTTCATCTTGTTCTCAAAACATCATGGATAGAATGAGTCACTGGAGATTCATCATTTGAATTTCCCAATGTTTGGGTAACAAGTAATTGAAGTTGTCAACTGTGGGAAACTCATTTTTTGAAACCAACCTGCCTTATTCTGCATAAGGTATCATTCTGTGTCCAAAAGTATTTGTTGCAAAAATATCGTTTTTCTAAAACAAACATTACCCTCTACCTTCAAGTTAATATTATACAGGCCTTCTGCATGTCATTTGTGATAGGGTTGTTTTTTGCCTTCAGGTATTGCAAAAATGCTCTTCTCTGAAAAAATGTATTTAACTGTGGAATACAGTATGCGCATGTTGCTAGTGTAAAATGGCTAGTACAGTACAGTAAATGTACAGGAAATGCTTCCTTTTGAAAAGGGGCCACTTTTTCTTCTGCAGTTGTATATTTTCATAGACCTGTTGATTCCATTTGTACAAGTCAAACAGTAACTGTACTTGTCCCAGTACGAGGAAATGAGTCAAATTAACCCATCCACATGTCACCGTGACACGACTAATGCCAGCTGGTACAGCGCTTTTGCTTCAAAACAGATGAGGCTGCACTACAGTATTCAGCCATGTTTGCAGATGTTTGATAGAATAAAGTACCTTGGTTAATTAGTTTGCATACTCTGTGATTGTTTGTCAATACAACAATAGGGTTAAGTATTTCTATTGTTTTATCTTTGTATTTTTTTCTAAAAGTCTTTAAGCATAAACAACAGAGAGTAAATAAATAGTTGAAAATTTTGAGGTCTTAAAGTGAGAGTTCACATCTGTTTGTGACGTTTTCTGCCCCTCTCAGATGAATACTGTACCTCATCTCACTGTAAGGTATAATGGTGGCAATAAATGACAATTCAAAAACTGGCAACAAGTGTTACAGATAATCGACTAAAAAGGTGAAAAATTGCAACTGAATCTTACTGCTGTGTTATAGACAACAGCACATGTAGCAATTCTGCAACACTGTAACCATGGTGACCATAGTCAATCATACAGTAGCAGGATTATGGTCTAAATTCTGCTAAAATGTATTACCATTCAGAAGCTCAAAATTTGCTTTGTAGTTATGTCATTGCTTTGTAGATATGTCATTTGTGTAGCAATTTGATCATTTTGTGTAAAGTAGCATGATGGGATAGATGGTATACCAGATAAATTATTCTATGCCATTTATTGTGGGAAAGATTTATCAAGATTGTTTGAGAAAGAGGAGTGAGTCAGAGGCACCAAATCCTGATATATAGTACTGTACCACTCTCAGTCTCTTGCAGCTATCTCCTATTCATTACCTCTGTCTGTATTATAAGTCAGGGTGTGCGACCCACGGGCCAAATGTGGCTGGCCCATGACCCCCTTCTGTGTGGCCTGCATGACAATTTTAAATTTGCTCTTTTCGTGGTCCTTGCTATGTCGCCTGAATGCAACTTTAACTTTGACCATCTTGACATCTTGTTCAGAATATTACAAAGACAAAGAAACATCTCCTCCATACTATGTGTGATGAGTCTATCTGAAATTGTTAGTTTGTTTCTCAGTATTGTTTTTCTGTATATTACAGTTTATGTCCAGATCTAGTGTGTCCTTGGTTGTATCAACTGCATATTTGTCCCCATTACTGTATAAGTACAGTTAAGTGCTCTACAGTACTCTTTGTCTCGTACTCTAAGACAAATGTGAATGGAAAATGTACCATTTACTACATCATACAAATGTACCATTGGAAATGTAATATTTTGGAATTGTATTATAGTACCAGTGCTTCAATTTTAAGAGAGATTATCACCTGTAATTTTGCACCATAGCGCTCGATGCGACAAGCTGTTTAGTAGCTACGATAAATTGTACTCTGCTGATACTTACTATGCTATTCATACAAATGTGCAATTCTTCTCCATCACTTGCAGGTAATTCATAATGGAAACGGTGAACTTTGCAGCCATTATCCTACCAAGATCATCATTCAAGAATATGAGGCTCACCAAGATGACCATCCGGGAGGAGCGTAAGTTTAAACTTCAAGAAAATGCCAATCACTTGCTGTGTGGTATTATTGTCTGTTTTTATTCTGAATGTGTATGTAGACCTACAGTGCTCTGTAATGTTGAATGTGATGAGCTCTGGTTGCCATGTAAACCATTTCAATAAATGTGAGATTGACAGAATTTTACGTTTGTTCTTGTTTAATGGAGTCAGCAACAAGCAATAGGAGTTGCCCTGGCTGTGTCAGTGTGTCCCCTCCCCAACCCTCAAGTAGAAATGTTTCTTTCTTTCTCTGTGTTATCTCATTAACTGACTCATTTGATTGTGAAGACAGTCATTTGGGCCCCTTCATTCCACAGTTGGAGATACAGTAATCCAACTAGACTCATGAATATGCAGTACTTAATCAAATAAAACTGACCATTCATATGAGCCACTGTTAACCCCTGATATTGTATGGAGGACATATTGAAATGGCCTTCCACCTCTAGGACGATAGACTGGTAATATGCACAGTATACATACTGCACAGTATGTGCAGTACATTACATTCTGTCAGAGATGGAGATTTTTTCTTGAAATGGTTTGTAAACTTTGTATAAATGAACAACTACTTTTGTTTAAACACTTAAAAGCTACAGCAGAGTTTATTTGTGACACTTTACAGTATTAAAGTTGTAGTGTTGAGAGGCTATGATGATCTGTACAGCCTGTCAGCAAATTAACACAGCAAAGTGTACTGTAACTGTATGCTGTGTTTTAGTCCTCGGTACTGTAGAATTTGCAGACCATGTGCCAAAGTACCATGTGTGCTTGTATGCCGTATTCTCACCGTACTGTAGGTTCGCACAGCGTGTCAAACGTATTCATCGTGATTGCTATAATAACAAAGCCTGCAAGTGTGCAAGTGTTTTTAGTGTAATTAGAATGTTTCAAAAGTGAAACCCAACATTGGTTTATTGTCACATTGACAATGAGATATATGTCCCAACTCTCAGAACTTGTTTGCCTTCAGGGTTGGCATTAAGTTTCATATTCCTGTTTAAGGGAGTACCAAAGGATTGAATGGTATGGTCCATGAAATCAGCACAATCGGAGAAATGAAACTCAGGTGTACCATATTTGCTGATTCACACAACAGACTGGCTCTTTAGCTAGATGGTTATAGCTCTCCTTTACACATTTACAGATGTGTTAATGGTGTATACAGCGGTTCTTGTACTGCCAGTAATATGGTATTTTGATTCCTCAAAAAGGAAGAAATTTTTCTGATACCCAGAACTAACTTGGTATACTGACAGGTCTGATTTGGGCGCAACTTTTTCCGTATGTGACATTTTAACAGAAGCCTCTCAGTTTTGGTCCGTGTTCGTTGTGTTCAAGCATCTCTTACTGCATAGTACATGTCCCAACATAACAACTGCACTCTTAGCCTGCCGAAGATTTGCAGTGATGAAAGTCTACACACATTTCGTCCTGGTCTCTTCACTGTAAGTGTCCAAATTGTTGGGATTTGCCAGCCTCATTCGGGAGAGGGGGGATCATATCCCTAGGATGTACCACACCCCCCTTTTTCTGCAAGTATTAGTGGTGTGTGTTTGTATCCATCAGGTAATATTTGAACTTTCCTTTAAGGCTATCGTTATCGTAAAACTGTCATTTTCTGGAGGCCCTAGGATGCTTAAAATTTATTCGTCATGTGTATGGTCTGGAAGGATATGTATTCTTAATGACTGTGATATTTCTTGTCTTTATCACACCTGTCTGTTTGTTTTCTTACAGGGTTGAACCGCTGTACGACATTGCCAAGCTCAGAGATCTGATGTACAAGTCCAGACTAGCTAGATGCAGAGGCAGATTTGTGGTCCCAGTGATTCTATTTGATGGCAAGGTAAAGTCAAACACTAACAAGAGAATTTATACCCCAAAACAATCAAAATCAAGTATTGATAATCATATGCTCAATTATTGATCATATTGATCATTCTGTAAGTTAATAGCTGGAATAGGTTTTAACTAAGGACAGTTAGAAAGCCTTTCTTGTACTCCAGAGACCAAGACCCTGTTTGAGTACATGAGCAAAGGTAAGGGAGAACTTAAGTTACATACTCTCTTGTAATCATCCAAGAAATGTACTGTGGCCAAAGAAGCAACAATTAATTAGTCATCACAAGAATAGTAAGATCTAAATGTCTTTCTTGGTAGAATACACAACTTGACTCCAGTCAGTGAAGTACAAATAAAAATATGTGTACAGGTAGTACATGTGACTGTCTTAGAGTTTCATTAATTCTACAGCTGCAATTTATAATAGAACTAAAATGGAGTTAATAAAGAACAAACAGATGAGAACCCAAATCTCTAAAGTTCAAAACTCCCACTCAGAGATCAAAATGTTGGGACACTTTAAAAACAAGTTTTCAATCACAGAGTGAAAATCAGACGAGGCCGAAATATAGTAGTAATGGCATAGAAAGGGTGATGTTAGAACTTTACTTGAGAATGCACTTAACAATGTTAAAAAAATGCATACTGTAAGTGTAAGCAAATGGTAAGAATAGTTACTTGTGAATACCCATACCAATGGGTTGTGGGAAATTTGTGGCCTAGCTATTGAGCCAAATCAACAAGTGTTCATTCATTGCATCCATAGTGTAGACCTGAAGAATTATCGTAATTATTTATAAGGTTTGTGATTTATTGTCTGTTATATCAACATGTCCCTAATTATGAATGTCTGTGTTCATTGTGTGCAGCATATCTGCAGGTCAGCGACGTTGGCAGGCGGAGCTGAGATTTATGGCCGTTCAGGACTTCATTACATTTTCTCTGGTGAGTCACAAATCAAAGGCAATTTCAAGGTTTGGTGTTCTTGGGGTATTGGTGGCATCATGTGTTTGTAATATTCAGAACCTATGAAGGCATTACATGTGACTTACAGACATGAAGAAAGCAATATTATGATTGAGTTGTATATTTCTTTGAATGTAAACCATTCTTCGTTTTCCTCTTCAGCGTAAACCTGATGTTTATGACACAGTCTTCTTTGTTGTTGTTCTGTCTGTAGAGTAGTATATCAACACGGTGTTACATTCTTCAGTGTAATGTTTGAACATTGATTTAATTACAATGTCTTAATTTTAGATGTGATTGTTAACTTCATTGCTCTATATCCCTTGCTTTTCTTCGAACTTTTCATCACCATCAGTGAGTGACAGCCTGCTTGGTTGGCAAAAACTGGGCCAATCATGTTCATTCGTTTGCAAATTCTTGTAAACTCTCAAGCTGATACTAAAACATGCCCCCCTTTCATGTGTGTGCTCCCTCGAAAGAATTAATACTCATGTCAGGTACCTCATAAATTTATCAAAAATATTGACATTTGTAGCTGTATGTGAAACTGGAAATATATCCGTGCTCAGCATTGCCTTAGTGTAATACATAACCTGAAGATCTTGAAAGGTACAGGTAAATTTAACCATAAAAGTACAATGTTTGTGACGTCTTCTGTTTGAGACTGAAAGTAGCTAAAGGTGCAAAAATCAGTGATGCAGTGTGTTTGCCCGATTCTCTTTGTATGAATTTCTATCGAGTTGCTGTATTCTTCCTCTGTGTAACCAAACAAAAAGCATTGTTAGTTTTTGTTAGTTTTTTTTTTTCATTCTTAACAATAAATTTTGCAAGAGTCGCAACATGAGCGTGAATCCTTCCATGCAAACTAGTCTGTAAAGGCTTTGCCAGACTCATAAGTAAGGTGGAGGGTGTAAGTCCCTATCAGGCATAAAAGACATGGGCATGAATATTATCTTGTGGGCATGAATGTTATCTTGCGAGCATCAATGTAGGAAAAATTAACAGTTTTCTCCCTCTTGGTGGGCACTTTCTAACAGGATTTGTCATCAGCAGATATTTTTATATCACAGATATGTTAAGTAGATATGCCTCTACTCCATTGGGAGACAGAAATCGCAAAAAGTTATGTCAGATGTATTTCACAAGTACCTATCCTACTTAAACATAATTTTGCCATGTGACACTAAATCATATTTAGTAGAGGAAGCCTGATCTAACAGTTGCTGGACAAATTTTTCTCTGGACAATTTCCCCTTGGACAATTCCCATCTGGACAGCTCACCCCCCCCCCTCATTCCTACCTGCCTTCAACTCAACCCTAACCCTTTTCTTGAAGGAACCTGCCCGAGGGAGTTGTCTGAGGGGGTATTCTCTGGGTTGGGAATTGTATGGGGTAGGTTTTTTAAGGGGTAATTGTCCAGGGGGAAGTCGTATGGGTGGGAGTTGTTAGGGGGGCAGATGTCATTCAGTCATGGATCTAACATATTATACCTAGGCTATATTGGACTACACAAACCTCCAGCATGGAACATGTTCACGATTCTTCCTGTCAGTCATTACCAAGTAGGTCTGTTTAATATTGGTCTTATAGTTCTAAGGTCTTGTTGCTTGAGTCAATGCTGGCCTGTTCACACAAGGACAATGTTAAAATCTGTCACAAGTCCACAAAACAGAGAGAGGAGGGGGGCAAGGCCTGTTTCTTCTTTTCATGGACATGCCTCTTGGCCATGTCACTGTTCACCGTGATGTACTTTTCATGGGTATGGTGTAATCATTTAATGTATGGAGAGCTGTAATTCCCAGTGGCATATGGGCACACCTTACTCCATGCAGAACAAAGGAAATGATGGAAAGCAATAAACACAAATTTGCAAAGAAAGACTGCCCCCACTGACTGATTATAGAGGATTCCAATATGCCGACATCTCAGTCACAACTGTCACATCTGTCAATAATTTAATTTCTGGTTTCCACTCATTGCATTAACTCTAGGAGTAACTAAGTTCTCAAACTGAACTTTGAAGACTATAAGAAAGTCTTTCAAAAAGGAGTTTCAAATCTCTACCATATCTTAGCTTTATGCCGACTGAACTATTTTAAATGTATAGGTAATGAATGAGGTGATTAGTGTGGCATCACAAGTAGGATCTATTGCACGATGTTAATGAACCAGTACAGATTAACCTACAGCTTTAATGTCGCCCTCTGTGAACACAGTTGGTGTATTACTCTTCTTGTTTTCATTTCGTAGGTGGTCTGAGCGCGGGAGTCGAACAGTGTGAGCCTAGCAGCACCGTCGAAGGTAGTGCCAGGTACATTAAACACCTCACAAAAACATGAATGTATGGAATATAGTAATGTTTAATATATGACATGTAGACTAGAGAAGCATGGCTTGTGTTTCCTTCAGTTACTGTACATTGCTCATTGTAGTTGACACAAAATAATTGGCACTATTCATGGTACTTTACATCATTTAACTTTAATACATTCCGTCGGGTAATTTATCCCATATTTCCGTACTCGTGGTTGTCGTTACACAACCTAACACTTTACTTAATTGCTGATCAGCATTTTCAGTGTGCTGTTTGTGGCAACTGGCACCAAAAAGCATCAACCTACAATGACGTATCGCTATACTTCTGTTTCGTCCAACAGTTGTCATGAGTAATGTAAAGATGAATAAATGATTTGGTTCGCTTGAAAACTGTTTATTTGAATAGAGAGTCATGTTTCTACACCCGTCCATAATTCAGTGTTGACTAAACCAAGCATTGTATGCATTCATAGACGATTGGCCATAGTTTTATTAATTTGAGGCAGTGTAGGTACACACTCTTGTAGCCCCAGCAGGCATATGTATTTACAACTGATGTAGAAGGAACTTTACAGAATTGTTATGGTAGATGATTGACACAAATCTATATCCTCCCCTAACTGAATTCCCTTCTGATCTTGTCATTGTACTGTTTTGATTTCTATGTTAGGTTAAACATGAAATTGACTTGTAAGAATATGGCTTTGTTTCTTCTTCTAGCAATAACGATTGGCCTTTAATGGACAGAGTGAGGGCAGCAGACATTAGCCTCCTACAGATGCTTTCCGTGACCCACATCTGCGACCTCATGTTAGAAAACAAGAAGGTCAAGTTTGGTGTTTAGTAAGTATGTTCGTCATCTTTTTCATCATCTGAAATATGGAAACGTTTCCATATGAAACAGACCTCACTGAAGGTTACCTCAGTTGAATGAGTTCTCTGAAAATGCAACTACATTGTGTGCAACAATGATCAAAAATACATCACATCTGAAATCTGTCTTCCAGAATGTGTTTTTTTGGATTATGAAAGAGGGAGAGTGGTACGGCAGTTAAGGCTACGAACCAGATAGCAGAGTGAATGTTAGGCAGCAGTGCTGAGAGAGAGACGACGAGCAGCTCAATATCACATGGCACCTCACGATGCAAAGAACAAAGACTGCGGAAGTCATCTGCTCAAACTCATCTGCTTACAAATAGTGGATGGTAAATAAACAGCGTGATCAAATCACATGCTTTGCTGGGGAGTATAACTGTTAATAATCATTAAACTCACTGCTTCTTTACTGCTACAGTTATTGAAAAGTGCAATACCATGTGAATACTGCAATGTACACTTTAACTTAATTACAGAGTTCTTGGATTTTGTGTACAAACAAAACGTGAATAACATTTTCCATATATGGAGTCGCTATCAACTGAGCTCTCAAGTGTTTTGCATGGTGGGCCTGCAGTCCACAATTACATTGTATTTGGTATAGCTGTAGCTGAAATTTACCTGATGATGTAATCTACCTACAATTGGCATGAAATGACCTCAGATACTACAAATGAGCGTGCATTGCTTGTTCCCTGCACGAGCATCTTCAAGCACCTTGCGCAGAATGTTGCTTTGCTGACTCCAATGTGCAGCCTCAAAAGTCTGAGTGATTGTTTTTCATTGGACCATTCTTGTCTCTGATCCTTTGGAAATAAATCAAAAACGTAGTGTAGTCTGGCCAGTTTGGGTCAATATAGCAGATTTTTTTTCCCACAAGTTTATTTCATTTCTGATAAAAAGATACAAGATGTATTACATTTCATTCCTGTTGTGGTAAGTTCCATCTGTTTACTGAATGGTCCATATAATTATGTACGGATAATACAGACAGAATACCACCGCTAAGATTCACCTCAAAGGGACTCACTGAGTTGATATCAATAAGTTTGGGATGATTTTGAATGGTATTAACACAACGACAATACTTATAATAAGCATAATTATTGAAGTTTCACATCCAATGGTTATGAAAACTTATTGAATTTTTTAACCTTACTTGTTCTGGCTGTGTGCATGTGAACAGGCCTAAGTACTAATATGAAAAGTGTCAGGGCACAAATTTTTAAAAAGTAAATTGAATCCTTAATTTCTCACTCATTGGTGTTCCTTTGTATGTGAAACATTGGGATCCTCTTAGTTTGACCATTTTTCATTAGTATGTTTAGGAAAAAATTAGTGAATTTCACAAAACAACTCAATGAACCTCTTAAATAAAATCAAAGGAGGATACAGGTGTATCTTTATCAATAGCATTATTTACTAAAACTTAAAGCACCATAGGAAAAAATGCATTGAGCAAATGAATTAAGCAAGCAATATCTCAAATAAAAAGGTCCAGACACAAAAGCAAAAAGCTCCTGTAAATCGCAAAATCTACCTTTGTTTTCCCTTGAATTTTTTCCTTTTGCCCAACTTTTAAGAACAAATTTAAATTTATGGAAGAAGTCATTTATCCATGGTTTTTCATTTCTTTGTGGTACAATTAAAAAAAGTTTCCTCATACAGTGGGCATTGTTAAAAATTTTTGGATGACTTAGGACAAGCATAGCAACAGTACTTATCCCACTTTCAGAAAAAAAAGTATTGTTTTCACAAAGACATATTTTAATTATCCAAGATAGAACTAAATATAGACGTTCAGTTTCAGAACAGAAGATCTATGCTTTCAATTTCTGTCTCACAAAAAGTACAAAGGGGGGTTATCTGTTTTTCCAATTAAGCAGAGTAGCTTATTAGTGGGTAGAAGTCTATGAAGGAATCTAAAACTGAAAGTATTGGATGGTAGAATCAGAGGTTGAGATCCACTGAGTGGACGAAAAACCTCGGCCATTCGACCATTGCAATGTTGTTAAAAGTGGCTCACCATTTAATACGAGCATCAGGTATTTCTGTTACATTCTTCAATAAAATGTTATGAGTTGTGAACTGTACAGCCTGTACACAACATCATCAAGTAATATTTCATTCCCCCCCCCTTTTTTTTATTAAATAATCAATAGATTCTCCCCAATTGTAAGGGATACTATTTAATAGACCCCAGCACAAAGTGAAAGGAAATGTGTCTATGTTGTACTCAGTGATAAATGCATGGAATTTCTAACTTTCTACTAGTATCATCAAGTAAGTCACTAACATAGTGAAAGATTTTTTTCCCAAAGAGTCTGGAACAGAAGACTAATATATGGATTACACGGATGTTTGAATTATTCCAGATAAGTCGAAAAGTGAAATCCCGTTGGGGAGTTCAGTAGGAGCAATGACACCATGCGTCGATGACCTGGTGCCCAAAGATATTAATTGATACACTTCTCATCAGATGGATTACAAAAAAAAAAAAATACCATAAGCCTTTACATTAGGGAAAGTGTCCAAGTTCAAATTTGAGATATCCAGGTACAGATGAACCCAAGTACATTTCAGGCTGTCAATAAAAGTACTAATATGAGTAACTTTCAAACCACCTTCACTAATTGAATTGATAATACTGGCTCATTTTTTTCTTATCAGGACTCTCTGCCCAACTGAAATTGAACAGCATGCTTTCTACCTCTTTAACAAATGAAGTCAGGAGGTGTGAAGGAACATATTTACTAATTGTGAAAGACCAAAACTTTTAGCACTAATATTCCGACCAATCAGAGTTTAACCTTGATTAGCCCAGATTCGCAGAGTATTTTCCTGAACATGATAATTTAGGTAGAAAGTTTAGACGGAGTAAATCATCTCCATTGTGGGTGAAAGCAGTCGCTAGGATACTGATTGGACCAAATGTTATCTCAAAATTTTAAATCATTGAAGAAAACCAATCTTCTTTCAATGAAAGAACCAAAGGGAAAATGTTGGGACCGGGAGTCATCAATACGTAGACCAGAAGCCTTCTTGAAGCATTATAGGATATTAAGGGTTCACCAAAGGGAAGTTTCTCTGAGGTCTCGTAAGGGGAGTGAATCCCCTGAACTAAAGACGCTGCGGTTTATCTTAAGAGCCAGGGCTTCAAAGCAGGGAAATAAATATATATAGTAATGGCTACTGAGGACAACCCTGGGGAACACCTTTCGTCATGATAGACCAGTTGTGCGTTGCATATTTACCATTGTTCAACACACATGCTTGTGCATTCTTGTAAAGGTGCTTAGAACTATGTCATACTGCTCCCAAAATAAAAATGAAAATTACTTGGACATAGTTCCAGTCTAATGTATCAAATGCCTTCTCAAAATGTTCTTAAAAAAGAAAAGGAGGTGTATTGTCAGTCAAATCAAGAATAAATCTAACATTTTCTCCAATAACGTTCACTTTTAGAAAGTAGTCTGTTGAGAACCTATTGACAAATTTATAACACAGTGAAGTCTACTAGCAATTGCTTTGATCTGACTTTGTAGTCTTCATTTCATAGAGAGATTGAGAGATTGTAAGATAGTTTTGAAGGATAGTAGAATCTTTAACCTGACTTTGGAACAAGAGTTATAACTCTACGAGATTGTTCAGGAGGAAGAAACTCACCACAGTTAACCTGATGAAGAGAAAGATTGGCCAAGTAATGACCAAAAGTTCTTTCTAGAAGTAAGCAGAACAGCCATCACATCCAGGAGACTTGGTCATTATTCATTTGATTGAGAGAAATGAAACAGTCGTGATGTGCAATATAGCAGGATTTGTGACGTATGTAGTTTTGTTGTTAATGTTCACCACTTGCTACTATCATCTGTTACCCTCAGCGTGTCGTCCTCGGAGAAGATTGACAAAGAGAGGCGGTACGATGATTTTTGCCTCATCTCTACGCCGTACCCAGGATGTGAATTCTTTAAAGATTACAGGGATAATGGCTTCAGTGCCGAAGGTATCAAGTTTGATTGGTCACAGGTGAGAATACCTCCTACTTAATGCTTATTTTGATGTTTTGTAATGCACTGACTTTGAGGTGAGTTGTTAACATATGATGCACACATGTTTCCTCAAACATGCTTTGCGCCAGGTAATGGTATCTCATATTCTGTTGTCTAACGTTCATACATACTTGGGAAGAATCCTCAACTCCTATTGGCCCATTTCAGTCAGGTGACGATGCATTATCCTACAGAGAAAATGCGGGCAATTAGAGGGTTACATCATTAATGGATACTTACAATAAAAACAAAGATTGACTGTGTTTTTTTGTCTACTCTTTTGCTCAAACAGTGGTGGTACTCTATCACGCACAAATGTTGCTGACATGTGGTGAATCTTGTTTACCTTTTTTCAGGATTTGTTTTCAATATAAGAATGCTGTTATTTGCAAACCCCAATTTTTGTTCTTTTCTCTTTCTCTATCAAAAAGTCATTTTGTTTGTATGAACAAGGTTAATCAACTTTTGACCTGTGTATTAACTGTAGGATAATGCACACTCAGGGGTTAATGCTATCCCCGGATGAGGTAGACATCGACGTTTGCAATCTTGAATAGTTTGTGTTTGTCAGGGTACAGGAAGCTCACCATGACAGTATAAGTGCATCTGTATCAGATTGTCTGACATTACAGCATGCCTGATCATTATTTCTGGTTTAACCCACGCTGAGTATGAGTGATGGGAATATAAAATGATGTGATAAGAATGAAATGAATATGATGTGAATGAAAGTGATGAGAATGAAAATGAAAATGCATGTCATCGTGACCTCATAGTATGCATTCTTTGGTCGTCAAACATTACAGCTCGCATGTTTTTTAAACATGTTTAAAATGGGTCTGACTTTGTCTTTCTTTTTCAGCAATTTGTAGACGCAAGTCTCAGTATTCCAGACAGCGTGGTCGCTGGTACGACCATAGATTGGCACATGTACAGACACTGGGATCTCATTAAAATTACACAAAACTACTTGAAACTACTCCTATCCATCATCACGAAAAGTAAGAAAGAAAAAGATCAAAACTACTTATAATTACTCTAAATGTGTCCCTTTCTCTTTTTCCAGCAAACTTCATTAAATTACCGTATTTCAGTCATCTTTCGGTGTCTTTTTATTTCAATTTTTTCATCAACTGTCTATCTGATCATTTGTATATCTGTCTGTTTGGTTTTTTTTTTCAGATGATGCTGGTCTTTTGGTCCATTGTATATCAGGGTGGGATCGTACCCCTTTGTTTGTGTCTCTCCTCAGGTTGTCATTATGGGCGGTAAGTTCAGAAACTTCGAAGGGATTTCTTTTTAATCATCCATTCACCCTTCTCTTCCATTTTCAAGCATTTAAATAGTAAACAATGAGCTACCACAGATTAATGAATTTGTCAGAAAATGTAAATTTATCCTTTAGGTTGAACAGAACTTGTATTTGCAAAGGAAATTTAAAAATTCCATATGATATAGTTATATAATTGCAATTATCCCTTTCCTTAAAATTAGCTACATGCTTCAGTGTTTGTTTGTTTTTTTGTGTCTTTTTTTTTTTGTGTGTCTTCCGTCACTGGTAAATTGAAATACTTTGGAGCCTGTCTGTTTTTGTCTTGTTTATTGAACTCCAGTGATTGTTGAATAGACTGAGAAAAAAAAAAAAAAACTTTTTGTTTTGCTTTGTTTGTATTGAAGTAGTAATTTTGTATACAACAGCATTTATTTATGTCTTTCTGTTCTTATCAGGATGGTAAAGTCAACTCTTCACTATCAGCATTGGAAATGTTATATTTAACATTGTCCTATGACTGGCTTCTCTTTGGGTGAGTAATTTCGCTGATGGGTTAGATGGTCCGCTTAGGTTAAGGCTTCTTAGTTTAAATGTGCAGCTGAAAATATGTTCTAGTCAGTGGTGGTCTCAACGTTCAATCAACGGTTTACATTCGTATTTTGAAGGCATCATGTGTTTCACTACCAAACATTGAGTTTAAGGGATTGGCCACTGATGGACATTCATGTTTCCTAAAAATTGGGAATATTTCTGTCACTTTATAGGTAAAAACCATATCTACATAGTATGTTTGGTTGAGAAGTCATGAGCTTTTTAAAGAAATATTTTAAAATGCATGATGGGTAACTTGTGATGTCACCCAGGTACTACTACATGAATATCCTTTGTATCTCTCAATAATCGTGACTGTCTTAAATGAAATATTACAATAAAGTTTTAAGAGATGTGACCTTAATGTCCATAATACTTTAAGGTATATCTACAATACACCCAATTTACATTTTCGTTAGTGTCAAAGTTCAAGGTTGAATGAGGTCTTCAGTTTCAAGGAAAAACAAAGACTTCTTTTAATAATTTGCTACTGTTACATGACATGTTTGTAGCCTTTAGGCAACTGGCAATCTTTCTTAACCAGAGATAGCCTTTTTTTCAAACAGCAATATCTTGACTTAGGAACAAGTTAATGACATGGGGTTTGAAATGCATGCAGTAAAAAACTTATCCTCTTTCATTGAAGAAACCCTGCCATTGTCAATAATGCATGCCTTTAATAAATTATTTGGACTACTACCTTTTGTAGCTGCTGTTTGAACAACCTCCACATTTGAGCTGGTAGCAAGACTTATCAAGTAGCATGTGTGTAGAAACTCAAGATTGTTCCAAGGAAAACACAGGTTGACAGATATGTTGCATATACGGCGTGTGAACATCGCGCAGACACAATTTTATGATCTCTTTCGTTAGTTATCTCTTAAATAGTGCCAGAAGGAAACAGTTTGGACTTTAGGTCTAAATGGGATAGTATTATTAATTTCTCTGGTTGTTTTGTGCTTATTTTGGCAAGTTTTGCAAGGTTTTTTATTTTTAGAGGAAAGATAAAACAAATAGAAGTGGTGGTGATACTAGAAGATATGTGAGGAAATTCAATAGACCTAAGCACAAGTGTATCGATGGACTGTTCTAGGAAAGGCTTGAGGAAACAATTTCTAAATTTTCAAAATTTTAATTTTCAAAACTGCTAAGTAGCTGTTTTTGCCAAAGCGGTGATTGAAATAAACAGACCCATTACCCCTGTTGAAAGGAACAGCCATTTTTGTGTGTGTTGCATTACATTTATCAACATTTCAATGATACATTTGTCACCGAAGTTCATTGTTGGTCCTCTCAGTGACTCCTTTGATTAGCATTTCAAAAAAGAAAATTGACATCTTGCAGAAGGATATTAAGTGATCTTCCTCCATCTTGAGAAGCATTCAGTCACTGGAAAACAATAGTTTGCAGTTATGATTGTGTCAGCTAATAAATGAGATAAATTTAAGTTTTCAGAAATCTGCAACATGCCATCTCAAAAATATAAGATGTCACAATTGTAAATCTAGAATCTAAAATATTGAGTTAGAAAAGAGTTCATACTACTGTATGCCATATCAAGTTAGAGAAGATCTTTGTTTGAATTGAACTTACTTAAGTATGTACTTTAATTTGGTGGCCAACTTTGTGACATTTTCTCCCCACTGACTGTGAAAACAACAAGAGGGATCTCCCTTTTTGTTTTTGTTTGTCTACAAATTGATTACTTTACTTGACTTACTTGTGCATGCATCAAATGAACCCACGCATGATTTTGAAGAACAGTTGCTCCCATTTTGTGAGGGTTTACCAGTGGTACCAAAAACAGATGGAAAATGTAAAATGTGAGTGTTGTTCCAAGGGACACCAAAATGCCAGATGATCTATGCCTTCATAATTTAAATCATCCAAAAGTGAACTTGACCTGAAGTTTACCTCAAACAGAAGTGTATGCCTCATGTTTGAAATGAGCTTTAAAAAAAGAAAGAAAATGAGCAGAAATCATTTGGTTCATATTTAAAGTGGGTAACATATTTTGATCAAAAAGAAATATTCACCTTGCATTCCACACTTTGAGGTGTAAGGTAAGAGATAAGTAATCACTTGCAATCTAATTTTTTACAGTGTTTGAGATGTAGATATACCAGTTTTCCAGCATTTTGAGAGCTCTGCTTACACAAGTAAAACATAATGGTGCACATGATTTACATTTGCATAGCGGTTTAATAACAATGTGTAGCCAGTTGCAACATTGGATACGTTGAATACCAGAATTGAAAAGGAGCCACTTTCTGTAGTTTTCAATACGTAGGGACCTAAACAGTCTCACCATAACATGCAACACTCATAAACTTCCAACTCTTTAAACTCTTTGTCTTTGTCTTTTTCTTTTCAGGCACAATTTGAGTGACAGATTAAACAAAGGAGAAGATGTGAGTTATTCGTTAATATAGTGTGTCTTAATTGTCTTTGTATCTTTACAAACAGATTCATATTTCTCCCTTCTCCATGGGTGAAAAACAAATTCTTGTTTCACATAGTCGTTTGTCTGACGATGGACTAACATCCGATATATTTCGTGACTGTCAAGTGATGTCATCTTCTTCTCCGAAGACAGATTTAGCAGGAGTCTTTAATTTACATAATTTATTCTATTATCGCTATCAAAAGTTTTGTTCCTACCTTTCTTGGAAACCTGTTCTTACATATTTGTAATAAATAGTAGCCGCTGAAATACCATAGCTTGTAGCCATCTGAGGTATTTCAACTGTTATTTCAACTGTTTATTGTTCTCATGTTCTAGTTCTTACCATGGCAGTAGTTTGATGCTTGATTTGGTATCGTCTTTTCTCCATCTTTGTTTCATTCTTGTCTCGCACAGCGAAGTGCTGTATGCATGTTCAGTGTTTTCCCGGAGAGGTTTCGGGGGATCCGTTACCTCCAAATAGACGTTTCCTCCAAAAATATTGAATGCGTCGTAACAAATTCCACCCCCTTCAAAAAAAGGCTCCTCTTGGCCTCCAGAAAATGTGAATAGGTTTCAAATAAAACAAAAGGTGTCTCTAGCTGGCACCATTTTGCTTAGTTTTTAAAAAAATCCCCTTCCCTAGCAATTGCCTTGTGATCTTTGTGGGTACCTCCCTCAACTATCTCTCTCTCTCTTTCTCTCTCTGAAAAATCTGTGAAGAACACTAATATTGATCTGCTGATTGTAAATACTGACATAGTAATGTGAAAAAAAAACCTAGCAAAGAGGCACATTGTGTCATTTCCTGAAATTCACTCAATTTTTGCTGAACCTGTCAAGTTTCTTTCAAATATTAATGACAAAAGTGAAAAAGATCCTCATGTGTGACAGACAAAGGAACATTAACTGAGTGAGTCATTAAAAATTCAATTCGGTTCTTGAAAATTCATGACCAGACACTTTTCACTTTCATACGTATCCAAATGCTGCAAAGCCAGTACATGTCAGGGTTAAAAATTCAAAAACTTTTCATGTGTGAAAGTTGACTAATTATGCTAATCATAAGCATAGCCATGTAGTTGTACCCTTCAAAATTCTCACAAACTTATCGAAATCAACTCAATATGTATTTAAACTCTTCTGATGGTGAACCTGTAAAGAAAGCGAAGTGGGTGTGCCCTCATTAGGCATATATTTCAAGCCATGTTTGGTACGAACTGCAGGCAGGACAAAAAGAAATATATATCGAAAATGTAGGAAAGAAAAGCAGGTTGATTTTACATTATATTTCTTTTCAAGTTGGTAACTTGATGTAGTGTGTCGAATTTATGACTGCCATTATGTTAAATGCTATTTTATTACGGGTCAAGATTTTTTATATATCAATACATGTTTAATTTAATATTTTGTTGTTTGTTTCTTTTTCAGATATTCTTTTTTTGTTTCAACTTTCTAAGACATATAACTTCATCTGAATTTTCTGTAACAAGGTAAGTTTGATTAACACAAGGTGTTATCTTGAATGTAATTTTTACCCGTGCTAAATTGCTGTTGCACTTGAATAAATTTGTGCTGCACGTAGCTTACCGTAAAATTTCACTGTCAGTGGAGATATGTATTCTGTGACTTGTGTTGTAGATTGTATATTTTCTCTTGTGAAGATTTAACCCCCACACCCCTCACTCCATATTCAAAGAGGCTGCAGTCTGTGTTTCAGAATGTATGTCGTAGTTTACATTATGCAAGCAATGTCGTTTGTAAAGATTGTGACTCTACGTCAGCTAGCTTGCTTTCTGGCGTACCCTACAACAGTGTATGGTAGAGTTGGTACCCCGCTGCATTTGTCGGGAATGTGCATCAGTCATCATTTCGGTCTGTATTTGACATGTTATAGTTGATAAATGATATGGTGTTGATAGCAAAGACCCTGTGATGTTAGTAGCATCTCAAGTGGTGTATAGTTAATACCTGTCGTCTGTGTTGGCTGACATAATAAATTGTCTACACATAGTGTGATATAGATAATTGGCATTCTGCTTACTTTGATATTTATGGAATTTGCATCTGACTTCCTCTTCTTTTGCTCTGAGGTGAAGAAGAGATGATTTTCCTCCTTGTGAAATGTTAACATTTGTCTCCTTGATTTGTTTCCTCATGTAGTCCTCACAGAACCGTTAGTAGTTCGTGCGAATCTATGGTGCTATTAGGTGAGTGGACAACTGCACGTCTGCCAACTGTTAAGGCTTATGTCGGATGAGGGTTAAAGGGAAATAAGCTGTTTACAATGGACAAATATTGCATTCAAAGAAACTGTATCTTTAACCATTGCCTATCATCACTAAATTAAATCCTTCAGCCACATCAATTAACATTTACAAAAAGCTCCATCTCCTCGAAACGTTATGCATGAGGTACATCAATGAACTTTTGAAAGTTTGGGTGAACAAATTATTCTTGAGCAACAAAGAACTGAATTTTAATTTGTATCTCTGAGAAACTAATTCTTGAAAAGAAGGCCAATGCCCTTGCATGTTTTGAACAATCTATCATTTTGTGTCCACAAAATATTGATTGTAAAAATATGATTTTTTTCCTTTAATACAACTTCTTCATTTCCTTTTAAAGACTCATGCAAGACTGTTATGAAGGGCAATTTCTTTATATATAATTGTTCCGTAGCATTGCAAGTTTTCGTGTTTTACCCTTTTTCTCTTCTTTTAAAAAGTACATCTTGGTGTGTTTTTCATCGTCATAGTTATGATTAAACATTTCCATACACAGTCACACCCAAAGTGTTTCCTATTCAAGGGGAATCATATCATTATTGAGCTCGGCTTGAGTGTTTTCACTGAACTTTTTTTGCAGAATTTTAGTTCTACTAAGGAGCAATAAATAGGTGACTTTTTTCGTCATGATGAATATGTCGTACTTGCCCATGTGGCATGTTGTATTGTAATGAGGTATTCCAGTGGACAAAATCTTACAAACACTTATTCCAGCTGCAGCAATGTCATGTTAAGTTACAGATCACTGTTTCAGAAAAAGTAGTTTTGACCTTTCAAATTCCCCCCCCCCCCCCGCGTCCTGCCCATAACCCAAATCCCAATATATATGTATATATATATATATATATATATATATATATATATATATATATATATATATATATATATATATATATATATATTTGCGGAAGTGCTATTTCTCTGTCTCTATTGATGGAGGATTATCTCAGGAAGGGTTTTCTTTGCTTTCTCTTTGGTGTAAGTCCAGTCAGGTCTAATGTATTTTCGTTTTTACGAGCGAATAGCGAAGTATAGCAGTCGTGTTTCAGCCTCTTGACAGTCTTTCCTTTGTATGACTGAAAATTCTTTCAATTTAACCAAATAAAATTACTTAAAACGAAACTTTTAAATGTGAATAAGAATTATTGTATGCTTTTTAGAACAGTTTGTAGACTATTACGGTGTAAACACTAACATTTTTGAGGGATTGCACAACAAAACGACTGTAAAACATGAATAACAGCCCTTTCCACCGTTTTGCAAATGGCTGTTCCGTATGAAAATCTCAACTCTTCTTTGTCGGTATTCTGAAATGTTTGAAATAAATTGTAGGGGACTTTGGATTCTATTTTTTCTGATAGAGGAATGTAGTATTAAAATTCACTTGTTAATATTTCAACCCAGGAGGTTAATACTGCTTGATAACAAACTGGTTTGTTTTACATCTCAATAAAAAGAACGACAACAGGTGGTAACGCGTCGAGCTGTTCTGTCAAACTTTGCATATTTATCTTCATAACGTGCTCGTGTGTGTGCCGTACTACTATACTGCCGTATGTGTTGCATACATGCGCGTGAACCACTACACTCTACGTGTCCACCTGACTGTCAGTTCCACTAGGCAGGGTAGAAAAGATTGGCAAATGTGTGTTATCGTGACTGACCGTGTTGTCTTTTTCTTCAAAATTGTCATTGACACTAGGCCTAGAGATAATGGTGTAATAAGCGTACGGTTACTGTCTTTTCAAACGTTGGTATGTATCGTGCCATGATCGAGTAGAAGTTTACTGGAACTTAGCCCAATGTGTCATAAGTTGTAACTGCTAGGCTAGGCTAAGTCGACTCGAGTCTAAGTTAGCGAACGAACTCGTCGTGCTCCTAGTCGTAGTCGTAGGCTGAATTCTGCGCGTAGCCTTGTACGCGTTTCAATCGTAAGTTCGTTGGATATTGGTGCTCCTTTTACGTCCCTAGACTACTAGTACTACGGTTATCATAAGCAGTAAACCGCAGTGCATTACTTGAGTGATGCCACAGTTCGTTTAGATCTGCAATTCGGTCCATATTCGCGAGTGTGAATGCCTCGCATTCTGGTTGTCAATCATGAGTTATTAAATTTGGTGTTTCATTATTTATCATATCTTTGTCATTCATCTCATTTTACAGATAAAAATTCTGGTAGTGTACTGGATGGCTTACCAAGTAGCCACTCGTCTAGTAAGCACAGATCTAATAAGGATGAATACAGGTTGAAAGGAATAGGACAATTAAATGAAAAAGAATTGAGGTGCAATAGGTGAGCTTCTAAAGCTTTTATTGTAAAGCACTGTAGTGGTATTGATACATGAGTGTCAACAGTGTTGGAGGTAAATGCTTGTATTGTTGAAGATTTATAGTGTTGATGGTGTTGAAATCTATCCGGGCATTGTTGAAGGCTAGTTTGAGCAGTGTTGAAAGTAATCATTGACTAATCATTAGTGAGATTGAAGGTTAGTGTTAGTGTTGAAGACTGATGTTGGGAATGTTGAAGATTTAGTATTGATGGTGTTGAAGGCAAAGTTGAGCAGCATTGAAGGCGAATTTGGGGATGGTTGAAGTTAATTGTTGGTAATGTTGAAGACTTCATTCATTGGTGAGGCTGAAGACTAATATTGAAGGCTAGTGTTGAGAATGTTGAAGATCAGTATTAGTGTTGTAGACTAAGTTTGGCAATGTTGAAGGTACATATTGATGATGTTAAAGACATCAGTGAGGTTGAAGATACACATTGGTGTTGAAGACTGTTGTTGGGGATGTTGAAGATTTAGTATTGATGGTGTCTAAAGTAAGTTTTGATTATGTTGAAGACTGTTGTTAGTGTTCCTGAAAATGATCATTGGTGTTAAAGGTTAACATTGTTAATAATGAAGATAAGTATTGATTATGTCAAAGACTATGATTTGCATTGTTTAAGTTTTAGTATTGATGATGTCATAGGTTATTATTGTTGAGAGTGCACATGGATGATATTAAAGGATCATAGTTACGGCTATCAAACATTAATATTGATCAATGCTGTGAGGGTGTATGTAGACATTTCGAATACAGTGACTGAAAGACAGTCCATAGCATCCAATGTGTCTCATTTTACAGTGGATTTACTCCGTCGTACAAAGTTGTTACAATAATTTGACTCAGGTTACATTTAGCCATATTCTGTCTGATTATTGAAAACAAAATGTTAGTGAAAAATTTGCTTTAGATTTATTCCAGATTAGAGATAGGAAGATTTTTGTCTAATGGATTATGTGTGCAGTGAAAGAATATTTTTACAGAAAAAGAACAGACTAAGAACGGTTCATTTATTTAGCTTCTTTCTGTCTACGCTGATTTAAGTAATGTTCTTAATTCCTAACCAGAATGTTTTGTATGTTCAATGATGCTATGTTTCTGTATGTAGGATATGAACTTGAAAAGTAATTATTTAATGAAAGACTAGTCCTGCTAAGACCCGATTAATGTAGTGTCACACGCACCATGTTTCTGTTGTACTAAGCCTACTGCCCTCTGTATTTGCCTTATTTTGAAGAAACGTAAACTCAGTCATGCAAACCCACTTTTTGCGAATTTGAATATGCTAAATGTCTATGACTTGAATAGGTATCACACCTCTGTTTTTACTTGTAAATGTATGAATGATAATGTCCTCCCTATTTTGCATCATTCGTTTGGTCTACATTCTGCCACCCACCATTATCCTATAGTCGAAGTTCTGGTACTATCTCTGTTCCGTTTTTTAGAATGAAGTCATCTCAACAAACTGTAAGATATCTAGGTGCCAAATTCTGGAATTCCCTACCTCATTGCATTACTAAGCAAAGTTCTTTCAAGTCATTCAAGAAAGCCCTTAAAAGTTGTATCATTTCCAATTATCAATGATTTTTCTTTTTGTCCTCCCTTCATTCTTTTGTGTTTAGATGTTATTTATACTCATAACTGCTGGTGTTATTTATTTCCTCAGGAGTGTGTCAGGAGTGTCTATGTCTACAAGGTTACTCACGCTTCTTATAGACACTTCTCAGTCTCTTTTTATTTTTTCATATTCTGTATATATTTGCCACTTCAATTGTCATTTTGTAAATGTTTCCAAAAGAGACCGAAGTAAATGTGAATACAAAAAAAAAAAACCAGACCTGACCAACCAACTGATACTGAGACAACATGGTACTGATGGCAGCTTCCTCAGTATGAAAATACTAGTTGCATGTTAGATAGTATCTGTATTATTGATTTGCCATTTAGTGATGTTACCAACTTGTCACCTTACCCCAAACATCAAAGTTTCCATAAGATTGGAATGTCTTTAGTCCACCTATTTTTATTATTATAATTATTATTGTTTGTTGTTCTTGATCTTGTTCTCATTGTTCTGGTTGTGGTTCTTGTTGCTATGTGATAAAAGTTTTTTTTTTTCATCTCTTGCAGTTTAATCCAAACAGATGTTACTCCTGGGCTTACAGAGGGGCCTTCTAGTCCTCTAGAGCCAGCATCCAACCCCATCGAGGTACCCCTGAAGGATATACTTGAAATTGCAAAGGATGAGGTAAAGACTCCATCAGTGGAAACAGTGTTCTCTGAAATCATATCTCTTTCTTTTTATTTCCTGCACTAAATTTCCATTTTAAAATACATTTAATGCAGTATTTAGTTATCTCTCATAATTGCCAAACTGCTACATTATGTTGAGGTAATTATTCATCTAGCAGAGTGTACTGGAGTCTTGAAACTAAATCAGTAAGGATTCGTCTGGCAGTGCTTAATACGTTTACAAAAACTATTCGTTTACAGGTTTCAACATATTTAGAAGATGGTCGTGCATGTGATCTGCAGTTCTACTGTAAAACTTTATTCAAACAGTAAACTGTCACGTCAGAGATGTGAAGAGTTTTTGCACTTTTTTTGCATTTGTTTCCCTGTCATTGTCTTTGATCAAGTAGATAAGAGGCTCATTGGTCGTGATAGCATTATTGAGTGTCCTAACATCAATAATTGTCCTAACATCGGTGGTAGTCTTTTTATAGGTGATTGTCCTATCATTAATGATTATCCTAACACCAATGATTGTCCATACATCATAAGCTGTTTTATCATCATTGTCTTATCATCTGTTATTTATGTACCCTAATGGCTGTGGTTGTCTTTTTACCAGTGATTATCCTATCGGTAATGATTTTCCTCACATCAATGATTGTCTCTACAACAGAGGTATTATCATCATTGATTGTCTTATCATCAGTTATTTACGTATCATTAATGGCTGTCCTAACATCAGTGTTTATACATATATTTTGGTGGCAGCAGAAAGCCTGATTGTGACAGAAAAGACGAAAATGTATCACGTTTCTCATTACTTCTGGCAAAATACACACCTGGATAGTCTACTCAAACAGTAGTAAAGAAATATTGCAAAAGATAGATCACAGTGGGTGGTCTTCCTGTCAAAACTTCCACAAAACTTGTCTTAAGTCTTCTCGGTACAAATTCTCTAATTTCTCCTTAGATATGTCACAAGTTTTCCTCATCTCTCAAGTTGCTTCAAATCAAAGATTTCATGTGAATATAAATTTTAATCTTTGTTTCATGATAAGAGAGCCATCTTTCTGTGTAGGTAAAATAGTTTTGAATAATTAAGGAAGCATGGTTTGACTCATAGGATAAAACATAGTTTCAGTTCCGTGTTATCATGTTGTTGTAAAAAGTGTATCCGATTTCTCACATTACCATTGGCATGGTAATTGTAGCGAGGATCTGTTGACGGAAAGCATTTAATTTGATGGAAAAAAACTTGTTTAAACTTGAAATGAGTAGCTGAAATGATTGCATCGTCTTGTCTCCGATGATAAACATGAATTTATGCCATCATCTCTACAGGCTACGACTCCCCCATCTGCTTCAGGAAGGTAAGCACTGGCTTCAAGGATCATTTACATATCCCTCTGTAGTTGTCACAGGAATGTGGCATTTGTACACTCATGTTATAGTTACATTCATAATGAAGGCTGTTTTGGGTTTTGTTCTTTTTTTTTTTTGGTTTTGTTTGCAATGCATATTCTCTTATTTTAATATAACTTTAAAGACTCTGGTGCACAGCAAAATAAAGCTTAATAATGGTGCTTGATAGTGGCTCAAGAGGAAGATAAGTCCAGTTTCAGCTGAAAAGTACAGAAGAATTCAGCCAGTTGGGACTGATTTCCTACGGAAGTAACAACTCTATACCATGCGTGCTTCAAAGCAATAAAACTAACAATACAAACAGTTATCAACCTTTGTCTGACAGAAACATTCATGTTCATGTTGTTTGCACTGCAGTCACTGACAATACAAATGCTACGCATTGGAACGTGACAGCCAGTGTGAAACACAGATATTATTGTCCCAGCTGGGTGGAAGAACTAGCAGTGTGTTGAATATTCCTAAAGAGGCAGCTACTACAAACTGTGCATGCATGATCGCTAATGAATACCCATCTAAGATGCAATCCTGCCAATTTATGTGACTGTGTTGATGTGTGAGCACCCATGTTATCATACCTAACATCTGCTTTGTACAGTCAGTCAGGAATGTGTCTGTTGAGACAGGTTGAGGGTGTTTCACTCTGAAGTAGGTCGCACCAAGCAGCTTCCACTCAAAACAATGAAAGAATGTGAAGTGCATCTCACATAGTTTAATGCATACCACCAATGGTATGGCACTGTGTTTAAGATTATCCTGTCCACACATTTCTTCAAATTAGTTTCAAGACTCTCACCAGCTGCACACTGACTGACTTAAAAGTTCCTTGAATTTCATTTTATTTTTTTTAATGCCATTGTTGTTCCATGAGAACATTTTCTGCTTTTCATAAAGTTGTCTTAATCAAGAATCCTGACCTTGAACGCTGGCCATAAGTCAAACGTTATATGCATGCAGTATTGGACATTCTGCATATATATATATCAAAGGCCAGCTTGATTCTGTGACATTAATTGCTGTGGTTGTTAGATTCAATGACATCATCACGAGAACATACGCTTCGTAGTTACCTCCATCATCACTGCAATGCACCTTTCATCTTCTACTTTCATTCACGAACCGGTATTACAGCTGGCAAATGGTTAGTGGTTTGGGGATCATAAGTGACTCCACTCCGCATAGTTCCCCCATCTCTCAGCGTTCTGAGAAGTCGAGTTTGTCCAGCACAAGCATGGATGGGTGGTAAGTTGCTCTCACCGGCATTTAGTACTTCGTGATTAAACCATTTTTCATGCAAATTGCGAATGTATTTAAAAGATGCTTTGCTATATCAGTAAACAAACACTGGTGTCTGTCTCCTGTTGGTAATTTATAAAGCCGAATACATCTCTCACAAGCAAAATCATAAAATTGCTTATTGTGGGATGCTCTGCTAGATGTTAGTCTATTGCTCTTCATCGCATCAAGCTTGATGCATTTGAATGTAAGCTCCGAATCACCAGTTTGTGGAGTCAACAATTTATAATGAGAGCTTTTGTTTTGCCTCAGAGACGACAGAGCATGCTCATAGGGAATATATCGATTGGATATAAAAAGATACCCAAACAATGCTAATACTCTGTATTTTATGACAACTTAACAATCTAGTGACTGTTTTTGGTCATGATTTTATTTAGTTTGTATGAAAT
Organism: Stichopus chloronotus; assembly: GCA_021234535.1. Classification (NCBI taxonomy): domain Eukaryota; kingdom Metazoa; phylum Echinodermata; class Holothuroidea; order Aspidochirotida; family Stichopodidae; genus Stichopus; species Stichopus chloronotus. The sequence continues at coordinate 27,420,834 of CM037830.1, forward strand.
GGATGTGGTAGTGTTTGCCAAAAAGTTTAGTTGAGGCATTTACCAGCTAGGAAGATTTTTTACTTTTCCATTGTCCTCAATCTCCTTTAAAAGGTCTGACCTGCATGAGGGCCAAACGTCTCGGAAGCAGAAGTTGGATGAGGTCTCGCACCTGTTCAGGAAAGTTTACTCTTCGGTTGTCAAGGGCAGAGATTACTCGGAAGCAGGGGGCATCACGAATGTCCTCGACTCCATCTCCTCAAAGATTGGCTTTAAGAACCTTTGAGATTGAATGGTACATTCCATTGTTGGAAACAGTGAAGAAAGATCAGAGGAGAAATAGAGGTCCTGCAGTGAATTGATGCCCCCTCTGAAGGGGCATCATAAGGGCATTGCTAGTAACACCTCTGTGATGGGTATCTGTAATTGCTGCCTTGTGTTGGTCTTGTGTAAGTTCATCATTTGAACTGTACTCCTGTAAGCCACAGGACACAAAGAATTGCTTGATATTTTTGAGTATGCCTTTCACACAGAATAGTTCTATTGTCTAAATTTACAGATAATTATAAATACATACTGTACTTGAATTGTACCAAAATGCAGCAATTATTGTTACACCTGCTTCCTTTCCTTCTATCATCTCGGGGATGTTCTGTTGGCTCGTAGCAAATGGTAGGACAAAATCATCTTTAGTCAGTCAACATTGCGAGGAAGTTAAACATGTAACTTTTTAAAATGTCGCTATTTCAATGAGAGATAATAAGCCATGTTGATGGTAGCACTGTAAGAGCAACGAAAAAGCCAACCATGTTTGCAAGTGACACTGGTTGAACAAGAGCAAGTAAGCCATGGTTTTAGAGTCACTGTTGAAGGAAGTACTTCAGAGGAAAGAGAGTTGATGCTCTCGTGGCTTGTCCGTTTTCCACTGATGGGTGCATAGGCGTACAGCACAGGCAGGTGCAAGGGGGGATCCCCCGCAGTTTAAAGTATCGACCATTTTGGGGACAAATTGTGAATAATTTTTGGGCAGATAATCTAAAAATAAAAAAGTAACTTCAAACTGATTTTGTTTAGTTTAGGAAAATAAGAACTCAACATCAAACTCACTTAAACATGAAAGTAGTATTTTACAGTCACTGTGACTATTACTTACCCATCTTTACATTGTTATCACCATGGAATTGGAATGTAGACATTTTCTTTTTGGGGAAAAAGTCACTGTGCACCCCGCACCCCAAGCAAAAGTGTTCTCGTACTCCTATGAATAGATGTTTTGTGTGGCTAGGTATGTAGCTATTTTAAAGATAGACATTTTGTATGCCCATTAATGTTTAATGATGGTGGCACAGTTTTGATAAGAAATTGGTGTGTCACAGACGTTCCACTGTATATAAAGACCCTTGCAATCAGTGAGAGTTTGGCTGCATCCATTTTTTTTTGGGGGGGGCAAGACTCAAGTGGTGCCCGGCATTGCTTGCATGATAGCTTTAATTGTGGAAGGACAGTCTAAGCAGAGCATCACCATTACTTTGCACAGAGTGCACCAGAGAAAAAAAAAAATTGTAAAAATACACCCAGATCACTTGAAAATGCCTTTCCAGTCTCTGGCCCCTTTCCATGGTCCTTCCACTCTTGAGGTCTCCAAACTCTGCCTTAGGGAACATGGCTACTGCCCCCCCCCCCCCCTGCCTTGCTGTCACTTTTTACAGTAGACCAATGGCATGAATGTCTCAGGTAGTGCCAGTCAATGTCCATGTAGATAACCAATTTTTCATCAAGTGGTTCTCAAACACCATCAGGTTACTACTAGGATCGTGATCGTTAGATATGAGGATCTGTTGTTTATAGCTATGCTTGCTTTCCAGTTGAATTAATCTCTGTGACTCTTTAAATCATAACAAGAAACATCTCTCAATGCAGAGAGTGACTCAAAATTAGTGCAGCTCTGTCAAAACTAAAACCAATTTTCAAGAAATTGGTAAGAGCGATTTACATAGGAGAGCTTCGATGGAGCCATGACCAGAAGTGTCAGATTTCTGAATTCTGATCTCTGTTACTTTACACTAATCTGTAGTAAAGCTTTAAGGGAAATGTTGTGTTTGTTCTCCAGAAGTATCACATTTTTAGAACCAATATTTATGGACGCAGAATTAAAATATTATTCAAAATAAGATGGAACAGTAGCCTTCTTTCTCCCAAATAAGTCTAAGAGAGATATTTACTTATTTGCTCAAGGATAAAGTTGTTCAACAAAGCTTTCAAAAATCCAAATGATGCATCCTACATAACTCATACGTAATGTTTCGAGGGTTTGAAGGTATTGCTGATGTTTTCTTGGTGAGATTGAAGGATTAAGCAGTGATTGAGCTATTTTCTTTATGTGCTGTGTTGGGGGCTTTTTAAACACAATAGTCCATAACTACTCCGAAAATAAACCATTCCATAGCAGTTGACAACATTTAAAACAGAGTTGTAAATGGTTCACATGCTGTAACCATTTTGGCATATCTAACAATCTGTGCCTGGTAGGATGCTCACTGTTACAATTCCGGTAAGGAAATGGTGTTGTTATTTATGTTTAATGATTTATAAATATTGATATATCTGACAATGATACCATATTTAGAGAAAAGAAAACCAAGGTCTATTTAAGATGTTATACAGTTAGAGTTCCATGTATTCATGTTTTGTTAAACAAGGCCTTTTGTGCTTTGTGAGAAGTTATTTTTATGCAAGTTTTATCTCAGCTTTACCTAAATGACTTCACAAAGTTGTTACATTTTTATGTTGTTATCTCAGTCCACAGTGTGCTTCTGAAAAGTTTTTTTCTTCTATCTCTTCTTTTCAAAGCAAAACTTTGACGGATGTTTAAGGGTTTAATACTCCTCCTGTAACTAAAAGAAATGTTAGTTAAAACATCTCATTCCCTGTTTATGGATGAATATTAAAGACAATGGCAAAGGATAAAAAAAATTCTTATTCCAATTGTTCTCTGAAAATGTAGAATTAGTGAGAAAAATAGCTGTCAGTCGAGAGATTTTTTTTCACTTGGTTGCCCTTGTGGCAAGACCAGTTCGCCACATCATTGATTTCACCCATTTCATTGTATGGTATAATCCTAGATAAGCAGTCCAACTCGTGTGTCATTTGTATACATCTCCTAGTGCTTGAAAACAAACTAGAAGTCCATAGACTGTCAGGTACATGGGCACCCAAAAAAATGTAGGCTAACTTCCGTCGGGCTTCGAGTTTTTTTGTGAAGTCATAATTCAGCAGATTGCTCTGTACCTCGCTACAACACCATCTCGCCTACCGGCAAGATAATTGAAGTGTTCTTTGGGGTTCTGGCTGAATTTTGTCGCACATACCGTAAAATGAACGTAACATGAAACTTTTCGGATCCAGGTAGCAATTTCAGAACTGGGTCCTGACACCGTCAGTTGAGTACCCGGCGCAAAACCTAAAAGTGAGAAAGATTTCAAAGGCATAACTCTGGGTAGATCGGGCTAGCAGTCTGGCAGAAGCCAAGAGAATCTCGTTGGTCTTAAAGAAATTCGGTCAATTGAATTGAGCTGAAACCATTAAAATGTTAAAAGAAAATGCTGATATAAGCTTGACATAAAACAGTTGTAATTTTAACCAAATGTTTGATGCAGTTAATCAAGTGGTTGCTCTTTCTGCTGTGACAGCTGGTAAATGTGACCTTGGAAGTTTAATTTGCACTTATTCAGATAAAGTGCCCATGTTCGTTTAAACATTGCCAGATGCTTGATTAAATCCTGTCAATCATTTCATCACACAGCAATACATGTAATATTTACATGAAATTATTTGAACCATTCACATTTCATCTTTTACTTCAAATGCTCCTCACAAATCATATTTGTTTTAAAAACGTATCAGTTATTAAAGCTGGAATTTAGTTGTGAAATTCAAAATTAGTTGTGCTGGCAGTCGCCTGGTCATCTGGCACTCTCCAAGAAAGCATAGCACTCAGTCACTGTTACTTGAAATCAGACCAATGGGAATGGATATTGAATATTCAGTCATGCAAAAAGGGGCTTAAACAATGTTTGCTTGTTTTTTTCAGTGTCTATAGCATATTCTGTTGGATTTGACTTGCACTGACAAATATCCAACTCGTATTCCAGCTTAAAATTCTGAAAATGTGTTTTTGCTCATGGCATGACGGGTGAGATGTAACTCTACAGTGCAGTGCAGTTTCACAAACTCCTGTAAACTAATAATTTCGAGGCACTCCTACAAAAGTAAAAGATGATTGTGGTTAATATTGTGTGTAAATTCATGGCTTTGGTTTCACATCCCTGGGCATAGTGCTTGAGATGAAGAATTTACCCCCACCTCGTGGAGCCCTCGAGGGGGGGACTCCTCCAAGGATGGAGACAGTGAGTCTGAATATTGAAGGAAAAGTGATCAAGAGAACGTCATCCGACTGATTTCAATTTATTTAAATCCATTATTGAGCATTGCTTTCATCACTCTCCCTGAGAGGACCAGGTGGAGTCTCAAAGCTGTGCAGTCAGAGAAACAGATTAAATCTATAAAAGCAATTTTCAGTACAAGATGTCACAAAATAGAATATTAAGAAATAATTGTATCTGCAGATATGAAAACTAAATTCTTCTAAATTACTCAAGCAAACTTGCGTTCATTTCTGGTGTTTTTGCCTTTCGTTTTTTATCTCACAAAATTGTTTACCAGCACCCCAGTAGCCAATATCACACCTCAGCCCACTTCGTGAGTGATAGGTCTACAGTTGGTACAAATCACTTGTTAAAAGTGCTGCTTCACTTGCTGCAAGCAATGTACATTAAACTGCAAATCATTTGCACTGAATTTTACCTATTAATCGTTTTACCTACATGACCACAAAGTGAAAGAAGCCTGTGGCTGATATATTACAATGATTAGGTAAACTTAGAAGCAATGTGGTGCACTATTTGGCAGCTTTTCATGTCATGAAATGTGCTAGAAATGACATGAAAATTCCAAGTTGCATTTTACATTTTCCTACTACAGTCCCTTGGATACTTTTTTCTTTTAAGGGAGTGGGAGTGTGACTCCCATCGGTCGCATCGGCCCTGTCCTTGCATGGCGACGGTAGTTGAGGTTATTAAACATTTTAATGAGACTGTTACAATTGTTGAAAATAGCACTTAACTCACGAGGACTTACAGATAAGGAATTATGCTGCCCTTCACTGTTGGGGAGGGGTGGGGGCCTCTGTTGCATGCACTGTCTTGCAAGGTCTCTGTCCCAGGTCAACATCGAGTGACCGGGTCGTGCTTCTACATGTCGCATCATATTTCCCTCCCCACATTCGAAAACAAATCGCTGCCGTTGAGGGCAGTTACAGTTTGCCGCTACTCTGACTCCTCGCAAACTTTGCCTTTTGTATCAGTGAATCATCCTTCAGCATCATTTGGTATAGGAGCATATTACACATGAGGTTGTCTCACAAGTTGTTGTGCTAACGTGGACATTCTATTGGGAGCTTGCTCGACTTCGCTCACTGCTCTCGTTGATTTATTTGCCCCTGCACCGTTGATGAACATTTGGGTCAACTGGAGGGGAGAACCCTTCCGCTTTTCAGTGGGTTTCCTCAGCAAAGTAGCAGCTGATTGGAAGTGGGAACCATTCCCCCTACCATGTATGTTACACCTGGATTTAGTTCTCATAGACATGCTAGTGGTTGCGAGTGGGTAGGACGAGGGGGTTGGGGGTATCAACGGGGTTGGTTGTATCGACTGGGGTCGGGGCGTTGGGGGAGGGCGGAACAACCCCTTCAAATCCTTGCACCATTACGCGGGAATTTGGAACTTTGCATGGTCAGATCTAGTTTATTAACAGTCCCATACACATTTAATAATCACACAAAAAGTATTAATATATGTAAGTTTTTTTGTTTTTTTTTTGCATAATATGATGTCTGATCAGCTTTCGTACAAAGGGGTTTCTATGACAATGATAGATACAAAGTTATATACAAGTATTTTTTTACAACCCCCCAAAAATGTGGGGAAAACTTTACATTTGTAGCAATGAAATACGAAATAATTACTACTAAGAACAGGCACCATAAGTAGATCCAGACTCATTGACCAGGAAGGTGAAGTACCTCCCTGGTTGACAAGTTGTCAATCAATGGCAATGAATTATGTTCACAGGAGGACAAAGTTGTTATCTGGCTAATCACATGACCTTAACCGACATTGATCCTCAAAACGGTCTCCATTGAGTTGGGCTGATTATTTTCTTTGATGTCGAAGAATGACAGCATTGAAAAAGGCCTGGAAAACATTTTGATAGATTGGCAGCTGGTAGCGAATGATTTCATAGTAATAATTTGCTTCCGAATTTACTTAACTACAATGAATACTTAATGTAAGTGAGTATACAAACGGCCAAAATCTGGTAATGTTAAGACAGTATTGAGCACACAAGAATAAAGGAGCTTTTAAGCAAAAATGGTAACTTGGTTTTTGGTGTAGAAAATGTTTGCCTAACTGTCGTAGAGTGACCATAGCACATGCTCTCACCATGTCTTGACTGTACCACCCCCCACCCCACAACCTCCCGAGTGGATTGTTGATTTCTTTTCTGTCGAGACTGGTGTTGGCTAGCACAGGCGATGAACCACTTGAATACAACCGCGGTTACCTTAGTGCTGAGTGTAGTGGCCATAATTGTTACGTAACGGCACGTCCATGGTGATTAAAGAGGACTTTGGTCAAATGGTCGGAGAGTAAAGCTGTGAAAAGAAAAAAAAACAGATCTTGTGAAGAGAAATCATACGTGTGATCGGTGTGCATATTCCCACATATAATGTCATTACCAGTCCATCCCCAGAGTTGGTGAAAAAAACCTATCAAAGAAAGGACTGTCCCCACTGTTTCTCTTGTTTTTTTTTGGGGGGGGGGGTGATAGTAGTATACATTCTTCTCAATTTGTTCCATTAAATTGAGTCAATGTTTTTTAATTTTTACTGGTAAATCTGGGCCAAAGATTCAGATTCTTTTTTTTTTCTATCCCTTTTCTTTCATGTCAAATTAGAGGTTAGAAAAGAAAACCAAATTGTGGCTGTCAGTTCTTCCTGGTAATTGTTCTTTGTAATTTTTCGTCAGTGTTAAAGCATATAGGGCAACAAGAAGCGGAAATATTACTCTTCAGGCAGATCAGCCTAAGAACGTTAAGTATGTATTGCTAAGGGGCAACATCATAGGTGTGATTGATTTTTGCTGGGCAAAAGTTTAAAGAGGCACACCAGATTTTTCTAAACCTGTCAAGTTTCCTTCAGATACTAATGTCAAAACCATCAAACAAAGGGAATCTCCTATATCTTTGGTTATTTCAAATAAATACATCATGTGTACACAGACATGAAAGTCTTGTCAAAAATTCATACTTTTTTAGTTATTTTGTTTAGTATCGCTATGTGTCTGCACCCTTCAAAATCTTCGCAAATTTTCCCGATATGAAGTCAATAGGGCTCTTTAACAGCAGTAGGTGTAACCCATATAATAATTAAGGTAAAAAGTATTAGTTTACCTCAATGTGGAGAGTGAATCTGCTGCTTTCCTGCCTAGCTGGAACAGTTGCAGGGGGGCTCACAAACGCAGGAGCAATTTCCAGCTGTGAAGGGTAAAAAGAAGGTAAAAAAAATATGAAAAACAAAAAATTTCACATGTGTATTTGACATTTTCAGTAAATATCAGTTTGTAATTCAAGGAACCCTACGTCAATTAATATACGTAAAGATGTCATTAAAAGGAAATCGTTTGCCTTATTCAAGCAATTTATAAATGGCATCAAACATGGATTTGTCTTTGTGAGGTTTTCTTGAGAACGGTGATTTTTCTTGGAGTTTTAGTTATGACAATGTAAACTACATAGATGAGATGAGCCAGACATTTTATGATTGTAAACATTTGGTTAGGTTTACTTACCAGCGCAGTCTCCCTTTGAGCATGCGCAGTCATCTTGTTTACAGCAGTCTGGGCCACATTTGCAGGCTCCATCTGAAGGAAATGGGAAGAGATATGGTGTGAATAGCCTTGCCTTCATTATGAAATAATATATGGATGAGTTTTATATTAAAGGGGAAATCAGGGTTTGACTGAGAAAATTCACCTTTAGATGATTTTTTTTTTCTAAACTGATTGTTCACCGAAATAAAGAGACGTTGGGGAGGTGTTTGAAGGTAAAAGAAACCGTAATTATTGCATTAATAACTGTTGAATGAGATCTGGTAATATTTGTCGGGTACAAAAAATAAACGTTCATGTTGTACATGTTGGACAATGCAGCCTACTGTATACAATTATACCAAATTTGAATGTTTCTCAAAATTGTCCACGTTTTGAGTCATTGCATGATAACGGTGGGGAATTGTAGGGAAACAATTGGGAAAATCAACCCTGATTTCCCCTTTAACTTTTCCGATGTTATAGGCCTATAGTCAAGCATAGTGTACATATTGCCTAAATGAACCTCGATGAATTAGATTTTAAAAACTATTTAAAAATATTTTTAAAATTTTTAATTTTTCAAATATAAAAAATATTTCAACGCAATCTTTTACATTTGCTTATAATGAAAACCCGTATCATTTGCTATGTTCCTGATTTATACATATTAGCGTATGAATTATAAACAAAACAATCCATCACGGTGATGAAGTTGCTCATGCACTGACTGTTATTTATACTATGCTAATTATTGTACGTTAACACACGTTGTAATGTAGAGGTCAGAGAGCACAATAAGGAGCCCTGAAGGGGGCGTGACAAGGTTGTACCTTGCAGCCTGACATTTTGTAACTTTTAGGTGAAATATCGTTTTTATGCAGCTAATTAACAAACATGATTTTCAGACCAACTGTAATAATAAATATTCTCCAAGAAATAGCAAGCTCAGTGTTTGCTAGGCATTCACAAGAATGGAGTGTTGACGTCACATGAACACCTGGTACTATACTAGCTGCCAAGTTTAGTATTCGAGGTATGTGACGCACGAGCGTCTATTAACGTATAAATGAGCAACATGACGTCACACACACGGGCAAAGGCACGGTTTAGTTTACAGTATATACACATGTTAATATGTTAGGGTGAATCCATTTTATCAAGTAGGCCTACGTCCTGATTCGCTTGGGTTATAAAATATCAGTTCTGCTAATTCCTGCCACAAGAATAGGAAGAACTAGCCTACGAGTAAGAAACGTTTTAACATTGAATGGAACGGGGTTATTTTTCAAGCACAAAATACCATGGAACTGAATACGTTTACACAGGCTGGCTATGCGTAGATATATGTAATGGGCTATCATGGTTTGACCAGCATTGGACAAACCTGTGCCAGTGACTAACATTTTAACTCTACACTCATTTAGAACTAAATGCTAGAGGGCTGAAGGACTCAACTTACCCTTGCAACATTTGCAGCTACAGTCAGGCATGGTGAATAGATCTTTCTGCGGGTTTCTCGACAAATTCGGTAAAAGTTGGCGATGGATTCAGCGGTTGCTGGAGATTATTTCTTGAGTTGAGACACTCGGTAGGCTTCAAAACGATCTCGGTGATATGAATTCTACCCAGTTTGGAGCCATCTTTTATCTTCTTTTCCTATTGAAGTATCGTGTGAAAGTGTACTAGTGCATACAATTTTCGTAACGAGCGCAAAACAATTTCCGCGTATAACGTTGCACCCGGCAATACGCGCTTCTCGCAAAGTTCAAGAAACGTGCAAATTGTTCGTGCGATGTGACGGTATCACTATTAGGGGTGAGTGCATGGAGGGCAATACGATTACATACGCTTTGTGCAACTGATCGCAATGGTATTACACTGCTACTGGAAACGTGATGAGTTTTGTTCCTTGCATTTTCATTACGTAAATTGGTTGGTCCGTTCTAAGTATAATGAGGTCCAGAGAACAAGAATCATACTTAGGCTGATCTTAAAAGAAAATGTCCCTTTAGAAAGTATCTACAATGGTCATCAAACTACGAATTTTGCATCATAAACTTGGGAGTGCATTATCGTCAGCACAGCCTCACGGTCTTACTAATTGTGAGAAAAACGTTGCAAATATATACATTTGTGTCTTCGCTGAAGTCTTCTTACAGTCTTACAATTAAGGCATTGCCATTCAGAAAGAATCCCATGATTCGACTAAGTTGAAATGGGGTAGGGAAAAAAATAGACTTGAACCAAAATTCTTGTACTCGATTCCTGTACGTTTTTATTTTCTTTTGCATTGATTTCGTTGGATTTGATCAGGCTTTGGTCTCAATTAGTAGTATACCGTGACTAATGTACTACATGTGGTAGGGGGCCTAAGTTTTGGCGATGATAAACCTACCACTTGTAAGTGGTTATGGTTATTACTTAGCCTGAAGACAATGATTGTGCTTGACCCATTAATCTTACTAGTGTACTACGTCAGTCCCAGTGTAATGTTTAAATTTCCAAGTCATTAGTCATTCATGGTACCGTATTTACAGTTTATTTATGGTTTTGATTTTCATATCGTATACTGCGGATTAGTATAATGTGAGTATTTTTGTGTACCGTCCTTAGATATAACATTCTTGACTGCAACCCCTTCGCCTCACCACCCCCTCCCCCAGCCCCACTTTATCTACTGACGGCTCTTCACAGGCAGGCTCCTCTTGAAAGGCCAAAATTCACAGATTGTCACATTTTACTGGTCCGTTACTAATTCAAGACTTTGTCTTTTATATAGGATACAAAGCCGATCTGGTGTAAATATCGATGAGATACAGAAAAGTATTTTAACATTTGTAGGTTAGTTGCTTCCACCCCCTCCCCCAAGTTCACGCCACCCCCTTAACACGTGTACGCATTGACATACAGTTTTACGACAGGAAGTGACACTATTGTTCTCGCCGTGTTAAAGAATCATTCATTTGAAACGTATTTTACAGTCCGACAAAGGGTAACTAGGTCAGATGGAATAGTAGGCTATCCATAATTCAGTTACGTCGCTTCGTTCCTCAAGATATTTCCCTTCCTACCTTTGCCGTATCGTGCAATCATACATTCATCAGAACCTCATTTCACATTCCAAAAAAGATATGTGTCACACGGCCCTGGAGTTGGTTGTTTTTTTTTCTTTTTCAATGAGTGTAAAATGTGGTTGGAAAACTAACCCTTCATGGCATTGAATTAGAACAAAAACCAAAAACTTCAACCCCTTATAATGTATAAGACGTACAGAACCACAGAAATGAAACTTCAAATGGAGCAAACAAAGTTGTAGCCACATAGTCTATTGATTGAAAATTTCCCTCTCCGCTACGGTATTTTTTTTTTTCCACCACATAGGCAACTGTACTTTTACTACATAAACGTGTGACCTATATATGAATTTGTTCTCTTTGTTCAACCTACGAATTTCTTCTTTTTTTTCTCTCTCTCAAGCAGGCCGAGATTTTTCAATATATAGTAACATATTAAGCGGTTTTTAGTTTTATTTGCTAGTTGCATTTTCATTGCAGCTAGGAAAACCAAACGCTGGGTCTTGAGATTATAAGGCAAGCTTTTATTCAGACGATACACACTTTAGACGCCGTTACACAAACTTTGGTCCATATTGAACAAGGCTTTTTCTAAATCTATATTTGTATGTTGTTGCATCATGGTCACTGTATTATTTTGCAATGTATACCACTGGGGGATGCAAATCCTACGTTTGAGAGGGGTCAAAATTGTGGCGCAGTGATGTAGGAGAGGGGTCTATAAGAGCAGGCACATAAGGCCACAGGGGGTACGTCCCCCCCCCCCGAAAAAAAACAATCAACAACTTTTTAGTAAATGTCCTTCGTTTTTGAAATACAAATAGCCTACAAGGAGAAAACATGGGTGATCTCGCATCATTTTGCGTCTAGAACCCTCGAAAAAAAAAGCAAATATTTTTTCATAGGCAGGAGATACCCCCACTCCTTAGAACCTTCCCCCGGATCGACAATACTCCAAGATTGATGGGTCCCCCCCCCCCCCCATTTGAGTGGAACCATGGTCCCGTTGCCCTCCCCCTACTCCGATCCGATTTAAGTTTATAATGGGTGTGCTATTACAATAATAATCATGTAGAGTAAAAAAATTGTGATATCTTACGTGTTACATGAGTAGCATTTCCACACTGTTATTACGAAACTGCAGTACAAAGTAGTTCAGTTCTATCCTGAGCTTGGGCGAGAAGTGGAGAGGACACAGGGAAGTGGCGCAGTTAAGCTGATGATAATTGAAAGCTACTAATAGTATCACTGCGTTGAATGGTTAAAATAGAGAATACTGAACACACTTCTTGACTTCAGACATCCACATTGTCAATTTTACTGTGTTATTATCCAAGGTTGTAGCCATGCGGTGACCATATATTTTTCCCTTTACTGAGTGCATGGATGAACTGAGATATTTGTCGTTTACGGTGTTCCTTGTAACTGAGGACATATGTTTTTAGCTCAGCTGAAAGCTTTCAGCTGAGCTGCTGTCGTTCACGGCAAACGTTTGCCACAATAACATTTGCGTTTAAGTGACTGACATTTCTGTTTTTCTTTCGATTTGTCTGAAATTTGGTAGAGATGTTAGCGAGGATGATGTCCGTATGCTGCGACTCTTCCCGATTAATTTGACCCCTGTTTGATCTCGGGAGGGGGCTTTGTTTGAAAACGTAAAATTCCCTACTTGTCTTTCAGCTTTGCACCAATCTCGATGATGTATAGATAGTTCAATTTGTACTGAACAAAATTTTTTGTGTGTGTCTGCAATCATTTAAAGCATGAAAACTGCACTTTTTGAGACAAATTCTGGCGAAGTCCCCCTGTTCGGGAATATTTTGTGCATTCAGACCATACCAACACTAATTAGGTGATTTCGTGAAGGATTTACATTATCCTTGTTAAGATCATGGATAATAGAAGTTGAAAGAAGAGTGTATGGGGAGGAGCACGTAAATATTCCCTTTTCTTTTTTTTTCTTTTTTTTATTTTCACCTCCGTTTATTGATCATCGTTTCTAAAGTGTTTTTCAATAGCAAGTATTTACATGAGCATCCAAATGTTCATACAAGTATCAAGCAACGTCCAATCGAAATGATTGTACATTAAGTAAGTTGTACATTAAACGACCTACACAAAATATCATAATGAAAGAAATGTTTACTTTTGCTTCTTTTAGATATCTGCTTTTCAACCTCTTATAGAAATTTTAGTTTTTAAGAAAATTCGTTAATATTAGGAATTTCGCCTTTTTGTTTGCATTGGAATATGTAATACTTTAAATGCAAAATAAGAAAATTGACTGAATGGATGTTTAATATATCTACAATAACCAAAGAAAATATCTTCTTTTGACAAAGTAAATTGACGATCCAAAAACTAATGTTCTACGCCTAAAATAAAAGAAGATACTATGTGGCAGCTCCAAAACAAATGATCTAATGTTTCTTCTTCTCTTTTACAAAAGGTACAAAGGGGACTTTCAATTAAGTTCATAAGAAATAATAATCTGTTCTTACCAAGAATACGGTGAATAAAACGAAACTGGAAAAACTGAATTTTAACTTCACGAACAGAATACCAGGGGCAGCGAAAAATCGATTCCCACGTTTTTTCGTCATATTGAAAAAAGTTATTCCATTTTGAGACTGCCTTTAAATTGCACCCTAAGTTTAAAATGTAGTTATCATAGATGAATTTTGAAGCACGTAAAGTGACCCTAAACGTATGTAAGAGATGTTCGTTGTAGTTGTCAATGATATCAGCATCTAAATTATACGCAACTTTCCAATGAACCGGTATCGCCTTTATAATACCCCAATATAGCGTAAGAGGACACCGCAGTAAATTATATTTACTTTTCTAATAAATTGCACAATGGTAGAAACCATCATATGTTATTTGATGTGCATGTGTTCACCTATAAAGTGACTCGGTTTAGCTCCTCTCCTTTCTGATGGTTCATGAGACGAGTTGGTACATTGTATTATAGTATGGGTATACTAATGGCAAATAGGCCTAGTAATATTTTCTATGAACTGTTGTGATTGCTAGGAAAGATGCGGCAAATGTAATGTTGTCATCATTGATTAAGACCACTGAATTAAAGGCAGCTCTTTTTCACTTTAAGCGCATGAATACAACAATATTAAAGACATATAACTAAAATTCACCGTTTAAATTACATATTTCTACTTGGAACTATGACGTAACTAGGTGGTACTAATTCCACCTCACTTGGTTCAATGGGAACAAGTAGCGAAATCCATTAGTCTGTTTTTCCGAGGTTTTTTTTTAAGTGATTACGCATATGATTTTAATGATTTTGTAAAGTTCAATGTCAGACTTAACTCATGTCTAATGAACTTTGCTTCGAAGGAATGTTTTTCGTATTGTGACCAGCTTTATACCACAAATGTGGAAGGGTGCTGACGTTATCGAAGTTCATCTGATAACCACGCTCTTCACACGCCCTTAACTCAGGTAGCAACACACTGTTTTTGTTGGTGTGCAAATTATCTAAATCAGTAAGTTAAGCATGGGTACGCCATGGACACATTGATAGTGTTGAGTACATGGTACAATTATACCGTGGTATTTCACATCAATACGACCCTTACCTGCCGCAACTGTCGACGAGTTACTTATTGCGACAAACTGGCTTTGCCCTTGCCGTTATTGGCTAAGCCTTATATTTCTAATACCACGTTATAATCAGTTGTTCAAGAAGGTTTTTTCAACGTTCAGCATAACTCAAAAATGATTGCTGCCACTGACAAGACTAGTAGAATATACCTGATGTTTCCTGCCTGTTGTTAGGGCAACAAAAGAGCAATTCTTGAACATACATTTTGAACTTATGCTCAACATTTTGTCACCACAAAAAAGGAAAGAATTGTTAGCGGTGACAACTTAAAGATATCTCAGTTTTGTGATTTCATGTCCACATGACCATCACATGATGGCAAATGTGTAAAAGTTCAGGAAATTTCTTCAGTTCAAGAAACCATGCTTTCAGTCCCTCATTTTTGGAGAATAACTTGAAAGATCTTCTGCATTCAATTTCAGGGAGTCTTGCATTCAACAAACAGCATAACTCAAAATAAGCTGCTGCTGCTGACAGCAGTAGGATATGCCTGATTAACTAAAAGACAGACCTTCAACATACATCTTGAAGTAATGCTAAACATTTTTTCACTACTCAATGCACTTGCAAAATAGATCACTTGGGAGATGCAGTTTCCAGCCATCTGGGAAATTTGTAAAATCAAAAATTTTCAGCTCATCCACCCTCTCCCACCCCCTCCCCCCCCCCTCTCCGCCACAAAGGAAACAATGAGTTGTAATGTGCTAACTGCTCAATTATATCGTCTTTCACTTCACAAAGAATGCTACCAAATTCTACTTCCTGTGCAAATATTGTGGACACTTGTGTGCGACTTAAATCAGTAACCAAGAACATGATAGAAAATATTATTAGGAATTAAAAATTTGCTGCATGTGTAAGAAACCTGAACTGTAAAATTGTAGTGTACATAGTCTTTCACTTCACAAAGAATGCTACCAAATTCTACCTTGTGAACAACTAATGTGGAAATTTGAGTACTGCTTTTAGTAACCAAGAACATGATAGTAAATAACATTAGGAATTAAAAATACATCTACTGTCAACTTCAAACCCACAGGTTGATCATTTGACCCCTGAGTTAGTCTTTCACAAATTTGTCAACAGATAAGAACAAGTTAAAATCTCATACTATCTTCAATGTAAATAAAAACCCAAGATAGCCTATCACATTAAGCTTTATATATTTCTACTAGTCTTTGTCGTTGCACTTTGTACTGTTAAAACTTTTATTAGTCTTCTACATTGTTTTCAAAATACAAACAAACTTCAGAGATCACTCATTATCTTCAGTGTAAAGTAAAGCCACATCTCGTATAACCTACAGATTACAACTTCATATTTTTTACTACGTTGTAATACGGTACTTTGTAATGTTGATAATTTCAAAGCTTCTGGCACTACATTTGTAACAAGCATATACAACAGAGTACATTATTACTTTTATCTACTTCAAGATAATTATATACGGACAAATAATTTTTCTATGGATAAAAGTCCCCCTCATGATTTATGGAGATGGATCCACGCCATTTCACTGAACCTCTTTTATCAGTGAGACCTGCAGATGCGAGGGTGGGATACTGAGCGCCATCAACCTGCTTAGCCTTATAACTCGCCGTTTTGGTGGGCCCTCGTTTTTTTGTTTTTCACTAGGTCTCAGGTAATGGTATAAAAAACAACAGTTTAGTTGTCAAATGGCAAGCACTTGCCAAAATCATATCATATCTAACAATTCAAATCACGTAATAGCCTAAAGCACTTTGTAACGTGTAATTCTTTGAAGCCCACTGAACTATTTGGGAACTTGACCTCGTCACGGTCTACTACTGTTGAATCTTTCATGTGCCCTATATTTTCGTTGTGCGGTTGCGGTTAACGTCGGCTCAGACCTTACCGTAATTCAAATACAAAAGACAATTGTCAAAATCTTTAAGTCAGCCATACCACGTCATGACAATTTAACTGCCAGTTGGGCGGTGGTGCCACGTCCTATGTGTGAGTTGTCGTCGTTTTGTGTAGCGTCACGTAAAACGCGCAAAGGTTTTTTTTTTTTTTTTTTTTCAAAAATATGACCCATACATGTTACCACTGCAGGATATCACGAGCTTTGAAAGATGTGCTGTTAGTACGTGACTTAAAACTAGGAACGTATAGGCCTACATCATGGTTGTGAAATCCTCGGGTCATATCGTTATCATAACATGGTAGTCATGGACTAGCTCGATGTTTCACGAATCATGGCAGTCCTACCACACCGGATTGTCGTAAGGCATCCTGTTTAACATCCTGAAAGAAAGGGCAAGAATTCGGCTAAAGCAATGAGCTCTATCGAGGGAGATCAAGCTAAATATTACATGAACCAGTATGTCGGTCAGTCTGAGTAGTTGCACCACCCCTTCCCTCCGTACTTTTGATATGCTGCACCACAGATGAATACAGTTAGATTTTCACAAAATCACTAGAGGCATTTTCAGTTGGTAAATCAAAATTTCAGTTACTACAGTCCGTCAAAGATTTTCTACGCCCCCCCCCCCCCCGTGGAGCGGGGTGTTAATTGCCTGACAATGGTCTAGGTTACAGTTGTAAACAAAGGTGTTTCTCACTGTTTTGACGCGAGTCCTATTTTTGTAGCTTGAATTCGGCAGAAAATCGTCAGTGTATTATTATACCTGAAGTATTCTCCTGAAAAATACCGGCATTGATCTAATATCGAACGTTATTATTCAAGTTGGATATGATTAAGCCCTGCGAATCGGAACCGCCCAAATTACCACCGCATACCGGGCCATGAGCAATTCAGTTGACCTTGTCGTAAACTTGCAACGATCGAAGGCTCTTGTGCAAAACAGTGAGCGTGCGACCAGTAAGTTGCTGGTGCGACCGTAATCACGCGGTACAAAATGAAGTGCAAAGTTTTAGAATTCAGAGCGCTTCATCCGCAGAGTGTCGTGTGTTAAATTCTTTTACAGTTTGACTCACCGCAAACGCACTTAAATTCTACGAACTGCAAAAGCCTGAAGGCGTGCGGAACAACAATACTACGGAGGAGTTTAAGCGCCATTAGTTCGCCGATAGTTTTCCACATAGTCTTTTCAATCATGCCACCGCACGTTACAGGAATACTACTCAAACGTCTACACCGAGTGTAATGCATCTGAGCATTATACAACCCTAATTTTTCGTAGGTAATGTTAGCAGCAGACACTAAGTGCGATAGACAGATATATACTGAGTTTGATTTTAACCTTTGCAAAGTGAGCAGATGATGACAACGAAAACATTCAAGTACATGCATGGAAGAATAAAACAAAAAGTAACATTAAGGATTACATTTGCAAATCGGCAGATGAAAATAAATCTTATTCGGTAGGCTAAGTAACATACAACAGAAGTCACATTACAACAAGTACGTTAGTCACATGAGGTAAATCCTAACGTGGGTGTCCCGTAGGGCTTCATTCACATTCAATCTCACAACATGGTGAGAAGTATAAAAAAAAATGGAGGGATTCATGTTGCTCTAATAAGTACCGCGTATGGCAGCAGAATACGTGTGATCTAACCAGTCAGAGCCTTAAAGACATATTTTACTGCCAATTTAATGGGTTCTTCAATGAAAGAGAATGAAAAAATTTCTTTGAAACGTTTAAAAGTCATGCCAAAATCTTGTGCCTAGCTCAAGATATTTGCCCGAAGAAAGACTTCTTAGGTCAAGAAAGGTTTGCTGTGCCTAATGTTTGCCAAAATGCCACGCAACAGTGGCAAATTATTGCAAGAAGTCTTTGTTTTTCTTTGAAATTTAATCCCTCATTTGATATTGAAATTCCACGGTATCTTAAACTATTGCAATTTCTTTTAACGTAGTCAAGATTATAGAGAAACACAAATTTCAAGTACTCTGTAGCTGTGACTGGGTGAAATCGCAAATTCCACTTTATGCAATGTAAAATTTTAAAACAGATACTTGTTTTAAAATTCATAACTTGCAAACCAAACATGTTATTGACACATTTTTTTTTCAAAAGATGGGAGAAAAATATGACTTTCATGAAATATCATTTTTGTTCATTGGCCAATCCTACAAGAGAGGTCAAGAACTGTTATATGCTCTCTATTTGTCAAACGAATCCAGCCTCCATTTTGTTCCCGTCTTAGGACCCCTGGTGGGGTCTAGGGCAAAATCCCGGTGGGGGTCCAGGGGTGAAGACCGGAAGCTCTAGGGATAGATATATTTTTGTTCAAAGTGCATCATTTAACACAAAGATTCCAAACCATTTTAATTATTTCGGTTATTCCCCTTAGTCGACAAGATGAGAATTTAAACACCTCATGGGGTCCAGGGGAAAAAACCTGTGGGGTCCATCGGGTTAGAGCGCCTGAAGACTCTAAAGTTTTAGCAAATCTCTTGGTAAAAATTTAAGTCTCAGGATAGTATACTTCAAATGTGAAAGCTTATGACCCCCTGTGGAGTCCAGAGGCAAAGTCTGTTGGGGAAACTCTTAGCTGTGTTTACTTGACACGCGTATTGCGGAATACGTAATGCGGAACGCAGAAAGAATTCTTTTTTGTTTTTCCAATGACCTGTTTATTGGGAACGCGGATCGCGGAACCATCACACGCGGTTGCGGATTGGGTATCGAATTCTCGATTTGGAATTCTTTCCGCAATCCGCGCGCGTGTTGGTGACCACGCGGACACCGTGTATAGCTTCCAGTAGGATTTCTCCACATTCCCCGGACTTCCCATACTACGTCGTACCATATACTGATAAAACGGGGGAACTTTGACAGGTTTTTTGATATTTTATTGTGATAACGTCTGACAACAATGGGAAAGTGACTGAAACTTAAGTGTTATGAACCAATTAACTTCCAGTCAATAAGTATGTCTCTCAGTTTCATATCTTTACCCACTGGGCTATAGTCATCCATGAAAACTGCTAAATGACCCAACGCAGCTTGAGGTAACATTGGCAGGCATGTAACTTATCAACTTGCCTGCCCCTGCTCTTCCCCCTTCCACCTGACAACATGGATCCCTGGAAATTTCTCAATGGCAAACCATCGTCTCAAAATTTGATGGGGTATTCAGCAGTTATCCCCTATCAGTTTGTATTTAAAAGACCCCATGCATATATTTGACTGGTTACATTACCTAATGACACTGGTAAAACAACGTAGGCCCAACATATTGGCCCGTGGTATAGAGGTCTTGACTCACCTCCGGTTCATATGGAGCTAGCCTACCTCAAATGCCACACAGATGTACGCGGAATGCGGAACGATCAGCGAGGGGTGTTTATTGGGCAGGCGGATCCTTTCCGCGTTCCGCATTCCGCGTTCCGCAATACGCGTGTCAAGTAAACACAGCTTTAGCATATCTCTGGGTGGAACATTAAGTCTCATTGACCTCCCAGGACGGAAAAGTAAATGCAAAATTATGTAAATAAACATGGAAAAGACATATAAAGTTTGTCAGGTCACTTCATTTGAGTGAGGGGCAATTGGTAGAAGGTTCTGACTGCTGGAACCCCCCCCCCCCCCCCAACCGCTGTTAGTGAATTCAGTGACGAAACAATTGAAGACATATATGCTAAATAGGCTTTACTGATACTGATTTTAACAACCTTTCTTTCTCTAGGGCTTACGGTATATGGTCAGACTCAAAACATGTTTTCTTTTAACTAAATTTTAGATTTATTTCTCAAAATTAGGGTAAGAATAGAACAGCTTGGTTTTGATTACAGAGATAATCACGAAAAGATTGACGGTACTTTCGTGAAAGTGGTAAATATAAATTTATGGAAAATATAACCCCTGTAAAATTACATTTCCAATCTCATTTCAACAGAATTGGAATTCGCAAACTTTACACTTCTCTAAAAATAATTTACATTATCTTGTACGTATAACAGCTATTTTAAAGAAAAAATGTCTTCAATAATATTGAGAGACATGCAGTTTTCAACTGAAGTAACAGACTCATCCATGAATCCCAACCACAAAGCTATCTGTTGGCGATATGCTAAATCTTGCATATTCATTGAAAACCATGGGAAGCATCTGGTGAATATTCATCAACCCTTGTACATGTACGATATCATGTGAGGATTGGCTGGAAGTTTTCACCCAGTCCGTAACACGATTTCATGAATTTTTGACGAGTCGTAAGACTTGTATCCCCTAACCTTGTTTTCTTATGCCTCTGACCATAATCTAACCTTGGCAGGTATTCCAGGTATGAAATACATATCTCGAGCCACGAATGTAAGACCTTCTTAGAAAGCAAACAGTGTGCATTCGGTGCAAGCCATCGGTTCAAAATGCACAGGGAAGAGGGGAACGCCATTAGGTCCTGCCGACGAGCGCCGAACGACTCTCCATGCAGAACCGCATATGGTTGACAGTTGTTTTGGTACTTCCCCAGAGACCGCGATGTGAAACTTAGGGGAAAACCTTAAATGAGAATTCCTGCAGGTCATGATTCCAATATCGGGCTAATAGTTTCTTGTATGGTCGCCACCTTATTGTGAGAAAAAGACAAATGATGACATCTGGAACATTGTCTTCTACTATTTGTTCTAAAGTTGAGGAAAAGGTCGAGGGATAGAGGGAAATTCCCAAGCAACAGTAATTTATATTCATGGAACAGTTTTTTTTTTTTTCTCATTATTCTGCTACCATGTACGTCTGTGACTTACATAGCTGGCTCAGGCGTAATTTTGCACATGTGTTCTTCTATTTGGTATAATGATGAGTTTGGATGCAGAGGGGCATGGACGCAAAGGACCCCCTATCAGGACGTCAAATCTCCAACCATTTACAAAAGATCAAGACAAGGGGAGGGCATGACTTCGAACATTAGTAGCCTTTAACACATTGTTTCCCGCCTGACGCATATGTTTTGAAACAGACTAAAATACTTCAAGTTCACAATAGGATCGACAGAGCAATTTGTAGCTATATGTAGAATGTGTAAAAGAAAAAACAGGTCTTCCCCATCCAAAGAGGAACGGTCCATCTGTTCATCACTGCAGTGGCCACTTTGGTCGGGGGCACAGGGCATGGCACCCGCCGAGTCCAGGAGTTACGCCATTGCGGCTTTCTAGACACCTATGTGGAACGTCCCGAGAACAGCAAATAATCAGTCATATAAAGCGGACAGTAGGAATAAGGGATGAAACTATTATAATAGTTCACCCGGCTGATGTTTAATAGCTATACTACTTCTTTATTCCTGGGTTTTGTTCAGTGGAGAAGTGGGGGACAGTCTTCCATAGCTTCCTCGCACTGTACACTCATTCCCCCTCTCTCCTCCGACCCCCCCCCCCACCACCCACCAGGTTCACTTTCCCACTCAATTGATCTATCAATTGACCAGGATATTGGGCATCATCTTGAATGCATGCCAAACATAGTGAGCATAATGCTACTATAGGATTGCAGTTAAGTCTGAAACTTGAAACAGGTAACACTGGTTGACACATCTTTCGAGTTGAAGAGGGTAACTTGTTTCCGGAAATAATTGACACTTGGCTGTGAGCCAATTCACTGTTAAAATGTATTATTTGCATGTCAGCCCACAGATTGTATGGATCTTTGTCCCAAAATGACCAAACGAGTAAAAAGCAAACTGGGCGCCAACAATACCTCAGTGA
This sequence comes from Stichopus chloronotus, assembly GCA_021234535.1. NCBI lineage: Eukaryota > Metazoa > Echinodermata > Holothuroidea > Aspidochirotida > Stichopodidae > Stichopus > Stichopus chloronotus. The sequence goes on from CM037830.1 coordinate 27,443,142, forward strand.
CTTGTGGGACTTCATGTGTGCTTATTGAACTAAGTAGCGACTCCCTGGTATATTCTCAGTCTGTTAGCTTATAAGTGCAGGGCACAATTATATTTGGGTATATACTTCATATACGCCAGTTTGCTCTAACCATGAAGGCAAGAGAAGACCTCCACGCTCTCACTTGAATAGACACCTGCTAATCCTAAGTATGTCAGTATAGAGCTAACTCAGTCTTTTCATTTAATCCCTTGAAATGTCTATTCACCGACTTTGAGATAAGCTTAGGCGAAGTATCTCCCACAACTGGAGGATGCAATGATCCACGGACGGTGAAAATAACATAAATGGTTAGTTTGCAGTTCATGTCAATAAAGGCCTTCATGTTATGAAAGTTTTTACTTTTTACATGATGATATTTTGGAGTAAAGTGATCACCATTGGCAATTAGATTTCATTCAGTTTAAACACAACGATCGCCAGTGGCTCCGCAACGGGACTGGGAGCCCATCCGCCCCATCACATTATGACCCCCCCCCCCAACAAGAGCTACAATTTGTCTAGGCTTATGTATTTACTATCAGACTCTCTTGTGAGTCAATTTTCCTGCTCAATTTTGCGTTTATTCATAAGAAAAAAGCTGGTGGTACCATCTCAGTCCATGTTGACAAACAATCACTCTTTTCAGCTACATCAAGGCAGCAGGCAATAGAAAGGGTGAAGAAAGTTTAGAAAAAAAACACATAAATTTGAAGGTAGGTGCAAACGATAGGCGCGTGTGCAAAATGCAACACCAGCGTGGACGAGTGGTCCTTCCGTAGTGCCTGCTCAAAAGGATTTATTTTTTTCAGACTGACAAGTCAGCATTGTTCCGGAATGCAAACGACACAAAATTTTGTTGGACGCAGTCCAATTTCTAAAAGAGAGGTACCTCTCTTATCTTTTGTGTTTCTTCCCTATTGCTTTAGCTGGATAAGTATTTTGTCTTCCTTCTCTTTTTCCTTAGCTCGATAAGTACTATTTTTTTTCGTTTAATCTGTTTTGAATGTAGTCCTATTAGCTGTATGTACCTCGTGACCAGTAAGTATGACCAGTAAGTATATTGGTAGTCGATTCGGAGGACTTTTTTTTTTTTTTTTTTCTCGAGAGTGTTGTTTCAGTTTGAATTTTCAGATCAGGGAGGCCGGCCATTTAAATTTGCTCCTCCCTAGTAGCACTATGGGGTCTCTTCTTTCCCCCATGGTAGCACCAGCTCCAAGGAAGGATTAAGGGAGAATGAAGGTTGATCTGAATCTTTTGACAATGAAATATTACTATTAAATGAGAAATTGCAAAATGTGGTAGACACCATCATCAGATTCCCTTTACAAATGTTGTTTACTTTCCAAGATTTTGCAATTTGAAAGTTATGGAAAAAGTTTGGAAATTATATAAAGGGGAAGCAAACCGACAAATTTAACAATGCATTAAACTGCATTGACATTTCACCTTTCAAAGGTTATCTAACATCATAACTTGACTTACCCGGCCATATCTTTTTACATTCAACTGACGCAAAAATGCCTGCACATTTTTTTCAGTTTCAAAAGTGTATCATTATTTTTTAATGATGTCAAACACTTCTTCTGCTTCATAAAGATATCCTTAGAGTTTCGTTCTCCTTAGTTATATATGCTCCTTTGAGGCTGCCATATGACACTGGTTCTAATCTTCTCTTCAAGACTTATATTTTTTCTTCCTTTTCTTTTTTGTGCAAAGGCGCAAAGGAACTTATCTGTATTCATTATATTTTGTTATGTTAGGCTGGCTCGACGTTTCACGTGCCATTACGCGTGAATTTGGGATCTAATTGACACTCCATACCGGAGTGGGGCATCATTCACAAGTTCCTGTATGATGACATGTAGTCACAGGCCCTCCATGTGTAGGGGGTCAATGTTTAGATTTGAAAGTGAGTATACTGTGTCGTAGATTGTTGGTGATTGATCAGTTCAATGATTTGCTGCTATTGCAGTTTACTCATCTGTTCAATCTATCACAGTCTTACGGAGTGTCATCACTTGGCACCCACAATCAGCTGTATCTTATTTCCATTCAACTGCACATGTTTGGTACGTGTTTCCATCCTTCAAACAACACAACCAAATGCCGTACATGATGTATATTGCTGGAAACAGTCACCGTTAGACTCACATGAGTGCATCGAACAAGTACACATTTGTCTATTCATGTATATTCATGTAGTAATGGAATATATTCGTCCACCACATCCTCAAGTTTGGTTTGTAAGGTTTCTCAGTAACACCTACCAATATTAAACTACACGCAGGACGTATTATCACGCATGTTATCTTGGTATGATTGGGTATATTTCTCGACGTAGACTATACACGTTACGGTGTTCCTTTAACTTTAACCTGCCAGCAGACACACGCACACACATACACACGCACACACACACACACAAAAGCTTAAATTCCAGTTAAGTGTTCAATTCAAAGCCCTTTTTGCATTAATCCATAAGAAAATTGGCTTTAACAGGGGTGGAATGTATCCTGGGAGAGCAAATGCAACTCCCTGCTCTGACATGAGAGATATTACAGCTCCTGATCTGGCCGTAAAAATAGGAAGCATCTTCGCGGCCAGGCCCTTTACAGGATACTGCATGTACTGATCCTCTTTGTAGAGTAAATCTACGGAACAAGTTTGTGGAGCAACAATCCTTTTTCAGTGGCAAGACATAGGTTTTGAACATTACGTGTTGTCCACTGGTATCTACAACAATAAGATTACTACTCAAGTGACATTCCATTGACAACAGTTAGGGCCCTGTAATCAGTACTGAAAACGCATATCTTTTCACTGCAGACAATTGAAAGCCTTCACAAATAAATCTTTATCTAGACAGATGTCACAACCAGGGCCGTAGATAGGGTCACACCTTCAGGAGGGGGAGGGGAGCGTCTGTGAAGGTCCAAAATTTCGACTGGCCGGGGTTTTTCTTTCGACTAGCCTAAGTGGCGATCCCACCCCGATAGTGGGAATACTAGGAATACCTTCTCTGAAGGAAGGGGGTGAAAAGTTAAAGGAGAGCCAGTCTCCATAAAAAGGACATTGTCAGGCTAAGCGAAATTATGAAAAGGTTTGGGAAGGGGCAAGGGGGCTGAGTAACGGCAGAACTATCTAAGCGGAGTTCCACCATTGGTTGGCGTGGAGCGTGCAAGAAAATTTTGGCTTTTAAAATCCCCCAGATCGCTGGAAGCGACACCTACCGAGTGTACCTGAGACGAATGTACCCAGCTTATAATATGGGTATCATGTCTGCAATTCACTAATGGTAATATGCAAATAATGCTAATATGGTAATACATACCAGGTGGGTTGAGGTGACACAAAAATCGTAATGAATTATCCTCTTCCTTTCCTTTCATTTGTCCTTCGAGTGCTTTGCAAATATTTTGTGGCTGTCATGAACACGGAGGACCCAGAACTTTATATTTTGATAGGTGGTTAAAGATGAGATGTGTGACGATTCAGCCTGGGAGGGTTGAGTTGTTAGGGAGGAGGTGTCCCCCCCCCCATCCCCTTTTTGAGAAATTTTTCACCTATGTAACCTTATATGCAATTGTAGTGTAATATTCTGCGTCTTTAAATTCATAAAATGTGCTAGACTGACAGAGATATGAAAAATTTCAAAGAGGCGGTATTTCAGATTTTCAGGCTATCGTCGCTCTGCAGTGGCGGCGCTACGGGGGGAGGCATGAGGGGCATTTACCCCCCAGATTTTTTCCTTGCCCCCATTCCCCCCCCCCCCCAGTTGCTCTCACCTTTCCCAATCAGATCTTGTGCTCATCCAAAATTAATCACAAAACTATGTATTGGCATTGGACTGAATAAGAACAGCTTCCGGGGAACCATGATTGATTAATGCCTAATTTATGTTACACAGGCTGCCAGTTTTAATATCTCGCCCGTAGCCACTTCAACAGTAGGCCGGCCTGGTCAGACAAATTTTCTCTGGAATGTTTACCGTTCAGCATAAGGGAAGGTCGGGTAGGTGGTTGTTTTCCTAAATATAGAAATGTCGTTGTTTTCCTAAATATAGGAATGGAATGGAAGTGTATGTAGGCTATGTGTGTGTGTGCGGGTGTGTGTATGTATGTGTGTACTCGGTGGTACCGCGTAAATGTGAAATGGTACTCCCAAAGAAAAAAGTTGGGAACCTTGGAGTACGGTCAATCGAAAAAATAAATTATATACAAATAAATAATATACCTCTCTTGGGGCTTAATTTTCCACCCAGAGATATGCTAAAACCTCAGAGCTTCAGGGGGCTTTGCCAGTGGACCCCACCCGGGGCCCTAAGGAGGGCCCCTGGACCCCACCCGCAAGGCTTCGCACTTCGCGCTCGGTTTCGCGCTGCGCGCGAAAATCTTTGCCAACCACATTTTCCTCTGCCCTCACTTTGCCCCCCAAGTCTGACATCCTGGCGCCGCCACTGTCGCTCTGACAAATTTTGGTAGGGTGAGACACCCCCACCCCCTCCGACAGCCCTGACTCCTAAACTCCAAAACTATCGTGACGTTTGTTTTTGAAATCAATTGAGAATGACAAACAAAAAGAAGATTTCGCACCAAGCACAAGTGTGAAATACCTTTCAGACAGAATATGTTGTTTTTATCAATAAAGAGAGAACCTCTTTTTTTCCCTAAATTTTATGACACTTCATTTATTCTCTGTCACTGTTAAATCATCGAACGCAAAACTTTGAGAAAGAGGGTCGTTGGATCACCCTGAACGCAGTCAGGGTCAAGGTTTTAAGCGCCCATGCGAACGTGATTAATTCGCGCGACACGTTAGCGAGATCTAAAGGATTACAAGGGGGTGCATTGAATTGTTAAATACAGATAAATATGTGATTACTAATTCGGGCATAACGACTTTATGACAATGCTTATAATTAGCATATTTAGTCAAGTTACACATCCAAAAGACTGCCAAACAGCTCTGAATTTGTGACTATACCTTTTACTGGCTAGAAATTAGTACTGATGCGAACAAAGTGTCTGGCCACGAAGTAAATAAACAACCACGTAAGATTGTTACTTTCTCACTGATAAATGTTGGCATGTATGTGACACATTACAAATTCTTCATTTTTTTTTTTATAAATGTGAAGAAAATTAGACAAGTTTTCAAAAATTTAATGAATTTCAGCAGACAAATCATGGTGCCCCTTTAAAGTTTTAAACTTAAAATTATTTAGAGGTCGGAATACGTCGCATCTCCGCCAGATCTAGACTAGAGTCTCTAGCTACTCAATGGTGTTACTTTGTCTGACACCCAATCCCTGGAACATTCTTTTTGGTCACATACTCTGTCCTTTTTGTGGCTTCAAAAATTGCTTTCTTCTTTCATTTTAGTTGCATGCCAAGATGAAAATGAAAATTTTATGCCAGACTATGGTTGTCTTCCTCAAAACCACATTTTTGAGTTCATACCTGACTCTCGTCGACCCCCACCCCCAACCGGCCCACCACCAGTCCTGTACGGTCCCCAACTCGTGCATGTACAATTGCCCATATCGTAGGGAAATAACTCGTATTTCATTGTTCAAGTTACATGAACATTATCAATCATGGCGGGAATATTTGGGATTTCCCCTCATTTCTCCGAATGCAATCTTACATCTATTTTTGGTTTTCAGTTCAAATAATTTCATTTAAACTCTGGCTGCTTGTTTTTGCTGTTTGACCCATTCATTGTAGTAACTTTGGTCATTATTTTTACGATTTTCTCACTCAGACCCCGTCTTACCCTCCTAAACAAGCTTCATGACTTGTCGCCAGGTGGCACAGAGATAAATTCTGGGAATACAGGAACAGTTGAGTTGAACCAAAGGCAAAATCTAATCCTGTTGGCAGTGGTCATATTGCGGTTAAACTATGCACACATCACTTTAAGTGCACTCGTCCAAACCTATATATACCCAGCGTTAGAAGGGCATTCCACGGTCACGTATGCACACGATACAATATCATAACAACGCAAACACTATTCGCGGAAAAGCCCAACAAAGTTGTACTGAAGCTTTGAGGTACCATCTTGTTTGTACTTTCTACTGTAACGAAGTTCGCTTGAAACTTGGTCACATCAAAATTGCACCTCCCTGGTCACATTAATCCTTCTAGTCAACAAATAATGCGCGATGAGACGAATCGATGTTGTTGTCAGCTGGGTGACTGATTCTCTGTTCGTGCAGATAGTCACCCCCTCCCGGTTAGTGACAAGGGTCACAACGATAAATTTCCCCTGTGTTATACTAGAACTCATCAAGGCTTGTTGTTTTTGTTTTGCTTGTTTTTTTATTAAAGGGATACATAATTCGGCCTATCGACAAAAGATGTTTTCAAGCTTCTGTAAGACCTTTACATTAAGAACAAAGATTGTACATTTGAATAAAAAAAGATAATGACTAAAACACTCAAATCACCTTCTTATATGCTAACGGATGGCTGTCTTTTTTACATGTACCTTTCCTTTTTTTCAAATGACGTACTTTTCTCCCAAAACGGGCCCACTTACAGAATATAAGCAAATTTGGAGAACTGGATAGAAGAGTTTCCAGGTGACAAAGATGGCCACATGCCGGTGTGCATTTGAGCTCCACTGCTGCTGCCACCTTGTATCTATGACGGTGAATGGCCGAGACGTTGTATTGCATCTATGATCCAGAGAGACAAAGATTTGGTAGGCTGGCATTCAACCAAATAGTGATACCACGCACTTGTTCAAAGACATAGCGTATTGAACCTTGTAGATGGTCACCCTGCTCTAGCATCGAATGTGCCTGCTACTCTTCTCATGCTCTCAGCGCCCAGCCCCCGTCGTCCGTCTCCCGAAAAAATATTGGAGATGAAATTTTATCACTCATGTTCGATAGCTGTTCATGAAAGGGTCTTTTGGAAAACCTTTTTTGAGAGAGGTCATCATTTTAGCTTATTAGTGTATTACTTTCCCAAACGTCTCAGCCCCCTCCCCAAATCCTCTCCCAATCAGGACTATGACGGTTATTGCCACTAATGAAAACTGATCTATTTCAGCTCTTAAATGACATTTTATTGCCCCCCCCCCCACCACCACCACACACCACGGCGGGTTTGCAGTCTTCCCGACGGATGGATGTGTAGTGTAGTGAAGCATATTTCATGATACATGCTTAGTTGGGTCTTGCAGTTGGTTGTTCTGACTCAGGCATCGACTTTCCCCAGAGTACCCAGCCACCGTCCCCCCCCCCCCCCCCACTGAAATAAATGTTGAGATAAGACAACCGTTCACGAAAGAATAAGTAGTGTTAATAAGACGGATTGAATATTCACGAATCAACGTAGTTCGCTCGTGACTCTTTTTTTCCACCAACTATTATCATTCCATTTCGTGTGGTTTTCAAGGTTTCCAGTTCAAATCTAACCAGTCATGACTATGTGTAGGTGTACTGCACCATTTGGTCTTAGTATCATATTTTTCTCGTAAAAATGTGAAAGATAAGGACGTTCGCGTCCGCCAATCACTTGAAAAAGGAAACATTCATGTACGGAGGCTATAAGAAGGTTCCCAAAGAGGCACCTTGTAAGATATATGCTGTCGCTATCATGTCGTACCCTTGAACATTTTATGTATATAAATATGTGGGCAATAGAGACAGAAGGCAATGATATATGGAAGTTCTAACCAGAAGGCGTTCCCATAACTCCGGTCGCGCATATTCTAAATAGGGCTTAACTTGCTCGTTGGACTTGGATGTCTCTTAACGCTAAAACGTAATGCTAATTCAACATAGCCTTACCTTAAAATGATTACACAAGCAAATAAAACTAAATATGCTGGTCTTATACTTTTTATTCCCTTTTTTTCCCCTTCTTGGCTCGTTCTTCGGGACACGTGTACTTTGACAAGTTTTGTGTATTGAGGTGTTTCAATTGTACTCTTATATCTGTAATTTTGTTGCTGTCCAAGTATGGAATTACTTGTCCAAAAGTAGTTTATAAAGTTAACAACCGCATCTTCAGAATATCCTCCCTGTCTTTAGCCATTTCTTCTTTTGGTATAGTGTGCTACCTATTCATGTCACCAGGAAATTAACCAAAAATAATTTGAAACAATGTGATTGAGTAACACTAGGATGTAATAATGTTAAAAAAGTTTCAAAATAGGCTACCTCAAGGACGCACAGCTGAACCCTATTAATTTGCCCCGGTTGACTTACACATTAAATGGTAATGTGGTGTTCAAGGCGTTGTAGAAGTTTTCGTTACATATGACCTACCACTTTATGGACTGAGGACGTTTTGAACTTTCATGGCACTTTCAATTTGCCGTACCATAGGTGCATGAGGTTAGATTTTACGCTAGAGGTCAACAAACTTTTTGGTGTGAGTGACGAGGTTTATACGAGTTTTCCCTCCGGCAACCTAAAAGTTGTAAAGACCATAACATCAACAAAATTGTCTAAATTGCATCAATATTCACACTGCGTATACTTCAACCCACCCTGCTTTTACATCCAAATTACAGAAAAACCCAACTTTTTTGCTAATATATTGAAAAAGATCCATTTTTTAGGGACTTTCACCCGACGATGAACACTTGATCACTGGCGTCATGCGGCAAAATCTCTCAACTGCTATAAAGGGAAGGCCTATATGCCACCTGCTCTGCTGTACGTCAACAACAATGTAGTACCCCCTCACATTTCGAATGTTACGGATTTGTCATGTCATGAAGTTAAAAATTTGTATATTCAGTACGCTGTTCAGATGGCTGTGTTGATCGACAAGCCCCCCACGAGACAAAATACAGGTTTGCCTCTCATATCACGGAGCCGCCTTAAAGGTTCCTGCCCATATTAGTAAAAGACAGAAAAATGATGCAAAATTTGGGGTGGATGGAGAGCGGAAGGGGGGGGGGATTGAGGGTTATAGGCCTCTTACCAGTGCCGACACTGTGCCAGGGACCGTGTAGGCCTACATATCTATGTGCCTCGTACATTTACCATCACCCTCCCCAAGTTGCAGTTATCGTGTAACTGTCATGCAATGCATTTCATAACTTTATGATCGAAATACATTAGCAAGAAAACCGACGATGCATTATCCATACCAAGAAAAAATACAGTACAAGCAGTTTATACTTAGTATCCATAGGAACATGCGAAATTTTGTGTGAGATTTAAGACTAAGCGCGGGAGGAAGAAAGATCTGAATGAAAGGCGCAGAAATGCTTCGGCGCGGTGCAAAAATGAGGAAGAAAATGTAGAGATATGAGGGCATGTCTGTTTGAAGGAGCTGAAAATGGTGAACTAGGGAGAGGAAAGCTATGGAGAAATCTTTAACTCCGTAGCTACTATAGGCTTTTCAACTATGGTCTCATGTGTAGTTGAATTTAGAAAATCATTTTGAGTAGAGTTTGCAATTACTACGTAGTTGCATTTGACATTTCTGGTTATTGGCAGCTGTTTCACTATCAATTCAGTGTATTGTAACTTTCGACATTAAACACCAAATGTTATTTTGATCTTATTTTTCTTTCTGGATACTCTTCAGTTTTGTATGTTTCAATACTCCGAGGAATTTAAGTTAGCCAGCTGAAGTAGTTTCACTTTACAAAAGCGAAACCTGCATATTATGGATCCGTTTGTGTTTATTCTCGGAGGATAATTACACTAAACTCGTAGCTGATTGTACTTTGACGAAAATGTGTTTGAATATACTTCTAAAATAGTAATGTGGATAAATGGAATTTATTGAACAGATTACAAAGCAGAAGTGGTTATATCGGGGTGGGTTATAGGAGGACTTTACTCTAGAGAAAAAAAAAATTTCCACCACCAAAAAAAAAAAACAAGCAAACAAATTGCTCAAATAATGTATGTAAATTATCATTCAGCACTATTTTTGGAAGAGTAAGCTTTGAAACACGAGATCTCAAAATAAAGGATGTCTGAATGCCTCTAACGAGCCCCAATAAGTTAGATTCCCCGCAATCTGAGAAGCTATTGGGGCAAAAAAATCTTGGTACACTATGTGACAAATAATGGTGGCGCTCCGCTTAAATGGTAAATAGGGTTCCTATATTGGAACCTTAATCATGGGTAAAACTTAAATTAGACCCAACCTCCCCCTTCCCAGTAAAATTAACCTCTAATCAATAGAAAATAATGTAGCCAGGAATACTTTACTTGATTCTATTTATTAATTCAATTATTCTGCATATATCCCCCCCCCCCCCCCATCCGAGACTATTATTGCCATTTGAACATATGTACGTTACAAATGTTTCAAAAAGCGACAGTCAGAAAGGTTACTATATCATGTACGTTTTTACGCTAAACCGCAGGGGAAAAGCTGAAATTCTGTTTTTAATTTGTGTATGTTTCATTTTCAATTAGAGAAGGTAAGAAGTAATTAACGCTTTGACTTTGAACTGCACCATTTCTGCTACATTCTGCAACACACTGTCACATCAAGAAGGTAAAAGTTCACTCGAATTGGCGTGAATGGTTATAAGTGAGAACACTGTTCAACTTACATTTCTGGGGTTCCTGTATAAGAAACCTACACACTACTAAAACGACACTCTTTGCAATGACTTGTTATGGGTGTCAAAGTATGCAGCATTACATAAACTATCAATACATAGTAATCACCATATAGCAGCAATCAATTGTTAGTTGGGTCTCTTGTTTTATGCCTCTCCTTCAGGAGGAATGTTGTTGACAGAAGGCCATCAATGTCTACCTGCAGAGCCCAGGTAAACATTGATAACCTTCAACCAAACAACATTCGATGTTCAAGCTAGGGGGGTCATAAGAAACATACTCATGAATGTTATCTTGCGGGCCACAACATAAGGAAAATTCAAATATTGAAGGTTTTTCTTTCTACTGGGGCGCTCTCTAACAAAATATGTCATTGGTAGATCATTTTTTATCACAAATCTGTTAAATAGATATGCTTCTACTCGATTTGGGGAAAGAAAGTGCAAAAAGTTATGTAAGATGTATTTTACAACTCCCTATCCTTCTTTAACATGAAGGGTTTCGTGTCGTCTGCTACGTCTTCAATTACATCGGAAAAATGTATCCATAGTCTTAGCATTGCCAGTCGCTATTCTTGAAAATTAAGTTTTCACCCTTTTCGCGCGTTCTGTCGTTAATCCTATAGTAGACAGTTTCCAGATGTGTAACTTGGTGAACATGGGCCCCCAAAGGAAATTGCGAAAGTTTGCATAAATTGATAAAAATACCACACTAAATTATAGTCTTATGTCCATTTTAATCATCTGCATATGGCAAAAAATTCTACACCTTAATTCTATACTCCAGTCTATTTTGATTCGGAAGAGATAACCAGTCGTTTTGATTCGTGAGCCTTAAGTTCTCTCTTGAATGTCGGCAACAAACTTGGCATCAAAGCATTGTTCTAACTAGATCTTTTCATAGGGTATTAACAGGTGCGAATAAAAGTTACTTGGATACCAACTAGTATCAGATATATCACACAAAAGAGTGAGTAAGTTTTATGTTTCAAGCCGTACTCATCCCTTGTCAATTGGGAATCTTATCACAACGGAGAAAAATCGAAGAGGGTACGCAGAAATTTAGCTTTCAGTTGTAACTCATCCTAAATTGCATCTCCTTGGATAGTCTCCCCACAATTCTAGCTAGTATGTAACTGATGACGCCACGTGAGCTTCGTCCTTACTCCTAAAAATAGTTACGGGGGAACAAATGGGAGCTCAGCCTTGGTGACGAGGCCCAACAAAAAGTGGGGGAGAAAGAACAAATCCAAGCGGGTTGCATAATCCCTTGGGATCATCCCAACTGATCTGATACGTACTAACACTTTTCATAGATTAAATTTTTACATCAATTTTCTAACTTAATTTATTTATTCTTTTTTAATTAATTAATCAATTTTTAAAAGTTTTCATAGTTTTTTTTTAATTAATTGAGAAACTGTAGGCATGATATCTCTTTTTCAAGGCTGGTTACATGCAGCTCAGAGAGTGCCGTTTCCGGCCATCGGGATTTGGGGAGCTTGTCAGGCTAACATTTGTATTGTACCCTCGTCGCCAGCTGATGGTACGGTACTAAAATGTATCTTTGTTGGACCCCCTTTTAAAAATAAAAGCCTTCATCTGCCCTTATAATCCGCAATAAGTAAGTGACAGAATCGGTGTTTATGACTTACCTTTCTTTTTACAACACGAAGTCACAGGGCGCTGACTGATTTTGCAGGGCAAAGAAAAACCCCCTTCACTACCCCCCCCCCCCCACTCCCCTACCCGTTCACAATAAATCCTACTGAGTTACGCCACAGACTATGTATGGTTTAAGTGATCACGTATCTTTCTTGGATGATTTTTCTTTCATACAAGACATGATTTTTTTTTAATTTAGCGGACTTCGTTTCCGCAATCTCTTCTGATAGTAAAAATGAATATTTTATACAATTATTACCATATGTAAAACAAAAGGAGATTGTGGGAATTTGATTACATTAATGCATTTTAGATGATGCCGGCAGCTTTTTTTGAAAATTGAAACATTTTTGTGGAACCATGAAGAGAGCAAACTAAAACGAAAAGGTGCTTGAAAAGCAGTGTGATATGGCACAAACGTTTTCGAGGATTCACATCTTTCTCGTCAGGTGGTGAAATATAATACAGTATATGCAGCGAAAGTCTTAGAAGTTACCAACTTTGAAGGTATCGAAAACAACAATTTTTAGTGATGCTTTCCAATTGGTCTGTCTGGGATTTCTTGAAAATCTCAGAGGCATGTCCGATGAATGAGGAATGAGGACCACTCGTTGAAACAAACAACAATCTGAGCACAAGCTATTCTTTCTAGAGTATCATACACTCATCACTGAGCTAAAGGCCTATGTCAAAAAATCATTAGCAAGTGTCATTAGCATCAATTGAAACTGTTAGCACTATGGAAATCTCAAAGGTACCCAACACCAGACTGCTGAGTCAGAACATTTTACTCCATTTCGAGGAACCCACCTGGAGAGACTCCTCCACGGATGGAGGCAGGAAGTCTAAATGTCAAAAGTAAGAGATGAAGAGAGCATCATATGTCTGATTAATGTTTATTTAAATCCGATATTGGGTCGTGCTTTTGTCAATCTTGCTGAGAAGATCAGGTGGAGTCAAAACTTGCAGTCAGAGGACCGGAGTTGATCTGCAAAAACAGTTTCCAATCCAATAAGTCACAAAATAGAATATTTAAGGTTGTGTGACATGCATCTAGAAAAAGAGCACCCTTCATTCAGAAGTTGCAAAGTAAAACCCTGAATGAAAATCCTTTGGAGTTTTGTTTATATCGTTTACCGTTTTTGAGATATGACTTTTCAAAGTCTGAGAAAATGTAAAACAGATGACGTGGAGTGTTGTTCATGTGTCATTTAGCCTTTATATTTTGCCTCTTAATTACTTAATTACTGAGTTCCACATTAATGAGTGATAGCGAAATTTTTGAAGAAGAAAATACATGCTATCAAAATAAAATCTTCGCGGGCATATAAAATTCTCAAATGTCCTTGGAATAAGAGGTTACATAAGCAATGGATTAACATTTAAACATATCATAGGAGCCCATCTTCACAAATTTGCATACTTAGTCAATGTTTATTCATGATACAGCTGTGAGACACTGCCAGTGAATTGGTCAATCTTCGACCGATTTTGAAGGAAGTTTTTGATGGAAGTTTATTTTCAATGTTTTAAATGCTGAATACATCCAATACTTCAAAATGTTATTTTCAAGTCCCACGACCTTTACGAAATAATTATATTTGCAGGTATGAAATTAAATTAAAGTAAAAAATATTAAATTGAATTATAATTAATGTTTTCTAGATTATCCAATGAAACTTGTGTCAATTTCTGGTGTTTCACTGTTTTCATCTCTTAAAATTGTTAGTCATCCCTGCTAGTAGTCTACATCACACCTCTCCCCACTTACAGACCATTCTTGAGTAACAGGTCCACAGTTGCTACAAATTACATGTTAGTGTGCTGTTTCACTGACCACAGACAATGTATATTAAAGTGCATATCATTGTATTGAAACTCTTTGAAAGTCATTTTCCATTCTTGCATTCAAATTAATGTTGAAAAGGATATTTTTCCTTTCCTTTTATGAGTTTTGATCATATCTAACATACTATCAGTCAACTGTAGTCCATTTGGAGTAAATGACCCCAAAGTAGCCCTGGTCACAAGTTGGAGGGATGGGATTAAATGCAGTGTTTATTAGGTCAGTGGTGTAGCTATAGGGGGCATGAGGGACCCCAGACCACCCCCCCCCAAAAAAAAAGTATGATAGGGTCCCTGAACTATTATAAGGTTAAATATATTGATATATAAAAAATGAGTGTATTTTTTGCAATATAGCTCCCCTAATTCATCCCCCCGACAACTTCAGTCCATATGAACACTTCTTTTAGACTGTTTAAATAGTATACATCTCTTATAATATACCCTCTTCTTATTAATAGATACCTGATCCCCCCCCCCCCCCCCCTGTGCTTGTAACAAATGGAACGTACACCTTGGTTTGTATGAACAAGATTACAAAAATGTTTTCAAAACTGCCTTCGCTTTTCTCGGTGATTTCAATTCCCACTATTTTTTTTCTCAATTTGAGTTTTTACACCCGTATTCTAGGCACCAAGAGACATAGCATGAGTACCGGTATCTGATTCCGTTTCTTGAACCTTCAAGGTCATATTTGAACTGAAACATTTGAATATTTACCTTTAAGGACTGTGCTATTACTTCAATCTTTCCTTTTAGGTGATGAACTACTTTTTTCGGGAGGACAATTTGTGCTGTCAAAGAAAGACTTCTCCTTGGACTAAGACTTGTCCTTATACACAACATACTACTTTAACCAAAGCAGCAATTCTACGGTCGCTCAGTCCCTGTTTTGAGTGTGTATGTGGTTACAACAGTTAGTGATAGGCTTTTGCCATGGATTTGTTGTTGTGAAGAAAACACTATGTTGTGATGAGTGCATGTATTACTTTTGTGGCGTTACTAGAGGGCAAGTTACTCTGGAAACTGTGGATGGAAAAAGTCTGTTGACACACGGTATCTCTTGATAGATAGAAGATGGAAACTGCTGCCTGTGAGCATGTGAGTGTAAACATTAAGTGAAGGTACCTTAGTTTGGGGTCAAAGGTTATTTGATGTCACCAGAGGTTAAGCTTTTGTGACTATGGTGTCCGAAGATAGGACTTATGGAAACAGACTGATACTGTGAATGTAAATTGCCTAGTGTCAGTTGTTGCCAGTAGAGAAAGTCTCGCCCGCCCCCCCCCCCCCCCCCCCCCGTTGGAATTTTAGTAACTCAGGGGAAGGAGAGTGATTATGCTAGCAGATATTTGACAAAACTCCGTTTTTTTTTTAAAGAAATCAAGCTTAAATGAAGAGAAAGATTTATGTTACATACGATTTCTCAACCTGGTGAAAATTCTGTAGCCGGTCATCCCAATCACTTTGGCACTTTCGGAGCTGTTTCAAGATGACTCAATTCAGTGCCCCTTTAAGTTCACTGCGGTCCCATGCCAAGGCTTGATTTGTTACATTTTACAAACGTCAGTGGGGGTTGTACTTTCCCAATGTCCTTTGGTATATCAGCTCCCTGCTGAAAGGAACATTGCACACAAAGATTGTGGACCACTATGCATGACCAAATAAAAGATCTTGATTTTTTATGGAGTTAGTGGTCACCTGCGGTCAACATTAGGCAACTCTCGTTTACATAGGTTTTCATGACGAGAAGTGTAGCTTTTGGTGCTAAAAAAATAATTTTTCAGTCAAATTTAGTGTATTTAAATTAACGGGTTGGGTTAAGTCTACTCTTGTAATGAAGCAGATTAAGTTGTGTTTGTATTTTTCCTGATGAGATTAAATGCTGATATTAGTAAACAGCTGTTTATGTTGTATGCCAGGTTGGTTCTCTTGATGCAGAATTTACCTATACGGGTCATGAAGCGTACTGTGATTACTGTAGACCCACTTATTAAAAGTTTAGGTAAACTTGTTCAATTACTGAGGTGTATCATGCAATGATAAAAAATATGAATACATTTGAGGTCACAAGAGGTCAAACTGTAAAAAGCTTGTAAAAACAACATCTCCAGAAGGTAATGTTGACTGATGTGATACTTGGCCTGTTGGTTGTTCATACTGAGTGGATGATCCAGAAGGGTAACTGTGACTGATGTCATAGTTACACTTGATGTGTGGGTTGTATATACTGAGTAAAAGACTTCCTTTGTTTTGATGATATCGTCAAATAATTGCTGATATCATCAAATGATGTGTCACTTGATGTGTGGGTTGTATATACTGAGTAAAAGACTTCCTTTGTTTTGATGATATCGTCAAATAATTGCTGATATCATCAAATGATGTGTCACTTGATGTGTGGGTTGTATATACTGAGTAAAAGACTTCCTTTGTTTTGATGATATCGTCAAATAATTGCTGATATCATCAAATGATTTGCTGATGTCACCAATAAATTGTTGATTTCAACAAATATCGCATAAAAAGTAAAACGGCTTGTCATACGACCTCGTCGTTCTTCAATCTAAAGATTCCTAGACTCACAGTACTATGCCTAGCGCCTCCTTTTGTGGTGTCACTGCAATTGCCTACAGCTCTTCTACAGGCTGAGTAGCCGTCTCTATCCACGTCGAAGACCTTAGTTCACTATGAGATTAGCTGTCATGCATGGTCCATTCTTTTTCTCCCCCTCCCCAACAATACTTTCCAATAGGGAGGGTAGAGTAAAAAGAACGAACCTCTAAATGGCGGACTGCTATGTATGGGATATCTTTTGCAACGCAATACTAAATCCCTTAAATCATCGCTTGCGCCGTCATGGATGGGGGTGTGGTGTCCACAATCATAAATTTACCCAAAAAGTAAAGTTACTTAGAAAAGGAGCTACATTTACTTATAGTGAGTGAGGTGAGGCATAGAAAAGAGGGTTACAGATGCCATTTTCGGTGATTTGAGAGGGGTTTTCAGACAAAATTTACCGTCGACGATTTTACAATGTTTTTAGAAGTTATTGAGTGGCCATCGATCGAGATTTGATAAGTGGAAACATTCTAGATGAGCTTTTCATCGATTGTTATTGCATACATGGGATCCCTATTTTAGGCTGGGTATATGCAGCTTAGGATGAAATGCCATCTGGTGGGTTTATAAAGCCAAAAATCTCCTCGTGCGCTCCGCGCCAACTGATGGGGGCGCTGCGCTTAGGTATTCCTGCTGCGCATGCTCTCAGGCCAGACCCCCCTACCCCTTGCTAATAATCATGGATACGCGCCTGATACTCCTTTTATTTACGTATATTAATACGTGCCAAAAGAATCACTAGACCCTGGCAGCTCCCATGTTAATTATCAAATTAGCGGTAAAATGTCTGGCCTGGTTTGCACATTCAATGATACAGAAATGTTCGCTCCAAAACTCTGAAGTCTGCAAATACCCTCGTAGAGCTTCCTGGATTTCCTTTCTGCTCACGTCACCCAGTCCCAGGGGGAAACTCTGTCGCGATACCTGTCCAATGTGCACAGCAGCTGTGATCATTAATACTCGGATTGACGCCCCTGGGACTGACGCCCCTGGGAATGGATCACACATTAGGATGCCGCTCAATTGTGGGGAAGGGGAAACTCTTTGGAGACTTGCTCCGCCTCTATCACTGGTATCGTCGAGTTATTTGCCCTTGTACAGTAGATGAACTCTCAGGTCAACTGGGGGGGGGGTTCGTACCGCATTTCCTTTAGGGAAGTTGGTGACCATAACCAGGGTCTTGTAAGGAAAGGGGGAAAGGAAGGGATGACCATTCCCCCAGTATGTAGGTTGAACATAGGGTACCCATAGACATGCTCGGGTGGTTGGGAGTGGGTAGGACAAGGGTTGGGCATTGGGGAGAGAGGTGAAGGGAGCGATAAGTTCAGTTATAGTTTAAGTTCTATCCCCTTTCATCCCCTCCCCATCCATCTATCTTGCCTTTAGAACTTTCAGACGTTTAATAAATAACACAAAAAAGAGGGATTTATTTTTAAAAGTTTTACTTGCACATATTGTGAGATCATGATGGATCCCCAAAATGGGGGGGACTGTTCATTTGTAGTTTGAAAGAAATATCAGTATGAATGGGACACTGGAAGTAGTTTCTGAATGACTTCCCTAAAATTTAGTGCCAGTCACAACTTGGTAAATTAAGCGAAGAAAAATGTTCACATCAAGTGTGACTGCTTCTGCGTCAAGTTGCACTGATCATTTTCTTTCAGAATGACAACCTTAAAATGCCTGGAAAGGATTTTAATAGATAAGCTGGTAGCGAATATTTTCTCGTAACAATTTCTTCCGAGTTTAGGAAACTACAAAGAATACTTAATGTAAGTAAATAACGACTGGAAAGAAAAACAAATTAAGTAAACGGCAATGGTTAAACACGGAGCACACTAGAATACTAGGTTGTTTAGAAAACAGGTTAGTTGGTGGTGATTCGGAAAATAAGTGCGTAACTACAGTGCAATGAATGTAGCACGGAATTAAAAAGTACAAAAAAAAAATGCCGCGCACTCCAGTCATGAATATAATATATGAACTAATTTCAATGGGTTGCTGACTTCTTGCGGTGTTGTTTTGAGAGAGATGGAACCTGGGAGTAGGTGGTGGCTAGCAGGCACCTTAATACAACAGCGGTTACGGCACGTTGACGTCATGTCACCGCTATTGCTACTTGCACGAATTTGAGAGGTCTTTGGACAAATGGTTGGAGGGTAAGCTGTAATAAGAGAACAAAAAAGAAATGTCAATTATTTTCCTGTGCAAAACAAAAACAGTTTTTGGGGAGTAGTATTCACTTTTGTCCGTATGATTTATTGAGCCGAGTCAAATGTGCATTTTTATCTCATCGCTCTATAGGGGCTGAATGAGACATTGTAGTCACATGGCTAGTGGAGCTATATATTGCTCTGTGCACCCATGGGAGGACGGTTGCCATGGAAACGTTTGGAGTGGATGAGTAGCGACACCCTAGGGACACCCCGTGGTAGAGTGACCATGGGTACAGGGGGGTCCTGTCGGGATGGTGTAAATGAAAACTTGTCCGTGCCAATGTGTGTGCGTGTATGTGTGCCCTTGTTTTCGGTGGGATCGAGGACCGAAACAATAGATTTTAGGTCCTCTGTAGAAAATTAAATAGATTTCTCCGGTCCTGTCAAAATTAACAATAGGCAGTCTATTGTTAAGGTTAGGGTTTAGGAAGGAAAAACAAAAGAAAGCACAATGAGGTCCTCGGAATGAATGGAAAACAAAGTTGGGTGTGCCCGTGTGTGTGTGTGCGTCCGCACCTGTACAAATTGTGGTTTTTTCCAGAATAGTTTAAAAAGCATGTGAGTGATTAAGTTTAAACTTGGTAAGGCTGTGCAAGATGCCAATATGTCCAAAATGTATTAGTTGTATGGTACATCGAGTCAAATTTGCTGATTTTTTAGAAAAAAAAGCCACTTTTGCCCCAAAATTGCTATTTCCAGCATATCTTGAGAAGTGTTTGAGCATTTAATGCAAAACTTTGCAAAACTTACTTGAGAATGAAATATTCAAGGTATATCACTTTTGTAGTAAAGAGTGAGATTTGCTGATTTTTGACAAAAAAAAAAAAAAGCGAATTGTACCCCAAAATTTGTATTTCCAGCATATCTTGAGAACTATTAGACCAATTAAATTACCTGAAAACGCGTTGTTCAACATGAATATTACTGTAATGGTAAATCCAGGGAAATTTGCTGAGTTTTTAGGGGAGAAAAAGCCAGTTTGCCCCCAAGTTTGTATTTACAGCATACCCTGAGAACTATTAGACCAATCAACTTAAAAGCTTTGTAAGGACTTACGTGAGAACACATTGTTCAACATAATATAAATGTAATGGTAAATCCAGTGAAATCTCAGTGCTGATATTTGTGAAAGCTAATTTTGCCTCAAGATTTTATTTCCAGCATATCTTGAGAGCTAATGGAGCATTACACGCAAACTTTTGCAAGGCTGCCCCTATGAACACAGTAACTGTAGATACAGTATATCACTCTTCTAGGTAAGCTGGTGAAATTGTATGATTGTTTGGTAGAAAATAGAGACGGCATCCTGGTCAACAGACACCACCTTTTAACTTTAGCCAAAACAACATTGGCAAAACTGGTCCGTGTGGGTAATGTCTTTGAACATTCCTGCAAACTATGAGAATGTTCTTTTAAGTCAAGCAATAATTGTAGCAGAACGAGGTAAATAGGAGACTAATGTGCATATAACCCATATAGGGATGCTCTTTAGTCCTACCCCTAACTGTAACCATTAAGCCTAACCCATATGGAATAACCCGATGTTACAATTGCGTTATGTAGCGTACTATGCAGTAGATATCAATACTTACCATTTTATGTTCGGTACTGCTTACCACCATTTTATGTTCGAAAAAAATTTCCCCAAATTTAGAATCAGTGTCAGGAACTGTGACATGTGGTTGCAATAAACTATTACAAATCCCCATTTGCAGGCCCTGTATTGAAATCAATGTATGTTGGCGATGAGATATGCAACTCCGATGGATTGCCCTCTTGTTTTGTTTTTGTTTTTTGTTTTTTTGTTTTGTTTTTTGTTATCAGTGTGGTGCAAATTTGGTCGAATAAAAACAAATTATTGACAATGATTCAGCCATAGGAAAAGAAACTTAAATTGTAGTTTTTAATTTTATGATGTATAGCATATAATACTAAGATAAAGTATCAGCTTACCTGGATCTGGGCAGTGAATTGGTGATTATCAGGTTAGCCGGAACAGTTGCAGTTTGGTTCACAAACGCAGGCACAATTTCCAGCTATATGAAGAAAAGTAAATGTGGCAAAAAATAATGTCACATGTATCGGACATTTATGTGGTTGCCTGAAAATTCAATCTATATTTTTAATGTTCATTGAAGACCTAAGTCACCAGATATCAGTACGAAGTTTTTCGGCTATGATATTTCTCATCGTGTTGTTAACAAAAGGAAACCCACACAGACCCTGAATCATTCAAGCAAAGTGTCATGAAGCCCAGATTTGATATAAACTTTTAAACTTGTCTCTATGAGGTCACCTTTTCTGCCGAATTTTAGGCATTTCTAGGGGACAGTCACATGACTGCTCTCCAAGCGTGACCGTCTGGAGAGGTTAAGTGAGGGGGTCCTCTCACCTGCAGAAATTTTTGATGATTGAGATGCAAAATGGTTCCATTTCAGAGAAGATTCTTGCACCGCTTGAAATGACAAGTAGGATATTGCAAATATTTCTATGAGACGAGCTTTTGGAGGAGGGGTATTTTTAGGGACGGTCGCTATTCCAGTAGGACGGTTATTTTCACTCGGATGTGGGAATGCCTCTTAGAATTCCTTGGAGAACACAGGTTACCAGGGTGTATATTACAAAGACCCACACTGACCCTTTGCCTTGTTTCATTTCAAATTATCTGGGTAGGTTACTTACCAGCGCAGTTTCCCTTTGAGCATGCGCAGTCGTCTTGTTTACAGCAGTCTGGGCCACATTTGCAGGCTCCATCTGAAGGAAACAGGAAATCATGCTGAGATTAATGTCTCCTTATCATCATTATGTGTAGGCCTATACATATAAAAGTGCGCAACGCGCATAGGTTTTCACTGTGAAGTAAGCCTTGAAGAATAATGGTCTCGTTTAACTGTAAAAAAAATCATATTATGCAGCGTATGAATTAAGTACATGTAATGCCACACGAGCACCTATTGTAGGCATATGACATCACACACAAGAATTCCACAAAGATTCCTTAACGTTGCACTTTTATTTGCAGCTACATATAGTAATTATGTAATTATAGTAAGTACACCTAGAATAACACATCCCCTAGAATGACGCACCCATAGCTATTGCCGAAAGTGTATTATTTCAGGCAAACCTCGCCTATTTTATTAAAAGCAGAATGACAGTTCCTAAAGCATAGTACGTCACTGATGAAACCTGTCAGACTTCCGGTTCTCTGGTAAGATTTTTCAACCCTTGCCTACAAGCTAGGCTTTGTATCCTAATTTGAAATGTCACTGTTACAATGTGTCAAATTAGGTGCACAAATCTTGTATTCACGTTGCATTAGGCCAGCTTTTTAAATGAGAAGGAACACCACAGAAAATCTTCTAATATTATTACATTTGTGAGGTACTGCTTGTACTAAAATCCCATCCAACTGGGTGCTTTGAATATTTACCAACTCATAGTTATCGATCAAATCCTTATAGGTTCTTCATTCTAGGTGAAACAATGCTACCATTTTTTTTTTAATTGACAGATGCATGGGTAATGAAATGGATGGATCATGGGCTATAATAGCATTGCGCATACGACAAACCCGTGTACCAGTGACCACCTCGTCACGTTTTTTTTTTTTTTCAGTTTTTTTAGTTTTAGAACTACAGACATGTCCAAACGCAACACCTACCTCAAGAGCCGCTTTCCTACACAAAATTATTTTTGCGGCACGAAGAATCTTGGCTAGTGGGTAGAGTCGCCAAACAACATTTTACACTAATTGCACATACATACACTATATGTTGCTAAAACAACAAATTCTTGAACTCACTCTTGCAACATTTGCAGCTACAGTCAGGCATAATGAATAACTCTTTCTTCGGGTTTCTCGACAAAGTCTGTAAAAGTTTGCGGTGATTTCAGCGGTTGCTGGAGATTTCTTCACTTGAAACGGTCTGGCAGGCTTCTAATCGATTTAGGAATTTTCCCAATTTGGATCCATCATTTTATTTTCCCTTCCTAATTAAGTGTCGTGTGAAATGTCGTGTGAAAGGTGCATACAGTTTGCGTAACGAGCGCAAAACATTTTCGGCGTAACAACGTTGCACCCGATAATATTTTAAGAACGCGCTTTTCGCAGAGTTCAAGAAACGATCAAATTATTCCCCGACTGTTGTGACCGCATTCCTACGGAGGAGCGTGGAGGACATTATGATTATGTACGTTGTGTTTCTGAGCAGATCGCAAAGATATTACACTGTCGTTTGAAAATCTGATTGTTGTTTTCTTCTTCTGTTTCGGCCGTTTAATTTCATTGGTGTGTTCGATGTATAATAAGGTCCTTGGGAACATGAATTTTCTTAGCCTAGTCTTAAAAATATCCCTTTAGAAGTATCTATAATAGGTTATCAACTGAACGTGAACGTGAACGTTACATACTATAACTTGTCCTAGGCTATCGCTAATTCAGCTTCACCGGTCTTTATTTAAGGATACCTGTAATGGTAAGAAACACGTTGCCAATTCATCTTTCTTTGCTGAAGTCTCCTTATAAATAATGCATAGTCATTCGTAGTGGAGAATCTTACGAGTTAGCCTAGACGGCATGAGATTCTCTCCAGAAACTCTTTAACTGGAGTTGAAATTTTCCAGAGAGTAGAACACACACTACAAAAGCAAAGACCAAATTTAATGTATTCTAATACTGGATCCCTACATCTTTTTTGTTTTTTCGTTTTTGGTTTTGTTTCTTGTTTTTGTTTTTTGTTTTGTTATTTTGTTGAAGTGCATCAGGTTTTGGTCTCAGATATTATTACATGACTAATGCATGTACTGCATGTGGTAAGTTTTCATGGCGATGATAAACCGACCAACTTGTCTTGTGGTCATCATAGTTAGAAATGGAAAGGATCGTGCTTGACCCTTTAACCTTTGACTGGATACGTCAGTCCTAGTCTTTTATTTGAATTTCATACTCATTCGTCTTGATGATACGGCTTGACATTTACAGCAATTATGGTTATTTTAAATTGTGTAATATGGTTCATAGTATAATATTATGCTTTTGTGTGCCGTCCTTAATAAAACATCCTTGACTGTAACCACTTGGCCCTAGCCTTGGCCCCACCGTCCTTCCACCACTTCATCATCTGGCGGCTCTTCTCCCAGGCTCTTCACAGATGCAGGCTCCTCCCATGGCAAGTTGAAAAGCCCATATTCTCAGTCACATTTTACTGTTCTGTTAAGTTCAAGACTTTGCCTTTGTATAAATTATAAAGTGATAAGCCTATCCAGTGTAAATATCGATTACAGATAAATGAACATATCATTTAACATTTTTAGATTAGCTGCTACCAACCTCACGCCACCCCCTGCCCCCCCCCCCCTTTACATATATACCGCATTGACATACCCTTGACTTGTATGTCAGAAGTGATTATTGTTCCGCCATGTTAACTGTATAACAACGAAATATTCATTTGAAACGTATTTTAGTGCCTTGACAAAAGGTTACCAGGTCAATGAGATAGAAAAGTAGAATTACTGTATCATCATCAATAATTCAGTTCTGTCTCTTCGTTACTCAATAATTTTTCTCTCCTACCTCTGCCGCATCGGACAAGCATGGGTAAGATTAAACATAAATTCATCATAACCTCATTTCACGTAACGAAACCGCAGATATGGGTCACACGGCTCTAAAATTTCTTTTGGAAAGGCCCTCTTTTTCGCAATACTATGGTTGCAAAACCAACCCTTCATGGTCAACCAAATCAGTGGTGTAGCAACGGGCTTGGCAAACTGAATGCATCGTGGAAGTAAAACCCTTTTTAATGATGCAAGCCATAAATACAACGAAACGATCAATGAACCTTCAAATGAAGCAAATAAACGTAGTAATTGTGGAAGCATAGTCTATTGACTGAAATGTGCCCTCTCCGCTACCGTATCCCCCCCCCCCCCCCCACTCTTTACACGTCAGCAATGGCCTTTCCGAGAATACGCCGTATACGTCCCCCCTTCTTATACTGCTCTGCTTCGCACTGTTGTATCTTGGAATTGCTTTCGACCAGTGACTTATACATCGCAGTAATCGCGTGCTGTACGTATGACTTTCTAGAACTGTAATGGGATGTATCAGTAAGTTATCAGAAGAAGAAAACACACTGCCAACGTCTTAACACAAGATTAACGTCACTCACTCTATTGAGGTATAAGGTTCCTTTTACCTCCACGACGATCAGACGACACAAGGCTTGGATACCATAAAAAAACTTTGGTCCATATTGTTTGTTTTTTGTTTTTTTTTGAGTATTTACTTCTATGTTTGTAACAATACATACGAAGATGAAAAGATGAACATGAAAAGCTATCATGCAAGACATTGAAAACACGAAAGAAAAAGGAAGTATAAAGGAGAATTATAAAGGAGCTAAGAATATATGACTGTATAAATATATATTGTAAACCATAAAACTGACTTGACTATACCTATCTATGAATTCTAATTTTAGCTGTTTCTCAAATAAATATTCAATTTTTAAGTAAAGTCAGTGGTAAATTTGCACCATATCACAAACGTTTTAAATTTTCATGTCAATAAAAAATTGTTAGTGTGGTCATTGAATTTAGCATTGTAAAACAATGTGATATAGTACGGGAGCTAGCGGAGATTTAATTCACATCTCGAGTACAAAAGGTTTGATTGCATGAATGGAAAGGGGGTGGTGTGGGAACATAGGAATGGACATTCTTAAGTTCTGAAAATTGTGCGTCTGGGGGTGAAGGAGGGTTGAATGACCCGCCAAAATACGTTTAAGTTAAATCTTTGAATACATCCACGAAAATGGTGCAGTCTGGTCAATTTCATGGTCTTGATTGCAGATCTGATGTTCTTAAGGGCATAAAATGGTGCAGAAGGCACTTAAGAACGCCCTCAATGGGCGTGGTTTCCACATTTAAATCACATATCTAATACATCGATGAAACTTTGCAAGTGTATTCTTTGCATGCCCTTTATAACAGATCAGCAAATTCTTAAGTGTCCAAATTGGTACAAAAGACACTGCACCCGAAAGAGGGCGCTGTTTTGCGCACATTTCAAGTACATATTACGTACATCGATGACATTTTGCAAGTACAGACTTTGCATGCCCCTGATAACAGATCATCATTCTTTAAGTGGTCAAACTGGTGCAAAAGGCACGTAATTTAAGAACACATGAAAGAGGGACGTTATCTTGGGCACATTTAAAGCACATATTGCGTACATCGATGAAACTTTGCAAGTAGTCTTTGTATGCCCCTGATAACAGGTCAACAATTCTTAAGTGTTCAAATTGGTGCAAAAGGCACTTAAAACTTTGAAACTTTACAGAAAAATTGCTTGAGTACCCATAATAACAGATCAGCATTTCTTCTTAAGTGTTCAGACTGGTGCGAAATTTACTTAAGAGGTCCCAAGTATGGCAGTGTACTTTCCACTATTCACAGAAACGTTAAAATGTAGACTACAAACTATTGTGCAATCCCCCATTAAAGCACACACTGAACTTTTCTACAGTCACAAAGAACCCATATGATAATTTACTTACATAATCTAGAACTTTTTCTACAGTTTCACCGAAAGTTGAAATTAAACAATTCCATGCGAGTGTGCTCACGTCATGGTAAGAGCGGCCGGGCGATCGACTTGTATGTCTTAATATCAACGCATGTGACCTTACACTTCGAAAAACACGGTGCGTGCACGCTCGCTTTAAGCAGAATCAATTTTCCTCATTTATGCACGTGAAGTTTGGAGTATAGCTTCATATTTCTGTGACATATCTAAATCAAATATTGTGTACATCGATGAAAACTCGAAAATGAAAATTTGGAGGTAGGCCGTTGGGGGGTAGGCCTCATATAGAAATTCAAAAATTAACTTTTTCTCACTACTGGGTTCACTCTCTAACAAAATTTGTCATTCAGCAGATCATTTTTGTTACCATAAATCTGCTTAATAAGTACGCTTCTACTCCTACTTGAAAAAAAATGTCAAAGAGTTAGGTAAGATGTATTTTACAACTCAATATCCTACTTTAAACTCCGCCTTTCAACTTCAGTTTGATAGTCTGTGTGATTGAGTATTACGATGTCTCTACCTTTATCAAACGGTTTAATAACAACAAAGAGGTCGTTTTAGTGTGTTTAATGCAAACAAGTCTATTAACATTGCTTTTTACATTACGGATAGAAACACTAGCTATTTCTACCTGTGTTGCTTACAATAGATTGTCCGCAACAGGTTTGCTGAAGATCAATTGAGGTGACCATGTAGATGGAAGCCGGAATTAACCATATTATGTTTGCTTTTTGTCATGCATGATGCATATTCATGAAGCATATTCTCATGCATGATGCATATTCATGAAGCATATTCTCACCTTTCTCTTTAGGTCTGCAATGGAGGCGAGAATTTCACCACGTTTCGATTTTACCGGCCAGGCAATAAATATCAGCGTGTTATCCAGTGAAACATTCTCTGCATCAGACATTTTTTCTGTCCAAGATGTTGAGGACGAACTTTGAAAATATTTCTGCCTTTCTATGGAGTGATAAAATCGTCACATGTAGCCTCATGTATATTGTATTTTATTCAATATTTATTTATGCTTTTCCCAGCCGTAAAAGAACGGACAAAGTTTCTTTTTGAATCTATTATAATTCTTAGACATGGTAAAAGGGGAAGAAGAGAGAAAAAACTTTGCATATTTACAAGAGGGGATTAATGAACTGCTCTTTCTTGAGGATTTAGGTGGCCCTGAAAAGAGCCGTTGATTTTTATGGCAAAGTTCTACCTCTTCTTAAGTACCCAATTTTTCTTAAGGATAAATTGAATGGCTTTGAACGACGGAAGACTTTATTCTCTCTTCCTTCCTTGCAGATGCTTTTAAGAGCTTTTTAAGGAGACAGGTTAGTCTCGACGAATTCAGAAATGTGGCTCAGGTGAGCCTTGGCTCTATCTTCCTTTTTGAGGAAACTCCCACATTGAGTTTAGGTTGACGTGGCAGCTTTTCTAACTCCGCAGAGCCTTTTTTATTCCCGTCGAAGAACAGAGTTCCAAGAACTCGTGAACTCCTCCGAAAAGTAAAGGTGCTCCGGGAGCCTTAGGTGGATCTCTACGGACGCTGAACTGGTAGGGTCCGCTTTTAACGTCATCTACCTGAGAGATGTCATTTACTTAAAGCGATGACCTTCGATTGAATTTCCCTTAAAATCTTAGCATGGTCTCTTTCTTTTTATAGTTTCCCTCCCATGAGTTGATCCTGTTTATTGACCTTGTATCGGGAGGAGAACTTTGTCCTCAAGGTATCTCGTCCTCTGTATGTTCTTAAATCAGCACCATTTTGGGCCTCCTTGTGTGCATTTCGCACTTATTTGAATACTTAAGAAATGAAATGCTGATTTATTATCAGGGACTTGCAAGTAACGTATGTGTGAAGATTCATCGATGTACTCAATGCGTGCTTTAAATGTGCCAAAACAGCGCCACCTTTCATGTGTTTCATGGTTGGACAGTGATCCATTTCCTATATCGTAGCAGGCGGGTGCTCTGTGAATGAGTTTCTAGAACTGTATGGGATGTATAATGGAAGAACAAAATACTACCATGGTCTTAACACAAGACAACTTGGTAGCCTGCAGTAGTGTAGGGCACAATTAGAGCGGATCAAGGGTGAAAATGACAAAAATGTTCGGTTTGCAGTTAGTGTCATCATACTGTGAAAGTATTTAAATGAAGTTGACAGTAAGAAGTATAATGTTTATCCTTGGCAATGCTACTTCATTTCGAATGATGTTCCCTGTTCCTTCATCGAGTCTAGTATTTAGGGCATACTGATAGGGGGGTGTGCCCAAGTTATCTACAACCCTCTCAAATCGGGGATCTGTTATTAAGATGGACACACAGTGAACTCTTTGAAGGAAGGTTTGAAGCCGCCAAGTCCACACAGTAATCTGTCTTTCGTACCGTTCTGTCGCACCTGTTATGCAGGGGCAATAGAACGGGGGGAGGGGGGAATAGAAGGATGGAGGACCTGTAGGACTATCTAAGCGGAGGGCCACCATCAATTGGCTCGGATCGTAGGATAAAATTCGGTTTCACAAGCCCCAGGATGGCCAGAAACGGCACTACCCTGAGCTGCAAGTACCCAGTCTTGAACATGGGGCGTCCGCAGAAAAAAAAAAAAAATCAAGAGGAGACAAGACTTCCAATTGATCCTGTTAGGAAGATTTTGTTGCCCCGGAAAGAATGAGTGATAAAACCAGCCTTTGTCATCGATGCTGTGGGGCTAACTGGAGCAAAGAGTGGGGAACAAACAGTAATTACACTATCTATATGCGAAACGCCACGATTGGTTGGCGCTTAGCGTATTGAGAAAAGTTTTGAATATATAATGCCCCTCAGATTGCAAGAAATAGCACTCCCCTGTCCATCTGGCCTTGTAAAATTCAGTTTCGACCTAATTTGTCTATCAATTTATGCTCTAATTTTTCTCTTAGAATTCCTTTTTTTTTTCAAATGAAAAGTTAGTATATTTTAGTCAGCTTTCCTCTCTGCACGAAAAACTGCATGACTGCTGCTCTAAAAAAAAAATGACCAAGGGTTTGCCGCTTCAGGGGTGCAAGTGAAAACCGATTCTTGGCACTTTGAGTACGATATTATACCCAACTTAGAGGGTAAATGGGTTGTCTTGATGCAAAATTTTGAGGGAATGAGCGCCAAAACGTGTAGCACCACAGGACAAGTATTAAATACAAGGGACCATGGACTTGCAAACATGGAGCTTAACACAAACGCTACAAGAACTAAAAGAGGAAAACTTCAAGAGAATAAATATGTCACCACGTCTCGAAACAGTAACAACGTTCGAAAAATTAAACGAAGCTGTTAGGACTATAGTGGTGGCAGCTCACAGCTGTCGCACTGGCAGACCTGGCAGTCTTTGCAATTTCACAAAACAATGATTCCAAAAGACATGTACTGTGTAGAGTATGTAGAACTAATTAAGAAGTTTGACCAGGGAGTAACTCCCTAGTTTGATGTACATATACAGTACTGTATTGTAAGACACTTACTGAAATGTATGTGTTAATTGCCAACAACGCAACTAAGGCGGTTGCGTAACCGTCTGACAGGGGTTAAGCCGAATAAATTCCTGCTTTCACTTGCTCACGTCTTTCGTGCTACGAGCGCTTTTATTACCATGACAAAGAAGTCAAGTTCTTAACTATGAGGTATTTTTCAACTGTCTTTGGCTGAGCGCTTTGCCTCAATAGGTGATCCACCACAGTAGTGCCACTTGGCAAAGCTAAGACAGGCTTACAGGGTCCATTCCGATAATTCCATGGCGCCTTTTGGAGAGTAACTCCATAGATTTCTTAGGAATCCAAAAGAGTGAAGAAATGTAGAGAAAAAAAAAAACAAAGCCTGTAAAGGTGTATGTGCAAACAACATGGGCGCGTGTGCAAAATGCACTGACACAGTGTGGAAGAGTGCAGGGTCCTTCTAGTGCGTGTTCACAAGGATTTATATTTTCAGGTAAGTTAGCATTGTTGACCAGGAAAGCAAACAACGTAAAATTGTGTTGGACGCCGTCCAATCTCTAAAAGGGGGTTATCTCTCTCATCTTTCTGTTTTGGTTTATTTTTTCTCCTGTGTTGATAAATGCCAAGGACCACCCCACCCCCCCTTTTTTTTAATCCGTTTTTTATGTATACATCAACTGTATTTACGATGTGGTCAATAGGTATTGGAAGTCGAAGAATCTGAGAACGTTTTTTCAAGAGTGTTCAAGCGTCTGCATGCATTGGTACTGTGTATTATCAGTTCATGAAGTTGCCATTTAAATCGCGCCTCCTCCGATCAGATCAAAGCAAAGGATCCTTGGGTTTATATGAGAACGAAAGTCGATCAGAACTGTTGGCAACGACGTACTCTGCAACATCTATATAGGGGTTTGCCATCTCAAACGAGAAGCTCAAGGGGAATGTTTCCTGACTGAGTAAACGTAATTTCCTTAGTGCTGTGACTGTAGAGCCACAATGCAATGCACCAGTGTGAAATTTTAATTTCCAATGTTACATATTCGAAACAGAACGTGAGGTTAAAATATGTTATAAACAATAAAGAAATTACAATTTTCCACATTTTTATGGCATTTCAATCTCTTTTCTCTGATAAATCATTGGGTGCAAAACTTTGCAAGAGAGGGATGGAAACTTTTGGGCCAACTTAAGTTAGTGAACACAGTCAAGTTTCAAGGTGCCCAGAATCGGATTCATCAATTCCTGCTATTTGTCAGCGAGACCTAAAGGACTATAAAACGGAATGTTGAGTCGATATCGATAACTTGTGATAAGTGCGGTGGGGGGGGGGTTACAACCACGTGACAATGCTTACTAGTAGCATATTCAGTAAAGTTTCACAACTAATAGTTGTGGAGACTGTCAAACTTCATTTCTTTTTTTTTAATTTTGAGACCCATATGCTTTTGCTGGCTATGTGCATATGAATTAATGCTAATGTGAAAAAAATGTCTAGTAACGAATTTTCAAAAACCAAATTTACTTGTTAATTTTTCACCTATTAATGTTGACTTATGTGACACATGCGGATGTTTTTAGTCCAATCATTTATCATTAGTGCCCGAGAAGGAAACTTGACAGGTCAAGAAAAAAATTACGGAAAGTTTCACAAATCAACTCAAGACGCCCCTTTAAACGCAAAGAAAATTTGGCACTGCTAGGTGACCCATCTTCCTCAGGGAGAGTTGTGTTACTCTGTCCGACCCTATCCAGTCTTCTGGCCAACTTTATATTCGTTCACATTTTTCCTTTAGTTTCGTGAAACATTTTATTGAGTCACATTTCAAGAATACGTACATAAATAAGAAACGGGTACTGATACAAAAGAAAGTAATCTGGGTTTTTTTGGGGGGGGAGGTTCTCTCAGAGGAATCTCCAATGTGCTCGTCAAAATGTAAGATGCGAAAGACATTACAAAAGAAAAACAGACACATAAAAAGGATAAGAAATAAGCCAAACAGGAGTACAACCTACGTTGGTCCTTTCGATAAAGTTTCAGAGGTTAAAGTGTATTCGCAATTACAAGAGTGACTTATTGCGGGAGTTCGATAAGTCAGGCCGGCGGATGATGTTGGGAAGAGGCGGCTTTTGTGGCAAGCACGATTCGTTTTATTCTTTCATTTTATAGTTTCGTGCCAAACTGGTCCTTGTTACAAGTCCAGGTGTGTGCTGTGCTGCATCTGCTGTTTTCCTAATGAGAAAATTTTATGCCCAAAATAAGTGTGTCTTTCGCAATATCCGAAATGATGAGTGCAGCTTCCGACCCCTCCCCTCAGTCCTGCCCGTCCCCACCTTGTACATGTATACAATTGCACATATTGTGAGTGAAGGACTTGTAAATTCATTATTCAACTTACATCAACATCAGCAACCAAAGAGGGGGATATTCTGTATTTCCCCTTATTTCTCCCAATTCCAGTACATCCTTGTCTCCTAGTTCATGTTGTTTCATTTAAAGTTGGCTATTTGTTTTTCCTGTTTCGCCACTTTGACAGTGGCATGGCCATCATATTCTCTTTAGCTTTTTTCTAAATTAAACCCAAGCAGTCTCCCCCTAGTAACCAGGCCTCACATGACTTGTCGTCAGGTGGCACAGTAATAAATTCTGGGAATACAGGAGCAGCGGTTGAGTTGAACCAAAGGCAAGATCTAATCCTGTTGGCAGTGGTCATATTGCGGTTAAACTATGCACTCATCACTGTAAGTGCACTCGTCCTAATCTATAAATACCCTAGCCTAGTAGGGCATTACTAGTTCACTTATGCACACCATACGATATCGCATTCTCAAAGGCCCAAAGAAGCTGTACTGAAGCTTTGAGGTACCACTTTGTATTTTCTATTGTAATGAAGTCCTCTTGACTTGAAACTTGGCCACATTAACCCTTGCAGTAAACAAATAATGTGCGGCATATCACCCTGAATATTGTCCGAGGTCCTGTTCAATGTTGCACCCAAGATAATTTCACCGGTCGGTGAATCAGACCGTGTGGGAGGGGGCAGTATTGAATGAGTGGGAGGGGAGAGGTGTATGAGGTCCGTAAGTCAGAGCCGTACTGCAGTCATAATTTGAGAGGGTGTATCCGACGGATATCTGGGAAGATACCGCATATAAAAGAGTAAGATAGTTACTGCTTTCTACGTGCTAAATGTATGTTAAACTGATGAAACTTGCGTCGAGGCGAGACCAAGTTGTGGTGGGGAGGGGGAGGGTGATCAACAATGTATATGAACACTTAACACAAACGTGTCAGTGTACTGACCACAAAGTGAGTGAGTCCACTTCTATGGTGAGACGAATCGATGTTGTAGTAATTTGGATAACTGTTCGTCTGTTCGTGCAGGAAATTACCCCCCCCCCCTCCGGTTCAAGACACAGTTTAGTCGTCGTTAGGACGCTATAAATTTTTCCTGTGGCAGGGAATGCATGGATGGGACTCGTCAGTCGAAAAACTTTTCTTTCAAAAGGGATAAACAATTCGGTCAATTGACGATATAATTGGGCGGAAGATGTTGTCAGGATTCTGTAAGACTTATGTTAAGGATAAAGATTGTGCATATGAGTAAACAGGTGAAAATCGCTAAAACACCCAAATTAACTTCTCAAATGCTTAACTCGGGTGGCTGTCTTTTTTATACATTTTTTTTTTCAAATGATGTACTTTTCTGCCACAATGGCCCTCACCTACAGAGAATATCAGAAAATTTAGAGAATCACTGTGGTAGAGTTTCCAGGTGACAGGGGGACCACATATTATTGTACATTTCTCTTTTTAGGGCTGCACTGCTACTGCCACCTGGTATATATTGTGGAGAATGGAGATGTTCAGCTCAGAGTCTACTTCTTCTACTTACTCTTCACTCGTGCCTGTGATAAGCAAGGTCTTCTGTTGAATTGCATCGGTGATCCGAGGAGAGTTGGACTACTCGGTTGGCATTCATTCAGGATAGGGCGGAGATCACGTATTCAATGGCATAGCGTATATTGACCCTTGCAGCCTGGTGGCTCTGCCTGTGGCATCGACCTTCCCTGCTGCTCCTCTCATACCCATTGCACGCGCTGCACCGCCGTACCCCTATCCACGAGATGTTGAGGATAGATTTTACCGCGTATATTCGATAGCTCTTAGAGGGCGCTATTGATGTTTACCCACTAAGATAATTTATTTGAATTATCTTAGTTTATCCACAAAACATGTCTGCATGTATGTATGTATGTATGTATGTATGTATGTATGTATGTATGTATGTATGTATGTATGTATGTATGTATGTATGTATGTATGTATGTATGTATGTATGTATGTATGTATGTATGTATGTATGTATGTATGTATGTATGTATGTATGTATGTATGTATGTATGTATGTATGTATGTATGTATGTATGTATGTATGTATGTATGTATGTATGTATTTGTAGACTCAATAAGGATACTCATAATCAAAACAAAAGCAATGGTCATTTCTCCAAATGCAAAGTATTATCTGTTTACTTTTACCTGTTTGGGGTGTATTTGTCATTACCGAAGGAAAGCTAAATGAGTTAAGAGTAGTTGAGATGTTGCTGTTTAGTTCAAAAGTGACTATTCATTTATAGAGATGATGAGCAGTGGTATAATATGTGACCATGGTTTGGTTGCGTAATTTAAATACAAAAATGAAAACAATTCAAATGTAGCAACATCAAACTTACAAAAGTTCATTTTCTTGGCAAATTTAACAAATTTTGGTTTTTCGTATTTGTTTTGTTTTACCTTAATTGGTAAATACTGACGACACTGCAGTCCAAATCAACTGAAACCTATGTATTATTGATAGTAAAGTGCCTAACAAGACTAACTGCATCAATTTGCAAAAAAAAAAAAACACATGCTGCCCCCAAAAAGGACCAAAAGTGATTTTTATTCTTCACCCCCATTCAAATTAATTCCTATCAGATGTACATTTGATCTAGCATGGGTCAGTGATTGTACCAAAAAAGAATGCCCAGATAATTACTTTTTGAAGACTTTTATAGCCCATGGCTGGTTGGCAAATTAAGCACATAATTACACACGGCAATCATGTTCTCAGATCAAAGGGGGGGGGGGGTAGATATGTGATAAATTATCAAAGATTCGGGCCCACATCAGATGTGGCGTAATGCTGACAATTTTCTCACACCAAGAAATTCTAGGGAGACGAAAACTTTTTTAAGGTGTATTCTTCCACCTCCCATGCGCCCCCTCCCCCCCCCCCCCCTTTTGACTACTGGACCTAACCACATCTAACGTTTTTGTATACCTCAATGTATCATTTTCTTTTCATTTTCAGTAACTTTATTGAATTATCATCAACAGTTTTTATCAAAATTGACGATGATGTAAGTAAAGATTTTGAACTTAATTAGTGTTCGCTGGGAAGTTTTCACACTTTTACGAAGTCCGTACCCACTTCCCGGTCCGATTACGTATAGTGACTGAGCACCCTCTAATCAAACCGCCGTCGAACTGATGTTTCGCCGACACGGAACGATTGTCACGAAAGATTTGTCCTAAATTTATGTTCGCGAAAATTTAAAAGCGTCCCTCCAGAGTATCTTAGATTTTCACGCGGACAACGTGAAGCTGTTCCTGTGGAAAGATACTGAAAACTGAAACATATTTTGAAATCACTAATACATAGCTGAAGCTGGTGAAAAGTTAATCATATATGATCATACTAATCTATAAGTTATTTTCTTTGTACGGTACGTTTTGTATTTCTTAGTTACAGATCCACTAGAAATTGATTGAATTATAACGTTTAGGAATATCTTTTGCGCCATGAGTCTTAAAACATACGGTGTAGTAGCCTACCAGCAGTCTTTAACATCGAAATCTACGTCAAATATACACTTGAGGGGGTGACATCACATATCGCGCAATTATTTTTCCAGATTAAGGGAATTCAATTTTTGATATGTGTGGGAGTGGGCGTCACATTACATGTTTCAAAGAATAATGTTTCACGGATTAGATTACATGTAAAACAAAAAAACATGCAAAATTTGTCACTGATCTTGTATATCGCTGTGGATAGAAGTATTATATAAAAACAGTTTGGCATCCTGCAATGGTGAAAGGTGAAGAGTCACAAACCGCAGACCGTAAAGCAATCTAAACGTAACATAATATAGGTATATGGTCACCCTAAGTAAGTCAAGCAATGTTGACTATCCAAATCCATACTATACCTTCTTTCGTTCGATCTGTATCCACCGTTTCCAGGTCGGTTTGACCGTGATTCTGTCTGTCAGTCTGTGTGTCTATTTACCTGTGTATCTGTCCGTCCGTCTGGCTGTGTAGCAGATCCTGTTAGTTTGTGAAAACATAAACTGTCAATGCAACCTGCACTTTAGCATTACAAATCCACACAATCATAAGTACTGGACTGTTTCTGTTACATATGGTCTCGTTAATGGGAGAGTCAAGCATTACTAGATAACAAATCCATATAACATTTTGTGGAAGATATATCTTTCAGTATTTGTCACCGGTTGTCTGTCGCATATTCGCATCAACATCGTGGCATATCTAAGAGTGACGTCGTTCCCAGAATGATACGCTTTGTACAACGTAAATTCTTAAAATATTTCAGAACGAAATTGTCACGTTTTTCTTTTCTTTTAAAATAATGAAGTGTTTAAAAAGTTGAACCAATGATCTCGTGTTCAATGTCAATCGAATGAGATAAAAAAAAAATATACCGCCCCTCGATCACCTCATACATAAAACGCGTCAACTTTGACACATTCAACGCAAACGTTACCGGCGACAAATATGTCGCTATCAGTTATAACTGCAAACTCGACAAAAATTGAATTATTATGATAACAAATACCACCAAAGCTGGTGTTTTCTTTTATTTCTTGTAATTTCTTTTTGAGTTTGATATTACACCGGTCTGCATTTTATGGTATCTCTTGCATTTGCCTGTACAATGTACAAAGTGTTTCATTTCTTGTTTTTCGTACCACTATTTATAAATGAAGATCTATTTCGAAAAGAAGAAGTCAACCACAAGTAGATGGGGGTGGATAACGATGGGTGGGGGAAAGGGTGGATCATGGGATTAATTATTTTTATTGTTTGTTATTTTTATGAGAAATGCGAAATGAATAAATGACAAAGCACTTGATTGACATGTAGAGAAATTTGTGTTAAAACGTCGCCTTTTATCGTTGGCAATTGAAACGTGCCAATTGCCACAAGATTTAACCGTCTTCATTCACTCTTAAGATAAACAAGTCAAAAGAGTCTTAACTAGTTCCATGAGACATCATTTTGATGAATTATTAGTCAATTGACTAATTAATGTCAAGAAAGTTGTTGTTCCGTAAATATCTCAACAATTACTTTAGCGTCGAAGGACTGGATGACTGACTGACTGACTGACTGACTGATTGACTGACTGATTGACTGACTGACAGACTGACTGACTGACTGACAGACTGACTGACAGACTGACTGACTGAGTACATGTAACGTTAGTGGACAGACTAACGGGGAGTGCACTCTATCACATGCAATCTCTTTTGGAACTGATGATGAATGCAAACTAATGTTGTAAATATGAATTTAGCACATAAACGAGTAATATGAGGAGGTCAAAGGTCACTGCATGAACAACTTGGACACATTGTCACTTGGCAAGAGTCGTTTCAGTGCCCCTTGCGAGGAGTGCCGTTCCAAACAACTGCCAAGTTCCGAAGTTACCATGCATACAAACAGGAGAGCGGACAGTGAATAGCTAGGAAAATGGTTGGGTATAATTTTCGTCTTTGTGTTGGAAGTACATTACTTTTTTCTCGTGTATAGGGGTAAAAAATGAAACCCAAACAAAACAGCATGTTGATGCTAGTTATATTTGAAATTTTCCTAATTTTTATTGTAATTTAGTCGTTTTCTTTTTTCATTTTACTACTATTTCTCTACTACTATTATTCACTTACTTATTATTTTATTTTTGCAGCTGTTATTTTCCTCCGTTGCGTTTACTTCTTTCATATGACAGACATGGCAGGTCATACACCTCAAGCCACTTGCAATACTGTCCTCCTTACACGTAACTTTTACTTCTTTGACTGCAAAAAGTATAAACAGAACTGAGATAAATGAATTTATTACTCATTTTAAATCGATCAAACGGATCATATATATTTCAAAATAATTCTAATTTTCAATTAATCTTCATCAGAAGCAGACGCTTGCATCTTCACGTGGGGCATGTGATGTCACAACAAGGACGTTTCACGTGACCTGACTCCCCCAATGTTTAAGTAGGGAATTGCCAGGTTAGTAATATAATCGATATCCATAAAATCTAAAACGGCTGGAAAATTGAAAAACAACAGCACCTTAATTCAACAATGGAGTTATTATCTGTAGTTATTTCTTTGTCTTTTGGAATGTGCTTGTAATGCATACCAATACCAAAATGATTTTCGAAAGCTTACAGTTTTATAGAAAAATGACTTGCAATCCAGAGACGGATTTGCCAGTCAGAAGTGTCAGCCCCCGTCAAATTTTGGAAAAATTGATCCCTTTGTCGTTACGAGTCGCTTCTATTGTCCATCGTAGAAAGAGCGCCGGAATAAACGGCTTTGAATGTGGAATGCACCATCAATAACAAAGCAAATTCCTCTGTGTAGGGTCGTTTAATCAGAGTGCACCCTTTAAAAGTGTTTCGACCACATTTCGATATGATTTTTTTTTTGTTGGGGGGGGGGGTGTATGTGTGCATTTATGTGATATTTTCACATATGGGGCCAACTTGGCAACTTCCCAATAAACCTTTCATAAATTAACAAATCAATTAATACATATGTGATACTTATAACCACTGGCGGATCGGGGTAGGGAGGGTGCAACAGGGCCATGTCTCAAAGGTCATTCAAAAATACCCCCCCTCAAAAAACATTGTTGAATAATTAAGGGATAAACTCACTGGGGTAACCCCTAGGGAAATTTTGGGCCGATGCGATCTGCAGTGTCTTAAAAAATGAAAGAAAGTAAACAAAATATAATAAAACGGCAAGAGGAGGGAGGGAAGGAAAGAGAAGTTGATGAGGTGGACTGAAGGAGGGGAAAGACTTGGTAAATATTGGCTCCACAATTGTGACCTTCTACTTATGGTATTCAAAACTTAGACGAAACAGATTAATGGAACCGAACACAGTTTCTGGAAGTTTTCCTAAATCAACCTAAATATATGACTTCTACCTATATGTGTTATCAAGACATGGACTTGAAGATTGAAAACCAGATGACAAACTTTCAACATCTAGGCTTAACTATACAAAGTGAAATTCACTTGTTCTTCTATTCGTCCTTGACGAAGGTCAGCCGCTTTGATTCAACCGACTTACATGTGTCATGAACTATGTCAATAAAATCGGAGGCCCAAGAACTTAAAGTATAGCATTTCATTGCAAGACGCACTGACCATGAACTCCTCATATTGACAGAGGTAGAGCCACGGAGGGAGGGGGGTTAATAGCAACG
Organism: Stichopus chloronotus; assembly: GCA_021234535.1. Classification (NCBI taxonomy): domain Eukaryota; kingdom Metazoa; phylum Echinodermata; class Holothuroidea; order Aspidochirotida; family Stichopodidae; genus Stichopus; species Stichopus chloronotus. Next base: position 27,482,694 of record CM037830.1, read on the forward strand.
TCCCCCCCCCCCCGCCTTTTTTCAGAGAGAAATTTTATATAATTACCGAAAACTGCGTTAAAGTTACAGATTTCCTTAGGGCCGGGTCAGGTACACATTTCTTAGAGAGTGAAAATTTAGTCCTCACAAAATCGACTGAATCACTCGCTGTGTTTTGCTTTCCTCTTTCTTGTGCATGCTCAGATCAATTCCTCAGTCGACGGGGGAAGGGGTGGCCGACGACGTGGTACGTGGCGAAACTCCCCGACAAATAGACCACAAATATTTTTCCCAATTTGCACGCTACATGATTCCATTGCGAAAATAATACATTCTGTACAAAAAGATCAAACCTTTCACACTTTGCTCGCAGTGTAAAATGCAAATATTTACCACTAAACGCACGCTGAGCGAGCGAAAATTTATATACGTTTGTTAATGTGCAATTACTGTATTGCAGACATGCAGATTTGCACGTCATCATTTTGTTTTTCCTGATATATTAGGAATTATTGTTCGTTATTAGAATGAAAATCAGGACATTTTCAGCACATGGGTCTAGTATAGACAGAAGCAAAATATAGCAGCATTTTGCATGTAAGCGCTTCGAGACAGCAAATAATTTCAAGAGAGGAGCAGGACACTGCCTCCCTTTATACCCTCCCCTTGCAGGACAGCTGCCAAGAATTGGGACCGTGAGTTGACTTTTCCTCTCAAACGAAAAAAAAAGGGCTAGTCTATGAATAAACGGCACTTTTAGGAGATAATTAACTTTGCAATTGTTACCTTTGGTTGCAGAAGTCGCATTGAGAACTGTGTGGCCAGGATGAGGCCACTTCATAAATGTTCTGTTTTCTTTTGGGAGGGGAACCTGCGGAGAATGAGGAAGTGATTCCGGCTTTCAATAGTTGGTGCTCTTGTCCGAAAACCTTGAAAGCACTGCGCCAATCCGTAGTACGTGGCGCTCCGTCAAGAGAGTTTTTCCCATAATGCGAGCTAGCCTGTAAGTAATAATGAGCGCCTCTTGAGCCACTTTACCCTACCCTTTCTCAGAGATATGTCACTTTCTGAGAGCGCGGTCTTCTGATGTTCACTGTTTCGGGTTTTCTTCCTGTTATGTATGCAATATGTTTCTTCTGTACTAATTTGTCCCCTCTCATGCATGGGACGTGGATCCGCAAGCGCAACACATTGTGCGTTAAAAACTTCATCATTGCGTGTATAGTAAAAGAGAAATGGGTCACTTTGTTCCCGAACTGCTCAGCCACACCTGAAAGGTGAAAGGTTTAGGACGCCAGTCTCAAGCTGCTGACATTGCCCTTTTCTCCAAATCGGTCCGCTGTTCCAGTCATCAAAATGAAGACTGAATTGACCAACAATTACAAAGAATTCTCAGGCTAAGAGGAAAGCCCAATGCAGGGGTGTGCACTGTCGAACAGATCTACGGTCAAGGGAGAGCTAGTAACCTGGTTTTTCGATTTGATGAACCAGGTTAAAAAAAAAAACTTGGCTTATAAGTTGATAAACTTGTTTTTTCGACGCTCATTGCCCAGTAATTCGAAAAACCTGGTTTAATAGTTGAAAAGCCAGGACTATCGGTCGAACACCTGGTTTATCGGCCGATAGACCATGTTTATAGAATTTTTATATACTTGGCTTGCCATCAACTTCCCTCTTGTTGGTGTACAAGTCCGGGTTGCATTGTACGCTACATCTTTCGAATCTGTTACCAGGGGCCGCTGTATGGTTGGGGTTTAGTTGCTGTCACTACAACCAAGACACCTGTAACGCATACACTTAACGAAGCAACAACGCACAGTAATCTTTTTCTTTATATAGATCCAGACAGATCCGGGTCAGTTCCGGGTGATGATAAAACAGAATATAGAGGGGGAGAAAATGCAATGAACAATCGGGAACAGGCTGGAATTTTGTGAATCTCCAACTTCATATCAAGACATGTAAGTGTGACGCATTTATTGTGCCTTAGTCTGTAATAATGAACCTTCGAGGTCATTATTGTTAGAGCCAGGAATGACGTAATCATGTAACGGTGTGAGGGGCGTGGGGGTGGAAGTGGGGTAGCTCGAGGTGGTACCGGGAGGATTGTGGGGGGATGCTATGAAACCTCAGGGTGATGAATGAAACGAATGATTGACCTTTATAGGCCTACGGGATCATTTGTCTCAAGTTATCAGTTATGAAAAGTCAAAATGTCGTAAATAGAAGATATTTATACTACATCCTTGCTGTAAATATCCACAAAATGAAGCTGTAGCTGATATTCCCACCGAGACAGTGTAATCAATCGCCTCAGTAGAATGAAAATATTCATCCGAAATATGGATATATTGCCGTGGGTTTTGATGGGGCTTCCCCTGTTCTGTAATTTTTCACGGGCTGTATAATCAAGGTAAAAATAACATGTCAACCCTGGGCAAAAAAAAAAAAAAAAATGGCGGGAATGTGCATACCTCGATCTCATTCTTTGCAACATTGCAAATGTAGAAATAGTAAAAGAATATCGATGTCAATCACAGCCATACAAAACTCTTGTAGTTTTCTTTTTTCAATTTTCCTGAGTTTACAAGTTAGTACTAACATTGTGATGGTGCCATCCAACACGCACGACGCTATGTAATTATATTGGGGGGGGAGGGTGTAGGGGCAAGGCAGGGGTAGAGCAAGAACAGTGGGTAGAGTGCAATGGGTTTCTTGTTCATACAATGTTGCTAATGTTACAACAGTGACGGAGATAGAAAATAGCCATGAAGGACAGACAGTGTCAAACACCCCCCCCCCCCTTTTCAAAACTCCAATTAAGTTCAATATCTCTTGCAATATGGCACCAGTCGCCACCCCTTGTGTATAGTCCTCAAATGTCGCCAACGACTTACAATGCATGCTTTTAGCACTAAAAACTGAGATATTACATCTGGACAATTTCAAATAAGTTTCGACATAAACGGTGTCAGAGCTTGCCTGGTAAGCTACACATCTCACCTACCGTGACAAACTGATTAGAATGTCTTAGGTATCAGGTTTGCGATATCATTTATTGATAGCAGAAAAAGTGAAAAAAAAAAGAGCGGCATACAGTCCTGTTTGGCAGACAACAGATCATTAAGATATCTGAGTGGAAAGTCCATGTGGGATCAGGGCCTAAATATTTCAAGTAAACGCCATCAATGCTGTCAAGTTATTAAAACTGCGATTCCTGCTCGTAAAAAAGTTTCTTTTTGCCCTTCTTCTCCTTTGTCTATTCTGAATACAATAAACTGAAATTATAAACAATTGGACTCTGAAACAAAGGAAATTGAAGTCCGGGATTTGGTACACTGGTGAACTGAATATTTTTATTTCAAAAGTTGTTTGTCATCTTCTCCCAAACAGACTAAAAAGGAAAACACCGAATAGTTGCGTGTTAACACCGGCCTGCTAAGGATGGTTATGTAGGTCACATCAGTCCAGTTAAACTGAAGTCCCAGAATCGCCAATATTTAGAGTCTGTGTGTTTGCGTTTAGTGTACCGGTATTTATCTGCAGCCTGCAGGAATCTTGATTTTTATGATATGATATTTTAAAAACGTTACATTTCTCTCCCTCCAATTTTTTTTTTCTAAGATCATAAAACCCAAAGGCATTGTGATTTCCCTACTAGAATTATGAATATATTGAATCTGACAAATTACATAAGGTGAGGATATATTGACCCAGGAAAAATCTTTGACCTCTACCACAATCAGCAAGCTTATTGCACTCGGTAAGGTCCATCTACAAATCAAATATGAAATCTCTCTGAGCTTTTCTTCTTGAGTAATCGTGTTTACCACATTTTCACGATTTGATCTCAGTTGGTCCAAAATGACCTTTGACCCCCACAGAAAGCAGTGGACGACTTTTGCATAGTACGGCACGGCTACATACCGAACATGGGATCTGTCCATGTTTCCCTTGAGCTTGAGATATCGTGTTGGCAATGTTCCGACAATGTGACTCCAACTTCCGACCTTTGACCTCCACACAAAAAACACAGTAGAGTTTTTTGTACTAAATACGGTAAACCTACATATCAAATATCAAACCTGTCCAAATTTCCTTACTAAAGTAGCGTGTCCTCACAAACGTTAAAGTGCATGTGAAAATATCATTTTCATGTTATTGCACCCGATGATACGTGTAAGATACAGTTGTCCTTCCTCCCTGTTTTGATTTAGGAAAAAGCATGTTTTGAAAGGGACGTTGGTAAAGTGGACGTAGTTAGAGGCAGCACGGGGGAGTCTAGTGGACTCATTTAAAGACAGAGATAGGATTGTGGTATACGCGCTTAGATATAGTACATGTAGTATGGGAGAGTGAGAAATAAGGCTGTAGTGAACTCAGGTATGTATTCTAATCAAATACTCTCGAGGGACCATGCATGGATGTCGATTGTAATTGAATTTAGGGGGTACCGTACTTCGATCTAAAACTTCATTAGAAGGGCCGTAAACTCTGCACGGGGGAACCTTCGTTTTGGGGTGAGGTGTGCGATGGACTATCTAAGCGGAGCGCCACCATCAGTTGGCCCGCAGGGTGCAAGAAAATGTTTGGCGTTGCAAACAATGCAAATCGTATAAGAGAAAACAGCAATACATATCAGGTCATGGGTTAGGATGATACAAGAACTGCGATTAATTATGCATCCTCCTTTACTTATCTCTTATACTCCCTCGGTAATTATTCGGGGCTGAACATACGCCCTCCCGCCCATTCTTCTGTCACTGTGTAAGCAGACTTTGGTGATATGATTAAATTGGGGGAAACAGTAAGGACTCCACCAGTGTCGTATGTTTTCTTTTCTTGAACTCCATCAAAGAGGGACTCCGCCATTGATTGGCGAGTAACGTATACCGAGAAAACTTTTGATAAAATACCTTTGAGATTGCAAGGAATGGCACTTCCCAGTCCCTCTTGTTGTATTAATTTCAGCTAAAATTTTGTTTTATGTTTTATCAAACACAAGAACCCAAAGCCAAAATTTTTCTTTGAGTTTCAGGTTACGAAAAGAGGAAGGGACAAATTGGTTAGTGTTTCTCCCCTCTCCAAAAACTGAGGAGGACATGTCCCCCTATATCCCTCAAATCGTTGTCCAAGTAAAAGACAGGCCAACAGAGTGAAAATTGCCACCCCCTGAAGTAGCCGCCAACTAAAGTATTTCCCTTCGAGGAAAAAAAATAACAATAGGCTATTGTCATTTCTAAACAGAGCAAGAATTCGTCTCCAAGTGGCACTATTTTTGCATTGTGTAACATTCCAAGTATCCAAAATTTTTGCAGGTGAAGGTCAAGTCCCTCGAACCAAATCAACCCCCACCCCCCGCCCTGAATACTGAAAGTGTATACTTATTTAGAGACGATATGGGGCTAGGGGAAAGGATTACAGTATACACCGAGTTAGCATAAATGGGGGGGGGGGGGACGAGAGATATGTCGTGGACTCATTTACAGGCACAATGTTGGTCCGGAAAGCCTCTCCTCCTTGTTATTGTTTCTCAATCGTCCATCGGCTGTTTTCTTTTCCCCTCCTTTCATAAGGCCATAAATGTTAAAAAAGTAAATTTCGCCATCGCTGAAGGAAGACTAAAGAGATGATTGTGTAGCTTACACGCAACGTTTTTCTTTTTATTTTGTTTCTTTTCAGTTTTCTAGCTTTTTATACATTTTCATGGAAATCATCCTTTCAAAAGTCAGGATAACGGATTTTATATAGAAATCTTCCTACGTTTACCGCAACTGTCTTACATCGTTGCCAACCGCAACAATGGATTTTTTTTAAACATTACGGTAGCTGAGAACAACTTTTACAGCTACTGTACGTTCTACGTACAGAAATTAAAAAAAAAAACCCGTTTGTAAACATTTTCCTCTTAACGTAAAGGGTGTTGGAACCTGCTCCACTGTATGACTGGAATTTTGAATTTTTGAAACTCTACCAAAATTGAAAAATAACACTAGAGAAATGAAACTTGTTTATGCTTCGCATATACATGCAGCGGACTTGACATTCAAATAAAATATTACTTTTAACTGTTTCACCGGCAATTTCTCAGCAATTCTAAGCAGTTTATTTTTAATTCCCAGGTATTGGTCACAATTTCATAGTGTGTTAATGGGACATACGATCACTTGATAGAAACTAAATAGCTCTTTACGTTTTCTAACATGACGTGAGGAGGCATAGGCTATTGGGTAATACATGTACAAATAGTTTTAAAGGAGAAGGAAACCCTGGGAATATATTCATCAAAATGAAGCAGAAGTGTTTGACAAACATCTTCCCACAGTTTCATTCAGAAATATTGTTTCCTATCCAAGTTACACACTTTTGAAATTCAGAGAAGGGTGCTGCCATTTTTGCCTAAGTTGAATGTAAAACAACTTGAGTAAGTCGAATAATGATGTCACATAACCACTGATAGCAAAAATTTTAAGGTATTTCTTTATATTCTTTACCTATTATTTCTATCAATCCGAAACACACTTGTACACATTTTGTGTTGAATTACTGAGGTGTTTCATGCAATAATCAAATCATTAATACTATGACTTGAATCTATGCATGATGGTTAAAATTTATTGACAATGAAATATAAAGAAAAACAAAAGCTTTTCAATCACATGTGGTCTGGTGATGTCATCGCAATTTCAAAATGGCAGCTTCCTGATAATTTTCTAAGAATATTCAAATTGCAATATCTTGGAAAGTCAGCAACGTATTTAACTGAAATTTGGTAATGGTGTTCACCATATGTTAGTCTCTCATTTAACAATGTCAAAAGTCCTGACTTGCCTTCTCCTTTAATATAAACCATGTACAGTGACTGATCTGGGGATAAGCCCTCCCCCCTCCCCCGGAAAAAAAAAAGAAGTCACTGTTGCTCTTCCCGTGACAATATTGGTAGGGAAACTCGTACACAGCGTTGAGAACACTGAATCCTTTAAATGGAAGACACGCCCCCAAAATGCTTGAATCTAATACGCCTACCAACCAAAAGTCCTAGATCCACCACTGATTAACCTGAGCCAGACGCCTCACAATTTTTGTTCTTAATCAGTTCAGGTTGAACTTTCGAGTTTTCCCAAACATATAAATTAATTTCTTTGATATCTTTGATATCAAATGTATTTAAAAAAAAATACAAATAAACAAAGAAAGCAAATACGTGCATTGGGGGACTAAAGTATTAATAGAATAATTGATCTGTGACGTCATGAGAAAAGTGCACAATCTTTTAGAGCATTCCAAATATTTCTGTAACCAAAACATAATGTTTACTTGTACGCCTGCCATACTTTTCCATCATTCATATACTTCGCCAGTGAGACGAAAAGTGCATTCAACTGATATTTTGTGAAAGTATTCAAGGTAAACGTGAGAAATGGATGGGATGGTTTTTTTAAGAGTGAATCAGAAATGGTTTACTTAATGTTTAATTATATCCATAATTGCATCACTTAGAATATGTAATGCCTTCATCAGCACTGACACACATATGCAATTAATCTACATATTGAGTTACATTTATAACAACATCACGTATGATACGACTCTTAATAGTGCACACGCAGACACATTCAGTTAACCTGTATATATATATATATATATAAAGTTTTGTGCAATAATAACAAGCGTGATATTGGCTGACTTTACTGTAGTGATGACAGACAGACAGACACACACACACACACAACACACTAACAAAACTCGTTGGTAACATGTGTGTGTGAGCAAAAAAAAAAAAAAACAGTGATGAAATGCTATGAGTGATGTTTGTCTCACGATTCATCGTTTGCTACCTTACCTAGAAATTTCTTCAGTCAGAGGTAAGAAATTTATTAAAATTGTCGGAGAACGGCTAAGGTCAAGTAATACGACGGGTTGGTATATAGTTATCATTTATATTAATACTCAATATTCAAAAGGATACTACGGCAATTATGGAAACTATTGATAATAATCACTAGAAATATTACAAAACAGACACATTAGCGACAACCTGAGGACAATCAATCAGGGAGAGTGAGTACGAAACTTACCAGTGACGACGGAAAGTAACAGATTACATGAACACTGCCTGTTGGTGTGAACCTCGTTCATGAAGAAAACAGTTACTTCATACCCGCATGTGGGAAAAATCTCATTTCTAACCATCAAAGTGGAAAGCGTAACTCACTTCGTACACGAGAACAACAACAAAACAGATCGTGGCTTCGTTTAAGAGTACCTCATGACATTCACAAGTAACAAATGAACTAAGTGATGGACTTAGATCTCCTGGGAGGGGATCTTTATCATTCAACATTTAACTTTGGGGTTGGGATGGTCCACTGAATAACCCTCCCCCCCCCCCAAAGAAAAAACTCGCTCCCTCCATGCCGATATTAGTCTACAGATACGGACATGCTAGAAAATACATGTTTGTTCTTCGCTTTGATCTTTCTTTGAAATAAGTCATTTTAAAATATTTTTGCATTTTTTTTTTTTTCAAAGCATAAAGTTGCAAATAATGTGATAGTTTCACGACAACTTTGTAGGTCCTGTTATGGTTTGCCGGATTCAAATACTAGTTGTATGAAATAGCAGTTAAGTTGATCTCTGTCTTTTTAAGCTTTTTCAGTGCACTGTTGCTCTTTTACAATTTTAATCCCGCGTACAGCTCAGGGATGAGATATGTGTTCAAAATAGCCTCTCCTAAGTAAACCAATACTCAAGAATGTTACCTTTGAAATTTACCCCTTAAAGAAGTCTCATTGGACCCGAAGGTGCTTTGCGCCAGGACCCCCCCCCCCCCATACCAAAGCGGGTCCGTGTACCACGTACCCCTATGGTCTTCACTCTCATCGTGCACGCTAAGCGTGCAGTTGGTCTCTAGGCTTGCGATACTTCACCCCCTCCCTCCCCCCTCCCTTCAGTTGAAAAGAAACCTACACTTCTGAGCTGCAGTTGCTGATAACCAACGACGAACGGTAGCCTTAACACATGACTCGGACCAGCTTCTCTTTTCGCACACGACTAACCTATGGCACGCTTACTATCGAAACAACTAGTGGTGGAAACGAACTCTTCGAGCTGGTAATTCAGTTCGTAGACTAGTTAACTCAGACCTAGACAACTTAGTATGAAGACCACCTAGTGAAGTTAGACCTGAGCTGGTGTTGAATCTATTACCAAAGTTTATCAACTTCCTCTCTGAATATATACCGCACTTACAGTAAAACAGTATTAGAAATACATGGACTAAGAAACATGAAACCATATCATAACTGAGGAAACAAAGGAATCAAGGCAAAACACTTATAGACTGCGATGTGAATATTCAGTATATCTCATATAAATAATTATTGTGCTATTAGTGTATGTGTTCAACTTCCTTCCTAATTTATATGCACGCATACAAATTTCTGAAAACCGAAAAAAAGGGAAATTAACAGGTAGATCGGTGATTGGCTTGGAGACGAAAACATATACGGACAGCAGCCTGGATATAAACTTTAATATAAATATTATTCATATGCATAAATTATAATGTACAACGAAGATGATGTGACTTGAACCCTAGAACTGTACGTCGACGACTAACAGTTGACATAAATTTTTACATTCCTGAAGTCCTGAACAAAAAGCCTTTTAGGGAGGAGAGCCTCTAGGGTGCTATCCGTTTATCACATTCCAAGTGTGAGTGGTGTGTGGGTACATCGAGATCATGTTCTGGCGTTACAAGTAGCGGTTATCTGCATCTTGTACTTAAGAGGCGAACAGAGAGATTACCTTAGTTTGTAGCTAGACCATTTTAAAAGAAAAAAGTATATCTCTCGATGTAGTTTCAAATTACTGAGGACGATACATGTTTCGAACTGAAGGTGGCTGCACATAGTATACGTTCGTAACGGACGGGGGCCTACTGTCAATCCGTTACATACATGTTTGCATTAAGCGAGTTAGACTACCAAAAAATTATCAAGTAAATAGGTTGCCATTGTCATCGGGTATACTACATGTAAGCATAAATCCTGAAAACGTCTATGAGCGGCCTATGGGCCGTGGAACCACTATCTCTTGCCATAAAATTAAGCAAAATGTACATCAACCCCAAACCCCCACCCACCCTCAAAGATCGCATTGCAGGGTTTAATTGCCACTTTTGAGTGATTTCCTTTACAAAGTTCCTTAGTTCGTCTAATTTCTCCAAATATGAAGAAATTTTGTACACGTTTTTTTTTTAGTGTTTTTGTAACGTTCAAGTTTGCTGTAATGCAGATGAGTGGTCTACTTGCTTTGATAGTGGGTTCGCAACTTATCCGAAATTGCTGCAAATTATTTTCTTGTCCGAATGTCACTTCATGTTCGTGTTGGCTTTTCTATATTTAAATTACAGCAGTGATTGCATGCACCTTTTTTGGTTCTGCTTTTATATAGGCGTGCGGAAACGGAGTGTGGTGTGTATGTTCGTTCGTATTAATATATTTACATATGACCGCATGGCCAATATGATACCATGGCCATATCATAGCCATTGCGTATGATCCGAGAATCATTTTTGGCCATTTATGAGCGATCCTGTTGTCTTATTGTCCACTAATTCCTGCCGGGATGGTTGTAGAGGAGCATTTGATCAAGGCACAAATTTACATGAATAAAGATTGTAGGCTTGGCCTATCCGGTGCATTTCAAAGCCTAGCGAGTTGAAAAGAGGCCATCCAAATGAAGTAGCTGTAATTTGATCCGTCATCGTTTGCAAATTAAAAGAGAGAGAGAGAAGTACTAGCAATAAACTGGAGTAAAGTAAAACTAAGGTTATAAATTACAGAATAACTGTCAAACTTTTTTTTACAATATGTAACAGTCTTTAAATAGTCTTTAAAGTCAATAATACATTACTCCCCTCATTGGGATACTTTTCAGCGCTTCGCTGTATACGATTGCCTGTATAAATATATAAAACACACGGAAGTACATATTTCCATGATAAAACAAAATACCTCATTTTTTTTTCCTGTACAATGTCCATGAGGAATTTTCGACGATCATTCACAGACTGAGATATAATTTGATGTAGTTTTTCGCTGTAATCATTGAGTGCTTATCTTGACGTTTAAAAATAGATATTCAATAACTGTCTCTTCAAGGCCTGCAGGACTGTTTAATTATTAAAGCAGACATTAAACAAAAACAAAAAAAAATGGCTGCATTTGCTTGACGCTCCTCGCATTTTTTTTTTTAAATAGCGTAAGCTTTGATTTACAAGTACTGTAGTTTTCAGAAAAGAAAGTTAAGTCATTTGGACTCCGTATCACTCGATTATTTGTCGGCGATATTGAGGATGAACCTGCGTCGCTCATTATTCCTTACATCGCGGTTATTATTGTCCCCCGGCGATTTTCGCTGCGTCGCGTACAAAATATCAATTTGCTCTTTGGCGACCTTGAGGTTCGCTTTCGTTTTCGCGAGCTCGTCCTGCGTGTAAGAAAGTCCACACTGCAGTTCGGAAACCATTTTCTCGAGGCTTCTTGTGCGCGTGTTTTCACAGTAGAAGCTGGAGGGGGAGAGCGCATTGGAACGACTGTTCCCGGAAGCAATGTCAGAACGAGGTCGCGAAGATGACGTCATCGAATGCGTGTCTCTACCCATGTCTCGTTTCTCAATGTTGGCAGATTCTCTGTGTTTCGAGAATTCGCGACCAATGGGGTATCTTAAACCGTCATCGCTCGTACCTGAAGGACGGAGTCGTACGGTAGGATGATGGACCACTTCGCCAGAGTTGAAATTCCCCAGCTTGAAGCGAACTTCGTCGAGCAAAGCCCGCTCATACTCAGGGTGATCAGTGAAAGGCGAGGAACGTGACCGACTCACGGGCTGTTTCCTCTGGGGTGACGTCGGGTACGAGCTGGAGTTGGCGCTGGAGTTGGCGCTGGAGTTGGCGCTGGATTTGGCGGTAGACTTGGCGCTAGTTCTAGAGTTGACCGGTTGCATCAGGTTGGTGGTCACCATGGGGTCATCTCCGCTGTAAGGTGTTTTCCATAGGGTCGGTTTCATATCCTCTGTGAATCAAACCAATGGGAAACAGCGAAAATCGAAAGTCAAGGGCACCACAACAAAGCAAACAAAATTTCAAAATAAGTCAGATGCCATCAGCAACCACCTAAAAACATCAATAAATCAATCAATGAGAGTAAAGGCTCACTTATTACCACCCATCCCTCCCCCCCCCCGAAAAAAAATAGTTCCCCGTTACTATGGAGATGTTGCATTTCAGTTAAGTGTTCACGCACTTTCTCGCTAGATGACAAATTTTCACACAGGTATCAAGTGCTTTCTCGACCATACCCTTCCCCGTGCAATACATTACTCCATGTTCCAATTCCATACCCCCTCCCCAACCCCCTTCCTTTGCATAAATAGAGCAGTTTGTGAAACAGGCAATTGGAAGAAAACCATCGAAATCAAATGCCGAATCCTTTTCATCTGTTGGTAAAAAATAAACGTTATCAGTCCTCATTGTTTGGAAAATGTGCAGCGAGCCTCTAAATGGGTTGTTTTTAGCTACACTACGTTTGTGCGTGGCATTGATGATTATGAATAAATGACGGACTCGTTATATAATTCGTTATGCAGCTAGACGCGTATGGCAAACGTAATGTGATAAACTTCGCGTAGGCTTTTGCAAGCGAAAAAGAGTAAACCGGGCTTCCATAAGTGCCTCATTCTTGAACAGGTCAAACTTATTCCTACTTTATAACCATCTTTTGAAACTCCTTGATTGGCACATTTCCTGTGCTACCGGAGGACAAATTGGTGTAAGACGCTATACCAACCGGTATAGGCCTTGGTAACTTACCACCAAATACGATAAGGTCCAGGTAGCGCACTATTTTGGCGTTCTCGGCCACAGACGCCTCGTCCAAGACTGTGCGCCGCTTTGAGTTTTTTAGGAAAATATCCGAACCAGCTTCGACCAAATACTTGACGACATCGAAGTGACCGCGGTATGCAGCAAGGTGTGCCGGTGTATCGCCAAAATGTGTTTGGTGATTGGGAGATGCGCCACTCTCAACAAGCAACCTGTTAGTAAAAAACGAAATATGAATAGAACAAAGAATGTTTACAGTAAATCAAATCTAGTCACATGAGAGCAATCAAATAATTATGAATGTTACACAAGGAGGGGGAGGGGTGGGGGATGAAGCAATTACTAGAAACAGTTTTTATTCATTAACGTCACCGTGGGTTTAAGAAGAATTACGAAGCCACACTTTCCCTATTTCCTTAAAATAGTTTGGTTACATGCGATGTTTGTGTACATAAACAGGCAGTAAAGACGGATGAGTTACATGCATTCAAACTGAGAGTTACGATGTGCCGGTGATGGGAACTCGATGCCAACATGTTCTGGGCCTGTGAGGGAACATACGATAGTGTCGTGCGAATGGTAAAACATCCACAAGATTAAAGGTTTCGCCCTGAATTTGTGGACTAATCACTTGGGAAGAAGTGCTTCGACCAAAGAGTGTGTAGGAAAGGGCTTGAGAGTGAAAATAATGGGAGCGACGTGAAAGATACACCGGGTAAAGTGTTTGCGAAATCTGAGCGTAGTATTTAATGTATTGTCTTCAAATAAACAAACGGGTTTCATCAGGTTACGTCATCTCACAAGCTGTGATTTGAATCTCCATCTCGTAATACTCCCACCTCACCGCATAAACATGTCTCTGGCGGACGTGTACACTCTTTCACTTAGGACAGATTCCAAAAAGAATCTCTTTTTTTTCCACGAAAACTCCGTAGAACGTGTGAACAAAAACTTCTCAAACATCCCCCACACCCCCAGTCCTACCAAAAATTCTGTATTTGCAAGCAGGAAGTCAGAGATAGGACCTTTGCGATGACTGCTGAGGGCGTTCGAAACTGAGGAGAGCGACTCAATCGTGTAGGGGACGCATTATGGTATCTCAAATCTATGACGCAGGAAGCAATCCCGTTGTACGTCCATTCAGACCAATAGCTATCCTGTACCCGTTACGCATCGTGACCATCGTGGTAATCATTTGATGATTGCAAAACATATCAACAAGAATATCATGAGAGCCACGATCTCCCCTTACGATGTCCACCCCTCCCCCAAAACACACTGACAGACAGACAGACAGACAGACAGACAGACAGACAGACAGACAGACAGACAGATATTACCTCCAACGTTCAAAAGTGCACTGAACTTTAGATCTGCTTGTTCCTGGCAATTAAGTTAGACATGAATCGAAATGACCAGCGAGTTGCTGACGTTAACTCCTACAACTGAAATCATTCCAACATATACATGTTTTGGGCATTTTTTTTCTTTAGCTTTGTTTATTTGGTTTCGCTTAAATCAATGTCTGGGGAAGAACTTCTTTTAAACTTTTCATAGCAGTAGATAATGATGTGATCCGGTAGATTGAATTATATGCTAATGTTTGAGTTATAAATGATTAGTGAGGTGTTAACTTTTTGGAATGATGATCACATGTCTGGAGTGATGATGGTAGCTAACAAGTGTTGATGACATTAAAATGGTGTTGATGATATTTGCCTTAAAAGTAATGGAGACGTCTAAGACGCGTTTACTGTTTTCCTAGGGATAAGGTTTAAAATTGATAATAATATCCAATGATGTTCTTGGAGTGCTGATAATAGCTTAGAATTGATGCGAGTTATCCTGTTGGTGCTGATGATAGTATTTTGAACTCGACGATGCCTTGGAAGAGATTGTCTTAAAAGTACCCATAAGTATAGTACTAGATAATTTCTGTTGTAGGAACCGCAGCTCATCTTGCTCAAAATAAGTGAAAAAGATGAAAAAGTATTCAGATGATGTGAAATAAAAACTCTACGGGTTCAGCACTCGTATATGTTAGAAACATTAAAGTGAAATACTGAAATGACATGCTATGCTATGCTTTTTTTTCAACAAGGAGATAGGGGTTGTTGGATTGAAATGCTTCTTAATGATAATATGGAATGTTGAAGAACCGTGGTAAGTCGTGCTGTTAGCTATAGGTTATATCAAACGAGCATAGAGAAATGCCAAGTATGACATACGTGGAATGGGCCCTCAGAGGTGACTGGGTTAGTGATTAAGTCAATCTAGAGTGTTAATTGTGGTACAGGTGAATATCTTACTAAACAAAATTAATAAGCGCTTTCATTAAAGGAGGCGCTATTCTTGGAATAGAACACGGATTTGGTACGCGCATCCGGATGGTGTTGAATACGCAAATGTGTCATCTTAAAATGGCTGCGGCGTTGTTTTACCAGAGTTCATTCAGTTTCGCTGACACAAATGTGTTTACTTTAATCTTCCGCAAGCAACCAACGGAAAATGTTTCTCCGTTGAAAGCTTAGTATTGCAAATTGGACTGGGGATTCAGGCTATCATGGTGTTGTTTGGAAGGTGTATTGGTGATTATGCTGGCGTGATGTGGAAGGGGGGACTGGTGTGGGAGAAGTCCCTGCGTGGAACAATATGTACCTTGATTCTTTTGATCCACCGTACTCTGCCTACTGTATTTGTACTTACTTCATCCGCCATGATCTTCTGTTTAAAAAAAAAAAGGAAGATTAAGCCTATTTCTCTACTGATGAGGGACAACTCCTGCAGAGTTAAAAGGTTAAATCAAAGCTAGGAACATCTTGTCTCGTCACCGGTGATTTTAATTCAGGCCATTTGCGGCTTAATACTGATTAACTAACTACGGCTTATCGATTTGTCTAGCCATTCACGTACACACTCAATTATAGCTTACACATATCGATGACGCAATATGGTCACGTAGGACTTGTTGTACAAATGACACTCAGTTTTTTTTTTTTTTTTTTGCTTTTCTTCTTCCTACATTTTAATCATGCCCCCGCACATCCGGGAAATGCAACGGAAGATCACATTCCATAGAATTGTGTCGTATTGATCTCTATCAAGGCAAACAATCCACTTTAAAAGATTCATAACACTTCTCGGCTACAATTTAACCTCTGATCCCGTTATCCCACCAGATAATTCTATACACCCACCCCCCTTATCTCAAAGGACAAAACGCCAACCTTTGAGGTCGTCATTGAGGATTCAACACGTACTGAAAGCCACTAGAAGCCTATCTAAACCAGGATAACATTCATTCCATATTCTTTTGAATGTATTAATTTCAGAAACGACTGATGGCATCAGTGAAGCCAAATGGCTGTTCACATATGCTTCTCAATTTTCAGACCCTCTCCCCCCTCCCAGAAAATAAAACTTCATCTGACCATTGAGTCAAACTCACCAATTCTCACGGCACCCATCTCTCTAGTTCTACCTGTCACCGTGCTTGCACCCATTTGAACCATTTCTTAAGATATGACAACCTAAGATCAGTAGTCAAAGGGGTCAGGAGGCGAACACCGTCCCCCTGAAAGATTATTCGCTCCTAGAACTTTTTAGGTGAATAAAAATGATGCTCTCTCTGTTTCTTTGGTAAACCCACCTAAAATGTGACCTGGCCTGTGGTATGATCATTGATGTATATGGACCGTATTAAAAACCACTTTTTCATAGCCTTCTTCCAAAATAGAACAATAATTTCTTTTCAAGCGCATCACTTCTAAGTTGTGTGTGCTGTTTATCACATCTTTTCATCCATAGTAATCCATTATGCTCAGTGGAAAGTGCGTCACATTCCACGATATATTACGGAATCGCAGCCAATAGGGTCTCCCCCACCCCTTCCTATCCAGGCTCCCCTTCCCAGCGCGTTCACTCCGAACTTCCCGCCATAAGAGTAACCGTGTACCATACAGCTCAGCCATACCACCCGCCATCCAATATGTACAGTAACTCTTAATCGAGCTATAATGTCATTTTCGCAGTGAGATCGTAAAGGCAAACTAGCGTCTTCCAAGGTAGTGTGACTGTAAAATCCAAGCACTCCATATTTGTTTTATTGTTCTATACAGAGGTTTCGAGCCCAGTTATCTGTTTTTTTATTATTATTACTACATAAGCGTTTGAATGCGATATAGCAAACACACTCCTGCAACTAATCCATTCATAGATATGTACATATGTATGTAATTAAACCTCAAAGTATACTACATCAATTCTGCTATATCCGGGCATTCGTAAACTGCGGCGAATCTGTGAACCCGGATCCATTGCAGGTCATGTGTATCTAACTAGCCATTGTTATATTACAAAACCGATTACAAATTTCAGTAGAATCTGTGCTAATAAATACACTGCAACCAATGTAGTTTTACAGCCAGTCAAGACCTTTAACAGTGTACATGTTTTTCAGGTCTGATCAGCGTATTAAAATTTCCAATTTTGGAATCAAACTTTCTATAGTGAAACATGCTTCAGGGTATTTTGAAAAAAAGAAACAGCACTTTGTATAGTCAACTCTACCACTCAAGTAGGCCTAGGTTCTTTTTCTCTCTCCTTTTTTCCAGAAAAAGAACCTCCCATTTGTATACGGCAGTCAGTGACGAAGGACCGGGGGGGGGGGTGTATGCTGCAATGATGAAACTGAGAGACAAAAGAAAAGTTTATCCCTGAATATTTGCCCAGTGTTCCGAGAAATATCCGAGAAACAAATGGAAGATGATGTGTAGTTCATTATGATTCTTGTATCCTTTCAATTCATCTTACATGCATTATTACCATTTTGCTTAAATTGATTGTTTTCTTACTAATTGAAAAATTTGCAGAATGAGACCCCTATTTCAACGCTAGGTACATACAGCTTACAACACTTGGAAAATATACACCGTTTCCGGCTATGACGGGGGGGGGGGGGGAGGGGGCATGTAAATCCAGCAAAAATCGCATATGCCTCCGAGCCAGTGATGGTGGTACTCCGCTTAAATACTCTCACCGACACTCAGTCCCCCCCCCCCCCCTCTCCACGCCTTTCCCAAATATTTCTTCTCTTTCCTCCTCTCCGGGGTACATGAGCTTTATCGTAAATAATGTGTAACCGGCTTCCTCTCCTTTTTGGTAACACTTGCATTACCTGTCTATAGCCTACATTCAACTATGAACATTAAAGGAGGTAGAGAAGCAAAGGCGGATGGGAAAGAATGCGAAAGTATAACTGCGTAGGAACAAAAATATTGAGGGCAAGTTCTTCACAATTTCAAAACATTCTGAAAATCATGAGATGCATTGTCGACACTTTACGTTGGCGAGTGTCAGGTGAGCTATTTCCTTGTGGAGGGTGGCACACGGAGTCTTGAACAGCCACATCTGTTTGAATGGCGTCGCTGTGTATTGCCGCTGCATATACACCAAAAGCTCTAAATGTTGACATAGCCTATCAAAAATAAATTACTTTTAAAAATGGCATTTTTCTTTTAACATTTTGCATCACAAAAACAAGATGATTAAGTACAACATGCTTTTATTTTCCAGGCAAGGTAGTATAGTTGGCGACATGAGGCTCATTGTGAACAGTATTGCTGCATAGAGATATCCACCATTCAATTGTGTGAGTACAGTTTTAATTTATATATACACCAGTTTACCTCATATGCATCTGACATCTGACATGAAACATTATCTCGTCAAGAATGTGTTCAATTCAGTATTGCAGATGAGTCCGGGGTCTCAGTTTTTCTCGTCTCCCTTAATTTTTTGGAATGAAAAATATCGTTATGCCACACGTAGACCCTTCCTCTTATTTCGTGTCGGACGATTTTTCGCCCAGCTTATCGCTATGGGGACGGCAGCCACGGAGGCGCAACACAGGCTAGAATCGTGTGAAATGTAGATCACATTTTGGAGTATTGTGTGTATTAATAATCGAAAATAACCACAAATGCCATCAAAATCCATCAAATACAGTTAATTTTACAGTCAAATTCCTGTTTCACACCAGCAAAAAAACATTGGCTAAGTATGCATATTTATGACGTCAAGAATGGACTCCTGTGATATGTTTTACGTTATCCTTTGCTTACTAAACTTTATTTCGAGGACAATTGACAATTTTATACGTCCAGAGGGTTTCATTTTGGAGGCATACATTTTCGTCTTCTAAAATAATTAAGAGACAATATATATATAAAAGGTAAACAGATGAAATACGGACAAAGCTACACGTCATCTGTTTTGCATATTCATCAAACTTTGAAAAGTCACACTGTATCGCCCTCACAGAATTTCCGTAATGTGCTAAAATCATTTTTCGAGAGGACCCTTTTCTGCATGATAGAACATGATTTGATATCGATACATACCAGAATGGTTAGGGTTTGTTCCCTCGATGAAACCTTATCATGTATGATATCATGTGAGGATTGGCTGAAAGTCATATTCCCCCAGCCCCCCCCCCCCCCCAAGAAAAACAAAAAGTAACGGTAACAAATAGAAACACAATTTCAACGGCTTGTCATTCAGGGTTTCACCCTGCAACGTCTGAATGACGCCAGCTCTTTTTAGATGTCTCTCACGACCTTTTATCTTGTCACACCAGGGAGTTGCAGCAACTCCCTGGTCACACGACCTTTTTTTTCCAATGCAATGTTAACGTAAACAGTATGCGTTACTAATCCTGAGACCTCTATATGTTTTCCCACTTTTCGGAAAGTGATATGTGGAGGGGTGAGATTTCATGCCCACAGTTGAAAAGTTCGCTACCAATATTTTGAGCAAGTGGTCTGTTCTAAGAGCAGAGTAAAAAGAAGAAAAAAAAAAACAAAGTTCATGACCAAAGTAGATCTATCGAATGCAGTGATACATACACGGTCAGAGACCGTATGCTTCAATGAAAGTTGAACGTTGCGTGAGATACCTATACAGGGATAGCGTACGTGGTAGGGCCTATTCAATATTTCATGAATTGAATAGTTGATAGTGCTTAGGCTGCATGATTGAAAATTAAGTCATTTTAGTTTAGAAAATGTCTCCGATGAAAAATTGCCGTTTTAAAAAGCATCCAAAAAATTGAAAAGTTTAAAAAGTACTGGATTTGCAAGTTATTTGAAAGTTGAAACACTATACAATGTGTCGCCCAGCTCTGTCAATATCTCCAGGTCCAAGCAGTTATTTTTATGTTCAATTCGGACTATGAGTGGAGGTGAAAATGGGGAGTTGAATGGGAGGGGGGAATCTAAACTTGTTTTAAAAATGAAGTTTCGAACAGTCGATTTTTTTGTAATGGTGCAGTGAAATTATTCATACAGATCCATACTATGGTATTTAAATATCGCGTTACTCAGCACAGTATGTACAGTATCATCACCAAACACGGTGGGGAGGGCGAGGGGGAAGGGGACCAATGTCCCACCCCAACTGTTCGGCAAGTATTGATGCGACCAGTCGGGAATTCGGGTGTAACTGGAGGTGAACAATACAGTTTCCAAAACGTAAAATTTGTGAAAATGGAGTACATTCTATACAATCACTGATAGCATACCTCTTCGTCTCGGCATTATTTAGTTCGAATAATTTTCCAATGTTGAGGGCCCCCCTAATTTCCTTAGGCCCTCCCCCACGTCAGTTGGGGAAACGGATACTCCGCAATACCTGGTCTCCCGAATTCTAGGCACGCCAATGGCCAAACATATATTTATCACCAACAGAACCAATCAGGCTTGGACCACATCCAAAATAACAATATCTAACTAAGAAGATGAAAAGGAAGCGTATATCTATTACGTTGAAATTTCTCGAGTCGATACCTCGACCTAATTAATGCTACACGGCAATTTGCTAGGTTTGCATTTACTTCTGTTTACGTTCATTTTCACTCAATAAGTATGTTTTAATGCTAAAAATTTTATTGTATGTGCATATTATGTCAGCTTGAGCTTGATCGTTTGAGATGCTGGTGTGTATGTGTACGACGCTTTCCTGTGTGTTCGTCTGTTTCCTATGGTGTAACTATTCAGGCTAGGACGCTGGCCCACTCAAACAAGTCAACACCGTATAAATTATATCAATTTCACACTATGAACAAGAAAAGGGCGACCCAGAGTTTGAAATGCATGGGTACTTGGCCTCTTCTACATTAAGTACTGCCTGAGTAATAAAAAAATAGTTTGATTTGGTTTGTCTGTTTGTGTGGGGTCCTACTAGTTTACCCTTTTTGTATATTTAATCATGCATATGTATATAATTTACAGGCCTCATCAATTACTACTGTAATCAGTTAACTATTAGGTGTAATAAATATTTAATTATTAGTGCAATTATTGTAAACCTTCACCGTATTGTTCTCACGTTATTGTGGGTTATATGATATTTGGGCCCTATCATTATGGAATCGGTTCGACTTTAAACGTATTCCAAAAAAAAAAATCATCAGAGCTGGATTTGATAAATTGAGCTATAGTTAAAACTAGGTGTAAGGTTAACTTTCAGAACTTGCACGAGATGTACTATTTGGGATGTCGGAGAGGGTACAGATTGGTGTACAAGACGGCGAGGTTAGTGAATAGTAGAAAGTTAGTGTGACACATAAGCCTCTGAACATGAATAATATCAGAAAATCTTAGGTCTGTAAAAAGTTCCTGGACTCGGCACCCACGTCTAACTACATAAGTCACTGAGGATAGGTGGCTTGATCTGCGGCAACATTTCCACGCTAGCCTTTTCTGTTTCCGATTCATGTTCCAGTTTGATCATGAATGGACGGTGTGAATACAGATGATGATGAAAAATTGCCCGAGATCTCGTTTCACATCGAGGCAATATCGCTGAAATCTCCAAATGCACACCTACATAAAAAAATACTAATTAGCTGTTCTTAAAATTAAGTACAGTGGAATTGCAGACGTGTGACTAATTTAAGGATAGATACCGTATTAGGCCTACGTAGGGATAAACAAAACTTGAAGTGCTCACTTAATCGTCAGTCAACAAAAGGTCACTTTTTTTCTTCCTCTTCCTTTTTGTGTTTTCATATATTAAAGTGACATGTGGTATCAATTTTTCCTGATATTTTCAATATGAAATTGATAAAAAAATCTGCTCAACACCAAATTTTGGACGACTACCACTATTTTGTAATACTCTGGGAGGATTACGTTTTCAGTGCGACAATAGTTCCGAACAGGCACCCCATGCATCGTATTACCACCGTGGGCTCACAAATAATCCATTCCTCTTTTAAAAACAAGCTTGGTATCTAGCCGCTCGTTCCGAATCCTCCCTTTAATTTTTGATTTAAGGTTCATGCTGTGAACAGTTGGCCTGCATTCTCACTTAAGGCTCCTCCTCTACCCCAAACCCTCACCCCTTCAAACTCCTCACCCCCTTCAAACCCTTACCCCCTTCAAACCCTCACCCCTTTCAGTCTGCTTCACTCCATCCCTACCCGGTCATCCTCGTCCCCCAAAGTCCCCGGCCTGTTCTCAATACGGTGCTGGTAGTACTAGCCTACACACAAACCGAGGCAGTCCCATCTTGCCAGTGTGCTTCAATCACTACTAGCGTTAGTTAGTCTAACTCAGTAATCCTTCCCTTGAACTTACTTGACAACCTCCAGGTGTCCCATCTCGGAGGCGGCGTGCAGTGGTGTCGCTCCCCAGTTGGTCTTCAAATCCAGCTTGGCGCCCTTTTCCAGCAGGCTTCGGACCACAGTTACGTCACCCTTCATACTCGCCCAAAACAACGGTGTTTCGAGTTTGTTCTTCGACTGGACATTCACCAACAATGTGACGTCAGACCTAGCTAGTTGTTTCCATACCTCTGTCTCATCTTCGCTTCTAATGGCGCGAATTAGTTCAGCCATTACCTTTCGTGGGTACCATC
This sequence comes from Stichopus chloronotus, assembly GCA_021234535.1. Classification (NCBI taxonomy): domain Eukaryota; kingdom Metazoa; phylum Echinodermata; class Holothuroidea; order Aspidochirotida; family Stichopodidae; genus Stichopus; species Stichopus chloronotus. The sequence goes on from CM037830.1 coordinate 27,505,480, forward strand.
ACCCAACACGATACCCTCGTCATTGGCTCTTCCCTTGGGATGGAGGTGGGGTGGCTTCCTATGGTACAGATGACGGATCCTGGCGAAAACAAAAACGGCTTCCGACGTAAAACATTTTTTTCAAAAAACAATAACCTCCTGTTTGGTGTAAATTAACCTGTATAGCTTTACATACACGCTTTGATGTTTACAAAAGGTTAACGAAGTTGACTGCATAGTGTACGTACAAATGGGGACGACGTAATCTCTAAGGTTAAATCTGGAGAGCCTCCGTGTTCAAGAGAGAGCGAACGGTTACCCGCATCTTCTCATAGCAAATTGGTTAGTCCGGAACAAGTCACTTTACTCTTCCACGGTACTGTGTTTGGCATATTGAAAGGTGACCCGATATAAGCAAAAACTGATGTTTTAATTTATGGTCATGCCACAACCTCCACTTGGTAAATTTGTCAGAAATTCAACCATCATACATCCCGTATATACGAAATCTCTAGACTAAGGTCTCCTTGGTGTAGTAGATGTACCAGGCGCGATCAATGCCAGCATACAGTACGGCTTTCGCAGAAAGCGTTCGAAACCCTCGGGAATGGTCGGTTCAGTCATCTACGGAATAAAGTTCGAACAGGACGTCAAAAGTAAACTTGCTTTTAACAACATCCGTTTTACCGGCCTTACATGGGTTTTTGCCGCGTCGCAATCCAGATTCAGTTCCTCAGCTATTGCGAAATATCTCTTGTTCACAACAATCCATGTTGTAATCCTATTGGACTTGCCGGAAGAGCTAGCGAACGATCCACCATTTTGATCCGTAATAAACTGACCGAGGTAGTTCCTGATTTAACCTTATTGGAATTTTGAGTGTAGGCTATGCCCTACAGTTGAGTCCAATTCAGTTCGTTCCGCAAGGAACTTGCTTTTCTGTCACTTTGAAAGTCTGGTTGTGTATAGCTACACGTTTGTGGTTTTACTTCACCCAGGCTGTACCTGCTGGTATTGCTTTTGTTCATCCTGGTGGAAAAATTCAACCTTTCAGTGTGATTCTGTGTGTTAAGTTGTACAGCATTTTACTGTATCTATAGTTATGTAGCGCCACAAAAATTTCCACTTAACTATACCTCTAAAACGTTTTGAATCGCTACCGATTGTGGACACCGTTAAAAAAATGTTAGTTTAAGTTCGGTCTAGTTCACATGCAACTTCATTTCATCGTGGAAAAGAAGGAGATGGAAAATGTTACTCGAAATGCATCACATAAGTAAAATGAGGACAGAATACGGGAAGCTTAAGAAAGCTAATTAGGGTAACACACCACCTACACGCAAACAGGCTGAAAAGCAAATTTTTACGTTTTTCTTTTATTTCCCAGTATAAGCACAAATATTGTGTATCGCAACAATGCTGTGGGATAGTTAAATAAGGGAGAAACTAAAAAAGGGGGTTTATAATACAGGGTCGCATTTGCTGTATGTAATCCAAAATGCCACAGGTCTGCATACTATACATACATATATTATAACTATATCGCAGTATAAACATAGGACATTTTCGAAACCCAAAATGATGGAATCGAAAAAAAGACATTAACCTAAACAAAGTAAGCGTATACATATCTAACTTAATTTGATTAATTTTTATCAGTCTTCAGCGAGTCAGTCATAGAGGATTTTAGATCAAAATTATCGTCTTTTTTTTTCTTAGCATGCATCACATGCGGTCGGCCAAGTGCTTTTTTGAAGAAAAAAAAAAAACTCGTCAGTGCCAACAGCTCATTGAGTGCTGTCAGGTAAGTAGTATATTTCCTTATACTTATCAACACTGCTATATTGTCTTTGTGAGTTAAGATTTATATAGCTTGAAAGTGATCGAAATTAAAGGTATGAAAGCAGTAGCAGGTCGAGTGCGGCCCGGACAATATTTCATTCCGCATATTTGGCCGTTCAGTGAAAAAGGTTGCCCATGCACTCCTGGACCACAGGTTTAATTACGATTACAAAATCCACTAATCTTTTAGTTTACGACGGAAATGTTTCTGTTACTTTCGACTGTAGTTTTGTTTTTTTTTTCTTCAATTTGGTGGAAAATAAAAATGCATAAAGTAGGTAAAGTTGCTGCGATTTTTGCAATTCTGGTTTTTGCCCTTTAGGGTCTCTCAAAAGATTGTCAGTCATTTTCGTTGCAAATTGCGAATATATCAGAAGAGATTTGCTTTGTGCTTTAAAATATGTCGTGTCTACTATGCTACGGACCTACCTTAATCTCTTCAAAACGAGACTGCCGTATACACATCAGCCTTTTGATCCAAACTAGTGGTGTTCAAAAAAAAAAAAATAATAACCTGTTTCAACGATGGCTGCAGAGATGCCACTATCATCAGCCAAAACGCATACGCCTGCTTCATACTTTATACACGTTATCACTTATAAACTTTGAACCTGCTTGAGGCCTACCTCAAACGGCGATCAGCCGATATTGTACTAAATGTACCCCGCCAATCAACTGCTGGCTGAACATCCGTGTTGATTGATATATTATTAGATTAGATTGTAGATATGGTCCCCGTATCCGGTAAAGGGGGGTACGGTATGGGTTTCGTCATGAGTCTGCGTGTGGCATGGATTCCCCATCGCCATATCAGATTTAGTAACACCATAGTCCACAAGTCCATGATTTAATCTCAAACCGATGCAATGTGTGGATACCGACTGAATTTATTTGAACTTGATAACCGGAAAGGTTTATCAACAAGAAAATGGAATTATTTCTAAGTAAGTAAAAAAAAATGTAATACCCGATCAATTCAGGACGCCAATGCTAAGTCAACGGTTGTCGCTATTCCACAGAAGCGTAAACGATGTAAAAAAAAGGGGGCGACTTCGGATTATCGTGTGATGTATAAGCTCGAATTGTTACAGTTTATGTTGTGAGGAAGCCGTAAAGTCGAGGTCTTTTACTGCAACTGAAAATATTGCAAAAAGTGAATTTCGGAAAGTATGGATAATTATGTAAACAGTACCACGCACGGAATGGGAACTTAAAGAGCAAATTGGTCGTTGATAGTCCGTCAAAAAAAAAAAAAAAATCATCATGGTCACGTTTTTCTTTTTTAATTGGAGAATTGTCTCTTACGTAGAATGGTCACACCGAAAAACCTATGAGGGCTGACCCAGAAATTTGTGAAGAGCGGTGACTATTGAGCAATGCGCTTGTGTAAGCCCAGGTTATAAACGGATGGTCCAACCACAAATGTAGCTTTGATACGCAAAGTAAATAAATCCGACCATTACCGTGAAACTTCCATTCAGTTTCCATCTGTGATTTTCGAGATATTAGCAGTTGTAGTTGCCACATTTGTTACCAAAAATTAACTTGAGGTAAACAGGGGTGATGTCATCTCCTCACATTGATAAAGCACTTTATGTTTTCTTTATACTTTACACCAAATTTAATACTTCAATATCTAGTGCTATCATACTGTGAATGTATGAGGGTTATTGGAGTTTTGCGACCTTCATATAACCAATGCTTGATTAGGCTGGCCACTCCCTCAAGGTCAAAGCAACAAATTTAGTAATTAAGAAAACAAAAGACTGTTCATCAATATGAGGAGATGACGTCACTCCTGCAAATGGGGTAACTCCAACTGATAATGACTTGAGAACCGCACATGGTAACTAAATGGAACTTTCACCAAGATAAGTGATGTCCACTTCACTTTGGAGGATTTTGTTTCATTTTATTAGCTCAGATGCGAAATGATGCAATTATTATAAAATGTTTGAAATAGTTTAGACTCTCAAATAGCAAGAATATGTTGGACAGTTGTACTGGTTTTTTGTTCCGAACAATTTGTCAGGGATCAGACAAATTGTTCCAATTTCCGCATATCTATCATAAACCCTCAGAAATTTGGTAGTCTTTAGGTAACGACTTTTTCTTCGTACTTTTTACAATAAATCTGTCCCTGTATAAATGTATACCACAGCTGGTGGTGTTGGTGGCGGGTTTCCGGGACACACTGCATTGAAAACGGGCTTATATTTGCAAAGACATCTGCAGCAGTGGCATTACAGAAGCCCTGTCTTTACTTGAATAAGTTGTTCCCTTTATTAACAACAAGCTCACATATGTATTGCAGACGAGGGGTAGGTTTCATCGTAATTTTTCATGGCTTTTTGTTCCTTCAAATCTCTGTAGATTACATAAACCAGATCTGTTTATGCCTTCCATAGCCTAATGGTGATTTCCCCTTCTCTTATTTAAACTTTTTGTTGTAAATCTATTTTTAATCTTTTTTTCAAAAAGACTTTTCTGGAAAACATTCTATAAATAACTTACTGCGGTCTCAATATTTACTTCAACAGTCATAGACATGTGAAAAGAAAAAAAAACAATTCTTTTGACCCATGCGTATTTTTCTTCGTTCGGCTAGAACGAAATGAATGCAACAGTTTCTACGACTCAGTGTAACCATGTGCAACATCTGTAATCACTGCCATGGTGTACGAGTATATTGGTCTATATGGACAACAACAACAACAACAAAATATTCCCCCTACACTGTGAACTTCGTACCTTTCTTTGATTCTACCATATACTCTGTACCGAACTAGGTATTTGGGGTCTAGAGCAGGGAATTCGGACGGGGACAGGGGTTGGCTTGAGGATTAGTGAGTAAGCGGCATTGCCTCGCCTGGCGATGTTGTGTGGGGCACAGACGACAAAACCCCATGCTGTTCATAACTTCGTACATTATGGTTATCTTATAACCGAACTGGTAATTATTGGAAACACATTTTCATGTATGAGGGTCAGAGGGTTGGTTTGAGCACAAGATGTACCAAGTGAGAGAGTGATTGGCTCTGTTCCTTCCATAAAAATTTATCAGATATAATTTCTCCTTTTGCGACTGGCCTTGACTACTGAAAGGAAAACGAGGCATTTACCAAATCAACTGTTCAAAGTTAAAAATTAAAATTAAAAACGTAAAAGATGCCATGTTGGGTTAAGCTAAGCTCCAGTAGCAAGAATCAAACTGGCAAACCTGCATGGCGATAAAACTCGAAAACTGGTTCTTCAGTTGGTATTTTAAAAGTGGATGTTAAGCCTACTGTTAGTCTATCAACTATATGTAATATCTCTCAGTTTGGCCAATGGCAGCTAATATGGATGTTAATGTTCCTTTATCAAATATTTAATATCTCTCAGTTTGGTCAATGATAGTTGTACTGTTACTGTTAATTTATCAAATATGTAATGTCTCTCAATTTGGTCAATGGTAGATACTATCAAAACATTACTTTCTAGATAGTGAGGTACATCAGGGCCAGTTTGAAAGCAAAAAAATAAATAAAACCTTTTTGGGCATGGTTGAAAAACTGAACGAGGGGAGAAAACCCAGTGGACAATTATTGCATTCCACCAGGTCCCCTTCCTGGTAGGGATAGACATTGGAAAGAAAAACAAACTTTGAATCGCATTTACAAAGTAAGAAACTATAAATATGCTTTCTCTCCCTCTCCACCCCCCTCTCTCCACCTCTCTCTCTCTCTCTCTCCACCTTTTTCTCTCTCTCCATCTACTAAGTGCAGTTTTACACTGGGAGCTTACCTTAGCCTTAAAGTATTTCTGTCAACTTTGAAATCAACACCAAAAGTGGATTGAAACGACGTACGTCTTGGTTTTCTGCTTGTTTCAGCATAAATAGACATGTATGTTTTGTGTCTATATATTTGTTTCGGTCCCCCAGAAAGGTTGATGTGACATTTGGGAGTTGGTGTGAATTTCAACGTAGCATATAAAATGCAATCACATATCAGTGACCAGTGATGGTATTATTCAGAATACGCGTCAAGTTCTTTTAATCTTCTAGTATTTGATATCCCATATTTTTTAGCATACTATGAGCTTTCTTTGGAATCACGGATTCAGGATCTTCCTGTATACCGGTCTCTCCCTATAGTGTAGGATCTATGATCTTTGTAGTTCATACACAATAGTAGCAACACGAACTAATGAATCTCATTAACTTTACCATGAAGAAGGGCTTCACCCTTACAACCGATTGCTAAATAAATTTCTTTTACACTTTTCTTAGAACTACAAAAAAGACTCAAGTTTAACAGCATTGACACTGGTTGACATTCTATAACACTTAGTGACAACCCCCCCCCCCAAAAAAAATAAAAAACCGATTGTTTCAAGGATTACAATATGTTTCATCATACAGAAGAGATTCCCCCCCCCCCCCCAAGAAAAAAACATAAAAGTATAAAATAAAGATTTAAAACCAAAAAGAAAAAAGAATGACTGCCAGATATAACAATGCTTTTTAGTTTTTTCTTTGTTTACATCTTTCGACGAAATGCTATTACAAAACACTGCTTTCGTTTTAAAGTAAAACAAACAAACAAAAAGTACTTAGGCATTTATTGCTTACACAAAAATAAATCATCGATTTCACTTTTTTTTTCTTTTCTTTTCATAGGTACGTTGTTTCTGAGTGTCTTTGCTGCATGTCTTCAAATTTTTTTAATTCCTATCCCCCATTCATGTCTGTCCCAGGACATTTAATAATTTGATGTAATTCTCCATGTTTTCAAAGTTAAATTTAATGGACTTTCCTAGAAATTTATGGAAATTCTTTTTGTATCGTATTTTTCAATCTCTTGAGAAGTGCACGTAGCTTTCATTTGTTGAAGAATTTCTATACCATTTTACAGTTGAAAACCACCAGACGTATGTGGATCACCACTGGGAGAAACTGAAAATAATACTGTAATAATTCAATTTGGGTATCTCCTATGTATAAGTGAAATTGTTTCTATAAAAAAAAAATGCAGATATCCTCTAAGAGACCAAAATTATACTATTGTGTTTTTAATTTCTTGACAACATGATTTAAACTTAACTTCTATAAAATAAGTGCATTAAGTCATCAACATTAAAATACTGCTGCCAGAATTGTTTATGATCGTGGAAGGAGAGAAAACGTCACCTATATTCTTGAAGAGTTACATTGGCTCCCTGTTAAGGATCGCATTCAATTAAAGATCACTTTGCTCGTTCATAAATGTATCCATAATACAGGTTCCTGCTTATTTGCAAAGTCTTATACCTGTTTCACGCCCTGATATATGCTCTTACTTTCTGTACCTAGGATTAAGTCCAATGTTGGCACTAGGGCTTTCACCTTCTGTGGACCGAAGCATTGGAACTCCTTGCATATTTTGCTTCGAACGATTGTGAGTGAAAACGTCTTCAAACGTTAACTGAAACATATGTTTTTGTTTTTTTTTTTCAAATAGGCATCCTTTTTATAATAAGTTGTACATGTAAGTTTTTATGTGCTTTTGTTTTCCTGTTCTTCCAGCCCATCTGTGCATATCTCTTGTTGTTTCTTACAAAGATAGTAGCTGGGCTGTATAAACTTTGTATCTAACTCTCTATCTAACACAGAAATTTCTCCCCTTTTTATTTCTTATTACTTTTAAAGTAAATGTGACATGAAGCACACATTTTGGAATATTGACCGAATATATAAGAATAAAATCATGGAAAATGGCCACAAGTTTCATCATTTTTATCACAATCCATCACACATTGGCCACTTTACAAACAAATTTCTGTTTTTACAATTGCATCGTGAATAAACATAAGCCAAATATGCAAATTTGTGATATAAAATGAGAGACTCACGTTTGTTATCCTTTGAATACTTAAAACTTTATTTCCAGTACAATTCAGAATTTGACATGCCTCAAGGTTTTATCTTCGGAGAGCATATTTTCTTCTTTATGGAATAACGTTCAATATGAAACTTATTAATTGAGTAATTACTAGAAATACCGACACTGTGCATCCACACTCACGTCACAATTTTTGCATCATCATCAAACTTTGAAAAAACCATATCTAAAAAAACGGTAATTAATATAAACACAGTTCCATCGGATTGTCGTTCCGGGTTTCACGCTGCGACTTCTGAATGGAGTCAGTTCTTTTCTAGATGCATGTCACGAGGTCTTTATAAATAAATTTGTTGCCGCATGAACAATTGTCATTAGCTTGTTCCATTTTGAGTTGCCGCTTGTCACTTTTCAGTCGATTTTTCTATTTATAAAATCTACATTTTTTACATACTTTTTTCTACACAATTTACATTTGTGACGGTACATTTGTACACCATCACTTTAGATTCTCGGATTTAGAATGAAGTAATAGTAATAATAAAAGTAATTGTAATCTTACTATTAAAAGATTCGTTTTTTGGTATGCGAGTAAGCTGATACGGTAATGATGTGAGCCTATAACTTCCATTCTCAGAACCAACCTAATGTTTTTTTTTTTAAATGACGTATCTCCCCAACTCCTAATATTTCTCACAGAGAAATATAAATAAATGTACACTGTACGCTTCATACAAAAGAAAAGCTTGAAAAAACAACAATTGGTGCCAGTATTGTTACAGAAGTCCCTGAGATCATATTCTATGAGGTTTCAGTGAGTATGTTTGTGTAAGGATTAATGAAGCACATTGAGCAAACTGAAAGTTACCTAAGTTCTTGTAGAGCTTCTATTGAGAGACCTATTGTTTGTCCAGACACTTTACAAGCACACCTATATTTGTAGTAATCACTTCGTCACGTCACTAGACTGGGGTAGGTTTTTGTTTCTTCTTATAGAAATCATGTCATTACCCAATTAAACGACAGTTCATACGTACTTGGAAAGAGTCCTTAACTTTAATTGGCCCATTTCAGTCAGGTGACGGTGCATTAGTCTATACCGAGTAAAACACGGTCGGTTAGAGAGTTAAATCACCGGCAGATGAACACAACGAAACCGTTGATGGAGAGTATTTTGTCGTCTGCTATTCTACACGAAACAACGGTGGTACTTTGTCTATTGCACACAAACATTGATGACATGTTATGAATCTTTTTAACCTTTTCTCGTTGTCAGTTCTTTTTCAATAAAAATGCGCTTATCTACCAACTTTTTTTTTCATTCCGTTTCGCTTTCTTCTTTTCTTCCTTTCTTTCTTTATTTTTTTTTAACGAAAATCTCGGTTTTTTTTTGTTTGCATGAACCATGAACATGGTAAATCAACGCCGGACCTGTGTAAATTAAATTCATATGAAATCATCTAGTTTTAGTCTTTAAAATACTAACAGTCGTTTATCTAAAAGCAGGTAACCACTAGACGTGCATGGACTTTCTTGGATGCCATCTGGGTATGGGTAAAAAATGACTCACCAAAGGCAAAATTTGTTAGAAAGTGCCCCTATGGAGGAGTAAAAAAATGAACTCTGCAGATAAATATTGATGACCTTCTACCAAACAACATTCCATGTTAAAATCAAGGAAGGGGCATAAAAGACATACTCATAAATTATCCATAGGGCATCAACAGAACTTGGCGGGTATTTTTTTCTCGTTCTTACTGGGGCATTTTGTAGCAAATTTTTTCATTGGCAGATCATTTTGACCACAAACCTGCTAAATAGATATGCTCATACACCATCTGAAGAAAAAAAGTGCAAAAAGTTACGTAAGAAGTATTTCACGACTATAGCTATCCTCCTTTAAAGACCAAGTGACATGTATACGTTTAAAAAAGCTGGCTAGATTCAAATGTAGATAAGTGATACCTTGAAAGACAATCCGTTGGAATTATGTTCATATCTATTTCCGTTTTTGAGATACAGCTTGCCCAGTTGGATTAAAATGTAAACATGATGACGTCGAGCGTTGCAGATGGTTAATATTTATTTTGCTAAGCTCTCTGATATGCTAGACATTTGACTTACATATTGATAGGTGATACTGTTAGACGAAAACATTATTTTTCAAGAAGACAATATATGCTTCCAAAGTAAAAGCCTCGGGGGGCACACAAAATCAATTCTCAATTGTCCTTGAAACAAAGGTTCAAGAAACAAAGGATAGCGTGTCCCTCTCTCGACTTCGCAAGTTTCCATATTTGGCCAATGATGAGTCATAATGCAATTGTACTCAAAAGGGACAATGGTTTGTAAAATGGTCAAAATTGTGATGGACTTTGATAGAAACTGTGTCTACTTTAAATATTTTAAATGGTCATTTCCGTCAGTGCTCCAAACTGTGTTCCTCACGCCACATGTACTTTAACGTATCACTTCTTATCATTGCAACATTCAAAGACAAAGTTCATAATGGAGCAGGGATTAAAGTATACATGCCCCCCTTGTGGTAAAGGCGGGGGGGGGGGGCTAGGTAGGAAGATGAATTAGATTGTGGGAATGTGATGTTAATCCTAAACACAAGTCACATGGTGTTAGTAACGACTTGTCCTACTCTTCTAACGATTTACCAGTCCTTTAGTGACAGAACAGTCGTATGACACAGCTATTTAAGATACAGGCCTAAGCCTCGATACAAGCACTTTGAGATTTTGCTTTACTAGCCCTTCTCTTTGATTTTGACATTTTAAGTATAATTAGCCCTTACCTTTGACCTCCAGCAAAGAAACCGCACGGATATACTGAATGATCCCGGATTCCGAATTCGACTAACTGTTAAAAACCCAGACGGAACAATGCATGGCAAAATGAAGTTTTGTTCAGAGTGATGCAGTAGAATCAAATTCAGCAGACGTCTGCTTTGTATTAAAATGCCAATGTTGTTGCACAACACTTGAATAGAACTTGCGTGCAAAAAAGAAACAGGATGTCTCCATTATCAGGGAAGGTCCCGGTTAAGACAAATATAGCACTGCTGCCAAACCTATACGAATCAGTTGTATAAATACATATGTGCGTATCCAGTTAAGACTTTTGAGATCAGGCATGGGCATTGACACGGAAACATTGGAGCGCCATGATACATGTTCAGAAAATTATGAAATCATGTGATCCAGCTGAAACTTAGGAGATCTACTCAGTTGTCATGGAAACCTACGACTGCACGATGGAAGGCTTTTGACATATTTGCAACATTGTCTGAGAAGCCCGGGTCCTAATACCAGGGTTGTATTGAAGTTAGAATATGAGTTTAAAATTTGTCATATTTTGCCATTGAAAGTCAATATGTTATATCCACTACAACAAAAAAGAAAAAAACTTTGAAGCTCATTTTTACATAAATGAATATTCATATCCATTCCCATTTGGTTTGCTTGATTTGAAGTAACAGTGGTTGATGGCTAGGCTTTCTTGGGGAGTATGAATTTTCTAGGGCCAACGAAAATGTCTACAGACAATTTTCATATTCAAATATCTGCTCTTTCAGATTTTGTGACAGGTGATCTGTTCCCCTACTTTCTCTTCCCTGACGCAGTAAGAAAAAAGGTAGATGACTAGGCGATTGCCAACTCATATTCCAGCTTTAAACATGGAGAAAGAAAGCAGAGAAAATGTAATCGCGTCTCATTTGGTCTTTTTAATTTTCTTCTTCTAAGTAATGATCTTACCTATGCCAGGTTTCGCAATCTACAGACTGAATCTTAGGTATAGAGCCTCAATTACAAAAATACTGATAAAAACTTTCTCTTGCTACCGAGGTTTACGGATACGGTGGACGTTGGGGGTGGCTGAGTGACGAAGGGGCTTGTGTTTCTCTTCATCACTTTCCTGTTTTCACCCCAGACTGTTCTTTCGAAAGGTCCTTTTGCATAACAATATTTCATTTCTCTCACGACATAAATACACCCACAAACGCACGCTAGACTATACTTTGGTCTCCGTTGGGCGTTCGACCATGATGTTGAGGAAATCTTCGTTGCGATAATTGCACGGAAAATTTCGCATGGTCACTGTGGAGGCGTAACTTTTTTTTTGTCTATGTTGCTTTCACGTCAGCCGCAGAGGCACACGTGAGACGGGTGAAGGGGCTGTAAGGCACTAATGAACTGTAAGTTTTGATGGTTATGTAAAATTTTGAAGGCAATGTCAGTAACCCTTGCGACAATGAATAGGTAAAAAACTGATGACTGCCCAGTATCTTTCTAACATCCGTGTGTATTATTCGGAACATGGGATGAATAACAATGGAGTATTTAATCTTAGTTCAGGAGGGACGGCGCCAAAGATTATTTCAGGGATGCTGTGCATCATTCTTTTCCTAGTAACCACAAAGGATGATACCGTATACACAGAGAATTAATTGGTTAGGATAATTCAAAATCGAGGCAATTTGCATATCAATGAATTGCATCCGGGTACTTTAAAAATAAACCTGCGAGGTAGATCTGTTCCTGTATAGGCCTATCACCTGCTCAGCATTTTTGTTAATGATTCTAGTTGCCGTCGCTTTTTTCTTTTTTTGGGGGGTTAAGAATTTTAGAGTACGCAAAGACAAATATAATCACCGTCTGTCTTTCTTTAGAATTTCATCTATATTGATATCCCTTGATAGGTTTCTGATAGAACGCAAGAGGAAACTTTAGATCAGAAATACGTAATCTGTGCCATCTAGCTGCTTCAGAGCGCTTGGGTCGGATTCCAACGAATGGCGCTACTGCGGTCACCTGCCCACTCCCCACCCCCCCCCCCCCTCCTCCACTTCCACCGACGAGACGCAGAGCGTTCACACTAGCAAATGTCGCCCCCATACCACATACACGCACACACCATATCACCACTCCTGGCAGAGCCCTTCTGTCACTACAGACCATAATGGGCAAACCAAGACTTGATTTCAAGTTGGAGGTTTTTGACCTCTGCTGATAACCAAATAGAATGAAACAGGAATCCATTTTCAGAATTATCTTCCAGATCATTTGGGTACTTCCGTTTATGCCTGGTCATCGTTTTGTAAGGCTTCACATGAAGAACTAGTTGGTCTTCCGCAGAATTCCTGCTGATTCCCCCACCTACGTACAATTTTATCGCCAACCTTTGCACCCAGCTTCTGAACTAATCACCGATTTAGACAGATAACGTGTTTCTTCCAAATTTAAATTCAGTGTCAACGGAGATAAATGAAAGAAATAAAATCACGGAGGAAACACGGAAGAATTTGGAAATCGAACAACTATTTTGTTATTCTATATATTTGTAACTTACCCGATAGTTATTAAGGTGCCGTCAACCATCTTCCTTTTGATTGACGTTCCCCATTCCGTTTTGCTTCGTTCCTCATTTTAGTGATTTATATCAAGTGATGCTTAACCGCTGCGTAGCGAAAAAAAGAAAGCCTTGAACCATACTAACTACAGTTCACGATGGCAAAGTGTGAATGTAATCATTGCATAATTTCTGCTGAAATCCGGGTCACTGTGGGGAACGAATTTTGCGCTTTTGGTGGATACGTTATGCCCAGCGAAGCCACCTGAGAATATCTAACAGGATGATGTTTAACCTCAAAAAAAAAAAAAAAATAGCTGAATCGGTTTTTGCGGTTTGAACAATCCTGAGCAGCAAAGTCCTGTTTTAATGAATAAATAAGCTGAATATGGAAAGTGGTAATTTGTGTTTTCTTTACAGAAAAGAAAGTTCTTATTTTTAAAACTAATATGTGTGGACAGTGGACACAGAATGATAGATTATGCTCAAAACCGAGAGGCCAATTCTTATAACAGATGGAAATTCAGTTACTTGTAAAATTTTAAAAGTTTATTTCCATCAAACATACATACATCGAGTTTTCATAGAATATATTCTGGATTAGTCTTGTTATGACAAAAAGGAGAAAACTTAAATAAAAGATTTATTGATTTCCCCAACATAAGTAATTTACAGGATGTATTGGAACAAAATTGCATGAAGAAAATTTAAAAAATGGAAACATATAGAAGCAGACACATGCTGAAAAAAAGTAGACAGAGAAATCAGAAAAAAATATGTTATGGAAATTAAAGATCTTACTACTAAGCAAATTAAAAAGACTTAGTCCTGACACCCGTGATATGACAACAGCTTCGGCTGCCTTATACTTGGTTTTAAATTGTTTAAGGGAAATATTTGGAATAGGGGGGCTTATTAAAATAAAATCTTTCGGAAAATATATGAATCTCGAAGGCAGCATCCGAAGTCATGATTGACGAAAATAGTCAGAAAGCTCTTTCCCAAAAGACATAAAATGCTAAAAGAAACAGATGCCACCAGTTGAGAAAATACAGGGAAGTTTAAGTTTCAAGTTCTTAATTTGCGTCACAGCCTAAGTGTAAAGGGAAGAAACACATTTTAAACTTTCTTTCCTGCTGCTTAAATCATTATCTTTTTTCTGTTCACAATCTTTGCATGATTCAAAGACGAACTACACAGGAAACTATCAGTAAATAATTGCTTACACCTTTCAAAATATCTTTCACTTTGTATGGTTGTCATTGACAGCTACCGTACATCTGAAAAAAATAAATATATACCGCGGTAAATCGCGGTTGTGTTTTCCAGCCTTGTCGATGTTCCTGAATGATGTCAATGACCTTAAGTTAATTATAGGTTCCCGGTATTACAACACTGGGAAACACACAGAATTTATGTGGGGTTTTTGCAAGATATATATATATATGTTCTTCTTATGTAGTACAAGTTCGATGTCAGTAATGTGGTTAATCGATCGTGTCGTCATAAAAGTCATTTGCATAAATAGACGACACACGTCAGACCACCCACGTTTATTTAAAAAAAGCAGCTTGCTCCATGCTGGCGAAGTTTGTGATATTTTCGGAGAAGCCTGTAAACTAAACCGAATGATTCTTGCAGTCACTTTCTATGTTCGACTTACCGGCAATTTATTTATTTACTTCTTTTCTTTTTTTTTTGTTGAAATTATCAGAAAGGAGGTAAGGCGGAACTTCCGTACCAGAAAAGGAGTACACTCCCAATACAATTGAAGATAGCGATAGTTCACACACCCACACAGACACTCTGGCCTCGTTGAAGACAGTCAGCGGTATTCCGTGGGTTGAAAGTCTGGAATCCGCCAAAAATATTCGGTATATTCGGTATATTATAAAAATTACCTCCTTCTCCCATGTTGTTAATATTTTCCCAACATTTTGTAACGTATTTTCAAGTGGAATTCTATGACAGTTTCAGATATTGTTTGTAGTAACATAATTTTCCTGTTTCATTTCAAACTGTAACGATTATTAATTCGGTCGAAATTTTCGGATATTTTATCTGAAAATATGAATTACCGCTATTTGTTATGATTTGACTTGGCAGAGCCAGTATACGGTATGGAGACTATATTCAGAGTCTTCTGACCTTCTGAATGGCGTTTGTCGGTGATTACTCCCCAATGCATGGTGTCAAATTGATAATGAGAAGAGGTTCATTTAACTCAAATGAAACCATTTTCACTGGCTATCCTCTGGAGTCAGTCCATTAACTCACCATGCCACTTCTGGGGGTATTTCCACCAGAATTCCTGTTTGAAGATTTACGTGAAAGTTTACACAAGAGTTAAGTGACACCCAGATACAGAGAGACAAGTGACTAAACGTCACCCTGAATCCCACCCCCCTTTTTTGTCTGTCTGTCTGTCTGTCTGTCTTTCTTTTTTCTTTTTTTTTAGAATTCCAAGGTGGATAATTTAATACAGTACCAAATAAGGCAGATGGTGCTGCAGTAACGCCGAAGGCAGACAGTTAGTATACCAATAAATATACATTAAGTTCCAAACTACCACCCCGACTCCCTCACCCGTCTCATTACCCCGTTAGGCTACCCTTCTCCCTCCCCGGTTAATAGCTTTGGCATCCGCAGAGAAAGAAATTTGAACAGCTGAGCATCCTTTTGTAACACTTACGAGCAAGTGGAACAATGGTTCTCTATGGCATTTCTCAGTACTGGGAATAATGAGACGAAACAAAATTCCCGAATAAACATGCTGATGAAAATTATGACGTAATTATGAACTTAGTGGTATAAGGTTGAGTATTGTTATCACAGGGAGGGGTACCGCTATTGTCCAAGCTAGCGTGGGCTTTTCGCTGCAAGAAAATATATGAGCGTAGGCGTGTTGCCTTGGTAACAGATAAAACATTGCAACGCTTTCAATATTGCAATATATTTGCTATGCAGGTATATGAAAGGAAGTTGTTTCGATGACCGAAAGAAGGACAATTGCATGCGTAACGACAGGTACAAATGGTTACCACATTCACCTTCACATAATAACGAGTTATCGGTTAAATAAATATTAAAACAGGACACTCTTCTTTCTCAAGGTAAGAAAGCCCAAATGGAACTTAAAGATGAATATACTACGCCGAGGGCACCGTTAGAATATCGGATTCACCAACCGCTTGGTAACGCACATGTATGGATAGTTTAAATCAGAATAGTGATAAATGAATGTTTGGTTTCGTAGATGTATGCAACACATCAAAATCCGCTTCCATCTCTAAAATCGCACTACTGGCATTGATTATCTGCAACGTAAACAAAATATTAACTTTTGATTGTACATTCAGTTGCTTGCTGGATGTTTTCTGCAACGCATTGTGTAAGACTTTCTCAGAAACCCCTAAGGTCGCACTACAAAATTACGTAAACTACTTCTTGTGCAAGAGCTGATACTTTCCACGATAGTACCAGATGGATCAGCAAGTTTAGTCCCAAACGGAAATTTAGTCCGGTGCAGTGGTTGATATTGCCATGACATTTTGCTTTCACCGCTACGTACTAAAAAGTGACAGAAATCGTAGTACGAAGCCTATGTTTATGCAAGAATGAGTAACATAAGAAATGACTTACATAAGTTTCCACAATGTGTTTTCGTACTACTTGGCGTATTCTTTCGATTCAATCAAATTATATTTTGTACCGTTCTTTCCGGTAGTCAAACTGCAAGTTGGATCCCGTGTAATTTTCGACGGACTTGCAGGTGGTATTAAAGACAAAAGCTCATCACCCCAGACAGTTTCAATTCTCCCAACCACCTACCTCTAGTCCCTCCCTCAGCCTGTCTTAAATTCTTCCTCATGTGTAATCAAAACAATGGATCCCTGTGTACGCTGTGTAATACGAGCTGTTCTGCATCTTTCGAATTTGCTGTCAATCTAAGAGTACTGTAACTTAGAACCAGTTGAGAATTTTGCTTTCCGGGAGGTAAAAATCTAGCTTAGGGTGATGCGATACAGCCTTTAAGTTTTTAAAAATTACCGCCTCCTCCCATGTTGTTAATATTTTCCCAACATTTTGTAACGTATTTTCAAGTGGAATTCTATGACAGTTTCAGATATACGGTGTTATTGGTACGCAGTGGCGGCGCTACGGGGGGGGGGGGCATGAGGGGGCATTTCCCCCAGATTGTTTCCTTGCCCCCAGTTCCCCCCCCCCCCCCAGTTGCTCTCACCCTTCCCAATCAGATCTTGTACTCATCCAAAATTAATTTAATCACAAAACTATGTATTGGCATTGGAGTGAATAAGAACAGCTTCCGGGCAACCATGATTGATAAATGCCTAATTTACGTTACACAGGCTGCCAGTTTTCCTATCATGCCCGTAGCCACTTCAACTGTGGCTACGGGGAGAATTGAACTGTCAAAGAATAATGGTAAGTACCGCACATTTTTATAGAATAAAGTGACTGGAATGGAAGTGTATGCAGCTTGTGTGTGTGTGCGTGTGTGTGTGTGTGTGTGTGTGCACTCGGTGGCACCGCGTAAATGTCAAATGGTACTCCCAAAGAAAAAAGTTGGGAACTTAGGAGTACGGTCAACCGAAAAAATAAATAATATACCTCTCTTGGGACTTAATTTTCCACCCAGAGATATGCTAAAACCTCAGAGCTTCCGGAGCTTCGCCCCCTGGACCCACCAGGGGCCCTAAGGCGGGCACCTGGACCCCACCCGCACGGCCTCGCGCTCGCTTTCGCCCAACATTTTCCTCTGCCCTCAGTTTGCCCCCCAAGTCTGACATTCTGGCGCCGCCACTGTTGGCACGTGAGATTTGTTTCAATGGTACTCTCAGTATGACCTACAATTTAACCGCCATAATTCGGCTTCGTTATCGCTGAAAATGTTGAAAAATTTTCTGAAAAATAACATAAAATATGAAGTGTTATGTTTTGAATGTGTAGTGGCTCTGAAGATCTTATGGAATGATGCTGAACGTGGCTGTCGGTCAAGATATTGACTGTTTGCGCTTCTCTGCCAGGGATATCTTTCTTTTATACATTAATGTAAATAATTCACCTGTCTAGGAAAAAGGGTTTACAATTGACAAATTCAGGGAGCTCTCGTCGGTCAGCCCCCCCCCCCATCATGGGTTGGGTCCCATTTAATCCTGCCCCCGGGATATCTTTACGATTGCAAATTCCTTTACCGCCAAGAAAACTATCGTCTGCCAGGAAGGGTCTCCATTGCCCACGGTTTCCAGTTACCGTGTCGTTTGTTTTGAGCGAATCAGATAATTTTCCATCATATAGGACGCGACCTATGAAACGATACTATTTATGCGATGTATTTGATGGTTACATGGTACATTTAAGACTGCTTTGGCAACTTGCTTTGTTTAGCCTTAAAGGGGTTCATTGAGTTGATAGCAATAAATCTGTGGTGATTTTAAAGGGTATAAACACATGACAATATGTGTAATTAACATAATTAGTCAAGTTTCACATCTAATAGTTATAGAAATTGTTCCCTTTTTACCCTTACTTATGCTAAGGGTTATGATTATGTGTATGTGAACATGTACTAATATGTAGTATCTGGACAAGGATTTTTAAAAACCAAATTAAATCATTAATTACTCACTCATCAATGTTCTAATGTAAGAGAAACATTGGGATCCTCTTCGTTTGACCATTTGTCACTAGTACATCAAGGAAACTTGAGAGGTTTAGGAAAATTAACTGAGTTTCACAAAACAACGCAATGAAGCTCTTCAAGCAACAAATACAGTTTACGGTGTTGGTTCTCCCTGAATTCCCCGACCAAAGAAAAGAGTAGATTGGTTTCGCTAAGATGTCAGTTGATCCTCTTTCAAATCTTACTGTGCTACAACTGAGCTTGGTTGGCAATTTGTTAATCAGGAACGAAATGAAAACTTAGGGCACAAAATGTTTGTTTGTTCATTCTCTTTATTTACGACACCATCAGTGCCAATTGAGACCGCTGACGTTTGACAAGGCTGAAAATGTGATAGCAACATGGACGTACAGGAAAACGTTTTTTTGAGGGAGGGCAAGGGGAAGTAAATTTGACCAAACAATTAAAATCAAATTTCCATCTTTGTGACAAAAAACGTGAAGATGGATAGTTAACTGTCACAAAGACTTTAAAATACTTCCCTCATTTTGAGTGACTTTGACCTTGACTGCTATAATTAACCAATATATTTGGCATTTTTGTAATTTAGCTCATCTGCCCAAAAAAAGTCACAATTTGGAGGGGGTGTGGGAGGGGAAATTTCCCATCCGTCTTTTATGCCTATGTGTGGATAGCAACATTACAAATAACAAGTTGTTCAGGTATTTGACAGAGTCAGGAGTACACCTAATTTTCATTATCCCTACAAATAAGTCAAAAGAGCATGATGGTGGATAGAATTTGACAGAAGTTACTAAATTTATAGCATAGCCATAGCAAAGACTGGCTGACTGTACATAAAACACCAACAACAAAATACTTAACAGATAGCACGATCATAGCTAATAAGCTAACTGATCAAATAGAAACAAATAACCAATAAAACTTGTTCCACAATATTTCTTCAATTAATTTCTTCTTTTTTTTCTGCTTTTCAAATTTGTCCTGAAAATTTGGAAGTTAAAAGCACCAAGAACACAAAGTGGCAGAGTAAAACTTCAAGGTCTTTAGCAGAGTAACAAGTTGTGGAAATGTTCTTAAATTATGTGGAGGTGTCTACATCTCAAGATGACTAATAAGTGCATGCACAATGAAGAAATATTCATAAAATCATAGCATTCATGAGTTTAATTTTAACGATTCACATGGCTGCACTTTTCTACACTGTGGAAAAAGATTAAGAAAAAAAAACAGTTGACCTACATGTGTTACTACATGTGTTACATGTGAAACAATAAAAATTTGTCACAGACACAAAAGTCTGCAACAACTTTCATCTTGAAAACTACTCATGAAAATGTTTCTCTTTACTCTTTGTGACAACTGGCAACAGACTTACACAATCTGATTTCTGTGATGTACTGACCTGAAATTAAAACACTCACTTGCGTTCCCCACTCTGGGTCACTCTTGACAAAGAAAAATAAAACCTTTTTCCACACTTGATGACACAATGGATGTAAAAATTACTCTTCCCACATGCTAGCCATCTCCATTTGCTTTCAGAGGACACAGCTCGTCCTTAAATTGAAGTCGAGTCAGAGAGAAAATAAAAGATGCAAATTAAAACAAGAGAGCGCATACAGAAAAGAATGAGTGAACCCGGTGCTCAAATATCAGAGTTTTAAGCCTATTCCCCTGCAATGGTGTCATTACTATTACAGCTCCATTTAACTAAGCTTCCACCATCAGTACCCTCCTCTCATACCCCTTCTAGGACCCCTCGACGGTCCAAAGCCCCTTCCGAATCCTCCCCTGCCCTGGCTCCTATCCACATCACGATCATATGGCCTATTTCTGCCCTGAGGCTCATTAAAGCCTCCACGACCCATTCCCCTCTCAAAGCCTCTGCCACGTCCTCCTCCGAACCCCCGTCCACGGCCTCCTCTCATTCCACCATCGTTGTCCCTGTCCTCCCAGTCATTCCTCTCAGACTGGTATGACTGATAGTCTTTATCCTCATTCCACTTTTCACCCCTCTCTTCCCTGCCCCTTTTCTCTCCTCCAATACCTGACCCAGTGCTGACTAGTTCCTGGCTCTTTGAAGTTAATGCCTCCATAGCTAACTTCAGTAAGGCCTCCCTTGGGAGCAAATTCAAGATCGTTTCAGAGAGGTTTTCCATGGAGGCTTGGCCGAAAGCCTTGGATAAATCAACCCCTCCTGGACTGGGTCCTGGTGGTCCTGGTGGCCCTTCTGGTCCTGGTGGTCGTACTGGGCCTGGTGGTCGTGCTGGGCCTGGTGGTGGTCGTGCTGGGCCCGGTGGTGGTCGTGCTGGTCCTGGTGGTGGTCGTTGTTGGAACTGTGGTGGTTTGAAGGGTGGCCCACCACCTCTACCACCACCCCTTTGTTCTCTCCTGATGTCTCTAGAAGGGAACGGATCTCTTCTGCCTCTTGGTGGCTCCTCCTCTCTCCATTCATCCTCTATCCACTCATCCTCCCACATTCTGTCAGGGGGACCACCTCCTTGCCTTCTGGGTGGTGGGGGAGGCCCGTCGAAATTTTCCCATCTTGGTGGTGGGGGTTGTGGAAACTCTCCTCGCATGAATCTATCCAATCCCTGAATAGGAGAGAATAAAATGTCATTTGGGATTGAAGATGCACATTCATTTTAAGAAGAAGGCTCAAAACACCGAGTTGATGATATAAGCAAGATAATAAATTATTTCAGATGGACGTTCAAAGACAAATAGCTGTTGCCTGGCTATTCAATTCATGGCTGAAACTCTAAGTAACACTGTGCCTTTTGCAATACCAACACCTTCAACCCAACCAAGTTTCCATCAAAACACTTGTACAACCATTTTAAAGGTCAATTTCCTGATTTCTTGCTCTTCTTATTTGTGCCACTATTTTCTTTGTATGGACATCATTTGTGAAATAAATCTGCATTGAACCCTGGGAGAATATCAACTACATCGCTATTAGCACTGTTCAATGGGTGAATCCTAAGTTACATATTTCCTCTTTTCTTAACAGGACAGGGAGGGGAATGTCTGAGTGAGTCACTTTCTAGAGTTGCTGAAGTGAAAAAGACAGAACCATAGGACAATCCTCTCAGGGGAAATATGCCTTGGTGCTTTTGTCAGCTCAAGAGTTTAACCCCTAGTCCCTTCAATTACTTCTTGCTTGTGACTCTCAAATGACTCCCAGACCGAGCCATCTCTCTGAGTGTTGAAGAGAGATGGCTCGACGACTTCTATCAAAATTTCCTCCAAAGACTGGAATGGAATAAGGAAGATGTACTTAAAACTAGCCAATAGATATCCTTCTGTAATAAAAAAGACATGCTTTAACTGGTCACAGTTGAAGTTGACATCTCCGTGAATTTACTGTGCATTTACCAAAGGACACGTACTTGTTGACGAGTACCCATCACAAGCAAAAATAAAATCCATATGAAGATTGCAAATGCACGCAGAGTCCTGCAAGTTTTTAGTCTCTGTATAGATAGCTGCTAAATGACGGTTCCTTCAAGAATTTCTACATTCTGACAACAAACGGACCGTCTTATGAGAATGAACTGGTATCGTCACATCTTCCACAAAACACTCGTAGATAACATATCAACCATTTGTTACTACGACAACCATAGGCCACTAGTGTGGACCAAAAATGGAATTAAACACAGAACAATTTAGTGAGTGTTCACATGAGCCCACAGCCTCCCTCACCCAAATGTACATGTAACTGCACTGTAAATCATACGTCAACAAGAACAGAGAGTTCCGACATTGAGTTCCGAAAATACACGACCATCAATATTGGCTTTCCTCAATATAAGCCTCACTCATAGATTGCACGTTCTACTGCGCAGCTTAAGCTGGTGACAGAAGTGACGTTATATTTTTGACTTGTGCTTGCCAGAAATGTGATGGTAACCTTCATGACATTGGGGAACAGGATTTACTTGTTCGTTAATTTTGTCAGAGTTTTTAAAAGGGAAAAGAAGCAGGTTACGGTGGTTGTTTTTTACATGGTCCAAATAATCCCTCCTCAGATCTTTCAAATCTTACCGGGTAACGCATCCTGTCGTCCAACTTCTCTTCTTCCTTTGCTCTAAACTTCTTCAAGTGTTTCCTACTCTGTAGATGCTGTCGAGGAATGCACATGAAGTCATCAATATCACGTCAACTGTTACCGTTGTTAGTCGAAACTGATTTATTGTGTGATATCGACAGAGATGGGAGTTTATTACTGCTTTGATTTTCCTTGGCTTAAAATAGTAAACTTACAGAAAACCTTTGTGAACTATTACAAACAAAGAACAAACAGAACACTATAATACCAAAAGTGCAAAAGAAAAAGAACAGTTGTCATGTTAATGCAAACATCTTTGACATTTCTAAGTTTTACTAATGTTGTACAGTCTCGACCTCCCTTCAATCCTGTCCAAACCGGCTCACCAACTCCATGCTCCCTCTCTTACAGATTCACCTCACAACACCTTGCTCTCATCTTCTCCCCCCCCCCCTTCAATAGTAGTGGAAATGCAAAATGCAGGAGATACTAGAATCACAGGTAATGTATAAACAGCATTTCACATCACATTCTGCAATTGCTCTGGAAACAGTGAATAACTATCTGGAATTGCATCTCATTTACTACACAAGTTGATAAAACAGCTACACAAATGGAACATTGTATAGCAGTTTTTGTACATAGACCATTAAGGTTTTCTCTGATGTTGAACCAAAATATCAATCAGAACCTGAACGCTGCTATGCAAAGTTTGAACAGTAAATTATTCCGTGGCAAATACAGAAAACTGAAGACGTTTAACCGTCCAAAATGGCATTTTCGAAGAGGTTACCAGAGGTGACTCAAAAACTACTCTTCAAACTTTGAATTATCAATTGTTCACTTAGTCTACATTTTACCTCTAAGTAATTTTGCTTGGAATTGAGCCTGATGTCACAGATTCGGCATCCGTATCCCAGATCTCCGGTGACTGCTTTCTTGCGATCCTCTTGCCTCTGTTTCTCTGCCTGAACCACTGCCAGGTGCTTATCACCTTCAGGAGATGAGAAAGGTCGTTGATCGTCAATGAAAAAAAGGCAACGGTCTACAGCATAATACCCGCATTGACTATGAGCAATCAGCTGTCTTTGATTCAAGGGGGTTGTGTTCCCAAAGGTTATTTTTCATGAGGGTAGCCCCTTGTACGTTGGAGTTCCCTTGAAACAGGGACTTTATTTCATGTGACCTGGGGGGTCACTGAATTTTTTGTTTTGTGCAATTTCAAAGTATTTTTAATGTATTAATGCTACCAAAATCATTAAAAGAAAGCAGAGAGTTGCATAACAATACAACAAACCACTAAACTGCAATGTAATTTTTTCCATCTCTGCTTCTTACAACAACAAAAAAAAAAAACATTTTAAGAGTGTTCTGATATCACAAAGAACTCTCAAAACTTCACGTTATACAGTTTCCACAAATGTCTGTTTATTGTCTGCAAGCCTGAGAGAAAACATTGCTTAGAAACTCTGTGGAGGGTCTTACCTCTCTTCTCTGCTAGACAACTGTCGATGGTTAAAATGTACAATGGTAGAAGCAGATGTAATGACATCTGGTGTAAAAGATATGTCAATTTTTGGGGTTTACTCTCCATCATTCCCAATAGAGGGAAGGCTTTTAATTTGACCTGTCCGTGGCAGACTTTATTTGACTGTTTGCATTGTGTGCACCATGGGTTCTAACATTTTGAACAAATTGAACTTGTTATCAAAGGTTTTCATGCTCAAATGTATTCTACTTTCACTGCAATGGGATTTCATTCCAAAATGGAGAAAATTTGTTCTACAAGTGGGTAACAGGTCGGAGCATCAACACACTAGCCTTACTATGATACCTGTGACTGTACACACTGCAGTGGTATCACACACTCCGAGAGACAAACTATGTGACTGAAATCCAGCGTCAGTTGATATATATTTTCCCAGAGCCTTTCTTTTGCAAGTATCTGTAAAACATTTTAGTTCTCGTATTTTGAGACTCCATTTCTCTGGACATTCTCTGGGATTAGATTCTGTGAGACCAATCACCCAAGGCCAACCTTTGCTATGATAGCTGAGGGAACAAAATTTTAAGTGACATGGCCCAGCACTCTGACTTACTCATAAAGATCTGACATCTATGAGGATGAGTCAATACTTTGTAGGGTTATTTCTGAAAAAGTTTGGCACTTAATGTACACATGGATGATGATTTATACATATCTTTTCAAATAGAAACCATACCAGACTAAGAGGTTTCAAATTTGGCATCTACTGATAAGATCAATGATAGGTGCTAAATGTGCTTGCAAGCTCACTTATTTTGATTCCTGCCTGCAATACATTCTATACAGTTGTAGATGCAACGTTCGCTTGCTTTTCTCTTGCTTCACAAAGTTACAGCCAGTGATAAATTAAAAAAATAAATAACAAATAAAATAAAAAATTAAAAAAATAACACGGCGATTGTACAACAGTAATCACAGAGCACACAAAGTAATCTGGAATAATGTGCACGGTCTGCAGCAAGGACACAAGTTATACAATTAGAAATAAACATGGAAAAGTCATTTATGCAAAAATTTTCTTTGACTTCCACCCATGAATGCAAAGCTACATGTTCACAACTCTGCCTATTAGGGCTATTCAGTGTCATTTAATTCACTAACCATTTACCCACTTCTATTTAAGTGATTGCACGTGCACGGAAAACCCAGAAGAACCAGAACGCAGAAATGCATTGCGGTTTCGATGATCTGATTAAGAGAATTTTTTGCGCAATCTGATATAATGGCATTAGTATGTGTCAGATTGAGCTACATTTGCTTTATATGAAATATAAGATCTGCACAAAGCTTCCTGTCTTGAGATCGTATCTACATGTTCACAATTTGATGCTTGCTGACATGGAGTGACCTTCTACCTCCATTAAAGACTAACATTCTTGTGTTAAATGAGATACAACGACACACTGAACACGACATCTGTCCAAGCTTCCCTTCTTGAGATAATATGTTTATAAGAATTCCACACTGTGACCCTGTTAACTGCAAATGACCTTTGACCTTCACTAAAGAAAATGAAAATTTTTATAAATTCAATGAGATAAACCTACAATCTAATTGGGAGATCTGTTCAAGGTTTCCTTCTTGAAATATTGTTCTTATAATATTTTCACAATCTGACCCCTGTTGACCCCAAATGACCTTTGACCTCCACCAAAAACAATAGGGTTCTTCTACTTGATGTGGTACACCTAAAAATTAAACGTGAGATTTGTCCAAGCTTTGCTTCTTGAGATATTGTGTTTACAAGGTTTTCAAAATTTGACCCCTGTTGACCCCAAATGACCTTTGACCTCCACCAAAAACAATAGGGTTCTTCTCCTCAATATGGTACACCTACATATCAAATATGAGATCTGCCTAAGCTTCCCTTCTTGAGATATCATCACAGACATACATACACACACGCACGCATACACACATACATACACACACACATATGCATGATTACAAAGGTTGCGATTATCATCGAAACCAAAAAGGCAATGTTTGATCAAATGTACATGCGAGAGCGCTCATGGACCGCATACCTAATTCAATGATCGCATACGACAGAGACCACTATAAAAAAAAAACAGCTGGAAGCAGTAAAAACAGAAATCATACTTGATAACTAATGATTCTTATTACAAGTGTCTTCATAATGAATATGCAACAGTATGAGTCTACCTGGCAAATTAAAAACCTACTGTAATGGTGTCGGGAATATTGAGTGAAACAAAGCACTGTATTCACAAAGAAGCAACAATCTAATCATCTCATTATGACATCAGTGATCACCTGTTTCAAGCAACTGAATATTCATTACTACTATACTTCCTATTGGCTTGTTCAGGGATAGAAGCACACAGTTAAGTTGAATGAAAACTGTCCACCACTGCATTATCATATTTTATTTTATGATGTTGAAATAAAAGGGGACGAACCCTTGCAATGATTCCTCAACCTCCAGAGGTATGCTCACCTTTACGATGTTCATCCAATTGTTCCATGGTGACACACATGACCTCACACTGTGTGCAGTACGGTACACCCGCACCTTCCAAGTCAAGGACAGGTTTGCCATCTGCAAATCAACAACAGTAAAGGTCAAAACAAACGTAACTATACTTTGCAGGACACAGAAAACTTAACTATAACACAACTAGTTCATCTTCTACTTTCTGCGGGTCACTGCGGTCTTAAATGAAACAACTGGAATACTCATTCGGTGACAATTGATGAAATACGACCACAACAAACCCAATTTCTTCCTCCTCTGGTTACTAAAAGGACTCCTCGATTAATAGCAGCTCACTCAAATTCGCGACACGGCAGGCAGCATTTCCTCCTGCCTGTTGATACACCATAATGTTGGATTACTTACGTTTCAACACCTCGTTACCACGCTGCTGCTGGGCTAACATTTTGGCGTGCTTCTTGCCAGAGTAATGGAGATCAGCTGTTTGCTTGGAGCTTAGGATGGCCATGCAGGTATAACAGAAACCATCATTGTTGGGTTTAATCTGTTTTGAACTTTCGGCGGTTGCTTGTCCTGCTGCTTGGCTAGAGGTCGCTGCTTCTTTACCATCCCCTGCATCTGTCTTCACCTCCTCTTCTGTTTCATTTGAGTCCATCATTTCCTTCTCTTCAGCCTCTGAAAGAGTTGTTTTTGTTAGAGATGAATGTGAACTGGAAGTTTGTTGTTTGGTCTTGTCACATTGCAGTTGTTTTTTTTATCTGAGTCAACACAGCACCACCTTCCCTATCTTCCAACCAGAACCATCCAATATCTGTTTGCACTAAATTCATGTAAACTATTCCGATTACTTCTAGGAAATATCTTCAAGTTTTGCATTAACTGACTATTCCTTCCTATTCATAGAAACATTTTGAACTTACATTTCCTTAACAAACCTTAAGTGTTGCACCACTTGCAAAACTTTCCTGAAACATTAACTGTCAGCTTTCCAACACCTCCTTTGATTTTAATCACTACCATGACACTTTCACGAGTCCACCGAACTGCTCCCTACTCACTGTTTCCTGTAGCTTCACATCTCTGGGGTGTGGTCTAGCCATCACCCATACTTACCTCTATCTTCTGCTGCTTCTCTGTGTACCTTTGTCCTCATGTCCTGCGTCAACCCCATGGGATCATCATCTCTCTCTGTGGGTCCTTGGGCCACAGCATGATACAGTTTCTTGCCTAACGACTTAAATTCCAATCCTGGGATATCACCAAAAAAAAAAAAAGACAAAGAAAATGACTCCCACTGATGTCAGGCCATTGAATTGATGGATTTGAAATGCAAACAAAAAAAGGAAAATGATCGGCAATTCAGCTGGGCATCAAGATTTAAAAAAGTCTTAATGCATTTCGCATCTCACTGACCTACCTACACACCACTATGACAGTCCATTATCACATAATTTGCCATGCACATTGTCAAACTCAACTGTAGGACCATGTGGATGTTGACGACAACATCCAAATGGTCCTAAGATTTCATCCATGACACTGCATACATATTTCATCATACCTCACTGACCTCTTTACAAACAGAACAAATATGTACCACTTACTTTCCTTAAATCTGGTATGACCCTCTTATAGTGAGTATTGTGTTCTTTCTGGGACATTGTCCAAGAGATACGTTTTACCCTACATGGGTAATTTCCTGAACACAAGTTTAACTTTAGAAGAAGTAAGGAGAGCATGCACATGTGGTATCAAACCTAGCATTTTCTTCTCTTTAAGTCACCATAATGTTGACTATCATTCACATTACCCCACACGCATACCTTCCTCTTTCGCTTTCCTCTTCATCATTTTTGCGTGTTTGTTCCCGCTGTAATGCTCCTTCGCTGTCTTGAATGAACTGGAGAAGACAACGCAGATCCTACATCTTTTGAACTCTCCCAGTGTCTTGGCATCTTTCTCGGGACCCCAGAGGGATCCTTTCTCGTCTACAAACAAGCCGCTATCACCTTCGTCATCAAAGCCAGTGGCCATCGTCTTGGGTCTTTTTTGTTGATCTTCCCCTGGTGGAGCTGCGGTCGAGGCAAACAGATGGAGAAACAACTGAAATATTTGCTTTGTGTTGAGGTCAATCAAAAATAAAACAACTTTGAATACTCTTCTACTGAACTGTTCATATACGAGGATTTAGTTTATTCTGAGGACATCCACATCTTGTGGGCTCTGTGGTCACAGTTCCAACCATGTTGTGCCATGTTAACTTAAACAGATGAAGTACCCTCATATATCCCAATTCCAAAATATTTCATACCCAGTTGGCATTTAAATTGTTCACTACTTTGACATGGACAATCGTTTCAGGCAATCCTTGTGAACATCACCAACCACGGTGGTGCACTGGCAGGATGGACGTCTACAAGACTAAAATCAATGTCTGCACGGATAGAATCAAATGGTTGGGATAAATCTCTGCAAGATATAGGATCAATAACTGCATGGCTAGGATCTTACT
Source organism: Stichopus chloronotus (assembly GCA_021234535.1). NCBI lineage: Eukaryota > Metazoa > Echinodermata > Holothuroidea > Aspidochirotida > Stichopodidae > Stichopus > Stichopus chloronotus. The sequence continues at coordinate 27,534,761 of CM037830.1, forward strand.
CTAGGTGGAGGTAATGAACATCTGCACAGCTAAGATCAATGTTTGCATGGCAGGGATCCATTTCTGCAAGATTAGGGTCAATGTCTGCATTGTAAGGATTGGATCAATGCCTGCATGGCTAGGATGCTTTGTAGCTATGCTTTGCACAGGTAGTGCCCAAATATACACTTTCAGTTTTATGAAACATCACTGACTATCAACTGACAGCTCTGCTTGTACATTGCACAAGGCAAGAATGGATGGACGGGTGTTGGGTATCAGACATTGTAAGTTGAAAAGTGAGAGAGATAAAAAAATGTGCACAATTTGTTTCAATGAACGTTGTTTGTTACACATGATGAGTTGATACAGGCTGAGGGCAGTTCATTGCAAGGGTAAAACAGCAATCAGGTGACTACATGTAAACTAAGAAGGCTAACACTACCAATCCTAGTGCACAGTGACATGTTGCAAATTTCAATCAACCAACCTTTGCGTTTACCTCCTTGTTGTGATTCTTCATCGATAAACGTTAACCCTGTGAGGAAGGATAAACAAATTGATATTACTTGTACAATACGACACACATTACCAGCTGATTTTGAGGGGTGTCCGATGTAGGACCCAGATGTTGATTACAAAATGCCATGCAACTGTCATTTACCACATTTGCCACAAGTTTTTTTTTTTGACAGCATCAACATTTTGCTCCCAATAGTGGACTCAGGCCAGATGAATGACAAATTTACAAGCCTTTTGGGGGCTAATTATTCTCTAGATGTCTCATCAATTCAGTGCCTGTACTAAAGCACATGACTGCAGAATTTCCGTAAGTCGATCAGTTCCTCCCGCATAACTGTTTTACCCTTAAAGGAAATTTCCTGCCCAGCTAGTCACAGCTACTCAACCAAACTTAGGGCCACTAATTTTCAAAAGAAGAAAATTTGCTTTTTTTTTTTATTGCTGCATTTCCCCTTTTACAAGCAAGCCTATTTCTGTAAAATTGAAGATGTAACATTAGTGGTGTCTTCTACCTCACAGTCGCAGTCCAGTTTGATAGACACACAATGCAGCATTAGGCTGACAATCATCTTGGCACAACAACAGTTCGATCAGACAAAATATTGTTGATGATGAAATCGCTTCAAAAACATGAAATTTTAACAGATGTCAGGGTAAGGCAAACTACTAAATCATTTCTGAAGTTAAAATGTACAAAAAGTTCTCATGAAAAACAGAAAAGATCTTGTCAAACCTTCCAAAACTTTATGATAATAACCTAACACAATAAAGTGTTAGTGTAGAGCGAATAGTCTAACTACCTTGGTGATTGCGTAAACAGCCAACTCTTGAGGACTTGGGGGTTTGAGAGAAACATTTATGTACTTAACTGCTTTGTTCATCAATTCTAGTGGCTTAATATATAGATTCAAGGACTGAATTTGTACAAAAATGGCTTTGTTGAGGCATTGCAATATTGAAGTCAAAGCAGAAGAGTAGATTTTTACATCATATTATTGTATTTTGCTTTACAATGTGTCACCCTCTTACTACTTAGGATCTTTTTTCTTGATAAAAGAACTTCCAGCAATTTTTCCTCATGGATCCTGCAAAACGATTTGAATACTTCACCAACAAATTTTGAAATTTAGGGGTATTTCCTTCCCAAAATTTTGATCCTAGCATAACAGCTACACCAAGACCAGATAAAGTAATTCTTGCACAGCAGGGGCATAGCGTGATACAGTAGCTATTAAAAATCCATGCAGATGATCTAAATGCCAAAAGTTTCCAAATGTAAGTCAGATCACACCTCTTACAGTGGTTTCACTAGGGAGCAGCATAAACATAGTTTCAAAGACTTGGTCTGAGTGAGCTAGTTGTTGAAGAATAAGTTCATTTAAATGATGTTGTTCTGTAAATGACATTGAACTGGAACCAAGGAATAAAGGAAATAAATTCCTTTGAGCCAACTATACAGACTACCTTCACTCGATTGGGTGGGTCGTAAAGTATAAGCAATAATTAAATTTTGTATCCATCTCAATAACAGCTCCATGGTTTCATGAACAATTATCTTACTGAATGTAGATCTTCATGAGCTTCTCATGATTGATGAACTAAAGAGCTTTTGCGTCTTTAGAACAAGAGTCCAAAAAAAAAAATAAAACACTATTTGTAAGTTCTACGTCAAACATTTTTCGGCTATGTAATACTAAGGGTCAACTTTCAAAGTGGTAGTTCACAACTAAGAAAGTTCCTAGGGACAAAATCATTACGTTTTAATCCAAAAAGAAACGGTAAAAATCTAATATATTACAGTAATTTTTGTTGCAGGTGGAGAATTCCTCTGGACATACTGGATGCAATTTAAGCCGAATTGAATCACAGAGGCAAGACGGCACCACCTTGCAAGGCAACCACAAGCTGGCTTATCTGCTACAAGACATCACTGCTTAACTTACAACCACAACATTTGATGACGGGTTTTCTTACCCTGAATTTCAGCAAGTGCTACTAACACTTGCTTGTGGAGTTCACCACTGTAGTGTACCATGGCATCCTTCACTGCAGTGAAACTCATCTCGCACAGCTTGCATTTCAGGTATTCATCGACCGATCTGGCCGAGCCCTCTGGTCCAATCAGGTCCCCCTTCTCATTTTTGTAGACCAATTTTGATGATGCCTCCTCCTGGCTGGTGCTCTGTGCCTGACCTCCTGACATAGCAGCATCATCCTCAAATGCATCTGACAAAGGCCAAAATCCGTGAATCAAATTAAAGGAACACAAATGCAGAAAGGGCTGATTCCAAACATGTTACGACTAATCAGTCAGATGTCCTGAAAAAATAAAATACTTTGAAATGAAGAAGGTGCCTACCATGAATTTCTTCTGCTATTCGCATGGCCTAAGGCTTTGAATAGTTTCATCCATGAAAATTCCTTTAACTTTCTTTCTTGTTCTCTACTCTAAGTTGCTTGCACAACAAAAACAATCAGCAATAATAAAACAATGCATTTTAATGAATGCATGCATACATTTCAATGTCTGGCACTAGCTGTTCTTTTGCCTTAAACCTGAAATCACGAGACTGGACTCAACGCTAACTGGACAGTGGTTTGGTATGATGACAATATTTACATTTATGAGCATACTGCTCTATTGTCTGGTAGCGAATAAAGTCGTGAGAATTCTACACTTACAAACCACTGTACTGGTAACCTAGGTTCAAAGCTTTACCCCTTCTGAACAATAAGCAAGTAAACCTTTGAAGTACTTTCCTACTGACACCATAATTTTTCTTTCTCATTAGCATAAATATCTAGAAAACTTTTCACATTTTCAACAGTTCCAAGTACACCTTTCATTAGACAGCTTTTGATTTTTTTCTTTTAACTTAAGATTATTCGTGTTCCCAATTTAGCTGTCAACTGGTCCTGCCCTGAAATCTGTATGGTGAATATCACATGTTGCTGCCACCATTGCAGAAATCGAAGGCACCATACACTGATAGATGGCAGGTATACTTGAGCAAGCAGATGACAAGTTTGAAATTACCAGCAGCAGTATGAACGATGCATGACATGACACTGATCACAGCCAGTTACTTGCGCCTGAATAAAGAATACAGTACACCATTATGATATCCAAGACTGCTAGACAGTAGTGGTACTGTGGTAGTAGCTTATACTACAATTAACAATACAGCAGTTACAATATCCATGACCAACAGAAAGTCTGTGGTCTACACAGCTACCAAAAACAATGAAGCTAATGTCACTGCTTTCTTGGAATTTGTGTCAGCCCTACAGCGACACACCGAAACAATCTCTTTTTAGTTCACGTTCTAACATCACACTTGACTAAATGTATATTGAACATCAAGGATCTCTGCAGTGAAGTTTTCCTTTGGGTAAATCAAGGTCACCAAGAAATCAGTTATGAAGCTTGGATATCATATATTATGTTGCTGGTATTTCTCTACATCAAGCATAATGGTAGGTTTGATAATTCTTCTTCCACTCATTCCTTTTACAATACCTTCCATTATGACATCTGGAATGTTCTCATTGTCAGTCATCAAAAGATCCATGATCTCCTAGAAGGAATCAAGTGAACACTGGCATAGGTTACTTCTGCAACATGGATCAAATACAACAATAGGAAGATTGGTAACGCAGGTTACTACTACAACATGGATCGAATACAACAACAGGAGGGATGGCACAGATAACTTCTGCATCTTCAATGAAATACAACAATAGGAAGATTGGTGTAGCTCATTTCTTCAACATGGATCAAATACAACAATAGGAGGGCCACCTGGAACAGATTGATTCTGCAGTGTGGATGAAATACAACAATAGGGAGAGTGGTATAAGTAGCTTGTGCAACATGGATCAAATACTGTATAACAATAGGACTGAAAGAGATAATCTCAGCAACTGGGATCAAATACAATAGATTAGCATATGTTATTTCAAAGTTGGAAAACAACATACAACAATGTGAATATTGCTAGGAGATATTTATACAAGCTTAGATTAAATACTCAGTCTAGAACATATACAATATTGAAAGTGACTGACTCATGACCATCGTGCTAAATTAAGCTTCATTTTACCGTCTGTGCTACTGTACGTCGAAACCATGGCATGTGTTCACATTATGTAGACTGCCAAAGGTTAGTTTTTTACTTGGATCAAATTCAACAACACAACAAAGACTAGTAAAGGTTTCTTTTTTAGCTTGGATCAAATCCATGCACATGACTGCCTCATCATCACCATATGATGTTTAATTTAGCTTCAGAGTATCATCCATGCAAGGTCTAAAATCACTTAAACGAGACTGGAAAATGCAATTTTACTGACACTGTTAATACTGATATTATACAGTATGGCCTTGGCATGCCTGTCTGAAGGCCTGTACTAACTTCCAAGTTCATTGTCATGGTATAAAGCTGGTCCATTTTTTATCTCAAGGCTTGACGTTATGAAATTTAGCTTCTGTCATAGAGATGTTAGTGAATTGAATAGTCTGCCTGAGTGGGTTGTGAGCTCCAGTTCTACCCTAAACAGTGTTTCAAGGTTAACACAGGCAAGTGTTTTGATTTAGATTCTGGTAGGATGTAACCATTCCTGGATGTCTTTGTGGTTTGCATAGGCTTCTTCCTTTCTTGTTGTGGGCCTACAGTATTTCTTCAGGGCATTTTATGAGGCCTTTACCCCTCCGCTGCCATTTAACCAGTTATGCTATTCGAAACATAAAGCTGTGTCTATTCGCATGGCCAGATTAGTGTGAGTAAAGCATTTCATAGGCATGAATGAAATTTTAGCTAAATAGCGATTGTGATTAGGGCTACCTTTAGGGTTATGCGAATTACAGAGGGTTTTCCAGACTTCCCAAAACTCATTGTTTCACCACATGTCCCACTGTTTCAGACATTATCTCACGGTGAAAATGCTAGATTTCACAGTGAAAATCACTTTGATGCAATGTGATGTTTCTTTATTTAGAACAAGATTAATGCATTCAACTGATGTTTTAAGTTAGTCTAACATTCAGGGATGTGCCCAAGTGGTGCTGGATGTTACTACCTGGCACTTGCACATTTCACCTGGCACTCATCCAGAAATTACCAAAAATACCATGCACTCTTCACAGCTTTTTCAACTCGGAAGAATGCTCTTTCATGAAGAGGTAATTGGAAGCTGGCTCCCACAAACTGGATATGTTAAAACATGGCTCTCAAAATCAAATAAGGAAACAACTGCCATTGAACATGTAGATGAAACGTTGTCAGAAAAATGACTAATTTAGCGAAATATCTACCACAGGAAAAACTATACATTAGGTCTTGAGAGCGACAAAAAAAGGCCGTATCTTCCTGGTATAAAAAACTGTTTTCAATATCAAGAACGTAGCCTAACGTGAGGCTTTGAGCTTTCCAAAAATCTCCAGATTTGGAATGTTTTTTCAGGTTTCCTAGTTACAACCCAAGAGACTGAAGGTGCACTATACTGAAGACCAAACACCTGTTAGATTGATGGCCTGTGAGACTGAAGACCACTTTTGTTGTGGAATACCAACCACTAAGGTTTGTCACAGTCATAGCTGGGATAAATGAGAACGCTCTCTCTGAAATTCTCTTGTTTGCCCTTGTCAGAGCTTCAACTTAGGTTGCAATTCTTGAGGTTGGCAAGTACGGTATTCATCAGTTTTTCAAATAGTTTTAGTCTACTCCTAAACAAACTGCTGTTGGTGTTACCTAACATAGTGTTGTAACATTAATGATTAAAGTTCAACATGAAAGATCTAACGGTAGCCTAGGCATAACTGCTAATCACAGGCGTCCCCCACATAGTACTACGACTAGTCTAGGGCCTATATATAATAATACCACAAGGTCAGATCTATGCTACTTCTAATGGAACATGAAACCTGGGCTTTTTAAATCTTCAAACTGAGCGCAAACTTAATTTAAACCTCATAATCACATATTTCAATGTAATAGCATTGTATATACATGTTCAAAAGTATTCAAAGCTCCAATTTATTCATAAAATCACTCATAATGGAATTATTTAGCCTAGTTTCTATTTACAAGGTATGAGGGCAGAAATTTTGTTAGTTTTGAGCATGGTGTTGGCACTTCTGCACTGTTAATCTGCTAATATCGTGCCTAAAGATGATGAGTACTAAAGTGGATGAGCCAGCCATGCAGACTTCTGAGATTACGCTTGACAACTAACAAAGTAATTTCTGCCTGTTCGGTGGATACCTAGGCCACCTAACCATCAATAACCTTCTAAGGTGGTCACTGATTCTAAATTAGAGCCATTATGGTACTTAGGCCCTGCTGTAGACCTAGGGCCTTGCATAGCACTGTAGATTGTAGTACTACGTGGGGACGCCTACGACTGCTGATAACATTACTTAGAGGAGGGGGGGGGGGCTACGCCTAACATTAGCCTAAGTAACTTCGGCCTAACGTTAGTCTACAGTACTCAGTAGGCTAGTCCATGAACAAAACTAAGTACTAAGTTAGTATCCCTCACTTTAGGCTCACTAAAGGAACTGAAAAATACATGCAGTGACTTAGACATTATTAATTTCACTTCAGTTGTTTACATTTCGGTTAACTCCTCGGGAAAAGATAATTACTCAGAACGCCAAGCTGTCGGCTGTAGTCCTAAGTTATGAATTCTTTTAGTATTACTGCGACGCTGCCTGCCGAATTGATTATCACGGTATCAAATATTGTGTTGCGACGTACCTGCCTAGGCTACATACGATTACACATGGACATCGTGATTTACCAACAGCGTTACCAATTACATGAGACGCCAATAGTGCACAAAGAGTAAAAACTTCAACCTGGCAGGTTTCTTGTGTATGGATAGCTAAAAGAAAAAAAAAACACACACACACACACGCAAAGTGAACATGTCCTTGAGAAGACATTTGTGCTTAGTTTTCGGTCACGGAGAGATATTCATGTACGCCAAGCTTGATTGAGGGGTGATGTATAATTTGAGCATGGTCATGTGGCCTCAATTCCAACTTTCCCTGGGCAGTTGATCAACCACCAAAGACATATCATAATGAATATATCTCATACAACTCTCCCGAATACCATTACTGAAACTTCAAGCAGGTAAATTACCCAATTCAGCTTATATTTTAACTGATGTTTGTACTTAAAACCTCTTCAGATCATGGTACATATGCTCAGTGAGTGTGGCATAATCAACTCCAATGCATCTTGGTACAGCTGATGGACTGCTGAGCTGGGCAGGTTCTCCACCCGTCCCAGCCTTTGGGAAAGTGGCTAAAGTCTGGGGGGTACACTCTCGTCCGTCGGATGGGGACGTTAAATGGCGATCCCGGGAGCAGGTTTGGGCTGCTTTGTATTGGCGATTGTCTGGTTTCACGCCTGCCTCGATATCCTCTGGACACGTATCGAAAAGAGTAGACGAATCTCACCAGTGTTCATCCACGATCAACATGGTATAGGGTCCTTGATGAGGTCATATGGAGCTTCCTGATCCTCAACTTTCAAATTCTTTCAAATCCAAGTCAAATCTGTTTCTTCAGCGCTTGGCGATGTTCCCATTGTGGCTCGACAAATTCATTCCATGAACTCTTCCAATTTTGATAACACATGCTTACGGTTGTTTTCTCAAGCATGAGACCTCAAGTACAGAATACACGAGGAAACAGAAGTCAGTTCCTGAAATTGCTACCTATCGTTGGTATTGTACATTTTTCAAGCATGACGTCATAAATAAAGATCTGACTGAAGAAAATCACAGTCGGAATTTTGGAACTTCATTCCCCGACAGCAAGATGAACATAATGCCCCTCGATACTAGTTATCATGAAGCACACGTGCAGCTGCTTCTAGTAGTTCAAGTTCAAGTTCAAGTTCAACTTTATTAAATCCCATGAAGGGAAATTCAATGCTCGCAGTAAAAACATAAAAAGTACAAACACATCAAAAGATTAACAAAAAATAAATAGACAAAGATTTCAAACATAAAAATTCAAACACATAAAAGGTTAACAAATCAAAATAAGCAAAAAAAAATAAGATGTAGGACAAAAGATAAGAAGATGATAATACATGGATAAGACGTAAAAAGCAGAGAAGAGGAGTAAAACTAATTATCGGTTGAAAGGATCATTAAAAAGTTTAATACAACGAGGGATAAAAGATGATTTGTGTCTATTTGTGGCTGCATAAGGTAGTCTCATTCGACCACTACGGGCAATTATGGCACTATTAAAATTGGCATACAGGGGGTGGGTGGTGTCCTTGAGAATGGTTGTAAGCTTGTCTACAATGTAACGGAGGAGTAGATTGTGAATTAGTCATTACCTAAAATACGGCTTGCTTGTCTTATAATTGAATCAATGCGCTTCTTATTTGTTACTGTCGATGACGGTGTCTATTCTAACTTGAACAGCCGATATGCTTGGCAGGTCGTCCATATTTGGCTGATTGAAATATTATCAGTGAGTCTACTAGATTAGTTGCTGTTGTAGCAATATGATAACAAAATGTACAGTTGTACTGAAGTCTAGATTTGTTGGTGGGGGGGGGGGGGGTGCGAACTATTTGTAAGAGGCTGTTGAATAATTGTTGGACGATGCCAACTTGAAAATCGAACTGGAATTGGTGGAATCTGACCCTTTTTAATGGCCGATTGTAGTGAATTAAATGTATATGGTACCATTAATACGATTTAATGGTGCAATAAAATAATTTATGGTACCATAAATTCCATTTGATGGTACCATTTAATGGAACAATGGTAGCATACATTTGATTTGATGGTACCATTAATTCGATGTAATACCATTCAATCGAATTAATTTCAACAAAAAAAAATGATAGCAATGGTGCATTTTAATTGGCTGGAATAGATGTTGTCATTGTCAATTTATTGTCAAGGAAAAATATCCTGATTTATTTTTAAAAGACGATTCAACAAACACATACATGTGAGACAAGTAATTTTAGAACTGAGATAATCATACTACAACAAATATAAATTTTAATATAGTACATCTACAAAAAGGATGTTTAGAAAGAAAATTCTGCCAACTGACGGTGATCTTCCAGTCTCGTAAACTTTGTAAGACAGGGAAGAATCGCCCACTTTAGGTGCTTCCCAGTCACTCAAACTGAGTTTGGGGGGACAGCATTTTTTACATCCACAGTACCTTCTATCTTGTTTTGTGTTGTTTTTGGCGGTTATTCTTTAAATAAAAACGAGGTTTGGAGAGCTCAAAATATCAAGTGTACATTCAAATCAACGTAGCTTTTGCCTCTACACTCGAATTGTTTGCAGTGATGCCGCGCCCTAACAAGAGTTTTGAACAATTTGTCTCATTTCAATGTAGTATAGCGCCATTCCTTTAAAGCATTCCGCTGACAGTACTTTCTTATTCTGTGTCTGTCAATAACGATATTTTACGGGATACCCAGCCATATGTTTCAAACTTTTGGCTAATGAGAGTCCAGCTTTCATCTCGAATATCTAGATTATGCAAAACATAATTATATAGTGTGCTAGGCACGGCAACCAGTGTACAGTCTTTTAAAAGCAGCTTTCTGCCTTTCAACTTGGTTTTATTGGGAGTAAATGAAGTGGAGGTATTAATGTTCATCAATTAATCCTAATTATGTAAAAGCAAACAATGTTAGTCGCTATTTATCTCCTTTAATATAAAGTTGGGGATGGATCTGTGGCGTTTAGTTGTATACAACAGGATTCCTAACTAATTGAGTCAGATTTGACTCTAATTCCGTGTAGCAACTTCGAACAAAGCCTTCAAAAAGATATGTAAATAGAAATGCAACTTTACTAAAGATCCTAATTCGTAAGTAAAGTTTCGGAGACTGAACGTTATGTGCATGAATATGACAGAGAATCAGCTAATGAAATGTTACCACTAAATAGAAACTTACATGTGGTTAATTAACACGACCATGTTCTTTAATTTCAAACTATTGCAATTTGAAAGTTCATAAAAGTCAATCATGACTCTTCCATTCTAGTATTGCAACGTCTAAACCAGACCACTGGTAATCGAAAAGCTTTTGTTTTCCTTTTAATTTATGTGAAACGGTTTTAATAGTTACCTCCTCCCCCCCCCCCCCCCCCTCACTCGCCGCAACAATGTTTCTTTGGACCATCTGAGGTCTAAATTGGACATCCGATGGGTCTGCATTGGGTTACCCAGTTGGGGTTCGACTTATTCTGTCATTGCAGTTGACTCACTGTCCCAGGTTGGACCAGGGAGTTGTAACAACTCCCTGGTTGGACCGACTTGACCGAAGCAGGGTAGCAACTGCCGCCAAAATGTGGTTGTTCTGAAACTTTCTGCTGGCTGTTCTTCGGCTCGCATGATCCTGGTATATGAAATTCTGTAGTACCTGATGGTCAAGGTTGGATCATTTGTGGAGTTACACTTGGACATCAAAATCGTGTTTGAGCCACCTAGATTCCTGATCAGGTCCGTGAAGGTTCTAGGTTATGAACCAATGACTGGGCAATAAGATTCACGTCCAATGTTGATAGTGATACAAAAGATTGGCGCTATTAGAGGACACAGTAGTTGCCATACCTATTGATCACACTGTTATAAAGAATAAGAACTATTGCAATAACTAAGGTGAGCAAAACTTTTAATTATTTAGAAAAAAGAGATGTTTACACAAAACCTGTTGATGAATGTGAAGTGTATAATAAGTTTACAATACTTCCCATTAACTAAACCATAAGTCTTTAAACTAACTCTGAATTATACATTAAATTTAGCCTGACATATAAAAATGCCACCATAATTATAACATTCGCACTATGGATTTTCATGAGTAGCTATGCACCTTGTCTGTTCATGGTGCACTATAAATGCACCCCCGCCCTTGAATAGACTGTAGAAGCTATCTACATTACACGCTATGGATCGAGGTCTTCTTGCGCTTTTTGTGCGGCATCAGTGGGTACTACTGCATGGCTACATTCTCTTTTCACATTTTCTGTTCAATAAGTAATAAATTAGCAATTATTATCAAATACCTCGTATTCAGTTCACTAGTATAATTATCATGATGACTAGTTGGAAAAATCTATTCTGATGATTCGAGCTGGGGAATCTTGACTTTAAGGATAGCGCACGGGATTTCTCTAATTTTTTAAGCCGTATAGTCCCATGTGGGCCCATTATGGCCCAGAAGAGTTAAACGTTAAGATCACAATCATCATTTTAGAGGCCCATAGGAGCCAACGACTGATCATGGTGATTTGAACAGATAACTTGCTTTGCAATATAGAACGTTCTTAGCAGTGGTTTAGCGAAGATATTTTTCAACGAGGGAGGAGGTGGGAGAAAATGTGAAGGACTGGCGATTCGAATGAGCTTGTAGATTGAAGGTAGGGCAAAAGGGAGACGTGTAGGAGGTATGATGGTCCTTTGATTATGGCACTCTCCTAAGATAAAGAATATGTGTTTCCCTGGAACTTGAAATCAATTTTATGTACAGTATTATAATTTAAAAAGATTGTGTTCATTTGATTCTCATATTTCATGTCATGATTCATACACGGGGGGATGCTGAAAATTTCACAGTGCACGAGCTTCATTTGATAGCTAAGTGAAACGCCACCATAGCTCGTAGCGCATGAGAAAATTTCTGACACAAAAATGAAACTGGACTGCGATTGAAATCATGACAGCCCAATGGGTGTTCACTTTGATCTAACGCCTATAGCCCAATTGTAGTTATAAGACCAATTCAGCCTGATCAAACCGAAAAAAAATCTTAAGACGTCCACGTCATGTTGAGGGCAATAGATTCAAACTCACAGTATCAATAATTACATTGAATCATGCATGACACACACCAGTAGTTCAACACAAAACGTTCGCAATTGTTTGCGCATTTCATGATGGAAATTAAGTTAAAGAAAACAAGGAAATACATTTAAGTCCCGTTATGACAGAAGTTATGTGAGAATATGCAAGTCCAGTTCAATACCTGTTAAACATTTTAACAAGTGCCTATGAAACAGGTAATTGAAGCAGATATTACCTGGTTTTCAATAGGTATTAAGAGATACCAGGGTATTAATAGGTTCCAACAAGTATTAACAGTTATCAACAGGTGTACTAACAGGTTTGAACAGAAAGCCTTCAGGGTTCAACAGGTATTAACGGGTTTCAACTGGTTTCAACGGGTTACAGTTGAAAGATTTCATGGTGTAATGTGCAATAAAAACTTCCAATTAGGTTTTCTAGAGTAAATATGTAGATGCACCTTCATGTTACCTATCAATCCTAAGTATATAAAAAAGTATTCAACATATATGTTCTATATGCAAGTCACCGTGGTGATAGCGAGAAAAAAACAATTCCATTTTCTAGGTTTACGTCAGATGGATGTGTTACGGTCCCCATTCAGTATGAACGCTTTGGTAATGTCAGCAGGGAGATGCCACTCTGCAGTATCAAGGGACATGTATACGCAGGATGTATGAGTGACTGAATAATTCCACATTTGTCAACAAATTGTCATGTACTGAATGAACCTGACAGAGAATACACTACTTCGAACACTCTGATTGGTCCATATTTTTGGCCGTAGTACTGCAATATCAATCAATGGCTAAATTGTCCTAGTTTATGTCGTAATCTCTTGGGTTAAACTGATTAACACATACGCTGAGATAACTATTTTGAACACCTCTCAAATTCGACAAGAAATTATGTTTGGATTTCATCTAATGCTACTGTTTTGGTAAAAATAAGGTAGATATTGTCTGTCTTAGTACCTAGGTATGTATGAGCAGTGTATGGCTAATGTATACTGATTCATTCAATTATTTCTTTTAGTTTTATTGACATTAAAGTTCTCCCATATGTGGAGAAATGAGTTACAACGTTGCCACCCTAATGAAAAGATACACATTTCCACAAAAATAAGTCATTTGCATCTATATCATACCTCCCTTTTGGTAAAATAACATGTACATTCTTATAAATACATGTTAACAGGTAATTTGCCTGTTGTAACCAGTAACTTGCCCGTTGAACAGGTTATTTACCTCTTGCAACAGGTACATATCGAAAAGTTCTGTATAAAAGCGATCATTAGCTCACGTTACACCAAAATTTCTAAATTGTCCCCATAAAGGTAAGCTCAATTACTTTTGCTTCGAAATATGTCTAGATGTAATCAACTCATGAACTGCCGATGTTTATTCGAAATACATGACTTTCGACCTTTTTAAAATTTGGTGACGTCATAATTTGGGGAATTTCAGCCAAGTGATGGGCCACGTCACGAACAAAATCACTCCGCTTACGACAAAACTATCAACCACAACTAAACCAGTTCTTCTTTACCTGCTACTTATGACACACAGCTCCATGAAACGCCTTTAGCTGTGTAAATATATTTGTGACTACCAGTGTTAATGTTGTAATTTTGGTAAATTTGGGATGGAAACCGCTTTTTTGCCCACAAGAATCCTTCTTATAAATTGATAATATACGACGAAAATAAGGGGTGTATCCTATCACACAATTATCCAATTGGTGTGTAGCAGGTTTTAAAACACAACCCCGTATACTTCATATAGCCTTAACGAAAACCCTTGAGCTTTCACCATGCGCTAACACACCGAAAGTCATTTGAGAGGTTTATGGTCGCAACTTTTCGATATTTTATAATTATACCTGTTGTAGCAGACAGCTAACAGTATCAACTGGTTTGGCATGAATTATGTGTTAAAATCAGTTAAAATCAAGAAGTACCTGTTAATTACCTCTTGGTAGGCCTACCTGTTGAAACCAGTTAAAACGTTAACAGGTATCAACTGAAATTTTCTTCAGTGGGTGTTTGACATCAAGTTACCCAAGTCAACTTATATAATTCAACTGAAGAAAAATGACATCCTGAATACCAAACTTGTATAACTTGAGGACGAAACAATAACTTGAATGTCTGGGAAGGTACGCGTTTATCAACAACTTTTTGCTTCTTACTACATAAACATGTTCTCAAAATTGCATTCTCCTTTACCCAATTAACCCTATCAATTGCAACCTGGTAGTTCTCCAGTATCGTCACTGTAATTCCAAATGAGTAGGCATACATCAAGTCTTATTACATGTCTTTTTTTTCTTACAAATTCATGTTGTTTTCATGGCTTTCAGCTTGTATAAAACAGAAGTGCGCCTAGTTTGTTCCAAGAGTTTTAAGCATAAACTACACTCACTGTTTTAACCTCAAAAAAAAAAGGTGTGAACTTTGGTAACGCTTTGCCGTAACGCCCATTCAAGCGTGCGAAAATACTTAGAGACCCTATGAAAAAATGGTATTGCCTATACTTTTTTTCTTTTTCCTTCCTTTATGTGATTAAATTTCTTAAATTTTATTTTACGCAGTTGAATGCTCTATATAGGAAAACTGGCAGAAAATACTAAAGAAATATTTTCCATGTGATTGATCAATAACATTCCATTTTTGAATAGGGAAAACTGTGACTGACTTCGTTTAACCTTGATACACAAACGTACGTGTAACTTGCACATTACACTACAGTACTGCAGCACTGTGATAATGCGGTGTACGGTACCTTCAGAGATGCAGCGTAGGTATCCTTACGATTAGGTCAGGGACTAGTACTAGTTCCATGATTAGATCTTGCTGGAGAGACCGAAAATACTGTCCTAGTCGTACAAGTGGTTCCGACAAAGGATACTCGGAAATAGGGTAATTCATGTGTTTTCACAGAGAAACGAATGTTGGACCAAGGTAGGGACTTTTTTAGAAAAAAAAATCATTGGAGTTCGGACAGATTAGTGTTTTTTCAACGGTAGAAAAGGAAACAACTAACTTTGGCTCCTCACCATGGCACAGGAAAGGAAAGAGAATGCGTATGCATATTCTTACCACTCTAACTATATAAGGAATGCCCGTGCCATTGCCATAGCCTGGGGAATATTTACGTTTTGTTTTGCCATTATCATGATAATTCTGTTTGTGGAGCCTAGTTGGATGTACGCTAGCACCCAAAGCCTGGGTTCGTTCGGTCTTTGGCAGTATTGTCAGCAAGCTAGTACTACTTTTGCAGCTTCATGTGAGTCAAGCGTGTTTGGCGATTCAACAACCGAATATCCCAAAGCAGGACTGATAAAGGCTGCTGTCTATCTCATCTTAGTAGCAGTTATCTCAGGTCGGTCTGTCCATCTTATGCATGTTATTGTTTCTCTGCAAACGACCAAAGACACCAACTGTGTTTATAATTGCAGGAAGCTTGCAAATTTTGTCTGGTAAGTAGTCATTTCAACTGGTATCACATGTTGGAAATGAAAGTTAGCAAGGGTCCCTTACAAAGTTACATTTCAATGAACTCAAGTATTTGACATACCGTAGGTCTTCACTTGATTGCAACACTATTTCCTCAAACTTGAGAAGTTCATTACTGTAGGTGCCTTCATGTTCTTGTGCATGGATTTTTTAAGGAGGATACTGAACTGTACTCTAGGTAGTTTGTGACATGTATACATTTTACGCACCGATTTTACAGGAGCCCACCGGCGTTAGATATTGATGGGGTCATAAGAAATGGGGCAGACCATCATTTTCTTTCTGGCTTATGTAGAGCCTTCTTTTCTGTGAGATATGTAGGATCAATCACCCTCTTAAATCTGTTGACTGTTGTAACAGTCTCGTGTGACAGATTGTTCCATTCAGTCTGAATCATGATATGCTGACCAAATAAATACCATACAGTAGTTGAATACTTTCTAACATTTAATTATATACAGTACCGCTGCTTCTGTAATTTTAGCTGATGACCTCTTGTTACACTATCTTCTGATGAATCCTTAACAGGTTTGTGGTAAAAATGATCTAGGCCTACCAATGGCATACTCTGTCAGAAAGTGTCCCAGTAAATAGAAAAAAAAAACATGAATTTTTTATGATTTTTCTGTCTTGATGTCCCTAGATAATCCGTTGTGTTTTATACTAATACTGTGAATGAGGGATGTCGTTTGGTTTTGCATCATCAAAGTTTATCTTAATCTCTGCCGGTGAACATTGATGACCTTCAACTACAGTAACAACATCCATCTTCAAAGTTAGGAAGAGATGTAGAATACTCGTGAATATTACTGTATCTATGGGACATCAAGATAAGAAAATTAAAAAAAAATAGTGGTTTTTTTCTCTCTATTGGGGCACATTCTGACAGACTTTGCCATTTGTAGATCATTATGTAACATGCAGTACTGTTATTATGTAACACTGTGTTAAGGATGCAGTATACCCATTTGGAGGGGGAATTAAATTTGGAACAAAAAGGTATGTCAAACGTACATGAACCACCTAGCCTCTTTTAAGTCAGGCCTTGGTTTACAATCTTCAGTGCAGTACACTGTTTTTTAAACAATTAGGCAGACCAACCTACTTTGCCAGCCAGGAGCATGGGGCTGTGCCAACCACTTAGTAAACATAGGCCCCATTGTGTGACTTAGTGTAATTGTAGGCTATTAGCAAATATTTTTATAATATACTTTATTTGCTGTAAAGTTCTCTGAACTTAAAAAAAAATTGCCTTTAGTGGCAATTTGCTTAGACTGACACTTGTTTCAAAGGCCTTCATTCATAGTTGTGTAATTTTAAGCTACAGCACTGCATTAATCTTTTCTGTTGCCATGATTCTACAAACGCGATATAACTGAATCAATAACATAAGAAGTTTTCTTTTTAACACATGCAGTGACAATTGTTTGAGCTCATCCACAGAGGTAGACACCCTCTGCCTCACTTTTAGTCCCTGGCTTCACCAATGACGATAATGACACTTCTCACGTTGTGTCATATTGCCCTGCCACTGG
Organism: Stichopus chloronotus; assembly: GCA_021234535.1. Classification (NCBI taxonomy): domain Eukaryota; kingdom Metazoa; phylum Echinodermata; class Holothuroidea; order Aspidochirotida; family Stichopodidae; genus Stichopus; species Stichopus chloronotus. Next base: position 27,552,165 of record CM037830.1, read on the forward strand.
TCATTCCCCTCGTGCAGCTGTTTGTCCCCCCCCCCTAGTGAAAGTTCCTTGCTATGGACCTGCAGTGTCAATGTGACTGGAGGATTTCCAGATCATGGCCCCCATGCAGCTGCATTTTTTGTTGTTGAAGCACCACAAGCATGAAGCAAGCAAGCAAGAAGAAAAAATAATTGCAAAAAGATAGTTAAAGTGTCCATGCTTGCCAGATCCATACTGCATTATTTCACAGTAAGATAATTATCTACAGGTAAAAAACAAATCCAACTCACTTGTTTTTTCTAATCGATGCAACTTTAATTTCTGTTATTCAGATTTTTCATCTGCTCTTCCGCATGATCATATGAGATTAATATTTAGCGAAGGTTATTGAAAGCTACATGTAAAATAATCAAAACATGGAGCTCCGGGCGTTTTTTACATGTATGCAGCTTTGTCCATGGAACGCCAGACTAGGGAAGAGATATAAGGGGAGGTAGTGTCCCCTCCTTTTTGGTTCCTTGCAATGCATCAGCAAAGGAACCTATGCAGTCAGGTTGGCATACATGTGTGCGAGTGTCTGTGACACTTGCTCGAATGACAGTCAAACCCGGTATGTAGGTTTTCCATATTGTGTGGGTGTGCTTTATTGCTTTTGGTGGAGGTCAAAGGTCATCTAAAATACATGGGGGGGGGGGATTTTGAAAACCTTTTGAACACAATACAATATCTCAAGTTAAAAAGTTCAGACAAAGTTTGTTCATGAAGTAAATGCATCATGGTGAGAAGAAGAATTTGATGTGTTTTGGTGAAGTTCAAGCCAGAGGAAAAGAGTAAGGGCTTATTTTAGACCTTAACGTACAGTATGTCAACCCTGGTCTACCTCACACTTTGAAAAATTTTGAAAATCCAACTCTGTTAAGTGCACTTTATCTGCGTAAAGGAAACCTGATCTGAAGTGGTACAAATGGAGCTGATGGTAACAAACAACAAAATTGCCTCATTTTCATGGTTCATCAATTGAACTTGCTGTGGTTTACTTTCAAAGGATGGATCTGTAGTTGCCTCAAGTTACCAAAAATGCCATGGTTAGGCTACAGAACACGTGTACAGTACTGTATATTGAATGAGGGACGTACAGTTCATCTATTTAGAAGTTGGCTATGTATATGAAAAAAAGTTGCTCGTCATTTCATTAAATTAAAGTGATCGCGTGTGTACTGAAAAACCAAAAAGATAAGATTATATTTGATCTTAACTTTTTCTTCATTTTTAAACGTACACACGAGGTTGTACGTGAACGGACTAAGTCTTTCAATGAAGGAAAATGATAGTAACTACTTCGAAAAGCAAAGGGATTGGCATAAAAAAAGTAAAAAACAGAAATCATATTTGAAAATTAACTGTCCTTACTGTAAGCACCTGCGTAATGAATATGCAACAGTACAGGTCTCACTAGTGTATCAAAAACATACTACTCAAGTCGTCGCTCCTTGGTCGGTATGGCGAATTGTAGTATTTTGGTAAAAGGGAGCACTGTATTTACAAATAACCTACAAACTGAACACAAGATTGCGGGCATCAGTGATCCTGAGTTGTTTTGACTAATTACTGGATATTCAATACTAGTATACTTCCCACTGGCTTGTTCAAAGAAGCACACCGTTGATTTGAATGAAAACTGTCAACCACTACATTATCGTATTTTACACTGTTTTGTCGTTATGTTAGAAGAATATGAAATCATTTGGCAGAATTAACCAACCGAAACCTATTTATTTTCCCAGATTGTCTGAATGGTGTAATTGAAAGTCTTACCAAACTTTTGTAGATGAATTTTCAATGTTCTCAGTTTTTGCCTACGCACGCAATCACTTTCATTCCTGGTGGACATGTAATCAAAGAGAAATTGTCCAAGCCTACAGGAGCACCAGATTTCCAAAAAGGATACTGTACAGATACAGTAGACTGGCCACCCCTGCATTCTAAGCTTTGTGAGATCTCATCTGATGCTGTGAATGTGTACCGCAGGTACAGTACTGTATGTCTACCATATAGACATGATCGCAATATCCCAAAAAGGAAGGCTTGGACAAATCTCATATTCTGTGTGTAGGTGAACTAAGTGCAAAAATTGTAACGTGTTTTTTGGTGTAGGTCAAAGGTCATTTGGAGTAAACAGGTCACAGTGAAAGTCGTGAAACGCTGTAAGCACAATACATACGTCCAGAAAGAAAGCTTGGAAAGAAATATGGTGAAAACTACGTAACAAGATATCTCTGACAAATATCATTAGTACATGTTAGTGTCCATTAATTGAAGGACCCTGTTGTTTTTTATGGAGGTCAAAGGCCATCTTACGTTCAACAAGTGTCGAATTGTAAAAGCCTCGTAAATATGATATCCAAAGAAGGAAAGCTCTCGGACAGAGCTCATATGTTAGTCCTGTCACTGTGAATGCAGCCCACACCAGTGAGTTGTAGGGGATCTCCCGAAGCTGGTTCTTAAGATATTAAAAATTTGTTGAATTGTATAGTGTAATGGTCTAGCATCTTTGAGTACATACAAATTACAAAGTCTGTTTGGAGGAGGTCATTTTAGTCAACAGGATCAATTTGTGAAAGCGCATTTCATCTCAAGATAGGAAGCATATACACTGTGTCATGCAGCTGGGGCATGTTTGAGTTATGATGTGTATCAGCCATCGCCTAAGGTCCACACATGTCAATGTTTGTAACTGTCTGTATTTGTCTTGATCGGTGACATGACAAGTTAGTGATATTACTATATTGTTACAAAAACCAAGCATGTTACACATCTTAACCGTAATGCAGTATGAGTCATAAAAAAACTCATAATGAAATGATCACAACCACAATGCAAATGTGCATTTTTTTTTTATTTCAGGCGTGCTGGTGTTCTTTGGCGTTATATTTTTCAGCGTCGGTAAGGGCAATCTTTCAAGCATCGAAGCAAAGAGTGCCTGTGGAGAAAACGGTTCAAATTGTCAGTATGGCTGGGCATTCATACTGGCAATCATTGCTGTCCTCGATGGCATCGCCCTCGGCATCTTGGCCTTCATCCTGGCCATCAAGCAGGACAAGCTGGAGGCCGACATGACATATTCAGATTACTCGAGGCCAAACGGTAAGATACAGCACAGTGTAGCATGCGTATATTTTAATCCAAGCACTGTCTAACCTGAGGGCCTTTTAGTGGAAAATTGGACCGAGGGAAGCATCAACCTGTTTGATGCTTGCAGTAGTTGGAATCAGTACATTTAATAGTCATTTGAATTGTTGGGTGAGTATTTTTACATGAATGAAATTGCCAAGTGAGTGGGATTTTTTGTGTCCCTTTTACTTAGAAACCAACTGGTGTAAACTTAATTAGTTCGTTGTGTTTGACACATTTTCGTCAGGGGAGGGGGGAGGGTGCAGTGCTTTGGATGCAATCTACTAAAAGTCTCCAACAACTGCTTCCATTTAGTGAATGATGTAACCAAGGAAGAACACAATATCGATAGGAAAAGGTTCATCAAAATCAAATAGATTTACCCCTTTGATGTAAATAATTACCTCACTTTGATGTAACATAAAGCCCTTCAAGGCTTCTATTCAAATTTGATTTCAAATGTACCGTGCAATGTTAAATAACAGTAATTAATACACAAAGGACATTGGTGTTGCAAGGTGGGGTGGGTCATCATGGAGCATGTGCCTGTAATCAGACAGTGTTCTGACCCTAAGGTTAACTTAACTTGCGAAAGATTTAAGCTACATTTATTTGTACAGGTGGGGTGAGGCATAAAATACACAGAAAAAAATGGGTTCAGAAATGCCCTTATAATTTTACTGTGATCTTCGTCCAAAAAATATTCTGATCTGCCCCGTGCCAATGGATGGTGATGCTCCACTCCGGCTGTAGATGTACTCTCAGCAACCATGAGACTTCTAGCTCACGAAGCGATCTTCAGATTTTTTAATGGTTGACATGTGGCTCCTAAAACATTCTATATAGATAAAATGAATCCAGATTAGTATCCTTTTCACAGATCGATATTTTTCTCATTAAATGAGAAATTGCACAAATGAGAAGCTCTATTTCAAGGCAGGGTACATGCAGCTTAGGACAACCATGAAATGCCATTTCCAGCCATGCGGTAGGTTTTGCTAAGCCAAAAGTGTTGTTGCACGCCCTGGGCCAATGGCGAAAACTTGATGGTTGCACTCTGCCCTTGCACTCTGCTTGGGCAGAACAAGAAAAAGTACTGTAAGTCGACAATTGGAAATATTATAGCTAAAAGGCTTATAAGTCATCCAAATTATTACCATTTATTCATAGATTGATGTTGTTTGTCATCAACTGAGAAAAGTCAGATATGAGATTCATATTTCATTTTATATTTCCTCATTATTTACACATTATTACTCTTTTCACCTAAACAGGTAATTATCTTGAAAAATCTTGAAAAGAAAATCATAAAAACATGCAGTAGAGTAGTATACCAGGTACACTACTCTACTGCATGTTTTTATGATAATTACCTGTTTAGGTGAAAAGAGTAATAATGTGTAAATAATGAGGAAATATAAATGGGGAAAACATACGAAAGTATGCACAGGTACAATGACAAAGAAGAGAAAGAAACGGCTGTAAATTCTCAAGTATGTGAGATAAAAGTGAGAAACATTACTAATAGCTAAGAAGATGTATGCCGTGAGTTCAGCTTTGGACCAAAGAAAGATCTAGCATTCTTGACACTTGCAGGTACAGTACTTGCCAGATGTTGCAGTGTACAATACATTTTTCTGTGCAGTAGATGTGCTTCAGTGTTTGTTATGTGATACCATGGCATCATGTCAAGGGATGATTATGATAAGTGACTTCTTTCATTTTGTAAATATTTTAACCATGTAGTATAATACAAAATATTTGCAGACATCACAAGACTCTGTAAAAAAAAAGCAATGCAAAGTACAACAATAACAGTAACTGCTAGACAATGAAAAAAGGAAATAATTCAAGGAATCTGAAGTTAGTACAAAACACATTAATAACAAGACCATAAATGGACAAGTGCGATCACAATAAAGCTACTGAAAGCTCTTGATATGTGTATTCACTCTGAAAAAAAGAGAGAAAATACCAATTGGCTAAATAACTAGAAATGATTTAACACCATTAGGGACACAGACAGAAAGCAAATGGGGTGCAAACATGGCTAGAAAATACAGTGATATAAATATAACTAACAGGATTTGACTTCTTTTAAAGCTTAGTAAGGGGAGGGGAGGAACAAGCAATGGTACGAGACAGGTTTCTCACTCCATTTATTGAAATTTTATACAGCAAATTATATTCCCCTCTCTGTCAATTAATGCCATTAGCATTACCTTTGTATGTACTGCACACCCTTTATGGTGTGCAATGTACTGCATGTATTGTACGGTAGCAAGGCATAGTACAACACATCAGTACATTACTGTTGAACAGAAAAGAAAGTACTGACATGTAGAACGTAATATCTGTCCACCTTTCCATCTAAGTACATCAAAAATACATATTAAGAGCCTTAATGAAATATTCCCCGGACATTTTTATGGGTGTGCAAATGAAAGAGCATTTTTTTTTTTTTCCCCTCCTGGCACTTCATACCCCACACATCTTTTTCGTAACTCAGAAAAGTGATTCTTGAGAAAGACTGCTCTAATCAAGAAAGGTTTTCAGTTTCCTCAGGGTTGCAAAATTTTGCAGTATGTCACAGGGTGACAGGGATCCCTACAAAAGTGTTTGTCATTCTTTGAAATTTAAGTGCAAATTAATCCTTGAACGTCAAGGAGTCGTGACATCACAGATTTCCGATAATACAATGCACCACTGTGAAGTGCACATTTGTTGATGGTATTAAATCTGCTAACAAAATGCCATTGAGGTATGTTCTTCTCCAGTGAAAAAAGGGAATATCTCCCTTTGTTTTATAAAAAAATATAAATCTTCTTTAAAGTACTAAAGTACAAATTTAGTGTAACACTTGTGGGTCATACTGTATGTATGGTACCTTTACACCACTGAATATTCCTACACAGTGTGTTTACATACACCAATGTATGTTAACTGTAATGTGGTACACCTTCTCTAGTGGTACCACGGAACTGCCTAGGCAGATTGATTCTCAACCACCTGTAAAGTGTAGTGCCACCATCTGTTGGAGCATAGCCCAAAATATCCAGAAAATTTTTTGCTCCGTCACATACCCCAGATTGCAGAAAATGGCACTTGTAGGCCTTTTGAGATGCATCTAAATGTTGAGGAATCTATTTGAAAATTTGAATTCTAGACTTGTATCATCACTAGTCATCTTTTATCTGAATACTTGTTAGAAAAAAAAAGTGCCAGCTGGAAAAGTTTATATAAATTGCAGTAACTGGCGATAATTGGCAGTCTTTCATCCCAGTCAGAGTCGGACCCGGCCGTCATTGGCACATTGATACATATTGATAAGGTTACTGCACATTGGAAGGCAACATATTGGTAAATTTATTCATCTAGTGTACTGAAGTCAGAAGAATGATGCAGGCACACTGCACCTTAGGGGCCACCTTTGATCCTGACTGAACTGCTGCTGGAAAGGTGGTAACCAAATGCTGTATGATGTCATACCTTAAGTTGATGTTGGCTTCAATTGCCATATATACAGTGCAGCTGTTTGCAGACACACCCAAGCCTTTTGTCATGATGGCAAGATAGTGATGAGTCTACAGTATGTTAGCAGTAGAAAGCAGTCACTAATACACAACATATAAATATGTTTGGTTAAATTGAACATTCATGACGAGCTGTCCAGTGTATGTTTGCTGAACCATACATTAGTTACTCTTTTACTAGTGCAGTAGTGTGCACAGGCTGAACATAACCTACTTTGTACTCAGTTTCACAGCAAAGAGTACATTTGTGATAAAATGCTGGGAATGTATGCCAAGGTAATGTCTCTATCAGGGCCAGATGAAGGTGGCGAGGTGCCCCTGCATATCCACGATCGATGGGGTCCCTTAAAAATTGAAATTGATACCATTTTAAGAAAGAAAAACATTAATACTTCAGTCATGTAACTGGGTGTAAGATAGGCAAATAGGCTACTGTGTATTGACCAAAGAGGCAATGTTGTTGTATGATATTAAAACTGTGTATAATATGCCCATATCTCAGTTTCCTATTCTAACTTAATACAGATTCAATAGGTTTTTTATTAAAACAGCTCAAATCTCTACTTGGTTACCAGTTCTGTGTGTTCCCTGAGAATCTCATTGATTCAGGTGTGATTTTATTAAGGAATTTGCAAAGTCCTTGCTGTTTATTGGTTCACAGACATATGAGTGTTCATTTAATTTCCATTATTTTCACAAATAGAATGAATCAAATTTGGAATCCATTCAGACTTTTCTAATAGACAAGTTGCAAATCAGCACTGCTGTATGGGCTCCCTCTACTCTGCAGAATCTGCCTAAAAAATAAAATTTGACTGACTTACCACAAACAACACATTCTACAACTTCAAGTAAAACTAATATTTAAATGAGGTGTGTGTTTGGATGGATTTAATTGAACATCATGTGTTACATAAACTTAATTTTAATTTTCTAATTAAAAATTGACTCACTTTTTTGTTCAATGAACAGAGTTTTTGCGATAAACTCTGTGTTGCGACCAAGAATCTCAGTTTGTCGCTCAAAACTCTATCACTGATGTCACTCCATTTTTCAAATTATTGCACATTTGGCTTGCCCAATGTGTGTTTCGTGTTCGTTGAATTGTGCATGCAATTACAATGCAGTGCACTTTCCTCCATAATCATTGCAGGTAGCACAGCCGGCCGGGACTACGGCACAGTCAACTCTTCCATCTTCAAGTCCCACTCCCGGACATCGCTCAACTCAAAGAGAAACGGGAGCATTTCAGACAGCCAGAGGAGCGTAGGAAGTGGCAAATCAGAGACTGAGTTTGGGCTCGATGCCGCTGCGAGGGGTGAAGATCCTGACCCCCACTATGCCCAGGTGACACCCAAATCGCAACGAAAAAGCATGGAGGATTCCTCCTCAGTGGGGAACCAGAGCACACGCAGCAGGGGAACTCCTAAGAGCAGCCGGAGGTCAAACTCGCCACACGATGTGGTCTTGTAAGTTACAAGTTTGAAGCATGCTGGGAGCCTGTATACTTCATGTGGTATAATAAACTAAAAGGGGATTTGACATGAAAATTCTGTGACAAAGAATTCATTTGAAATCAAGTTGAACATTGATGTAGAAGACTTTTAGAAGAGAAAGTCAGGAACAATTTGAGAACTATGAAAGAACAAGTATACTTTACATATCTTGTACACAAATCTCACAATTGATTCATCCCTTCTGTAAAAGTTCCTTATTCAAGTTTCAAAAACGAAGATTTTATCAAACATCATTCTTTACATGCGTCTGTTTTATATTTCACTTTTCCAGTCAGCACAGAAAACATAAAGCAAAGAACAAATGTAGATATATACTTTAAGCAGTAGTTGTGGATTGCTTACCCTCCAAATTATGCTCATAATTGGAACCTGACACAACATGATAGCTTGATAAAATGATCCTGCTTTTATTATCCACAAAGTTCTGTTGTGTGAGGTGAAGTTAATATGTCTATACAGTACTGTATTGTATTTTGTATTCCTTAATTCTTGTTTTATTCCTGTTTCAAACAATTCAAACTATAGGGTCAAAGATAGAATTGACGGTTGTATCTGAGAATTCTTAACTCCACATCTCATGGTCTTTCCTCGTACATCCCTGCATTCTGCATGAACTGTATATAAGGCTAAAAAGGAGTGTTTTATTCAACATTACAAAACAGTAGTTTAAAAGCATCGAATTAGCAACTCCAAAGATTGCTAGAGATGTCCTCAAGTGGTCAATGCCTGTCACCATAGGACAACAAAGACGGTTCTTTAAAGACATCCCCTGTTGGGGTCAGGTGAACCAATCAATTTATAAAGGCCCTTTGTATGTCTTTTTTGTTTCATCGAATGACCAAGCATAGAGCATTCCTTTCGTGAATCCTTAGTTTTCACTTTGGAGTGTGGTCTATTTACATTAAACCTGATTGTGGTTTTGCCTTCCTTTGCTATAAGGGTACACTGCTATTCTGTGTCTAAGATGTACAGAGCATATACCTATAAGGAAGATTTTTTATTGGTTAAGGTTTCCTTTTATGCAGTACTATTTTACCTTCATTGTATGTGACTATGTAAATTGTGTATTAATTTATGGCCCTGTAACTGCTTTAGAAGCTGCACACATGCAGTAACAATTCCTATAGTATTCATTTTACGCAAAATTAACGTCCAGCTTGCCGAGTTACAAAGGATCAGATCCACTTTTTGAAGTATTATTAGACACATTCTGCAAAGAAGTATCACAAGACAATGTCCCTGAAGGTCTATGATGGTAAGGTGTCTATAAAAGTTTATTGAGGTTCCTCCAGGGCATGTCAACGAACAGTATTTTGTAATGGGTCAAATGTTTTTGTTTCGTATCGATTTGTTTTCTGCAAATATATTTCATCGATGAAGCAGTATGATACCAACAAAGACATTACGCCCTTGGTGATAAATTGTATGAAATATGGAATAAAGATTCATTTAGGCACAGGGTAATTTTTTTTTGTTTAGAAATGTTAAGCTTTGGATGGATTGTTCTAAGAGGTAACCACTAGCCCATTTATACACGTGCTAAACTGGCTTTGGTGTAGTCACTTGTGTTATCCAAACATTCTGGAAATTCATATTCCTTATACTTTGGCTTGAGAAGTACTTTAGGGTATTGTCAGGCAGGCCATTATTCTAACATTTTTTTGCTGTGTATTCAGGAGATTAGTGTTATGTCCCATGAGACAGTGAAAGAAAGACTGAAAGAGGCAAAGGAAAAAAAAAAGGGGGAATCCAGTAGTTACGAAAACAATTCACCATTCTACTTGAGTCAGAAATGTTGACTCGCTAGAGGCAAGCTATTGAATTTTTCATAACTTAATTCATCACCTCTACTGTTTTCGTTTCAACTCAAGTGACAGGGGCCTGCCTGTTTTGTCCATTGTTCCTTCAGTCTGTTTAGACACCAGAATTTCTTACGGTGTCTGTAGTGCAACGAAAAAAAAACATTCCTTTCAGCAGATTCTTGCATTCCTTTCACATACGATATATCATTCCTCTGAAAAGAAAATGAAAATATTTTGCACTAGACAAGATTTCCCTCACAGACGGGGGACAGAATTCAAGACAAGTAGTGTGCATACACAGTGCGGTACATATTCATTGTGCACTTTACATAATGAATTCCTCAGTGATGTCCCATCTTTCAGCTTTAAGTCGCATGATAATAATGCCATTCAAAGACTATTGTATTCATCATCAATGTTGGGTATTAAGTCAGAATAATGACTGAGGCTGTCTCACTGTTAATTCCATAAAATCGTGGCCTTTAAATTTGGAGCCATATATGTCAGCTCAGTGGAGGCTTTAAAGGATTGAATGCACAGGGTGGTAACAGAAGGCTAACACTGAAAATTACAGTATGAAGGGCAGTCTTTGGTGTGATTTAAAGAACCATTTCAATAATGTGTGCACTCAACTACGAATATTCAACTGTATAGGCTATATTTTTCTACTTTGTAGATTTTAAACACCTACTGACTCTGTTGCCATAACCTGCAGTAATCTTAGAATTTGTTCAACCTCTGATTGTAGCCGTATGATGCAGCCATTCTAAATGTTGATAATAATTTACCTTTAGATTACTCTACCATTGTTGACCAAACTAGCAGCCTTTTTCTCATTCAAGGAGTTACTTCAAAGTGCTTTCATCATGATCTTTGCCCATTGTAACTTTCAGCTGTTTCAGACAGAGGTTCCTTGGGCATAAGGTGGAGCTTAAAATTGTACATAGCTCTGCAGTGGAATGCTAACTAGATTCCCTTGGTGCTGCACACTGTACTACTGTTTTGTAACGCCAGTGTGGATAGTGACCCATTTTCATACTGCTAATTTAGTGCAGTATCTTACATATACGTGTTATTGTGCACATGTAAAAGACCAAAGTGGATAGATATGTATGGTAGTACTGTGGATAGTGGCACCATTGTCATAAGTACCAGTGGCCGTGTTGCAGAAACAAACAGTTCTGTTAATATCAAGCATTCCTGTAATTTGTGGACAGTGACTTGTTTGTGATCTCTATGCAATAGTTTTTGTCGTATTTTAGGGTTCCTTTGCTGTCCATACAGCGTGCACTTTCGAAACCAGTCATTACTGCAGAGAGTGAATCAGTGTAGAGATCTATCAATGTTGCATTTTCCACGAATGACCTCATCAGATGGTCGGTGTTAATTGTTGTGCAGATTCCTTTGTGTTAGATCAAAACGAGGTTGCCCCTAATCATTTGTTGGTGGAGTCTCAAAGTGTGAAAGTTGTTGTCATCCCATTCAGGCTCTGCGGTAACCTTGGCAGCCAAATCGGTTCCCAAGGTAACTCCCATTGTTCCGACTGATTCAAGCAGAATTCTCCGTTCACACGATCCATTGTGGAGGTGTGGCGTTTGCGTTTATCACGCCGTTCCTTCTGCATTTTTCTCACATTCATTGTGTGGCAACAGTGCATGTCAGGTAGGGCATCAGAATAGTTTAGACTGAAAGCAATGCAACTAATTGGCTGATATTCTCCACAGCAGACTATAAGCTTACAATCAGAGCTATATGAATAATTCAGAAAGAATTTTTTTCAACTATTTACTCTGTGCTTTTATTTTTGGAAGGATAGGCTTCTTTATTTATTGCAAGTAGTATTCAGACGTCTTTCAATGACAAGCGTTATAATTTCTGGTAGATGAACAAACTATCATTACATGTGTATGCACACTGTATCTATGTGTGAGCGTGACCTTCAGATAACTTAAAATGTATGTATATTTTGGGAAAAGCAAAACTGTATAAACATTTCAAGTGATAATAAAGCAGAAGAAAGAGTGTAAGGTGCAGGAAACAAAACTCTGCACCAAGTGACTCTTAAAACATCATGTATTCATATAATTCAGGGAATCATTAATTGTAGTATTTTCTACCTAAATGATTCATTTTTCTATGTTACTTTCTCTTTCCTCATTCTTTTAACCCATTTTTTTGCATCTGATGTTGAATGATCTCAAAGTAATTGGCTGAAAAGATGCATTTCAAATGTTTCTGTTGAATAAACTAGGTGACACTTTGCTTGTAGGCTCAGCTTCTGGCATTCTTCAGCACAGTTGACTGACAGATGATAGTGGGTGTAGTGTTGACAGTACTCATGATACATAGATCTCTGTAAATATATACACACACACACACACATATGCGCCTAGATACCACATACATAAACACACTCAAAAACAGCCACATTGTTAACTGTCTTAAGTTTACCAGATGGAATTGATAACCAAGAAACATTAAAGTTTGCAGTAATTAAAGGCACAATGAGGTTGCTAGTCACACAGACAGACAACAGAACTCTTTTGCTGTGGTTTGTTCTGTCTCATTCTTCAACCATTTGGAGCCACTTGTAATGTGTTGAACTTCGAACTCCTTGTGTGTATTGTATGCTCAGTTTTGTCTAATGTTCAAGTCCCACAGTTAAATGTTCAAATTTGTGTGTTCAGTGGAACATGCTGGTACTTCTGCTGGTGACTCTAAACTGAGATGCAATTTCTATGTTACTGCCGTCTCTGGTTGTGACTGTCTCACTGACAGTCCCACTACCTATCCTCGTGAAGTCTTGCAACCTCCAAGCATGGAACCAAAGTCTCAAAATATAGACTAGAACTCTTAGTGTCCCAAATTATAGACTAGAACTCTAATAACTCTACAAACTCTACAAGTTATGGAGCTCTATTGGTGTCACAAATTATAGACTAGAACTCTTAGTGTCACAAATTATAGACTAAAACTCTATTGGTGTCACAAATTGTAACATTTAATCTCTTGATTTGTATTAAGAAGATGCAGACATGCAGAGTGATAGACAATTTGGAAATTGTCATTTTAAGCTTTCATTTTCAAATCTGCCACTTTAGTGGCACTGCCCTCTAACTCTTCCAATAAGGGACCCTGCCCATTTTCTCAACATCCAAGGTTGACAGCTAAAAATGATAGCCTTTGCATTTTATTAAATATTTATGCCAACAGCTACCAGAATTAAAGTCCTTTCAAAAGTTAGCTAGTTTGCATTTTATTTGTGCAAATAGCATTCCAAGAAAAAGCGTTTCCTGCACTTGTGTTACATGGTGCGATGTTACGCTGTTGTCTTTCAAAACATCGAATTCATTTGGTTGAAAGTCCACACAACTGAAATTTTGTGTCACATAAGGTTGAACATTAACACTAGCAAACCATATGTGAAGACTGAATGTTTCAGAAAATGCTAGCTAATCATAGCCGAATGTGGCATGAGTTGGGGTGGGGGAGGGAGGTGGAACAACAGCACTAAAATGTAGCTTCAAATGGTGGAGTCAAACCTTTGCATCTGCCTTGGCTTGTCATGCTTATTACGCAGTGTTTTCATGGTTGTTTTGGTTCCGAGGTTGTCATGGTATCCATGGTTGTCCTGGTTTTAGCTTTTTATGCAGTTTTATTTCACACTGTTTCCACACACACACATGTCCTTTCCTATCTACAAGTGTGACAAATGTATCTAAACAGACTGTTTGACAAAGTGTTAGCCAATTAATCATTGAATATTTACCAAAATTTCTCTCCTGCTGAGATGCACACTTTTCTATGTTTGCTAATCTGCTTCACAATACATTAATTTTCCGAGATTCACGCAAGCCAAACTCACTCAGAGAGAGCTTTGTAAATAACCGTTGATTAATTTTTGTTTTATTTTTAAGGTGTTGGTGATTGTGATATTATAATATCTGGCAAATGCATTTGTATTTCGTGTTAGAAAAAAAGAAGTGCGAAGTTGCATATGTCAGCTGCCTGCAACTCATCCATAATCAACGTAAAAATAAAAATCAGGGATCAGGCCCTAATTATAAAACAAATATTAAAAAATAGTCATTTCAAAGGTAATTTTAATAGTGATATGTTTAACAGTAATATAACCATGTACATTGTAAGTCAACTGTAAGTGCCTTAAATTTGTCACAATAAAGGTTCTGTCCCTTACGCTGCACGTAATTTGAGCTGATTAACACATATTTAGCTAGACTCCTTTGTACAGAATAATTGTTAGTAAGATTACTGTATTTTTTCAAAGAATTAAATAAAACTACCTAAAGATGCTTTATAGTAAATATTGATCATTGTCACTGTTGTTTTTTTTTTTTCTGAGTTATACTTCACATGGTTTGTATGTGTGTTCAGTATGTATGTGCATGTGTAAGTATGTACATATTTACATATGTATTTTTTTATGTGTATGTGCGTGTGTTTTTGTTATGTCCATAGCAAAATGCAAAATGTAGTAGTGTCAGTTGCATTTGCCAACCAAATTTAGGTCGTGCAAAATGTAATAAGTAATACTTGTAATTACATAAATGATATGCGGATAGTTGAATAGAGATATTTGGCAGTAAATTAGCCTGGCTTGGATGCTTTTTGCCAATAGGGGGATTTATGCCTATAGCCTTTTTGTTTAACAATGTAGCATATATATTGCCCTTGGGTTTGTCGCAAATTGTAATTGTGGATTTCGCAAATTGCCCCAAATTGTCCTTGAGGATATCTTTTTCTAAAACGAGTTAAATCCACCATTCATTACAGGAACGTATCTTTTGTAACTATGCCAAGTAATAATCAACGCATTACAGTTCTGGTGTTCTGAAACCCAAGAAGAACTTGACCGAACCGGTTGGGAGTTACGAAGCAGCATTCAAATTAAAAGGATGTGTGGGTAATCGTGTGCTTTCATTCTTTCAACAAGATCGAAAACATCAATGTTTAAACTCCTAAAATCAAGCAGATAATTTATTTATGTATCGAGTTATATTCACTTTAAATGCCAATTGTAAATTGCGACGATTTTGCTCACGTTTGTAACCATACGTCAACATAGAAAAGGATGCATAAATTAACAAGGTAACTGCAGGGAGCAATTACGATGAACAAAAGGGGAAACATGCCAGACGTCGAGTTACCGACTTAGACTTACTCGACATCTCGAAAAAATTTTGCAAATTGTCGAGATGCCGAGTTACAAATAACTTGTCTCAACAAAATTTTGAGTTAACCTCCTTACGCCAACTCAACAAATTTTCGGAGTTAACCGCCTCGACATCTTGGAAAAAGATTGCAAATTGTCGAGTTATCGACTGAGGGTAACTCGCCATTTCTCAGAAACAGTCTAGATAGCAGTCATTCTAACACGATAACTTTACATCTTGCATGTCACCTTACATCCGCCGTAAACAGTGGATTAGCAAACTAGATTTCTGCCTAAACGGAGAATCACACAAAGATCAACTTATCAATACAGTGATTAAATCGTTTGACAATCAATTATGATAAAGAAAAACAAAAGTTTTTTGGGGGGGGGGATTACAAGTGGTCATGGTCTGACACAAAGTGGCTGCTTCCTGGTTGATCTTTCATGATCTTTCAAATTGCAATATTTTACAAAATGAACACCACAATAACTTGCACTATTTATATGGTATGAGCAAATGTGTAGAGTGATCCTACGGCGAAACTAATTCTCCCCAGTGGACTCCTGCAAAAAGTTCAATGACTACAATGATGGCGTATACAAGCATCTGTTGCATAAAAATTTGATGAATATCAGCTTGGTGAATAAACTGAGAGTACCTACAGTACATTGCTCAGAGAACTATTTGCTGTATACTCTCACTATAATATGATATATGGAATATTGGTAGAGGGTGTACAGTAGCTCAATATTACCGTATTGTTACTGTTTAGGACTAAAATAATCCCCCTACCCCTTTGCCTCTGGCTAGACCTCCACCAAAACAAACTAAATGGATCTTCTCACCATACTGCATCCACAAACCAAGTATAAACTTTGTCCAAGATTTGTAATTTGAGATACCGTGTTAGAAAGGTTCCCGGAGTTATCCCCCAGTGACCCCAGACGACCTTTGACCTCCCTCAAAGACAACAGAGCATACCTTCTCAATATGGACTACCTACATACCACGTTTAACATTCATTGACTTTCCTCTATTGAGGTAGAGCGTACCCATCAAAGTGTCACACGCACACACCCACACACACACCACCCTGACTGCTGACCCAGGGAGCCAAAAAGCCACTGTGGAAGGGAATTTACGAACGTATGTCAAGCGTTGTAAGATATAACATCAGTATGCTTACAAAGTTTAAAGTTAAAACATATAGGCTACAGGCAAGTGACTATACGGTACAGGTATACATGTCAGCTGGTTTATGTTATATCATTGTATGTTAAAGGTGCAGAATGAGACTTCCAGTCAAAAGTCCATCCCTGATTAGTAAAGGGAAATTCCTGGATGAATCCCTATCACCGGATGACAAAATCAGATAAAAAACTCCATCTGAACGGCAGCACACCGACTTGTCACTGTCTCGTTCTGTTGAGAATGCTGTACTTGCCAGTTATATAAATGATTACGCCGTATATGCTTACACTAAGCAAGACATAAATCAATACGTGACAGTTGTCGCAGAGTAAACATAGAATGAATTGGTGAATGCACAATCCCAACATCGTTCGTTCTAGTTAAAAAAAAAAAAATATCATTAACAATATGACGACACCACTTACCTTTGTCATGAGAAATGAAAATGTATTGATGGAGTAGGTGAGGGACTGAGTTAACGTTCAAGTAAACCGCAGTACGACTGCATGAGTCTTAAAGAACTAATACACTATGAATATGAAGGAAAATCTGGAGGAGAATCTGGAGGAAAATCTGTAGGGAGGGGTTGAAAAGCTATATACATCCAGTCAAGAAGCTACTGTATATCCAGCGGAGTATACGCAGGTGCTAAACAGGGATATAATTACAAGCATGGAGGAAAGACGTTCAGCAGCTCGAGATTATTTCATGACCACATTCGATTGGTTGTATAATTTTCTAAGAGTGCTGACTATGGGATCAATGCTGAAGGGTTTTCACCGTCATACATGTGAGGTATGCAATGGGGAAAATGGTCTAAGGGCTGCGTGATCTCGTTTATCTCACTAATTTGGTCCGAAATTCCCACAAATTAATAATGCAACGTTTTCGGAAAGACATGTGCCCTCCAGACAGTTTTGCATTCACGTAGGCATAGTTACTGAAAGTTAGTCCCGTATAACCGTATGTAGTTCCCAGCGTTAAGTATGTGTCGTATCCAGGGGGTAACTA
The DNA here is from genome assembly GCA_021234535.1 of Stichopus chloronotus. Classification (NCBI taxonomy): domain Eukaryota; kingdom Metazoa; phylum Echinodermata; class Holothuroidea; order Aspidochirotida; family Stichopodidae; genus Stichopus; species Stichopus chloronotus. Next base: position 27,569,546 of record CM037830.1, read on the forward strand.
TATGGGGTAGTGGGAGTGTGTGACATCCCTCAGCATATGACTCTGTCGGCAAATGGGTGATCCACTCAGGAAAATTAGGAAACTTTGAAACTTTCAATAGGTACATAAGGCGCCTGGGGTTTTCAATCCAACAGAATACTGACATGTACAATTTCAAGAGTCTTCACGTTGCCGAAGAATGGGAAGGGCGGATTTCTTGCGGTCTGGTGGTATATTTATTCCAAAATTTACTGGTACTCTGCCTTTGAACTGATGATGGCGCTCTGCTAAGTTTCCCCACAATTATCCCATTATCCACAACCCTGGGTGCACAACTGCAGTGCCACGCTGTAACTATGTTCTAACCCATCAGTCATGGTTTCTTTTTTTGAGGCCACTCCATTTCTTCGCCAACCCCCTTCCCCCCCCCCCCCCTCAGAACAAACTTTTATAGTTACGTCCTTGCTTGAAAGTACTATGTTCTAGTTTTTTGTTCGGAAGAAAGAGCAGGTTCTTCTTTTGGCATACGACATAAATCACGATAACATTTTTGTACCCATTTATGAATTATACACTCTTTCCGAGTCAACGCCATTCGTCACATGAGTAAGTTGCCAAACCTGCGTCCTACAAAATCAAGAATACTTAGAAGAAACTTAGAAGGCCAGAGACTGGAAAGGATCATTTACTACAATGGTCTGAGCTATATTATATCAATAAACAGAAAATCGATGGATTGGATTAAAATGTGAGATATCGACTGGCATTTCTTTTTTTTTCTTGTCATTGGGGCTGACAGAATTGAGGGAATAGGGATTGGTTTAATACTTTGCACCCACTTGTCAGCCTTTCATTTTCAATAACATTGGGTAAGGCCTAAGGATGGATATTTCACCAAGCAAAATAAAAAAAAAATCATTACTTAAAATCTGTGTAGGTTATTCTGGAGTTGTATTCCGTTCAAACCCAATATCAAATGTAGTAGCACCATTTTGCATCTAGACTATCTTACGAAAGCAAATAGTTTCAAAAAGGGACCCCTTTGACCCCTCTCCCAGGACCGTCGGCCATCACTCATCCACAAGCAATCGTCAAAAAAAAAAAAAAATGCCTTTGCAATAAATATGGATAGCCTAGGACCCTGAGACATCTTACATAAGTATAAATTCAAAAGGCGGCGAGAGCAACCATCTCCCCCGAGGTCAGCGCCCACTCGGTCATGCGTCTGTTTTCTGCTTCAGATCCTCCACTTTCAGAAATGGAATCGAAATAAAATCGGATACTTTTCATACATTGGACAATGCAGTATAACTAGACCTTCATCTATTTTATTAGTAAGTTTTTCTTCCTTCTGATATATGTTGGGAGGACTAGCCATTCACTAGTGAAGATTTGGATCTATCCACTCTCCTGTGGCAGTCTACCCCGGAGATTGAGGGGGCGGGGAGGAAGGGATGATGTATGGGAAGCATTCTCTCAATGGCAAAAGTTACGGGCTAAAGGTGTGTTTAGGTTCCCCCTTCAGGCCACTCTTCAAATTTGCCAAGGGATGGTGGTATAAATGGTGCAGAATTTAAATTGCAACCCGATATCTCTATTTCAAGTCTTAATAAATACAGCAATAAACACTTGAGAAAAGCAGTCTCTGACGGGCCATCTGTGCCACCTGAATAGCCAGAAATCTTCTTTTGCGCTCCTCGCCAACGGCGATGGAGGTCCTCCATTTAGATAGTCCTACCCTAACTTAAGCCCCCCCCCCGCCCAAAGTATTTCTTTGTTCCTCTGCGCCTGTTCTCTTGTAAGCAGGAAGTGTGCACTTCTTTGCTTTTTATACTTTTGATTTCGAGAAAAGAAGTAACGGTCCAAATATTGCTTTAAACTTGGTTTCTGTTCGTATATTCACAGTGCACGTAGCAATCTAGGAGTAACTTGCCTTCTGGCCTGAATGTTGGCACTGAAGGCCTCACACCCCCTACAAAAAGTAGTCTAGCTTCGCCCAAGGTCGTATCGTGGGACACCTGACTCGATTTGGACAAAAACAATGTTCTTGTAACTAACGGGGTCATGGAGGAAATGAAGGACTAGCTCTCACCCCCTCCCCCCCCCCCCTCAGTTTTCAGAGAGGTTTTTTTTTATAAGAAACTGCACATAAGATATATATTTCTGCAAGACTTTTGCGGAGTTCGCAGTGCCAGTAATTCCTCTTCAAAAATCACATTTTCCTTACAAAAGGACCCCAAATGAGAGGGGTTTAATGCATGCGTAACATAACGCACATAACGCACGTAGATCGCCATTTTGTATGTATGCAAACACCTGCGAAAATCATACACCTCATACAACAAGAAAAAAGACACCAAAATTCCAGACCTCCCACTATGTACAACTCATCTTATTCCCCTCCCCTACAGTAGCTATATATAAGCAGGATTATTTGACAATTTGCATGGTTCCATAAGGAACTTAATTTAATTCGCTTATCACATCGCAGTACTATATAAAACAAATCTGAATGCAAAATTCCTTGGGAAAAGTATGAGGACAAAATGTCTCCACATATGTGAGAGTATCGTATGTCATTGGTAAAGAAAACTGAATGGCGCTCTAGGTGGAGTCTACCTTATATTACTATAAAGCCGCACTTTATGGTACTGTTGTTCCGTACCAGCTGAGCTAAAACAAGTCCAAGCAGTTACTGAATTTTGTTAACTTAACTTTGAAACCAGCAAAATTAATCGAAAAGTCACCATAAAAAAATCATCAACAAATATATTACTGTGAAATGCGGTAATATTAATGATTTTACCCCTGTAATTCGTCCATAATGTTTCTCTTGCCCCATGCACAAAGACATTCATTTGATGATATTTTCATTTTAGAGAATGCTTTATCGTAGTTTTTAATAGCCGGGGGAACTTGCGGGGACTTTTCCACCCTGACCCCCACGCAGGCATTTCACCTATAGACCCCACCACTGGTCCTCATTTTTTCATCTTCTCAACTTAGAGGAACAGCCCAAAAATTTAAAATTGTTAAGAATCTGCGTGTAATGGATGCGCTTTCAACCAAACCAAAATATACCTATTCTGAGCTTCAATTTTTCACCCAGGAATACCGATATACTACTACAGGCAGGGGGCTCTAAGATGTACCCCTATACCCCATTCGATAATTTCCCGCTTTGCGCTCGATTTCACGCTCCGGGCGAAATGTGTTGTCCCCCCCCCCAATAGTTTCTTTTGCCCTTCATTCGTCCCTCCCACATCTTAAAGTCTGGCGATATCACTGATGATCATCAAATTAGGAGACAAAGGATTTAATTGCTTTTAATCTCGAAAAGAAAAGTCTGATAACAAGACAAAAAAGTCAAAAAGACATAAGTTGCGTTGTGATAAAATGTACCAAACATTTATTGTTGAGGGAAAAAAGTTAAAATAAAAATCAAGAACTTTTCAATTTTTTTTATAGAAATGCTATTAAATGCCTTTTCAAATTCGATGTCAAAAAAAAAATAAAAGAATCTCATCCTTTTGTCCTACTTGCAATTGAAACATAGATCTTACGTAATGCATACTGCCACCATCAGTCTTTAACAAAACCAATTTGACGGGTAACAATATGTTTCAACGACACATTTTTTTTTCAAACAATTATGCAATGAAACCCGACGCAAATACTGTAAGATACAATTCAAAAACTATGTGCCTCTGTGTTCTTGCCTCACAGACACCGTGTTGTTTTCATAACCACGATTTAATGCTATCACTAAAAGGTGTAGGCTAGCTTCCAAAAACAAAATGTAGTAGAAATCGACTTAACACTGAAAATATATATATTTGTTTCAAAACATTATGCACCTTATTGTGATTTAAATGAACCTTCTAGACCAACCAATTCATTGTGGTTATTTTTTGTTTTAATTCCTCTTGGAATATTGGGATTGAATCTGTGATTGCTCAACATTTAGAGATGCTTTAGAATAAATCCGATTGATGCTTATTATTGTCGTAACACATCCGAAAAATTCAACACTGTTTTCGTCCGCGACGGTCTGGTTTTCCCACAAGCTTGACTAAAGTATTTGAATGTACATGCAGGCTTAGTATATGTCTCTACATGATTATTGCAAGTTAGCAGACAACTATTTAATACTAGTGAATGACGTCCCCGCTCTAGGAGGCTACCATACATTTTTTAGAGTCTCTCTTATCGTTTCGTTGTGAACTCAAGGCGGTAGCTGTATACATTGCACTTCACGACTAAAAAGGTCTCAAATACACAGCTAATCGTTGTCAACTAATTTCAAGGGTCCAAAGTCCGAGGACTCTTCAATCTTAGAGTTATCTCATTTCTTCCTCAAACAAATACAAATGAATTTATTGCCATACACCCTGAGTGTCGTTTAAGCAATGTAAAATGTGAAACCTGTCATTTTGTTCGATATAGCCTACTTCAGATGTGACATGCGTTTGTCATAGGGAGGAAGTAAGTAGTCGACATCAATAGCCTGAGTGAACAAGCTCCGATCATGGGAAACTCACTACACTTTGGGAGCAAAGTCCGGACCCCTCTCCCCTCGAGAAAAAAAATATTTAAATACTGCAAGGTATCAATACTATATATCAGGTGGGGTACCATCATTCCTCGAAGCCTATTTTATGGTAGATGGAATGTGTGCTTAAACAAAAAGAATAAAGAAATGAAATAAAGATAGAAGCAAGAAAAATCAGGAAATACAAGAAAAACACAGGGAAATTATCGACATTTGGCCTCGCATGATTTTGTCACTTTTCAGTATAGTAGACCTATACGTGCAGGCCCGTATGCGGCTTTTTCAGTAGGGGGGGGGCTCGATTTTACCACAAGTGCCACAAGTGGAACATTTTACCCGACAATTATGACCAACAAGTTGAACCTCATTATATGTGTTGTTAACGTAGGCCTATACCGTCATAGGTTGAGCGCCGGAACTCCATATATTGTAGAGGGTTTGTCCGAACCCTCTGAACCCCTGGATATACGGGCCTGACGTGTATGTCTACGGGAAGACAATGATTTACTTGGAACATATCAATGGACGTCTGTCCTAACGTGCTATCTGTATGCTGCATATAGTGCATCCTATATGTCACTGTTTTCTGTTAATTCAGAAGTGGGTTCACATGCAAGGAGGGACTTTTAATTAGTCCTCTGATTTCCTTGTATGTTTTCCAGTGAAAAACGAGGCTGTTATAGACAAGTGAAACTTTCACTTATAGGTCCACTGAATAGTGGATGATTTATCAGGTAGGTGTTTTATCACCATGGATAATCAGTAGCAAATGACTTACAAATATATGGTAACGATGTGATGGGTACTGTGGTGTAGAAGTTGTTCCATCCAGTGATGCCCACTGTGGACATTTACTTCGGTGTATGAACTATGTTGCACACAATGAGTTCTTGCAAGGTGTCACCTGAGCTGCGGTGTGCCCATTGGCGAGTGCAGTGACATGTGCCGTAGTGCCAGGTGTGGTGTGTTTTGTCCAGCGTGTTACATTCTAAAGCTGTTAAAACTTGTTATCTCGACAAAATTTTGGAAATTGTCTAGTTACCGACCTACGCTAACCTGAAATCTAGGACAAATTTTGACAATTTTCGAGAGCCCGAGCAACAAATAACTTGTTATCTTAACAAAATTTTGCAAACTGTCAAGTTACCGACTGCACACTAAAAACTGAGTGCACTGTTTGAGTGTTATTTATAATGAGAGCTATATTGACTGCAAGTTGATATGAAACTCACGATGTTTCATTTCATATTATTAATGTAGCCTACTGATATTTAAATCATGATCGAAATTTGAGATTGGATTTGAAATTGGATTGCAAACAATTTATTCCACATGTATGATGTGATGTACACAGTGGCTTAGAACGTTTCAATGGTAAGGCTACACTAGAGTTTATAAGATCACTGACATGTACCTTGAGTTGTTTTTGTGAAATCCATTACACTTCTCCAAACCAGTCACGTTTTCTTCAACTAATTAATATGCGAAATGTTCAAACTAAGACTGTTGCTTCACATGCAAATGAGCGTAACACTGGACAATTCAATTTGGTTCACTTTTTCACACTGTTATCGACTTCTACTTCTTCGACTTCATAGCCAGTATATAGTCCAGGGTAAAAGAAAATTATAGAAAGAACAGTGCCGGGAGTTTTCATAACAATTGGATTTGTAATCAAATTAATTATACTAATTACAAGCATTGCCAGTGTGGTTGCACCCTTCAAAATCTTCACAACATTATTAATATGAGTTCACTGTGCCAGATTTGTCCTGGACATGCATGCAGTTGTGAAAGCAATGTCACGGCACGGCACGTTGCAGCCTACATGATTGTCCCCAGTTCCGTGCATGTACGTTTAGTATAGTATAGATTTATACATGTGTACACCCATGAGCAATGCATAGCACAAACTGGGTCTCTTCCCAATAAGTTCGACTTATTATGTAATAGCGAACCTGCAATTTGTAAGCTGAGTTGTCAATATCGATTGTTTGTAGTGCGGACCGCTTAATTTTAAAAGCTAAACGTAACAGCTTTTTTTTTCGATCTGTGGTGATAAGGAACAACTCAATGGTGGTAGTTCATTAACTTGACAGCTTCGTCATATTGACTTTTCGAGCTTCTGGACCGCCTGGATGGATGACCTCTCAAATGCTTTTATTCTTTGTTTTCTGTAAATGTTGTCATATAAGAGTGTATGTTGACCAGTCTATTTAAACATTTGACACATCTGCAACAAAAAGTTAAAAAAAAAATGAAAGAAAAAAAATCATCTGTGATTTCTTTCTTCTGTTTGTTTGTATTTCTTTGTCTCCGCGTTTGAAGTTCTTCACATTCTGCTCTAAATTCAGTTTAGCACCGAACATTAACCTTACAGATTGACTGCGAGACTGCAATATGCGAAAGCAACCCCCCCCCCCCCCCACACCACACACACCCACATCCAATTCGGAATCAAACTTTCCAAACCGACCCCCTATGTCCCTACCCTGTGTATGCAGCTAAACGGTTTATCAGCTTATCGATAAGCCTGATAGGTGCAATATCCTGTTGTGAATAAATGTAGCTTTAAAACAGGTGATTTGCCAACTACTACAAATTAAAATTATGATATTGCTCGTACATATAACAGTGCAACCTTGCAAACACAAAACAGTGTTTATATTTTTAAAAAAATGAAAAAAGGGAGTATAAATTGCCTTGCACATATAGTTGAACCACTCGATTTTTTTTTTCAATAAACGGTGAAAAAAAGGTAACATCTAGAGTATTGTTGGTCGATTTGTGCACAGGTCCTACACACTCGACCAACAGTTCAGTGATACAACTGCTTTACCTATATGCACTGGCAAATAATTTATCCACGATTGTTCTTATTTGCCCAGTATTTCATTTAAATATCCTAAAAGACAAAACAGCTACAATCCCTTTCTGTGGAATTGAAGCATATGACAAGGAATGATAAACGACGACTTGAATGTTGTAGGTCATATAATGCCAGAACGTACCGTACCATTGCCGTTCATATCATCTCGTGACGTCAGTGTTCCATCTTAAAAAAAAAAAAAAAAAAAAGTCACTGAGCCTATCCCGGCCTGAGTGCAAAGCAGAAATAGGCCTCATTCTCATTGAAATGGGGAAGGGTTTGATGACAAACGAGAGCATAAATGTGATTCAAGTAGGCCTATATGTTCCATCTGGTAAGCTGAAATAGCCTACCTCGTAATCCACGGGTAACGACTGGTATTTGTACACAGCAAACGTAAAATGGTAGAAAGTGAATCTCATGCATGGCATCTCCTTATTCCGATCGACCCTTAATTTGTTTGCTGCCAAGAGAAATGGCAAATGGGGGAGGGAGTGAGGGTGGGGTTGGTTTTACAGAATGTCCTACATGCAATTGATATGAACGTACCAAAGGACGGTCTGTACATATTTGAAAACCTATGTATATATCTGGTTACATAAATACAATATGTAATCAAAACTTGAGGAGAAAATGTGACACTGGAATGCTTTTTCTTCGAAATACACTTTACAGGTTTTTTGCATTTTACTCTCGAAATATTTGCCCTAACGCAGACACATACATAGGCAACAGACCAATACGTGTAGTTGGCATTCATAGGTATCTATGTCAAAGATGGAGATACTGGATTTTTAATTACTAGATCAACTTCAATCAGGCGGTCACCTGGCAACCAGTCATGATAAATGGCAGCCACTAGGCTTTTTTCCTTAATTAGAAGAAACTGTTTCAAGATTTTCACTCTTCAGACCTGCAAGGAAAGTCTTTTCTCACCACTTGATGTTGTTTATCTAAGATTTAGAATCTGCGGTGAAAAAGGAATCTTGACATATATGACATGCCTGTTATCGTTGATATATACACTCAACTTTTTTTTCAACAGGTGAGATTTGAATTTGTCACACACGCAATCTGGGACTACCTCCTGGACAATGGACAGCTCAGGGAAATTATATTTTTTACAACCCCCCCCCCCCCCTCTCCTCACTCGTCTTGTTGCGCATGGTCTTGCCAAGTCGCAAGTATACGAAGGTCTCACATTTGCAATTTTCTTCCAAGGCATATAAGAAAAATTTTTTATATATTGCCAGATTGCCGGGATCAATATTAAATTCTAAATGCGATTGTCTACTACTTAGTCCACAAAGGGAGTGTATTAATTGAACGAAGTGTCGCGGCATAGGTTTAAGGATATGAAATGCTAAAGTCTGTGAAAAGAAAAACAAAAAATATGGAAAGTTTATGACTTTTTTAAGACTCAGTCGTCGTGGCAACCTTTATCGTCGGTTCAACGATGGGATGTTTAAAGTTCAACTAAGAAACCCAGGGGGGGGGGGTCACCAACGAGTGGTACTCGAGGTACTCGTTCACTATGGGATCAAATTTAGATATCCCTCGCTCCCTTCCTTTTATTCATTAATTGCTGTTAATGACTTGGTCGATTTTCTTCCAATTTGGTTGGAAGGTGCTAGGGCATAAACAATGAATGTACATGATATATGTGGTGAGTGCGTTATGTTCTATTAAAACATTGCGTTGCTTTCATAACAGAGAGCAAAGGTTAAAAGTTTGTGAGAAATAAGGTGCTTTTATACGATCCTATTTGCAGGTCGCACACATCGTATGACAAATTGTGTGGTAACACTCACTATCTAACCATGATATCAATGGAAAAAGATGGAAAAAGCTGCTTAACACGACAAAGAACTGGTTAAAAAGTTCAGCGGAGTAGGAAAGAAAAGAGAGTGGACCTGAAGCTTTCAAAAAATTAATTAATGACATGGCAAACGAAAGGTGGGGGGGGGGGGGAGCTTCAAATGGGAGACTTTAGAACATCAGGAAGTTGCTACACAGAACTCCTTGGGAATACGGGACGTCGGATCACACTTCCGCAGCTATTGTTAAGATAGGAAGCTCAAGAAAGGCATCAACTTAGCAGGAAAGGGGGAAACGTCGTGTAAGCGTCGTGCCTGGGGATTTTTATGATTTTCAAGCAGCTCTTTCTATAAATAGGATCCATCGTAACAATTTTTGGGTCTTTGTATTCAACTGTATGCAGTTGAAAATTTCACTTTATACTGGTAACTTCTGTTCATGCCATTCTGACAACAGGGCCCCTGTCTTTAGACTTTCTTAGCCAGGTCGAAAATGCGGTGAAAGAGGAAACCGAGGAAAAGTTTCTGACTCACAAATTTTGATACCTGAAATCATTCAACACTTCTAAAAAAAACTCGCATATTCCGCTTTATCGAACTTCCTATCAGCCTGGTCAAAAACGCGGGAAACTCGAAAATTTATGGATTTATACGTTTTCCACTGTTTTCGCGAGTCCGCCATTTCGATCTGGTCGACTTTCGTACATGACTTTTTTTTAAAAAAAATGGGGGGGGGGGGGACAAACTCAAGAGTAAGCATTCGTTAAATGTAAAGTTTTGGAAAGAAATATTGGAAGTATGCACAGTGGACCATGACGACAGACGACATACTTTCATGTAAAACGTGCCCATTGGTCCGAAAAAAAGAGGCTGGAACACAGGCCAGCAATTTTCAGAGTTCAAAGTAACTGATTTCGTTTCCACTAGCCCCATGGGGAAAACATGCCTTGACTTGGTACTTTAAAAGATTGGATTAGTTTTGCTATAGAAGTTTGTTACACCGTCATTGTGTTTCAAACTGGCTGTCACGGCCCATGTCTGCGCAGATGGTGTGTTGTCAATACGCACGCGCGACACGGCCTTTGTCACAATAAATTGTTGCAGAATTGACGCCTGCTCGTCAAACTACTGAGATGCGTGCAGCACAGTGACCATTAGCGACACGAGGTATGTACAGTACCCCGTAATTGGCGCACTTAAGGAATCCATCGCTGATATTTTAAAAGTCAAAAATGAGCCCTTACTGTGGTTAGATTCAAGAAGGTTAGGCTCACTTCAGTAACGTTGCCACAGTGATAGCGAGTAATTTTGGAAGGGAGCGCCAACTTGGGGGCGCGCCAACTACGGGGTACTGTATATAGGCCTACTATGCAACGCCGGGGATTGCAGCCGTCATATCCTATCACAGTTTGATCGAAGGCTGGTTCCCAACCCTATGCCAAACGTTCACTTTTTACTTTGCAGTGAACGTACATTGTTTACTCATTTAAAGACTTATTGAGAAGAGACCATAATGTGCAGTAATTGCGTTGATACATAACCAATAAATAAGCCAAAACCTTTGCCCTAAATGTAGTTGTGGGTATCTTACTAATGACATAGAGATGCATTGTGGTAAAGAGACTATGTCACATGATGAGTCATAATGCATCATACAGCTAATGTCATATCAGTGCATAACACTAAAAACGAATCTGGAATGTTGCTAATGTTCATAGTCCAGAATTTATTTGCATTGATATACACGGCCTATCTTGTGTTATCGACTGTTATCGAATTGTCAAAAGTCAACTTTTGTGACGTTGAATAAAGAAAGAGTTCTTCCCCTAACAGGTACCACCAGTGCCTTTACTTAGATTCCATTGTCAAACCTTTATGATCACAGTCAAATATTTACAATGGATTGATCAAATTATGATCACATTCTGTGAATTCATAAAGATAAATACGGTTTTAATTATAATCGTTAAAGGAAGGCAGTCTTCGTTCAACTTGACTGACTTCTGTTTTGGCATGCGTTAATTGAATAATGTGTATGTTATATAAAGGTAACAAAGGAATGATGTTTACTTTCATGTGAGTGTCATTTTCTGATCCTTATCATCATGTGGGAAGTCTAAAGGTAATTCACTGACACCCTCAAACCATGAATGTGACTTCATGTTGACAATAAAATGTTTGGCCAAGTTCGGAAAAATGGCGCAGATAGAGGCGGAGGGAGGGGGGGGGGGACTGGTCAAGGCACGTATTGGACACATTGCTGACCAAATCATTAAATGTCCGGGAGCAGCAAAATGTTCCCGAGTTATACACAATTAGCAATGTCTTAGATGTTGTACTGGAAACAATAGAGGAAAACAACACAGTTGGCGCTTTATCGATTATTCTCATTATATTACTCATATAATACTACTTAATATACCTCACAGAAACTCATAGCATAAACGCAGTTTTCGCCAATTATTAGAAGAAAAAAAAACATTGACCTCCCAAAACAGTTTGCAGGCCCCGCACAATGATGACATGCGTTGCAATGCATCACATGCAATGCGCATATCACTGCCAAACGCATTACATGCTCAAATACATACAAGTATATTTTATGAACCACATATCAAATAAGGTCTTTTTATAGATGTATTAATTTATATGGACGTAAATCGAATAAATGTGGACATATGGAGACATTAATGGGAATATAGATGTAGACATTAAAACAAACATACGGTATGTACTGATTAAGTGGTCAACATGATGGAGACCTCAGTTCGGTTTTATCAGATATTAATACAAATGTGGGGAAAACACAATGGGTCTTCAGGTTGAGAAGTGGACATTAAATATCGAATGTACGTAGTCATTAAATTGAATATATATATACGCATTATGTAGTAATTAAATCGAATATATACAACACATTAATTCGTCTACATGAGGAGAATCAGTCGAATTCATGTGGACATTTATTGACCCCAAAGACGTTATGTAAAATATTTGTGAGCTTAAATTAAACCGATGAATGCACAGCAAATTCCCCAGTTACCGAACTTCCGAGGAAAATGTTGTCACTTCCGCCCGAGGATTGTTTGCGCTGAAGAACACCACTCCATTGGCAAACCGCGCATGCTCAGGCTGTTAACTGTGAAGGCTCAGGTAACTTCGGCGGATGTGGCTAAATACTCGCAGACGGTGATGAAATTTTCTTCGGAAGTTCAGTAACATATGAATATTTGTTCCGTATTTAATGGCTTCATTCATATGTAGGTAATCGTCTCCCTTCGTCTATACATTGAATGTAATTAATGTCTACATAAATTCGAGTTGACGTTCCGTCACTGCTCTTACTTAGAAGTGGATGCTGAAAGTTTAGTTGATGCTGATCTTAGTCGATTAACAACTGCCTTCCTGCTATAAAAACCCATCAATATGATTCAGCTAGACAGTATTACATGAGCGATAGATAAGATAAATCAATCAATTCAAAACAATCTGCGGTTTTAGTCCTTACGGGATTTTTCCAGACAAACATAGAGTCAAAATAACAATTATGAATACCTGTATGACGATAGGACTCGAGATAGAGGATTAATCGGATTATACAGTCAACAGAACGTGAAGAAATAAAAAAAGGTACCGACAATTGGAAAATATTACACTAAAATATAATGTGAATATCACTTCATCGACTATTATGAATTTTAGGTGTCATCTCCATCGGATGCCATGACGACTTTACTGACCAAGTGGTCATCACGTTCAATGACGTTTTACTGTGCATAATCGTCTGGGCGTGGTTGATCAAAGTTGACTTAAATAAATCGGGCGTTGGCTTGAACATATCTGGCTTGGATTTAAATATACAACAACGTTGACTTATGTATCAAACATAGGCCTAATATTAGTCGATTACTATTGTGAATTATGAACGTCATTGTTTTTTGCTATACAACAGAGCCGAGCTATACACACTCTAATCCTACAGCTGACATGTAGTACGAGTGTCATCCAAATATGCTGAGTAAACGTGAGATACCTCTCGACGTCATAAGAGGTTGGTTTGTCAATATCGCGCGATCCATTTTGTCAATATTCACACATGTACTTCACACTATTTACAAAAAGAGTTTCACCTGCCGTGACAAGATTCTGTCGTCATGCAGCAGTCAACCACTGTGTGATTAATATTCATAGAAGTATATATTTTGATACACACAATATTTCACGTTTATGTATACATGAGAGGAAGTGCTGGCGGGCTTCAAGATTCTAAGATCCAGCTTAAGTTTTTAACTTATTGGTCTATACATAAACTGCAGAAATAAATGCATCTTATCGGCATACATGTGGATTAGGAGGGCAATGGGGAGCGGTTAAGTCGAGAGCTAAACATAGAGTGCCGTTAAAAGAAATAGAGGTAGGAACAATGGTGGCACCAGAATTGTACATTTTGGGGGGAGGGAAGCATACTAATGCCAGGTCTTGGGCTAATGAAGCGTTCCCCAGACCATTTCATACCCTTTTTTAAAATAGATTTCGCTTAGTTGTATTGCCGTATCAGCACAATCCCCTCATTTGCCAACGAGTCGTATGCTGTGCAACTTGAATGTGTACCTCCCCATACTCATAGAGTCAATCCAGTATTCGGATTACAAACCTGAAACAGCAAACTGCGACATATTAATTTAAGTAAAAAAAAGCTATTGCTGTACATACAGATATGGCCGGTAAAACGTGGACTTCGAGAGAAACTATGTGAAGTTTGTACTGTTTCGTAATCGTTGGTTGGTCATTGTCGTGCAATGCACCTCAAAGGACTGTTTGGGATAATGTGTATGGCTCAGGTAAAGCGTGTAGTCCAGAAATTGATATAGGACTATTTCGATTTATATTTGCATCTGTCATTTTCTCGCAATAAGATTCACCAGATAAAACTCTCATATGAAACTCTCGTATGTCGAACTGAACTTCATGACATGACAATTTCTTCTGCATATGACAGTTTCTCGTGCTTTCACTGATTAATATTTACGAAGGACGCTTTACGCAATGTTGATTGGAAGAAACTGTCATATATGTCGATTTAAATTGGCATTTGCCAACAGATTTTGTCAGTTTCCCGTGATCTAATTGGACGGATAATGCCACATGATAGCTCATAGGACTCTAATTGGAAGAAAAGGACATGATCTACAATAAAATATTGGCATAATTTATTTGTCAGTGTCTAGAGAACTTATTGGACAATAAGGACACACAATAGTTCCTTAATTTCATTCAACATCCCTTAGTCCAATTATAGCGTGGGAAGCAAGATCTGAAGTGAATTAATTTGACATTATGATTTCTTCACTACAATTTCTTCCAGTCAGAGTGGTAAGAACTGTCATACGCTTTTATAAATCCAATCAGAGCTCGTACGGAAAATCAACATATACCGATATCAGTTGGAATACCGGTATAAAGAGAAATGAATGAATGAATAAATGAATGAATTTGTCAATTTGATTCGACACATGGCAATATAGGTACCCTAAAATGACGAGACTGATTCAGGGCAACATTTCAAAAGTAGCATTGCGTAGAAACTGTCATGTGTATTCGATCAATGAAAGCATTGGAAATTGTCCAATAAGATCACAAGGAACTGGTACAATTGGTGTATGTCAATTCTATTCATACCTGCTCCAATTAATGTTCATGATCCATTCTATATTCTTTTCTTGAATAGCGCCCTCTCTTATTAAGGAGACAGTCGTAGACTTCTCTTCTCAGAAGGAATGGTGACAATCCCCTTCAGAGGTTTTCGGGGAGTGGAGGAGCCGCAAGAGTGAAAGAACTCCCCTATAGGACATATAAATGTGATTTCCGAAGATCTAGGGGGTATTTCTCCCAACATTCCTGGGCACTCTTGGCGCCAACAAATGGTGGCGCTCCGTTCAGGAAGTCGGATGTACGCGGCTTGAGTCTATTCATTTTAGAAATCAGGTACGGATGGTAAAATGGCTGCCGCCATAAACTAACTTACGGCGAGAAGTCAGAACGAGTTTTGCTGCGTTGCATTCAGGTCAGGGACAGAGACGCTACATATATTGGTAAAATGCTCATTGGCTATGCAACGCCAACGTCGTCGCAGTCGGGTCCGTGACAGACGCACACTGACCCTACTCGACGAGACTTAGACGTAACGACTCTAACCTTCCGAAGAATATAAAAAAAATCGTTGATATTCTACCATCGTTGATACTCCTACACTAAAACAAATTGGGTCGCCAGCAAACGTTTCCTTACACTACACCAACGCGACTCAAACGCGATGGTTTGTCTCAAGGAGTTTTGTTGCACTGCAGTCCACGAGCAGGTGCAATGTACTGTAGCCGTTACCACACTTGTTTAGGTCAATGTAAAATTGGGCTACCTCCCCCATAATACCCCACCCATGGCAGTGCCACTGCACTCAGAAGAATTTGTAAGGGCAAAACTTGTTTGGTTTTTTACAATAATACTTTTGGCACCATCTAAGGGGAACAGCACCATCGATTGGCTCGTATCGTAACATATGAGAACATTTTGGACAAAAGTACTTGCAGATCGCAGAAAACAGGACTTCGTAGAACATGTTTCAACAAAACACATTTCAAAAAAGAGGATTTTAAAGAGGTGGGGACAGACGGCACTTGCTTCTTTATGCCTATGTCACATTTACCCTACCCCAGGTCCCATTTGTCCGATTTTTAGGCATCGGCCAGTGTTAACAGATGGAGGAAAAATCTACCGGATAACGCTTACATGGTCACATTAATAATGGGCGGGGTCAGCACGGGGCCCGGGAGTGACCGGCCGGTGATTTTCCTGGATATATCCCCAATTTCGTCAACGATCCTCGGCCTGTCTCCGGCTTTTGTACTTTTCCGTCACTCGAACGACTCCTTTCAGATGCGCCAAAGGTATTCGTCAGGGACGCCGACCGATTTTTGACGACCCAGACGGGTCCAGATGGGCATCCGTAAGCGTCTGACGACTACCCAGCGAACAACGACCGGGAATCCGGTGTTCAGGAATTAGTTTGTGCATATGAGATAACATAACATGTATGAACTCTGTGCCGACTCCATTTGCTTTCCAAAGTACTACACCCCTTCCTCTAAACGGTGTGAGAATTGCGCTGAAAACTATTGGCTCTTGCTCGAATCGAGTATACTTCGTAACAGGTACCGTTATTCCGGAGCTTTCGATTTGAACGTCCACATAGTGGACTGCTTTTCATTATTAGGTCATTTTTGAGCCTATATGCGCATGCGTCACGTCGTCTTCCTCGTCCACTACACAACTAAAAAAAACTAATGAAACTAATGTTTTACTTCATTCTGTAACTTTCTTTCTACACTTTTTTTTTTCTGACATGGACCCATTTGAAGAACATGTCTGTCAAATG
The DNA here is from genome assembly GCA_021234535.1 of Stichopus chloronotus. Lineage (NCBI taxonomy): Eukaryota > Metazoa > Echinodermata > Holothuroidea > Aspidochirotida > Stichopodidae > Stichopus > Stichopus chloronotus. Next base: position 27,586,195 of record CM037830.1, read on the forward strand.
GGACTCGAGAATTATTCTATGCAAATAGGCCTACAATAATCACTTCAATATTTCTTACCGGTACAAAAATGAACAGACGACATAAAACTGTATTTTGGATAATTGAACAACTTAACTGACATGTAAATGTGTGAAATAAGATAACGTGAATTTTTAGGGAGATCACAACGGATCAAAACTTTTAAATATCTCAAACAGTATTTTTATGTCTGAAATCTGTAAATCAGTATCGTATTTAGATAGGCCCTATCAGATCGTTCAGACATGTGCCGCAGTTTCACTAAATCTAAAACTCCACCTTACAACCAACCATACAATTTTTTTTTTCCATATCTGACGGCTGTGACTTCTGAAGCTTTGCACTTGTCATCTTCAGGCTTATATTTACTTTACGAAATTAAAAAAATGTTGTTGGTTGTGAATCTATTTATGGTTATAGAGGGAAATTATTATGTTCATTTCAACTGTCAATATTGTCACATGACCCTCCAAGTCCTGCGTGTGTAGTCCTTCCAGGCTATTTCGGATGATGGCCGGTTATACCTATCACAAAGCTTCCACTTAAATTACCCGAAATTCGGGTGCTCTTCGGAAAATTTTCGGGAAGGGCGATAATTTCGGGAAATTCTGGAAATTCTTAAAATTCAAATGGTGACAAACCTTCTTTTGAAATTTAAGGGAATGTTTCCCCTTGCACTTTGTTTCAATTGGTATCGTGTTATATTCTTCCCTAAAGCAGTATTGTATTGAGCGATTTCAGTGGCGTACCCAGGAATTTGTGGAGGGGGAGGCCGTAACCTCTGCGGGAATTACTGCAATTGAAAGATCCGAGCGTAGCGCCACGATCGGTTGGCGCGGAGAGTACAAGAAAATTTTGGGTTTTACAAACCCCCCAAGATGGCCGGAAATAGCCCTTCCCAAGTTTTTTCAGCTGCATGAATCCAGTCTTGGAATATAAATCTCATGTCTACAATTTCTCAATTACTGAGAAAATAATTAGTCTGTGAAAAACGAAGCAATGCCGAGATGATCATTCAAAGAAACGTTTGTCTCTACAAACCACTCAGATAGATGAAAACTGCCCTTCCCGGGTGTTTAACATGCAGGCATACATGCTCCCAACCCTGCATTCCACCCCTGCCTTGGTAGGCCTGCCACATAAATTGAGGGAATTACTATTTAGTGATATCGCGTGGGAAAAAAAAAGCGAAAATGAGATCAAGCAGGGCCGCCCTGTTCGCCCTACTTTCCCTGGCTATGCCTATGCTCCTGGGTATTTCTGCTAAAAGTGAACGATATGTCAAGATAAAAAAAATATTTCATAGCTGACCCTTCAAACACATGGCTGGAAAAAATGGACCTCCCTCAACTTGGGGTGGGCCGTTCGAACGCTCCGACCCCCTGGCTACCGGCCTGTATTCCCTCAAGTTTACCTATATAGTAGGCCTATATTGACACTAACCATGTCAATTCCCGCTTATTTCTGATATTTTCAGCAGTATTTAAAAAAATGGGGAATGTGAGGGGGGCATGGCCCAATTCCCCTCCCGCCCCCTGTGTACGCTAGTGAGCGATTAACTGTAATTCAACCGAGTCAGCGCAGCACTCAGTCTTTGGCCACAATGTACATACGCATGCGTTGGTGAAAAATTTAGGGGGATTTCAGGAAATTTTGCATTGCATATTGGGGAAAATAAATTCAGAATGTGGAAGCAATGACTTTTCAGTCATAATGTAAACAGGTTGCCACTGAAGTGTGAGTTATTGAGTGTGACTGTATAATTGACTGTTGAAACACTGGAGCTGCTGGCAGTGAAGTGAGACAGATTTTAGGTAAGAGACCGAAGTAACCCTAGCCGACGTAGGCTTTGACTTGTGTAACTGTAACAAAGTACTTAAAGTCAAAATACATCGCTGGGTTCACTGTAACTCCTGACGAGTTCGCAGAAGTGGGTGAGTACCTTACTTACGTAGGCACTGTAATCTTATGTACTACTCCGTAGTGTGACTTTCCCATATAATAATTACTACCTTGTAGGCCACGGCCAAACTCAGAAAGCGGGCCTAAACTTGCTGAAGACAGTCAGCCAAGCTTAACCAAGGTCCCGAACGCTGTAAGATACTATAATTGATTGTGACTGCGACTGAGAGTAACCATATCAGCTTTCCTTAGTTAGGCCTAGGCTAGGCCTAATTGTTTTGGAGTAGTTGCACTTGCAGTATACTGTCCCTTTGCAACCACGGGTTGTAAGTCACTGGGCAAATTAACATTCAGGGCATATTATTTTGGAGGGATGTAATAACGCCATCCCCTTAAGGCTGATTAGATAAAAGTAAAAAAAAAAACGTTGACCGTCCCATCCGCATCCATTTTTGCTGCCGTGTCAACTTTGTATATATTTTTGAGAATTACATCCTCTAGGCCTACAAGGCCCTGCCTAGTTCCTATTTTTGTGGGAGATATGAAAAATATAACTTACTGTACAAAATAGGCTATATCATGTTCAGCACATTTTTTGTGCACACAATTAAACTTTATCATTTTAGATCCTTGTTCTAAATATGCTGATGATTGTTGTTGTCCTCATTGTTTTTCTTCTTTTTTGTTTTTGTTTTTCTTGTGCCATTGGTTGCTGCTCTAATGTAGCTTTGTTAAACATACCAGTTTGTTCTAGGCCTAGATCCACCCATCCATCTGTTTACAGTTGTTCAAAATAGTCCTCCTCCGTCATACATAAATTTGCATGAAACTTGGACGCAATGTTCCATAGATAATGCAGGCCATTTGGTGTTTTCAAAACTTGTTTGGACCAAAGGTCACCTGCGGATGGGTCCTTTGTCCCATTTTGTGAGATTCTGCAAAATGCTTCTCCTCCCACAGATTCTCTTGTCCAATGTTGATGGTTTGTCACAATGATACTCACTGGAATGTGAGTTGTACTGGTAATCGCCAAGTCATCTACCTTTGTTCTTCGTCAGTGTTTCAGGGAAGAGAAAGTAGGGGAAAAGATCACATGTCACAAAACCTGAAAGGAAACTATGCACTCACCTTCCAGATATTTGAATATGAAAACATTTTTGTTGTCCCTACAAAATTCTTACTCTTGAAGAAAAGGTAGCAGTCACACATAGTTGTAAGATGTGAAATAACACTTTGAAAGTTGGGCTTCAGTGTGAGCCTGAAAACGTGTGACATAGAACCGTCAAAATTCTGTTTTTCATTTTTTGCACTTTTTGTGTTCTTGGCAAGGTCTTGCAATGTAAAAAATCGTTAGCGCTGTGATTATGAAAACCCTCATGTCTACATTCAGTAAGATACTTTGCTTTTTCTTGCATGAAACTAGAGGGAGCTGTTATTGAAGTGGACATAAAGTTCAATTACTGCTAATACCTTAAGACACACAAAATCAAGTAAAGATCAACAGCAATCTTTGAACAGATTTGTCAGTACTATGTATGTCACAACCGATTGATTTCTGGCACCAAACTCATACTTGGAACATTCACTAAAATAAGTAATTTTTCTAATTTCGTGAGATATTGCCTGAAAATATTAAGAACAATGGTTTGCATACAAAAATGTTTGGATCTTTTCAAGAGACAGCAGAAGTGATGGTGGAGAAGTTTCTTTAAAGAAGCACTTTGAGTTGTTTCAGGAAATTCAATTTCTTGTCATGTTTCCTTAACATAAGACTTCTAATGACAGGATCTATGGTCCAACTAAGAGGGCTATTATGACGTGTCACATGTGACCACTAATGAGTGAGTAGTTAATGATTTAAATTGGTTTTCAAAAACTTGTGACAATTCAGTTTTCCACATTAGTACTTACTCATACCCACAGCCAGTACAAACCATGGAGGAAAAATTGGTAAAAATAGAGTCTTACATATTTATTGAATGCCAATAGTGATGCTAATTACATTTGGTAGTACCCTTCGAAATTTTCACAAAGTTATCGATAAAGTTCGAACTTATTCCCTGTTGGTGCTGTATGAAATTCTACAAATTGTGCTGTCCCTACAGATTCTCATGTACAATGATATTACAAGGTCAAATTTGTAGATATATCCAGAGACATTGTCAAGTGTGTGGGTAAAGAAAAAGTTAAATCTTGCTAACTCCAAAGTTGATTTGGTGCCAGTTCTTTTGCCCAGTAATGGATCTCTAGCAACATCAGATCATATGAACAAGGGATTCATGTTCATCACTGGTCATAAATGACAGTGCTCATTATTGACATTCATGTGTGAAGTCTCCACTGTTTGGTGAATACTGCACGCAGTATGATAGATTAACCTCACTCCAAACTTACCTGTCTCCATTGCTACTTATGGGCCTCTTCACTCATGCAAGCATGAATGACAACGTTTGGCGTGGTCTAAGTCCTCCCCTATCCCTAATGTGGAATAGTGTCCCCGGCTAATTGCCACTGTAAGTGTTTCAAAGTGTTTCTTGAGACTCGTACAAAATCACACAGATTTGCTGGTGAGCATGTGTGAAGTCAATGTTGTTTAGTGAATGCAGTACTGTATGATAGGTTCAAAATAGTCCCTACCTAACATCTCTTACTGTGACTGCTGTAAGTTGTGTGACTCAGTCTTGACTGTGGTGCATCAGTACAGTATTACATCATTAGGGTCAATTAGCTGGATACAGTATGATCTTGCAGAATAGTCACAAGAAGCAATTACACAAGGAAGTACCAGGTGTTCAACTTGAACTATATACACAACAGTATTTGTAGCCTTTATCAGATGTCAGCCAGTTTTATTTAGTGTCACAAAACATACCATAATTTCCAGAAAAAATCCTTGGCCGAATGAGAAAATTCTGCAACTTCTAGACATTAAACTTGAATAACTGTTGTTATGGTAGCATAATAGGTTCATTTTACAATTTAGCTGTCATCCAGTCTTTGTAGATGACAAGGATAACTACCACGCAACCAAATTTCTGTCAGATTGTATCTATCTGGTGGCTCATTGGATAACAAGACTCTGCAGAAAAGATCAGAAATTTGAACAGTCATGTGCATGTGAGGTGGGTGGGGTGTTTACTATGACATGAAAATAGATTGGACAGAGCAAGAAAATCCTTGCTTTTCACCTTTTTCTGTTTATGATCAATAGCAGAAATTTCAACCAAACCTTGGAAAGTTCCTTAGATTTATCCACTGATGACATGGTTGTAGTTGCAGTGGTGTGCGGTGGTTGGCTATAGCCAGCACTCATCTTAGCTGTCCAGTGAACACCAGAGAGACAGAATGCAGACTAGCACATTGCAGTGACCACTACTTTTGCCAGAGCTCAAGTGTGGATGTCACTGCGATAGCCTTCATTTTCCGCATATTGTTACAAATGTGAAAACCTTAGGCATTGAAAATTGTATGCTATACAAGCAATCTTCAGCTTTACAAACTGTCACTTTTTCATTAGGATATCAGTTTATCATTTTAAGAACATTAATGAAAAAGCATAAACGTTGACTACAAAAGTGGAGACAAATCATTGCATAAAGTGGGCCCAGCGCTATGTTGACTCGCTGCATTCACTCTACTCCACTGCCATCATCCCCGGCCTTTTTTGGAAACAACCACCACTTGTTTTTCTAGCTACCTCATTACAGCGTCAGTGATCAGCTGTTTTGACCAGCTGAATTTTCATTGCTATATACTTCCCATTGGCTTGTTCAAAGAAGCACACCGTAAGCTGAATGAAAATTTTCGAATCTCAACTACTGCATTATCATATTTTACACCTTTTATCATTATGTTAGAAGAATTTGAAATCATATGGCAGAATTTATCACCTGGAACCAATTTATTTTTCCATATTGTCTGAATGGTGCAATTAAAAGAAATACCTACAGGTAACAGTTGGGTATGAAATTTTTAATGTTTTTACTTTTTATCTACTGTAGGCATGCATGCAATCCCTTTAGGAAAACATTGCAGGTAAACTGGTCATGTTAATAATCCTTCCTCAAGCATGTGTTTTTCATAGTACAGAACAGTGGTGTAGAAAGGATGTACTGTATAATTGCCCATATTAATTGTTTGTGCTTCTCTAATAGGTTACAGCATGTGCTTAGCTTATGTGTAATGGCATATCTCATGCATTAAAAGGTGTCATTAAACTATATGATAATGGGAGAAAATACTGTACTGTACTTCACAGTCGCATGTGTAGCAAACAGTACAGTATTTGCCTGTCTCATTGGCTATAATAGTGAACTGAGTTGCAATCTGCGAAAGTGATGTATCAAGTTGTGGCAGAGGAAAGACTAAACTCGATTTACCGTAAGGTCCTGTGGTATTGGTCCGAATTCCAATGTCAATAAGAGCAGTAGGGGGCTGATTGGTCATGATTGTGGGGACCGTGAAGGAGCCTTTCCCTGATTTATACGGTCTTTAGGGATGGGAAAAATGTAGCCATTTTTGACCTGGGATTGGGATGAAGGATCTTTGACTTTCATTCAACTATAAAGTTTGTATTAGTGAGGAAGCTGAGCTCAAAAGTGGCAGGAAGTTTGACAGCAGTTATAGCTTTGTGAGAATTCTCAGGTGTGTGTAATATGAGCTACTCTGCTGCATTTTTCGATTTTTCTGTCAGTCAAAGAGCAGTACCAATTGAGAATTTTGCTTATCCCTAGCCAAAATGTAGCTTGGATTGATGAGTGACTGCCTTTAAGTTTTGATTACAATATTGTTGCAATTATCTTAGATTTCTCTCTTTTTTATCAGTTTAATTGCATTGGTTTTGATGCTAATCATAAACCTTTGCGATCATGTGCTGGTGTATGTGTGTATTTGATATACATGTAGGGTTACCACATTGAGAAGAAGATCCCTTTCAATTTTAGGTAGAGGTCAAAGATCCCTTGAGGTCAGCAGGGGTCAAAGCATTAAAACATTTGAAACATAATATCTCAAAGAGGGAAACTTGTACATATCTCATATGTGGTATGTAGGCTACCACATTGAGTACAAGACCTTTAAATTTTGGTGAAAGTCATAAGGTTATTTGAGGTCAACAGGGGTCAAATTGTGCAAACCCTGTAAACACGATGTCTAAAGAATGAAAGCTTGGTCACCTCATATTTAGCATGTAGGTGTGGCTCATTATCGATCCAACTATTAAGTGTCGGTTGGCATGCAACAACTGGGTTTGAGCTGCAGTACAGTAGGCCTAAAATTTTAGAGTCCCATTTCATAGTGCAAGATTGGTCAAAGAGGAGGGATCCTCCCGATAAAACCAGGAGAGTTGACATGTATGCAATGTGAAAAGGTTGCATGTACAAGTATGCAAAACCCCTTGTCTCCCTAACTTCTTTTTACCCGTCAACCCCATTTCACCAGGGAGTTGCAACAGAAGGAGTTCCATCAGAGCAAAAGTCTTTTGAGAGGAACCAGTTGCCGCCAAAGTTATACACACATCTTACTTACCCATTATACTGCCCATGGGCTAGTTAACGCAGTAAATATTTCAACTGCACGCGACATGTAATTTGACTCTCGGACAGGCTGTTACATAATCAAAGTCCACCACATGCATTCACGAGCGCAAGAGATGTGTACAGTGTATGGCAAACAGTGTACACATTGTACATGTACTATTGCTTACCGTGTACTTCGATTCACTGTGCAGTGTACGTCTTACACAGTGTCTAGTGTATTTTAGAAACCCTCGAATCCAATATGAGCGAAGCAGATAAGAACGAGTTAAGCGATTCCGAAGTAGAAGACTTCTTTATGGAAAATGAAAGGCTCTTGATGGAAGAGAGTGACAAGGTTGTGGTGGCTGAACAATGTTACTGTGGGGTTGCGACGACTTCTAGTCAAATTATTAGATGTGATAATGAAAACTGCAACAGGCAATGGTTTCATCTCAAGTGTGTTGGCCTAAAGGAAGAACCTGACGCCGAGTGGTTTTGTTGTTTGAAGTGTATGGAACGGTAAGTATACTACACCTGTTTAGCGCTCGCAATTTCTACCTTACATTCATGATGGAAGGATCATTCATTTCTCACCTTTTCACAGTTGGGTTCAAAAATCTGTAGGGGGCTGATAGAAAACTTAGTGTACATGTATGGGTCTCATTGACAATCTTTTTGACTTGTTGATAACAGCCAAGCAATAGACATGTTGGCCAAGCAGTTTTCTTTAAAAAGTAGGTGGGAGTGGGGTGGCCGGTAGGACGCAGTTCTAAAAAAAGAGTAATGCACATGAGAATATTTAATGCAAATAATAAAAATTGGATGACCATCTATGTCTATTGAGTTTGATACTCAAAGATTTGACATAGTGCTAGACTTAGTGTAATAGTAGTTTACTAACGAAAGGTTGACTGAACATCTATAGACTTGTGTCTGCCCCTGTATTCAGCGATGGAGTTGATTGGCTGTGTTCCCTACTGTACATTGAATTTTCACTAGACTAAAAATCCTATCATGCTATACAGTAGTATATTTATAATCCTATCAGATGCTTATCATAATTTTGATTGATCCAAAACTTAATTCAGTATCTAACCTTTATTCAGCCCGAAGAAGATGTTCTGTCAAGTTGATATTTGGTCTAGTAAACCCTAGCTCTTGGGAGTCTAGTTGTCATGGTAGTGGGCATCCCATTTCCCAATTTAGCAATTACCAGGTCCTATGATTGCAGTTATGTATGTGTCATCCTCCCATTCCAACAGTCAGAGACTGGAACCTACTCCCCCAGAATATAAAAGATCTTGAGTAACCCAACAATTCAGTAGCTCAGCCTTGAGGTTTCTCAGAGGGGATGACTAACTACATGTGCACCTCAAGCCAGCACACTTGACTCCACCATGAGTGTTGTGCAGTATCTTTCCAGATCCAGATCCATTCACAACCTCTCTGCCATCTTAGGTCATTCATTCTACCCCTCCCCACCACCAGTTTATATCATCTCTGTTCCATTGTCTCTATATTCTCACAAGCCCACATTAAAATCAGTGTTATGATAGAGTTAGCAAACAGTGAAGGATTGGGTAGGGTCTTGTGAGAGTCAGATGATTCCTCACCATCCTGCAGGGTGTCGTTGTGTGGAGGGGATGTGCTTAAAGGGACAGAACATGACATGGATGGGGGATTGGAGGAAAGACGTTGTGAAGGAGGGAGTTAATTTTCAAGTGCAGGGAGGGATTCTCTTACAGGAATCCGCAACTTACCATGTTGCTTCCTGTGTTTTCTACTGCATGTGCAGAGAATTAAAGCTTACATTTGCCACTTTGAACACTATTTTGCTTTTTTTACAGTATCGGCTGCATCATCATCTACAAAAGCTCGGAAGGAATTGCAAGATATGACGGCAGTATCTGCACAATTTACTTCAGAGTCTTCCCCATCATCAGCATCTTCCTCAATGACAGAAAGGACAAAGAAAACCTCGGGAAAAGGTAAATTACTAGTATACCACACATTCCTTTCACCTCTTTTGAGGAAATGTTTTGGAACTAAAAGGACACAACTTGGAAGAAACCAATTAATAATTTCAATCTGAAAGATCGGATCAAGAAAGGATTGTTTACTGTACAGTCAAAGATACAGCCACCATCTGGCAGATATCTATCTTCAAAATAGAGTAGAAGTACAAATACTGGTTGCCATGTTTCTGTGTTTAGTAATGTACCCCAGGGAATCAAGACTTCCATTTTGCTAGAACACTTTCTTGCTTCAAGGGTACTGTAAGGTTAGGTTTAATGTGTAATTATTGAAGTAAGAAATTGTATTGCTGTCCTCTCTTTTGTTAAACATTGTTACAATACCATAGGCCGAACGTTCATTCTGACACTCACAGGGCCTTTAAATTAGTAGATCTGCAGAGAGTGTCCAATGGAGCATAATTTAAATATGAATTTTTTTCAATTAAAATATTGGCTGACAGGGAGCCTCACACTTACAGAGGTAAGAGGGAAAAGGTTTCATGAAGCCAATTTGCTGTGGTAAAACAGAACCATGAGTGGGAGGGTACCTAAAATGCAGGGAGGATATATCCGTCTGTCTCCCAGGAAATTCTACCTACATGTACAAATACTTGATATCTAGATACGCACTTTAACAGTATCTCAAAAATGCTTACGTGCAGTAGACCATGCAACCAGACTGATTCAAAGTGTTCACAACTGTTATATTGTTATTTTTTTTTTTGATAATTAAATGAACTTGTTATCTGTCTGTCTGTGTGTGTCTGACTTTATCTGCCTGTCTGTCTGTGTCTGCCTATCTGTCTTTGTGCTGGTAGATCCACCTTTACTGTATGCTTATTTTTTTGTTTTCCTTGGCAGCTATAGTGAAGTGTCCTACTCCACAGAAAATTGAAAAGAGAGATGTCATGAATGCTGCTCCTGATCACATAGATACTGCTCTTACAAAAATAGGAGACAGCCACATTTTTAAGATGAAAACACCATTGTCACTTAGTGTTCAGGACACGGTGACTCACATCAAAGCAGGAAAAAGGAAATGCTGAACTGGAAAATTATGGTCTGAAGATTGCAGACAGAAAATGTGGCAGCAGTTCCATGCTTTACACTGTGAGTTGACTCTCAAGGAACAATGGAAGAGAGTGTTAGTGGAGCTGTCAATTTCCAAAGAAGAGGATGCAGAGGTGTTTGTGTTGCAGGCATTTGCAAAGGAAATTTTTGGATCCTTGCTCAAGTTCATTATGGAAAAAGACTTACCACCTGAGAACCAAACTTCCAGTGATAAATCCTTGGACACTAATGAAGAAAATGCCTTGAGGTATGCATGTGGATATGTGCCCCACAAGCTCAAGAAGCACTTCCGAAGACTGTCTGCAAATAACATCGCTGCTAAGTTTGTTGATGTGCTGGACAGTTGGGACAACTCAGAAGTTTATGGGGACTCCTTTTTAAATTACACAAAAGAGTGGCTGAAATTGCAGGACAGAGGCAGGCTGCTCAAGTAAATGATGATGTGTTTATATTCTTTAGGGCTGTAGAGCTGGTGGTGAGGTCAGTACTATACCGTTACATGAACTTTATCCAAAGCTGTGATATCCAGCAAGTACTTCTTTCTGAGATTATGAAAGATGAAAGAGTTTTAGGTCGTTGGAAAAAGATTGTGCCACAGCTTATGAGCCAACTTAGTCAGCAGCTTTTTGAGGATGTCTTAAAGAGTTACATCAAGATGAGGTGTGAGGCCTTTGTCAAAGTTTATCTGATTCTCTTGAAAGAGAATCAGTCACATGTTAGAAATAAGTCTGAAAAGAGTTTGAGAAAAGAACTTCAAAAGTAAGTGCTATTATTGTACAAACTTGAAATCTTTTTGATCCATACACAGTATTCCATATGAGTGTAAAGTAAGTTATGTTACGAGACCCTTCAGCACTTGAAAAAATACATGATATTTTGTACTGTACATGAAAGACTCTACTTAATGTTTAATATTTCTCATGAGAGAAGCAGTATGCAATGACAAACATAAATTATATGACAAAGGGGAAGTGGTGTGAATGGGATGCATGCCTGTCTTTAAAAATTATTAAGCAGATCATGTTTATGCTTATGAGGAATGTCATGCTGATTCCTCATTTGCCTCTAGTTACTCCCTTATATCATATCCCTAAATATCAACCCCCCCTCACCACCACAAAGGGCAAAGGAAATATCTCACCATCTACAAAACATGGTTTTACAGAGGGCATGTTAGGCTAATACAAAATGATACCAGGTAGTAAATTTACTGTTGATTCTACTTTAAAAAGATCCTTAGTAAAAAGCTTCATGTGCTCGAATTTCTAATTTACAGCATAACAAAACTGACATGTTTACTCAATTATTCCACACTGTAAGTCAATGTCATTTCAAGTTTGTATCTCTTTCTTACTCTGTAAAACCTCCTCCTATTCTTAGCTAAATTAAAAAAGTATTTTTTAAGGTGAATCAGTATCCAACATGTTACAATAATAGACTAATTTGTACTACAATTTGGACTTAAAAATAGAGTTCAATATAGCTGTGCAAAAGAGGTGAATGCATAATTTCCCACATAGGGTAAAACCTTTTCATAATCCAGTTCATGCAGTAATGTATGCGCAGTAATAATTGTGTTACTGTTTTAAGAAAGCCCATAGCATGAATAATAAATACTATTCATGCTATTGTTCTAATAGGCATAGAACCATAGTCAGTGTAATGACTATTACCCGAATAATGTACCCTCGACACACCAACCCAACCACTTGTATGTAATAATAAAAACACATCTACTTTCAGATTGATTTTGTTCAGTATAGCTGCTGCACAAATGTTGACTTCAGTGGTTATCTAGATAATTTGTTTACTTTAAAGTATAGCACATACAGAGTCGTTGTATGAGATAAATGCCTTTCTACCTAATTATTTCACAGTTATGTTTATTTTCGCAATTTGTAGTTCTCACACTTTACCTGTGTTTGACCCAAGCTCATGCTATAGTACTGTAACTTTGGATTTAACACAGGTGTAGGTCAAAAGAAAGCTTGAGAAAATAATGGAAATAGTTTTATTTTAAGACAAAGAAAGAAATAAACTGTTAAATTAACAATAATGTTATCTATTATCTCACAGGGATTGCTTTCATTGGTTTAGAATAAGCACACTAAAACAAAAGACTTAGAGTGTATTGTAGCCCCCACCAGTAATAATAAGTACTCATATTCTTATGCAATCACCAAACAGGAAAATGACAAATGATTATTATCCACAGGCTGTGATACAAAGACCTTGTAAGCTTGCATGTACAGTAACACACTGCTTGTAGAAAAAAAAACCCCAACTGACCCAACTAATTTCATATCGGGGTGCACCCTTCATTGTAGAGCTGTTTTTGGCTTTTAGCCATTGTGCAGCTCTCTTTTTAATAGCTGTTCTCAAAGAAAATTCAAGCACTGGAAGAAGAAATGACTGGACCACACACAGTAATGTTAACAGTCCCATTGATAAATCAAGGTAGTCAAAGAAAGGAAAAAAATTGGCTGTGCCAATTGCACAGGTTACATCTCTGCTAGTGTGAAACCCAGGGAGCTTAACTTCCCTGAAATTCACTGGTCTAATATTTGGCATGGGCTACAACTAGTGATATATGACAACCTTTTGTGCACCTGGGAGATTGCATCAAAAAAGTATTTCACATGTACCTGTAAAATTAATGTGTGAATGAAGGTACTTCAAGGAGATCAGGAACAATACAGCACTGCAGGGTTCAAGTGATGAACATCACAACAGAGTAACTGCCATGCTGGATTTTCTGAAATAACCCAAAGATCCCAACCAAGACTGGCATTTTCCTCATCTCTTCTTAACTTAAATGGCCAACAAATTTATGGGCTGTGGTAGTTTTCCATGCTCTGCAACATGACATGCCAAGATGAGTTCATATGTTACATGTAAAATAAAAGTACTATATTAATGCCAGACTTCCTTTTTCTGCATATCCTAAGTAAGCGATCATACTGTTCAATAAGTCCAGGTTCCCACAAGACATGTACAGCACCATTTTAAAACAGAGTAACCCTTCCCACATAGGCCAAAAACTGCTCCTATGTAACTACCCTCCCTCCCCTTAATTTCTTAAAAACTGTAAGCTGTTTTCACACAGTTATATACAAACGTAGTAGAGCTTTCCTCAACAAGGAGCTTCCTTGGAACAATCAAGCCTATGGTGTCTTCTTTTTTGGAGAGGAACATCGCAATATTGACTTCAACCATTCTGTGTGACCTCATATTTCCTCTTGAGGGACCAGGAGTGTATTGTCCTGCCACGATGTTTCTCATCAGGCTATTCCCAAATTGTCCTACTGTAGGGTTATCCAGGTGGCGACCTGCTGATCATTGCTTACCAAAAAACCCTTCAAGAGGATCTTGGTTAAACTTGTCACTCAAAACATATTCAACCCCACCTCTTGTCAATAGCAGTTTTGTCATTGCTACAAAGGAACGCACTGGGGAAAGAAAATGAAAATTCAGATGAAAACAGCAATGTATGGGAAATGTTAGTAAGACATAAAGCATACTCGTGCCAAGACCTGGGCGATATCATACTCAATTTCACAAGGGATCTCTAAAAAGCACCTAGACTGGAGGAGCATGTGGGTCATTTAGTACTTTTAATACATAGTATATCAGACTTTCCAACATGAGAGAAATTTTAGGTCTGTAAACACACTGTCCTGAGGTGGAGGGGGGGATCTAAGGGGAGAGTGACCTCGTGAAAAATTTTTTGAGATAGTAAATGCAATAAGATGCTAAACAGTGCAATATTAATTACATCCTACTGTTGTGTTGTCTAGTACAATTGAGTGTTGTCATTTGGCCACATTCACCTTAGAGTATTGCAAATTTAGCTGTGAAAATTCTTTGCAGTGATGATTGCTGTGTCGGATATCTTGAATTTGTCCTTTTTTAATGAGCAACTTCAGCTGAGGCGGTTATGTGTGTGATAAACAGTGAACAGCATGTGAGAAGCATGAAATGCGTGTGACACATGCTTAATGGGTGTGTATTGGTAAGTCTGGTAAATGCTCACCATTTCATAAGTCCCTTGAACCAGTTTGACCATGTAATGAAGACAGAAGGGAGAGAAACAAGAGGAGCTTTTCCAAATATTCAACTTCAATTTAACACCTATGCTGGCAAACCATGTGTTGGCAGGAACCTTGTTCGAACCTCGTTCATAATAAGTGTATACGGCTAAGGGAGGCTAATATAATTCACACAAGGGCCAGTTCCACTACAGTGTAAAAGGTAGGAGAGGGATGCACAACAGCAGCATTTACACTAAAGGCAACTGCAATAACAGACATGTCTCAAAAACCAGCGATGATGCAAACATTTTGCATAGGGTGATTTTGGTCCCTGTAATGATGGGGCTGAATTTTTGTGTGGAGAACCCGACCTATGTATGGGAATTTCCGGGTTGTGGATTTTTCACTACTCACACAGAGATTGACTGCCTCAGGTAGAAATTACACGCTTGGGCTGGCCTAGTAACTTTGGTCAATTACCTTTGCAATCTTAGCTGGGATATTGGTTACTCCATCAACACACAAGTAGGTCTGTTTCTAGGATGTTTATAGACTACATCCTATTTTGTGTTCTGCATGCTTTTTCATTAATCTTGGTAAACTTTCCTTACTTTCTATGCAGAAATAAGACAACAAACTGATAAGAGAAGCAGAACAAGGAATTTGTTAAAACAAAGAAAAGAATACATGGCCCAGCTTAAGTGAGTGTTGACTAGGCACACAATTACAGTTAGCTTAGAGCTTAGAAGATAATGTTTCACACCCTTTTGCCCCTGTAGGGAGAAGGCTAGCAATGATGGTTATTGCCTAATTGTCCATGAACTGGAAAGATGTTTTCACAGTGAAGGTAGGTTGGATTTAAAAAAAAATCTTGCCCCATGACTACTGGGGACAGAATCACGCTATGTTATTTGATCATTATTTAAATCACCTAGGCCAGTTCCACTACATATTGGAGGCAGGGCTCTGGAAACAATGGTTCTTTCATTACTTCACTCAAACTATATGCATGATGCTGGCAAACCAGGGACTGTGAAAACCTTGTGGGTGATACTGAAGATGATACATATATATTTCACAGAAGGGCCAGTCTCATTACAGTGTATTTAGGCAGGAGAGGGAGGACAGACAGTACCTTTTTCTATTGAGGACATCTTAAGTCACATTTCCAAAAAGCAAAAAAGATGTCAAAGTTTCATTAGTATTTAATAATATTTTCTCATTATAACATTCAATCACAGCACTTGGACATAAACCAGTTTCAGCCAATAAGCTTGATGTAGAGGAATGAAAAAAGCCGCTACTTTTCCACCCTACATAAACCAATTGTGCATTTATCAATTGAATGATGCACCCTGCTACTTCAGGCCTGGCCAGTCACCATGGGCCACTAATGACAGTGTGACTCACATATCAGCCATTATCCTAATATTTTCAGTCACAAGAATAACCAATAGGAGATTCATAATACCTCAGAGGTCAATAGCTCTACTGACCAAGGGCTAGCCATTGTGGGTCATTTGTTACTCCTTGTACTGTACAAAGATGCTAACCTGCGGTGTTGCTCCTCATGTACAACTATAACTTTTTCTCAGTCAATTTGGTTACCCAGGTGTGACAAAATCACGAATTATTCAGCAGTTTGGAGACTGATGGGTGTATCATTTTAAACAAGTTGTAAGTCACAGAAATGACTAAGGGGTACCATATATGTCAATTTACATGTGTCAATTTACCTGTTTTTTTTTTACAAAGTTGAGGGACCATGTCAGGGTTGGTGGGGTGCGTTGATTGGAAAGCCCATTTTTTACTTTAAGATGTTCTCTCAATAGTTATTCTACCAAAGTAAGAGTTATGAATTTCAGCACAACACACAAGGGAGTGAGGGATGTACAGGGGCTTCACATTGCAAAATTAATTTACCAAAGGTGTCTGTCTGTAAATCTGAACTTTGTAATCAAAGTACAGTACTGTACTGTATATCCTACAGCACCATGACCCCATATGCACAAATTAGGGGGAAGTTAAGGGCTTATGCAGTATACTTCTGCCTCAACTATCCTTTGGCTGTGCTCCCATTACTCTAACTTCTGTGTCTGCACAGTATATTCACTTAATCACCTCCAACCCCTTCCCCCATATAAACACTCTCACAATATCTCGCCAATACATGATACTGTACAAGTTTGAAAAGGTACATCAGAGGACAGATAGATTGTACAGTGAAATTACACATCAATAATGAAAAATTCACATACCAGCAGGTTCCTTGTTTTCTGATTCCGGTTGGAATTCTCGAAATTGTTCAGCAGAGTTTTCAGAAGATGGGGAGGATCACATATAAAGAAGACTTCACCAGAGCCAGATGGGTTGTTGGTACGTTACTGAGGAATTTAACACAGAACCTGACTTTCCTGCAAGTATGTCATACAGTCTCCTGTTTGCTGATGCACCATCAGACACCAAGCACAAAACTTGAATACCAAGAAGCTTTACCGCTCCAATCACTTCCATTGTTGTTTCATATAGCTGTGAACCTGTTACATTAGAAGATGCATAATATGCAGCAGGAAACCTCATGGAAGTAGTTATTCCTCTCACCATATATAGCAATATGTGAGATGCCAGTGGTCTGTCTTCTCGCTCTTCTTTCAATGCACACTTCCTTTCAAGTTACTCATCGCTTCATTGATTGATCCAACACTTGTGAAGCCAACTAGCCTGCCAGTACTTTTTGAAAACACTGATCCAGCTTTCACTTTCATTTTGTCTATTAAAAGAGACACCAATCTTTCATGCTCTTTTAAACTGTCCATCTTAAAGTCAGTATAACACCTTTAAAGTACATCTGGGTTTATTCCAGTGGTGGGGTCTGTAAAATGTGTGTATTGATATAATGTATTTGCATGCGGCAAAATAAGAAACCCTGACATTCTGATGAGATCGTAGGCTGAAGTGGACTTGGAGTGTATAGCGATGGCCCATCGAAGAATTGCAGGGTGCCACCTCATCTGCTTTGGATTTCTTGAATGGGCTTTTATTTGCTCTTCCCAAAGAAGCTGGTAGTAGCTGTCCCCTTTCAAAGCTTCTTCGATCTTGTTTTTGGAGTTATCCAAAAGTTCTTGTACTGAACAACTATCTTTGTCCCTCAACTCTATGCGTTCTTCCTGAAAACTTTGTTTCAACCTTTCAGACAGCCTCTTGTTCCTCTCAGAAACATTCTTTTTCTCGTGCTTCAAGTTAACTACTTTTTCTTGAAGTTCTGATGTTGTCATTTGGACTGTGGGCTTGTGTTTTGACTTTGACTGTTCAGTTTTTTCAAATACTGTTTGTTGCTTTAGTGCCAGTGCAGATAAAGTTTGTTTGTACTTAGAGCATACACTGCACATTTCATATCCTCTGTTTGTTGCAGATTCGCTTTCTGTCAGCAACAGTTTGCAGTGTACATGTCGTATGGTTTCTTTTTCTTCATCACTGGAAACACTCCTTTCCACTACAGCTATCTGCTGGCCATCTCTTCCTCTGAATTCTGAGCCATGGCTCTTGATAAGATTGTCAAAATTCAATTTCCCAACACATACCTTGCTGTAGCGAAATATACTCAGTAGCTTCCTGTGGGTTGATGAAGTTAACTTTTATCTTCTTTCCAAAAACATAACAATCAACTTTCTCATTTCTTACTGTTATTCTTTTCAGAATACAACTCCCCTGTAGGTTAACTTTGATTGCAACTATGCCATCTTCCTTCTCACACGCAAAGAAACCATCATCGCGACATGCTCTTAAAAGGATATCTTTATCCCACTGCTTTGTTCTGCAAACATCACAGTTCATGCTGTGAATCTGACTGTCATCACTGGTCACATCTACACTGAATATTAAAGTGATATCCCTGCTGAGGGCTTCTTTTGGGGTAGTATTAGAGACATTAATTTCCTGAGCTCCACACAGTCTGCATAAGGTGGAAAGTATTATCCTATGCACAGCCATTGCTTAGGCATCTGGAAGTAAAAAAGTAACTTTGTTAGTATTCACTGGCATAGCTAGCCCACCTGCATTTAGTTTACAAATCGTCATATCTTGCAAGAATCACATTGTTTTCTAAATCATAGCCAATACACTGTGTAGAAAACTGCATGGCCCCAAACAACCTCTGTATTGTCACGAGTGATGTGCAGTCTTCTAAAGAAAAAAAAGGAGCAAGGTGTATTGACATTGTGCCAGTGTGTCTAATGTTTTATTCAGGACCTACACCCTGTCTCCTTTTCGTAATGTCCATCTGGTACCAACAGATCTGTTGTAAACATTCCCTCCCCTAAATTAAAAGGATATAGTTGCAACAAAAATTTTGGGTACAACTTCTCCTTAGTAAGTACATACTAAAACCCATGCAACATGTTACTGCTTTCTTTCTGCTGTAAAGTAAAACGACTACAAAAGGAACAGGTTCTTTCAATATACTATACCTCTGCTATTTGGGATACAGTAGCTACCCCAACTGGTTAACTAGACCAACTTGCAGACACTGCTGTTGTAAGTACCATACTGTAAAGACTTTTAAAATAGTGTACTTTTAGTATGGCTGGGCAATGCTCAACAGCCAGCAGCTTTCATGGACCAGTTGATGCCAACCTGAAGATCTACAGTAATAATATACACAGAGCTAGGCCTGGTTGCTGCTACTGTAGGTTTTGGGCTAAGCAGATAAAAATTTCCCCTTGGTAGGTTAAGACTTTGTGAAGAGATCAAGGTTGAGGCTGGGGTCAAGAATTCCCACTAGGATCTTCACTTTTTCAGTCTAGTGAACTTTGGTCCAGTGATGTTTCAATACAGTAGATATATTCTACTCAGGGAGTCATTGCAGAATACGCTACACACCGAAGCAATGTTTGAATGAGAGAAGGTACAGTGAGTTTACAGATTCAATAATCAAATGAAGAGGCTATTAGTATGGGGGTACACAGGTGGCTATGTAGGCCCGTAAGACCCTAAAAAAAAAATCAGAACTTCACTCTCACAGGATAGTCGGCACTTGTACCCTACTTCGTCTTACTCTTAACCTGCCGCTAACTTTCATATAAGTGTAGACAATAACAGGCTCACTCGGTTAACTTACGTTAAGCTATTCAAATTTATGATTAATAATATTAATAAGGCAAGGAATGGGTAGGCTATATCTCAGCTAGGATTAGCCAAATTCACGCAAAATACTCTTTCTGAGCCATATCAAGCACTGGTAACATGCAACACTGTGTGAATCTTGGTAACTGCAGTGATGACCTTGGACTTTTCATGAAAACTCTCAGTCAGAATTGTCGATTTTCGTCATTTCGACGCTCGGCGACAGCCTAATTACGTAGTCAATATAGTTCCATACATCACTAAACTACTACCTACTGTACATTTCGATGTGCGAGCTTCTGTGATATGTACCTAAAAATATGATTTTTGGGGCCTAATTTTTTACAAATTTGTCATAAAAATCGACTAGAACTTACCTCATTTGGGTACCAATAACTCAGTCATACAATATCTGATTTTAATGGGTGTTTCTTTGTTTAATTCCTTATTTTACTGTCGATAACTGCACATGCAGTTGAAAAATGCCTAAGAAGCACACAGACACTGCGCAGTGCGTATTACTTCTTGACAGAAAGCTATGTTGGCTCGTATGCGGTGGATTCAACTGCATGTACTTGGTGATTGTGTCATCGTTGTTGTGGCCTTGGTGGTAACCAGTCCTACATGAAAGGGTGTTTTCGTCACCCTTGGTAACTGAGTAGCTGTGTGGAATGTGAAGAGTTTGGTAAAGCCACGTGGGTGACTTAATTGGGGTTTAGTGATGGACGGGAGTAAAATTGCATGGGATGGGACTCTATCTATTGCAACTCCCTGCTCTGACAGGATCTGAACATTATCCATTGCATCCTTACATATCACACTAGCAGAAAGGAGTTTTAACCTTCTCTACAGATCATAGCTGGTACACCTAATGCCATTTTTCAACTGTCGAAATCAATATACTACACTGGCATATGGCAATGTCATAGGCTTGATAGTGTGTCAACTAGATACTTTTTGTATGTTGCATTTTGTCACCTTCCAAGTACTGTACTTTCATTTTGCAGTGCTGCAAAGATTACCTCTACTTAGTTCAGTGGCTGCCATAAGTTTCGACACCCCAGTGTTCCGACACACATATATTTTGACATGTGCACTTAAATTCCGACAGCAGTGGCTGATCAATGCAGTCATTACTATGCCGAGCATCATAGCTGGGACCCAAAATGGTGCCATGATGTAATGAATGTGTTGTAACATGTGAGTGTCAGAACATGGGGTGTGGGAACAAAAGTGTGTCAGAACATAGGGCCGTAACCCTCAGTTCAATTGTGTGAGCTACAGCTGCATTGCTGCGCTAATTTATGATTAATACAAATAATATTCCATAGTGTCATTTTCATACATTACACAATCTTAAACTTTCTTCAAAGGAAATTGCAGAGTTTTTTTTGGTCCTGTGACACCATGCATTTTACAACATCTTTATGGCTTTGTGTACACGCCAAGCGTGCACACAAAGCTATGGATTTCTGTATGTGTGTGTTGTTTTCGTTTTGGTGGATAATCGTAACCTTTGTAATCCCGCGTCTTTGTGTGTGCATGAGCAGTATGTTTGTTTGTGATACCTATTCTGTAAACATGATATCTCAAGAAGGGAAGCTAGACAGGTCTCATATTTGATATGCGAGTGCACTACATAGAGTACAAGCACCCTATTGCTTTTTGTGGAGGTCTATGGGGTCAGTAGGGTTCAAATTGTGAGAGCATTGTAAACACAATCTCTCAAGAAGGGAAAATTGGACTGATGTTATATTTGGCATGTAGGTATCCTACATTGAGTACAAGAACCCTCCTTTTTTTGTGTGTAGGTTTATCACAGTGAGTACAAGAAGTCAATTGCTTTTGATTGAGGTCAAATGTCATTTGGGGTCAACGGGTGTCAAACTGTGAAAACCTTGTAAATATGATATCTCAATAACTGAAGCTTGCACAGATGTCATATGTGGTATATGTGTACTACATTATATGCAATATTCATACTGTGTTTGGTGGAGGTCAAAGGTCATTTTTGGTCAAAAGGAGTCAAATAGAGAAAACCTTGTAAACATACATTTACTGTATCTCAAGAGATGCAGCTTGGACAGACCACAGTTTTTATTTGTAGATGTACCACATTGAGGTCTATATGGGTCAACAGTGGTCATTTGGGGTCAATAGTTGTCAGATTCTGAAATTGTTGTAAGCATGATATTTCAGGTAGGGAAGCTTCAACAAATTTATATTTGGTATGTACTTGTACTGTACCTCATTGGGTACAAGAAGCCTATCACTTTTGGTGGGGTGAAAGGTCATTTGAGGTCAACAGAAGTCAAGTTGTGAAAACCTTGCAAACATAGCATCTCAAAAATGGAAGCTAGGGCACTTTTTAATACTATGCTTGTATGACAATGAGCACAAGAATCGTAGTACTTTGGGTCAATAGGGTCAAATTGTGAAATCCTTATAAACACAATAGCTGAAGGGAGCTTGAACAGATCTCATATTTGGTAGGCAGGTGTACCACATTGAGAAAAAAAAAATGTTGTTATTTTTGATGGAGGTCCATGTCATTTGAGGTCAACTGAGGGTCATGCAATGAAAACTTTAAAATCATGCCTCAAGAAGTGAAGCTTGGACTGATCTCACATGTGGTATGTAGGTGTGTCATATTAAGTACAAAAATCTGTATCGTCTTTGATGGAGGTGAAAGGTCATCTAGGTCAACAGAGGTCAAACTGTGAAAATATAGGTCAAGAAGTAAAGCCTGGACAAATCTCACACTACTGTTATGTAGTTGCAGTGCATTGTGTACAAAAAATCCTACTGTCTTTGGCAGAGATCAAATGTCATTTGAGATCAACAAATGTTAGATAGAAAAACCTTGTAAATATGACATTTCAAGAAGGGAAACCAGCACTGATGTGATATTTGTTGATATGTAGTAGGGTCTACAGTGGATGAAGTGGTGTACCATATACTAATTTGCAAAAGCCTCTATTATATTTGATGAAGACCATTGGGTCAGTTAACAAGGATCAGTTTATATTAATCATGTACAACTTACACATGGAATGTCTAGACAGAAAGTCTGGACTTAATTACTGTTATGATGTGCATATTGAGTGTATTATGCCTACAGTATCAGTCATCAACTTAGGTCAACAGATGTCGTCGTGTATAGTGGTTGTTGCATCTTAATTGGTGACGTGATACATTACTGATCTAATATTATAGAGAAGAACCTTGTGACGCATCCTCATGTTATGATGTCAGATTCAGGAAAATAATGCTCTTAGTTGCATCTTAAAAACCACAATGCATTTGTGCTAGTTGATCTAGAATTGGAAAGTTAGTAGTTAGAAGATCACATTTTCCCTACAGAGAAGACCCAATTTTTTTTCTCTCACTTTGTGCACTTGGTTCCAAACTGCTGAGAACAAGGCACAAGCCGGCTATCCTCCATAACATGTTAACTCCCCCTCTATTGATCTGTGACTCATTTCACCCCCCACATTTTTTAACCAGGTGCCATTCCTTGTCTTACCTGTTTCTCCCCCCTCCTCCTCGTCACCTCGCTGATGTCGTTTGCGTAAAATTTGACATTTGCAGAATATACTGTAAAGTCAAGACTCACCCACGCCAAATGTGGTTCCGGTTGTGTTTTGCATCGTGGTAGAGGCAGGTCCAATGGCTCATGATAAAGAAGTGTTCACATCGTAATCGTGTGGGAGAAAACCTGATGCAGGTAATGGCAGGGGGGTCCCATAGAATTGGCTCCCTGACTGATTCACTTGCAGCTACCTCATGGTTTTCGCCATTCTTTGCACACATAGCTGTGTGCTACAGTACTTTAATACAGAATTCATCAGTTATGTGTTTGTTATTGCTACATACTGTTAATACTAAAAGTTTAATATATATGAGATTCTGTTTTTACAAATTCCTTTTTTTTTTAGTTTACCAACTGTACAGTATGTAATTGTGTTATCTTTCCAAAAAGCTTTTGCTGTTCACACTGTAGGGGGCAAAGTAAAAACTTGGTTTAAAGTTTTTGAAAAAAGAATTTTGGAAAGTTCGGGTGAACAAATTACTGTTGAGCAACAATTACCTGAATGTTTATGTGTGAGAAACTTATTTCTTGAAAAAAAGGCTACTGCTCTTCGTTATTTTGAATAATCTATTATTCTACGTCAGCAAACATTGGTTTTAAAAATATGGTTCTTTTCTGTGAAACAAATGCCTTATTTCCCTTTAAAGTGATTGCATGCATAGGCAAAAAGTAGAAACATCAAAGTTTCGTGTCCAAAAGTTTTGTAACAAATTTCATTGCACCATTCAGACAATTTGGGAATATTGATAGGTCTCAAGTGGTTCATTCTGCCATGTGATTTCAAATTCTTCTAACATAATGACAAAAAGTGTAAAATGCGATAATGTAGTGGGTGACAGTTTTCATTCAAATCAATGGTGTGCTTCTTTGAACAAGGCAATGGGAAGTACACCTAGTATTGAATATTCAGTCAAAACAACTCACGGTACTGTACTGACGCTGCAATGATGTGTTCAGTTCGTAGGTTATTTGTAAATACAGTGCGCTTCCTTTCACCAAATACTACAATTCCGGATACCGAACATGGATGGATGACTGTAGTGTGTTTTTGATACATCAGTGAAACCTGTGCTGTTGCAAATTCATTATACATACAGTAGGCACTTACAGTAAGGACCATTAATTTTCAAATACGATTTCTGTTTCTACTGTTTTTATGCCAGTCCGTTGCTTTTCAAAGTACAGTAGTTACTTGTTCATTGAAAGACGGTCCATCCATATACAACCCTGCGTGTGGATTTCAAAATATAGAAAAAGTTAAGATAAAAATGAATTTAATCCTAACTTGTTTTTCAGTGCACACAAAATCACTTTTAGTGGAACTCATCATGCCCATGGAGTCAAGAAGTTTATTGTTTTGCTAGATGTCAAAGTTCAGATGAAGTCAATAGGGGTCAAATTGTGAAATACATTGCAGGATTCTCAAACTTGTCCATGGTACCTGCAGTTAATGACCATCATTCATTTACTCTAGCCCTTGGGCATAATCAAAGAAATGGCAAAGAAGCAAAAGTAACGATCATCAAGAAATGACTGAATTATACACCATTGTTTTATGAAGCATTCCATAGTCAACTGTCAACATTCCTGGTGACATCATTAACAGGTTGAATTGAAAGGAAAGTGTCACATTCTTATGTAACAATGATCTCATCATTTCTCGCTTTTTACAATGTAGTGCTTTCATGCCTGTGTAGTACTGTAGCATTCCAACAATAGGTCTGCTCTTTGGCCCTTTTGCCCCCCCCCCCTTCCGTCCCCTTAAAGTTAGCAAGCAAAGCAAAGTGCACACTCCAGATGTAATGTTTGGTTCAAAGACTACTGTAGGCTATCTGTCATTGTGGAATATTCTCCACACAGTTCCAGAAGCATTTTCACTTTGAGTGCTGATTTATCTGTCCTTTTAATTTAACTAACTCCACAAGGGCAGGTCAAGTGTAACCATGGTTACTCAGTTTGAAAAGTGAAAACCAGGGTCACATTACAGAATGAATGGCAGGCCTAAGTGCATATCAACTTTCATGGCGTTTACAAAATTGTGACCTAAAATTAAATCACAATGGTAAAGTTATACTGTTGCAATTATTGTCAACAGCGTACTGTAGTTTTGGGAGACCTGCATGTCAGTTGAAATTTTGCTGGTTTGACTTTCCGTTGTTTTCCATTCTGCAGATTTCTATGAAAGGGAAAAGACCCAGATGTTCACAGCTGGTTGCAGTGTGTAAGTGACAAATCGCAGGAAGACGAAATGCTACAGTGATTTTAATGGTCACTCCTGATGATTTATAGACTACAGTAGTCCAGCATCATGTTTCAGATTTTCCTCATTTCTTGCTTTGAAATAAAGATAGAAATAATTAAATAAGTCACCAGAGCGAGGAATTCCAAGTACATGTTGTGGAAATTAGTAATGGTTGTTACATTCCATGTGGATTGAGTGCAGTATGACCTCAGTCTGTTGCCACAGTGTAAACTTGTGCACTGTTCAGAAGAGCCATCTCCATGATTTAGTCAACCGCATTTGAATTCTGACATTTACTTTCCTGTCTCATCATAACAAATGCATTTGAATCTGAAGAAAATGTGAAGTGGAGATCCCTTTGTTCAGAGAGCAAACTCTATTTGACTCATCCTGATACTGTATGTCTGGAAGTGAACAGAGATATGGATTTGGGCCATTGTTTTCTCACCGGTCTTCCAATATTATGGAGATTTATTTCCCACATGCAGTTTTAGTAACATGATGTGCCTTTAAGCCAAGTGTTTACATCATCTTAGACACTCTTCTGCTTGTGTAACATGCTTTTGTTTTTTATCAGTTTTCACCTGACAATTCAGCATTTTCCAGAGGAATTGCATGATCAGGGCCTGCCTATCACCAAATTTAGTGTGGGCACTTTGCTGTCAAAGAGAGCATGTATCTAGAACTTTTTTTCTTTTTGAGTTGGGTATATAGGACTCCCCCTGATATATAGGCACCTCCTGATGGCACTGGCCCTGAATTTTGGCTAAATAATGCTCTTCCATTCTAGCGGCATGTGGTATGGTTTAAACAGTTTTCAGTCAACATCAGTGTTCTATACTGCATATTATGAAGTGATGTTTCATGTACCCATCTTTTCGTTCAGGTAGTCAGTAGGAAACTAAACAACAGCTAAGTACTGTAAGTCAGGGAACAACAATTTGTCTGAGCATGTGCATGTTGGGTTTGCGAGTGTTACTACAGTACATCTTGGCAACATACTGTGACAAGAGCACTGTACATGGGCACAACAAGCTTGCACACTGCCGTTAGTTTTATGTACATGTGTTACAGAATCACTTTGCACCTGTCTTTCTATTCAAAGATTTGAATTTTATATAGACCGTTTGATTTTGTGATTTTTTTCATATCTCAGGTGGTGTTATTAGCATTTTATTGGAACAACATATGTGTGGTTGCTTATACACTGGTTTACAAAAAAACTGCCAACATTGTCCAATTTGCTCAATGACAATTTTGCTTTCTTTAGCTTGATATATTCTGCAGCATATAGTTTGCTGTTTCACTGTTTTCTTCACACAGCACTCTACCGGCATTGAATACTGTAATTTTCTAAGAATTATGTGAACAAGAGCACCATTGCAATGTTTCTATTTATATTACTGGATGTGTCTCTCAATCGTTGCCAGCTATTTGTTTGAAATCTCTGGTAGTGCCATTTTTAGTAAGTTTTAATGGTGCTAAAGGTACAAACTAATCAAGTTTGCAAATCTCAGTTTATACCAGCATACAGATTTGTGCTGGTCCATACCAAAAAAGTTGCCATGGCAACCATACCTGGTGCCTCTATGTACAGACAGTATTCTCTCTTGTTACAGTGCATCTCTAGAATACCTATAACTCTTTGCAGGATTGTACCTCTGCTTATTATTTACTTTCATACAGCCATTTAGAAAATAATGATGGTACAGTAGCACCATAATGAAACATACTCCAACACTACACGATGTTCCATAGGCACTGTACTGTTATCATGCCCTTTTGGAAAATTTCGTTGTCTTTCAATCCACTACACACTTTTCATGCAAATCCCACCATTGTGTGTTTTTATCAGTGTTTGAATTTACAAAATTTGTTACGCCAGAATGGTAGTGAAAGCCATCCTTTTTAAAAGGTCTGAGGGAGGGATGACAACTCCAAAGCCCCTCCTTCACAGGATTTCCTCTCTGATACCATGAATAAATTATGCTGAGGAGTAATTTATTCAAGCTGTAACTTTGGAAATCACATTTACCACCATCACTAAACCACATGTAGGCTTTTTATGTGCTAATCTGAAGTAGAGGTCCAAAATGGGAGATCTCTATCAATCCAAATCATGTCAGTACTCCAGTGAAGGAGATCTTGATCAAAAACCCCATCTTCTAGGAAAAGGAGTTCTTGACCCACACCATTGCTCTCACATGGAGGAGATTTTGTTTCAAACCTCATCAGACATTTGAGACGATCTTGACCCAATGTGACAAAATGTGTCTTACCTTCTTTCAATATTGAAACAATCATGAACTGATTGTAATTCAATTACTGACAAAATGACCAACTTCATTCTCATTCTTTTCTGTTCACTCTGAACTTTATTCACAGCCGGTATTAAGGACTGGCCTTTGTCGACAGAATGACTTTATATTATGAAAGGTGAATGTTTGATCCTTGAGAAGATGAATATCAACAAGGCATCCCCTTCCATGGAGGACTCAACTCTGCAGCAGGATCCAAACGATAGCAATAACCACGGATCAGCAGCAGCCTACCACGATGGAGATGTGACCTACACTGCCGATTCTCAGCAGTTGACTCCATATTTGAAAGTCATCGCTGCTTTTGCAGCGATCGGGGGATTCCTGTTTGGTTACGATACTGGAGTGGTATCTGGTGCCCTCATTCTTCTGAAGCAAGAGTTCAAGTTGCAGACAATATGGCAGGAACTTTTTGTGACAATAACAATCATCGCAGCAGCAATATCAGCATTTATGGGCGGATTCCTTAATGACAGGATGGGACGCCGCCCTGTCATCCTCATCTCAAGTTTATTCTTCCTCACTGGTTCGGCTCTCCTTGCAGCTGCGTTCAATAAAGAGATGCTTGTAATTGGGAGAGGAATAGTAGGAACAGGTGTCGGTGAGAAATTTAAAGATTGATTGTAATGCTACATGTGTGAAAGAAGGCTAGTGGAAAACATGGGTAAAAATGTCGTCTACTCGTGTTATAAATCTATTTCAAATTAGAGACTCCCCTGTCGGAAATAATTAGTATATTTCTGATTTGGCAACAACTAGCATGTTTTGTAGTCCATCAAAAATGTCCCCTGAAAAAAGAACAAAATATTATTTTTCCATAGTTTGCATATTAAGATTAGAGGCAGATCAATGAAAGTGATGCCAGTTCTAAAATAGAAAAGCACACAGATCATTAGATCAGCTCCTTAGAAAGCAAACCATACTTACTTCACTCCTCGGTTACTTGTCTCAGCATAACAAATGCACTCCAATCTGCTGTGCCAAGAGTACTGGTAAAGTTTTAACATCGCTATTGGTGCCACGTGACCTAATACCAGACCGGTGCCTTCTTCCCATTCTGCCATTTTTTTATTTTCCTCAGCCTGCCTGATTAAAGAGATTCTAGATGAGTATGTAGTGAACAACAAATTGGGTGCTTGTCAAGCACTCTCTGCATTTATTTCGTGTGGAAAATTTTGTATTTGCATCCTAATTTTCTGTGATAAATGTGTAGTTTATTTAAAATAGCATGTAGTGCCATGAGAAGAATCTTGGATTACACTTTCTTTGTTTTTTGTATATGTGCTGGGCACAGGTAAATTCAATATGAAAAACTGTATGCCCCAATTTGTCGATCTGATGTTAGCTGTGATCATTCCTCTTTACTTTGCTCATGTTTTACCTGCACAGGGTTGGCGTCAATGACCGTACCCATGTATATTGCAGAAGCCTCACCAACTCACATAAGAGGTAAAATGGTCACAATCAACAATGTCTTCATCACTGGAGGACAATTTGTGGCATCCTTAATTGATGGGGTCCTCTCCTATTGGCCTTGGGGTTGGAGGTGAGTCTATTTGTGGTATCCTTAATCGATGGGTTCCTCTCCTATTGGCCTTTGGGTTGGAGGTGAGTCAGTTTGGCGCATCTTTAATCGATTGTTCCTCTGCTATTGGCCTTTGGGTTGGGGGTTAGTCAATTTGTGGCATCCTTAATTGATGGGTTTCTCTCCAGTTTGCCTTTGGGCTGGAGGTGAGTCTATTTGTGGCATCCTTAATTGATGGGTTCCTCTCCTGTTGCCCATTGGGTTAGAGGTGAGTCAATTTGTGGCATCCTGAATTGATGGGTTTCTCTCCAGTTTGCCTTTGGGTTGGAGGTGAGTCTATTTGTGGCATCCTTAATTGATGGGTTCCTCTCTTATTGGCCGTTGGGTTAGAGGTGAGTCAATTTGTGGCATCCTTAATTGATGGGTTCCTCTCCTATTGCGCATTGGGTTAGAGGTGAGTCAATTTGTGGCATCCTTAATTGATGGGTTTCTCTCCAGTTTGCCTTTGGGCTGGAGGTGAGTCTATTTGTGGCATCCTTAATTGATGGGTTCCTCTCCTATTGGCCGTTGGGTTAGAGGTGAGTCAATTTGTGGCATCCTTAATTGATGGGTTCCTCTCCTATTGCCCATTGGGTTAGAGGTGAGTCAATTTGTGGCATCCTGAATTGATGGGTTTCTCTCCAGTTTGCCTTTGGGTTGGAGGTGAGTCTATTTGTGGCATCCTTAATTGATGGGTTCCTCTCTTATTGCCTGTTGGGTTAGAGGTGAGTCAATTTGTGGCATCCTTAATTGATGGGTTTCTCTCCAGTTTCCCTTTGGGTTGGAGGTGAGTCTATTTGTGGCATCCTTAGTTGATGGGTTCCTCTCCTATTGGCCGTTGGGTTAGAGATGAGTCAATTTGTGGCATCCTTAATTGATGGGTTTCTCTCCAGTTTGCCTTTGGGTTGGAGGTGAGTCAATTTGTGGCATCTTTAATCAATTGTTCCTCTCCTATTGGCCTTTGGGTTGGAGGTATGTGAATTTGTGGCATCCTTTAATCGATGGGTTCCTCTGATATTGGCCTTGGGGTTGGAGGTGAGTCTGTTTGTGGTATCCTTAATGGATGGGTTCCTCTCCTATTGGCTTTTGAGTTGGAGGTGAGTTAGTTTGTCACATCCTTAATTGGTGGGTTCCTCTCCTGTTGAGGTTGGAGGTGAGTCTATTTCATGAATCACTCCACTCAGTGCATTCCATTTCAAGGAATATTTTGCTGTCATCTTTTGATCCCCATATATATTAATTAAACATATTTCCATCTTGCATGTAGCTCTTCTATTTTTGTATCTAATATGACAGCTTTTACTCTTGAATATACTTTAGGTTGATGTTAGGACTTGCTGGAGTACCTGCCCTCATACAATTGGTTGGCTTTCTCTTCTTGCCGGAGAGCCCTCGCTGGCTAGTTGAAAATGGAAAACATGAGGAAGGCAAACGGGTCCTCTTGAAAATACACGGCCCTTCAATGTACACGGCAGAGTATGAAGCCATCGACAAGTCAGCTGAGCAAGAAAGAGAAGAAAGGGAAGGAGGTAATATGAAGTGATGGGTTTATCAATTTGAAAATGACTTGTAAATATCACAATTGATTTAAATGCATCATTTTTGACGGCGTAGATTGACTGTGATTTTATCAGGTATAATTACTTTGCGGAGTCCTTGTTCATAAAGAAGACTAGCTGTTATGTGCAATGTGATGGTCTCACATTACTGTGCTAAAAGTGGCAACATCATTTGTGCACATTTCTTGTGTGGTAATGACAGCATAGCTTATGTACACTTCCTGGCTCTCATTTGTCATTGTCGTGTGCATATGTTTCTGCTCTTCATGCTGACAGCATGGCTCGTGTGAATTTCTCCTGTTCACAACGGCAGTGTTGCTATTGTACATTTCTCCTAATCACACCGACAGCATGTGAAGGAAGCTATTCACATGCATGATAGCGATTCAATGTTTGATTGTGATTGTTGGTAGTAATTGTTACAAGCAGTGATAGGTGGAACAGTTTGCAGTGAAGAAGATAGATGACAGCACGGGTCTCCAAGACCCGTGAATGAATTTGAATTTGCTTAAATTTTATCAATGGGTCGGTGACTTGAATGACTGACTTTTCAATTCATTTGATTTCACGCAGTCGGAGCATCGTCACCTACAGTGATTCGTATCCTGAAAACACCAAACGTCAGAAGAGCTCTTATCTTAGGCTCTGGACTGCAGATGTTTCAGCAATTAGCAGGGATCAACACTGTTATGTAAGCTTTGCTTTTACTCATTCATTTTGACTTTCAAAGCATGATCCCACCTTTTGCAAAACAAATTTTTTTTTTTTATAATTTCTTTTATGAGTCATCCAATCATGTGACATTATTTGTGCTGGATGATAACAATAGTGTTTGATACGTGCTTTCTCTTTGACGGTGAATAGTACACTTCTATTTGTGGCTTAAGTTTGATTGGTATAACAGTAGCCTGCTCATTATTTGGTCTAGATGGTATCAACAATAGTACTGGTTATGCGGTTTCCCATTATCTGTATGACAACAATAGCATAGATGTGTGGTTTCAGTTTGGTGAGGACAATTAGCAGTGCAGGTGGGTTCATGGACAATGCTGGTCCATTGATTTAGATTAGTGTGCCACTGCTGTACATGTATGAAGGAACATAGACATGTACATGGCCACATGGAATCGGTCAGAGTGTGGACGATCATACCAGTTAAACATGCTCATCAAATGTGTCAAATAGAGCGAGAGACAATAAAACCAAACATGACATAATCTGTCTCTCCAATTGATATGGTATGTCACTATGATGATGATATTGTTTCTCTTGATGTAACTAGATGCATCATTTAGTAGCATCTTTCTATTGTTCAGTTGTGTGCATTTTAAAGTTTTAAGATGTAACTCACTCTCAGGTTTTCTTTATGCATATCCCTCTTCCCTTCTCTTCATCTCCCCCCTCCCATCTTACCTTCATTTGTCCACTTTATTTACTTCCAAGTATGCTCAAATTATAATATATTTACTGCAAACTTTTGGATAGGAATGATTTTACCTTGGTTGTATGAATTTTTGTCCAACATTCCTGTCTGGAGACCTGTTGCTCTTTGGCCCATCACGAGTCTGCAAAACAACACAGGCTCTGGTGCACGGCCCCTTTCTATTGATGGTCGTTTTCCTGATGCTATTCTTTTCATTAAATCGGACACCTATGTTTCATACTCTCTTATTCTCTGAATAATACTCATGCCAGCAACATTTTAGGTATTAATTTGTCAGGTAGACCTGTAAAAAGATACAAATTCATAATGTACCTGACTTTCCTACCCATCAGCAAATATCTCAATATGTGCGAATTGATTGCTCTGTAAATATGTAATAAAGTTTGACAGGCTGTGCTTTGGAGAAGTGCCAACAAAGAAATATGTTGTGCAAATTTGGATTCGGTCATTTTTCACACGTTTTGGTGTTTTTTAAGTATGTGGGTAGTGACGCCTGACATGAAGAGTTGCCATTAATAGTTTTCTGCAAACCTGCGTAGGTTTGTTTACATCATGGCTGAGAGATCATGTCATAAATCCTGAAAGCATTCAATACTGACGGTCCTGCCCGCATGTTTGGAGACAAAAAAACAAAAAATCATACATAAATCAGGAAAATTAAAAAAAAAAAGTGCCAATAAAAACGAGAATGAAAGTGAGACGGAGAGAGTGTATATACTGTCATTTGCATGCATTATGACAGCTCAGTTGTCTATATGTTAATATTCACTCACAGCTCTTCACTCACTCAAATCACTCTTGAGTTTTCTACTGGAAGGTCTTACTCTGTGCAATCATTTGCAGAAGGATGTGACACAAGGCATGATTTGACTAGACTCACAGTTAATGGACAGACACATCGGTATACACAGATAAACACACAGACAGACAGGTATACTTAGAGTGAATAGACAGACACATAGACCAAAAGATAGACCTGCAGGTAATAGTCAGACACAAAACTAGACAGACATAGACAAGATTCACAGTGAATTTGTATTCAAACAGACATATGAGTCAATGCAAAAGCATCTTTATCATATGGATGTATTGAAGATAAATTTAGCTGTTATTCTTAATAAAATGATCACTTCAGCCATGTTTCTCCGAAGTTCTCTATGTATGATCCTTGGATCATGTTCAGTCATTTTAAGACATAAGTGGCTCGCATACAAAACTTTTGGCATGACCCATTGTTTGTGAACATAGAAGTCATAAAAGGGATTATTACCATACTATGCATAAGACTATCAATTGTCATGTTTTCTTTTTGACTTTTGCTTCACAGGTACTACAGTGCCTCAATAATAAGGATGTCTGGAGTTCGAAGTGACCAGATCGTTATCTGGCTAGCAGCAGTCGTTGCTTTTGTCAACTTTTCTTTCACACTCGTAGGAGTTTATTCCATAGAGAAGCTTGGAAGAAGAATGCTAGGGTTGATAAGCATGACTGGTAGGCTATAGAGTCGAATGATTTATGTTTCACGTTCTTTGTCATTTTATGGGTTAATGACATCCCTGGTTGTTCCTTGTTCAGTAATCATGGCTTTTGGGCATCTGAACTCTTTTTTTACTAATAGTACATGTTGCCATGCATTTGTCTTGTTAGAAGTGATTTAAGAGAAAAGTGTTCAGTTATTGTTCAAGATATTATCGTAAAATTAATTGTAGTACAAAACAACATTTTTTTGTCACGCCGACCAAACATATGCCATAGAAGTTGCTCAGCGATAAGAGCAAGCAAAACCATTGTGCAACTTTTACGTTATCATGCCTTTATTATGAATTATTCATGAGGCTGTCTCAACTGTTATTTATTCGTGCATCCAGTGGTTGTTGCTTTTAGGGGAAACTGCCTTGTATGATCACTACTGATTATACCTTATTTGTGTCCAGAGTCAGGGTATCATCTAGACTATTTTTCTAACATCTCACTGTTCATCTTCACACCGTAAATTGATCCTGACACAAGGATAATTTAAGACCATCACTGCCTTTACACCCCTGTGCTATGTATTCATCTCTTTAGTTACTCACTCTTACATGCGTCAACTTCTGTTTGTTCTTACCTTACCCTTGTTTCTTTCTGATTTACACATCTACCTGTTCTGAATGTGTCTACCATTAGTATGTTGTTAGTATGTCTACCTTCCCATCTTATGTATCTCCCTTGTTATTCGAAGAATGCTGGTAAGTGACATTGTTACTATCTTGTCTTGCAGGTGTAGCTTTGAGTCAAGTCTTTCTGGCTGTTGCCTTCTTCTTCATCTCAGATACATCACCAGATGTGATCAATTCTCTGAATGGTACAGTCGATTCACTCTGCAATTCCATCGGGTTAGTGAACTTTTTTCATTCTCAAGAAATGGTCAGACAAATAAAGTGATCTCACAGTCTATCAAGTGGGTGCTGTAGTCTGCTGCTGAAGCAATACCGCTCTCGTATCAAATAAATCGGTGGTGAAGAGGAGTTTGGTAGACTACCAGTTGAACAACCGGTCTGTCGTTTTGCACGTAGTCATACACATTGCATACTTTGAAGGGACTCATTAAGCCAGTTCACAAAACTGATTATATTTTGTCACATCTGTATCATATTATTCATATTTAGATGGTCAAATTAAGACATGCTGAACATCTGACACACAACTGAAGCTACACTGATGTAATTATCGATTTAAATGACTTACATTGCAAATCTGCAACCAGACATGTTTTAACCTACCGTATTAGCTGCATACCACTTGACATTAATAACTACATTTTTTCACATTTCCAATAACCGCAGGACAAAATCTGTCACAAATGACAAACGCTTACTAGAAGTATTGGCATGCAATGGTTTTCCCTCATACTTGGCACAAAATAAACAGTATCAACTCAATGGGCCCTTTTAAGTCTTATCTTGATAGCGCAAAAATCTTATGTGATCATATCTGCCCGCAAAAGTAAACAACTAGCTCACAACTTCCAATGGGGAATACTGTATCAAAAACACTCACCAGCCTGTAAAATTGCTTGATTCCATTATCACTCCTAGAACTTAATAATTTTGTGGATCCTTATCATTACCAATTAATTTTCCCAGATTTACTTAGATAAACAGTTTCAGTTTTTTTTTTTTGTAAACAGTTTTGTAAATTTTTTGTTGTTGTTGTTCTGTATTAGTGATATTCAAACACTCCATCAATGAGTTTTTGCCTATGAGTTGGTTTGTTGTAAATATTTTAATGATTGAAGGAGCACAAATTATGATAGCAGACTGCTTATTCATGAAAGTAGCCTGTGTAGGAGAAGCATGAAAAAAAAAGTTGGTGTAATGTTTTTTATCCTGATAGGATTTGCCTCAGAGTTGAAAAACTTTCAGTTTTGCTGGCAGTGATTTAAAGGATGGTTTCACCAACAGATACTGGTGGGAAATTGATCCAAGCAAACTCCTGAAAAGATCTCCGATCTGCTCAGAGCTGAACATTAGGCTAACTGAAGATACTTATTGAAATTGTAGCAGTACTTTTTCAGATTCAGGTAGTAATCATGCTAGAGACACAAGTCCAGCTGATTACCTGCACTCAAAGAAGTGTCACAATTTATAAAAAAATAGCTTAGGGAAGACTTTGCTTTGTTATGATGAAATCGTAACCCTCGTAGTCATGAGGTTGTATGTGTATGTATGTTTGTGATGCCTACCTTGTAAACACAATATCTCAAGAAGAGAAACTTGTACAAATTTCATATTTTATATGTGGGTGTCCTACATTGCATACAACAACTGTATTGTTTTTGGTTGAGATCAAAGGTCATTTGGGGTCAATAGGGGTCAAATAGTGAAAACCTTGTAAACACAATATCTCAAGAAGGGACGTGTATACAGATCTCATTTTTAGTATGACGGTGTACCTTAAGCGTAATGTTTTGGTGGAGGTCAAAGACCATTTTGGGTCAACAGGGGTTAAATAGTGATAATATTGTATACGCAATATCTCAAAAAGGGAAGCTTGCTCAGATCTAATATTTCATATGTGGGTGCACTGTATTAACTGTAAGACATCTTTTGTGTTTGGTGGAGATCAAAGGTCCTCTGGGGTCAACAGGGTTCAAACAGTGAAAACTTTGTAAACATGGTGTCTCAAGAAAGCCAGCTTGTAGAGGTCTCTTTTCAGGTGTTTAAAGGTACCTTATGGAGTACAAATAAGCCTATTTTATTATATGGAGGTCAAAGGTCATTTGAGGTCAGTAGGGTTCAGTTCCATGCTTGGACCCAATTTCCCATTCCCAGTATTGGTCGGTGAAACCGTCCTTTACGTAACTTTCTTCCATCATCCCTCATTTCCACCTGTCTCCATCTCTTCCTGCTCACAGGACACGTTTCAAAACACTTTTGTTAGTATTTGCTCCGGGTAACTGGGCATGTCAAGACCTGATTCTGAAATTGCTACTGTATCCAAAGTTTCACTACTGTACATTGAAGGTGTGACAAAATTCAGCATGCGTGCCTAACTAAGAATGCTTCATTGCCATGCCAGTATGTACAATGTATGGTGTTATATTAGCGTGCAAAGCACGACTCTGCATTGTGACTCCACAAGCCAACCCGTAGCCCAATGGAATTTATATTTGGTACTTTGGTACCGACTGTTGGTACCTGGGTCCAAAGTTCGGGTCTGGTGCAAACACTATTTTTGGTCCTTTATTGTGAGTTTGTTTCAATTTCATTTTTCCTGCCTCCTGTTTCAGTTCTTGCGATTCCTGCATCTTGCACGAAGAGTGCGGATTCTGCTTTCACAGCTACCCAAACGATTCCATCGCCGGTAGTTACTGCCTGCAGATGGACACGCAGTTCCAGAATGAGTCACGCTTTGGGCCCTGTTCCAGGTCACGGATTCCGGCCGACCAATACACATGGGCGCTTGATTATTGCCCATCCCCTCTGTCATTCCTCGCTCTGATTGGTCTCATCATGTATTTGGTCTTCTTTGCTCCAGGTGAAAATACTTTCCCAATGATAATGTGCACTGTATCTATAATAGTAAATGCCCCCGCTGTAATAAATGTGACACCCCCTTGATTTTTTTGTCACATCACATGTAGTGAAATTGCGAATTGGTGAAGGAGTAAAATGAAAATGGAATAGCCCTACCTCATTGGTACGGCTATTCAAAATCTCATCAAGGCCCATACCATGCCTCAAAGTAATTGTTCTGCTTAAGTTTTGTTGGTGTCAGTATCACTATTACTTACCTCAAATGTGTAAGTGCTTTATTGGCCTGGGTAGGAGGGGAAGACCTTCTTGATTTCATAGGGAGGAACATCCCCTTAGACCGATATCCTATCTTAATAGCCTTACATGGAATTCTTAAATCAACATAAGAAAACTTGACTCTGAGAAGCTCCTTTTCAAGAAAATCCCACCTCCCACCTCCTCCTGGGCATTTTATGAGGGTGAATATGGTTTGTGAGATCTGTGGGTCAAACTTGGTTTGCCAGAATGGAATCAGTGTCTAGGATACTTGAACTGTAGTATCACCAGTAGGAAGGAGATTGAGAGCGCCATGAATGAAAAAGAAAAAAGAATAGAATGAGGTAATTAAACGTTGAGCATATTGTGGTTGTTTTTATGCAAACAAATATATTTTCGAAATTTTTGGTTGTTTTTTTTTCAATGGGGTTTAACGTAGGCAGCATTCCACCAGGTACACATACATCGGTTTCTGGTATAATGCTGATGATTATCAACTAGTTTCATGCTTCATGTAGTGGCTAATGTGTTGCTGCACTGCTGACTGCTGGTAGTAAAAATTTGTATATGAGAGTAGCAAAGCACTGAAAAGTGTAAGGTTATTCACCTCCTTCACCTTTACGCACTGTCTGTACTGGTCAGTAGTATTGCGACAACTGACTTGTAACTCATGCGGTGAGCATTCCGAGAAGTGCCAGTTCCTATTATGGATGACAAGTAACACAGACTGCACTTGATGTATGCTATATGGTGGTAGCTTGGTCTTCTTCGGTGCTTACGATGCTGAATTACATAGAGACATCATTAATGTTATTATGTGCCATATGTGAACCTCCAATGTTATTTACTCAAAATGGTAGTAATATCAGCAACATGACTACATCTATGCCGTACATTATTTATACATAAAAACTGCCATATTTAGTCGGTCATCTTGTTCGTTACCAATATTGGTTACTTTGTAGCAAGTTTTTAGTGCCAGGATTAATTTAACTCTTGGGCCCTAGCTGTTCTCCCTAACTATTAATAGTACCATCCCTGTGATGACTTCACCTCTCACAACCTCAAACTTACGCATGTTTTGAAAAAGTAAAGACTGTGATGTTAGCCATAAATTTAGATCAGAAGACTGAGGGGGGTGGGCATTTTATAAAGGGGGAGGAGGAAACTGAGGATTATTCTTTGACTAATTGACCCTCCTTTCTTTGACTATCTTTCTGCTGAGTATTCATTTAATTTGCAACCATCAGAGTGACCTTTTTTTGAAGTGTTTTGTACCTTTTTTTAAAGTGTTTTGTTTTTGAGGCTGTTGTAGTTGCTTTGTCATCCTCTTTCGATGTCAACCTACGTCCCTAACTTTGCATCTTTCAGGCATGGGTCCATTGCCCTGGACAGTCAATGCAGAAATATTTCCTCAATGGGCCCGTGGCACCGGGAACGCTGTGACATCATCCGTCAACTGGACTTGTAACATCGTTGTCTCCATGACATTCCTTAGTTTGACAGAAGTTATCACCAGACAAGGTAATATTTGTGTAAAACTTTGGAACTTGGGTCTCCTAACGATTGCGATGCTTGTTTTAGTGGCCAAGGTGCAGAAAAGATGGGAGAAGGTTGCTCTGTGATCCAGTGAATCTACACAACACCATATCAAAAGTAAATACAACATAAGGGAGCTAATGTTCACCCCTTGCTGTGACTTTCAAGCCTGTAGACCTACTTTAGAAAGCTTCCTGAAGCGCGATCCACTAATACACTTCACAAATTCACTCACCCTGTGCTTTTATATGCCTAGTGAAACAATTTCTCTGTGAGCAATTCATATGTTAAAGTAGTTCTGAAGGTACCGCTGGAATAGCCTGTGCTACCTATAATCAACCACAGAATGTACTACGAGCTAATGAAAAATTCCCACAGGGTTTTCCTTGCTGAACAAAGGAACCCCACTAAGAGACAAGTTTATTTCATGTTCTTCTCTGCTTATAGCACATTGATATTTGACTAAATTAAAACAGGGGAAAAAAATTGACAAAAATTCTGAAACCCAAGGGCAACTACTACGAAGAAGAAAACTTGTTGTTTCTTTCAAAGACGCACAATGGCTTTTATTAAACAAGACTGAATTCCTTGCTGTATGTAGTTCTCTGACATTCACTTATTTATCCCTAGGTCAGGGTTATGACACTGGTGATAGAAAGAAATGGTTAGGTTCAAACTGGATAATTCCGATGGCAGGGTTTACATATTGACTCAGTGATGCTAGAAGAAAGAAGTGTGTCTTATTATTACTCTTGCAAAAAACTTGTTGTCTTACATGTAAATCTGTTCAGTATTTATCAATTCGTTAGCACAGCAAGACCACATTCGAAGTGTTTAAAAGTTGATTGCACCTAGCTAGTGAAACAGTCATCAACTCTTAGCAATAGTGAAACTGTGACAGCAAATTCAAGTTATTGCCAAATACAAAGGAAAACTGTGTTTTACTGCCTATAAGAGAATGATTGTATGTTCATTTAGTTCAAAAACCTTCGGTTATACAATAGTCATCAAGTTGTCAAGGAGAAACCATTACTGCCAATTCAAGTACTTCAAATGCAAACAGTTTTTACTCAACAATGAAGCTTCCTGATATGAAACCGTTGTAATGCATGTGACGTGAAACAATGACACCAGCATTTCCTTTGTATTGGCCTGGAATATTCTCTTTTTTTATTGTTGCTAATGTGAGCTGTCGGTTAAATTTTTTTCTATTCAATTTAGGATACCAAGGAACTTGACTTGTAAGTCAGTGTTTTAATATTCTTAACACATTTGTCAGTAGAACGTTTCAAAATGAATAACAAATGTACCATATAATGTGACAGTGTATGGCAGATTCATATGTTGTGGAAATTATCATAGACTGATTCCCTTTACAGTAAAAGATCATTAGGTGCATGTGTGTCAATCCAAGGAACAACATAAGAAAATTGATCATTATGGCAAAAAAAGAGAACTGATTTTCAAAATTGGTGACAAATGTAAAAGCTTTAAGGCTTTGAAAAAAAGGGGGGATTTTTTTTTTATCTATAAAAAGGTGGTGGGCATACTTCTCTGCAGTAAATTCTTAATTCTCACTGAAAGTAAGATAAAGTGGGTCTTGCAGATTTCAATTTACATTTGTATACATGGTATTTAAATATGATGGCTGTGTAATTCAGTGCTCAAAAGTCTGTGTTGTAAACATGCTAACTTAAAATTAGACATTAGCAGAGTACAGTTAAAGGTAATTGACATTTTGTCTTTTGTCTTGATTAACCAGAAGTTTAGTGACAAGAAATACAAAAAAAGAGGTAGAATTGTTTCTTCTTCTTTCTTACAAAAAGTGCAAAGATCATCATCCTTAAGTCTGATCTTGTGCAATAATAGATTTAAAGATAAGAGATTATTAATAATTTGATACTAGAATCATTTTAAAGTGGCAGGAGTTATAAATGTAAATGTCAAATTGTAAAATTTTCATTCTATACTTGAAACTGATGTGTCAAGCACACCATACCCCTTGTTCCTTACAGGATTGTTCAAACTCACATGGGGTTTCACAATGATGTCATAATTTAATTCATTAATTTTTCACTCCCTCTATGAGACTTTAGCAAAAAAGCATATATTGGAGGTCTAATGGGCATGGTAGACTTCTTATAAATCTGAACAGAGTGGTTGGCTGAAAAGATAGCCCTTCAAAGACTCCAAAAAGTGAGAAAACCAATTTTCACCCCAAAATGGTCAGGTGTAGTCACATAACTATAAACGTTTACTTTGCCATAACAGAAGTCATTTACAAAATAGAAATTCTCTATACGGAAAGCAAGCATATTTATAGGCTGTCTGTCCGTCTGAAATGAATCTTTGTTCTGTATCTTTGGCTTAAGAATTATGTTGATGTACTCTCATGTTATCAGTCAGACTAACCCATGTAGCAAACGTGTCAACCCAGAATGGGTTTTTAATGACTTCTATGTACTTTTTAAATAAGTACACACTTTTATCAAATACATTTCCTACATCTCTGTAGTGCATTTCATAGAATAGAATACACCAGTTATTTTCTTTTCTGTGATAAAGCTGCCAGATCGACAAAATTGTAATAAACCAATGAATACATTAATGTTGAACATCTTGACACCACATTCTTCATAAGAGTAGCAGAGCTGTCTCTGTTTGACTTTATATGTCTTTTCATTCCATATAAGGCGAAACAGTAAACTTTGCTGATTAATAATTCTGGAGACATCAAAAGGTTTGCTAATTTGAAAGAGAGTGATTTAACTACAGTGACTCTATCCAAAACTGTCAGCTGACACTTCGGCTAATGTCCCAAAACTCTCGTAATACTTTCTATTAAATACTTTGTTGAAGTTTAAGCCAACTGTCGGTTGTAAATTTGTATTAAGAATATTGAAATGATCTTTGGCAGAATGCAATTCATACTACAGCAGAATCGGTCTCACCTTTTTTGCAATCAGTCCAGACTGTTTTTTTTTTCAACATTTTCTTTCAAACCAGCATATCGACAAATTTTAAAATGTCTTTCTCCAACTTGATTCCCCTCTACTAAATTATCACTCAAAGAAAAAATGCCTAAAACTTCCCTGCAGATAAGAAACTCAGCAAACCATCCGGTTAATGGCGGACCGGGCATTGTTTCATAAAGACTTTTTTCCATGTTCATCTTTTCAGGAACATTTGGTCTATATTCCATCATTTGTCTCACTGGTGTCATATTCATGTACTTCTGCCTCCCAGAGACCAAGGGCAGACAACTCGAGGAGGTCACCGACCTCTTCAATTCACCTCTCTGTAAGACAGGGAGGATGTCCAAGAAGATGCAAGACTACGAAGTACTTAGCCAAGCAGATGGAGACGACGATGAAGATGTCAATAGTTGACAGAGGGAACATCCGCTTTAGAAATCCAATGTGTCTGTGAAGTTTACGTCTATTTGTGTCTGGAAACAGATGCCTGGCTTAATATTTGCACAAATATCAGGGTGTAAATGTAAGGACCGCATTTTTAAGTGCAGTAAAAGGCATTTTTATATAATGCTGCATACCAAATATATATATTATATTACCAAATATATATATTATATTTCAACAGCTCAAGCAAGTATATAACAGTTCATTACAAGTGAAATTGATGCCTCAGATAGTGCATTTAAAAGGTTCCTCAGGAATAAAGGTAGAAAAGATACTTTAACAATTTACACTCATTTGAGTCACAGATTTTTTTTATTCTTTATCATATATCAGTGCATTCCCAGTTTGGGTACAGACTCTATCGCAATTTTTATCCATTTCTGAGTAATTGTAATAGCAAGTCAGGAGCAGAAGATGAAGAGTATGACTGTTAAAATAGTGTTATTGATAATGAAGGCACCAATAAAGCTTCAGATTATTGGGTCTGTGTGAAATATGTATTGTGGTGACATTGAAAGTGCCAATCAAAACTGAAAATAAAATCTTGCTTCTTTGTTTCCAATTTAAGTTTGTACTTTGGTTCAAAACTGACATAAGACACTTCAATTCTTGACGAAAATACACTGGACAGTACCCACGCTCCCCCATTCACTGTCGAAATTGTTTAAATGTCCCGTCATTTTTCTCTAGGATTGTAGGTCCGATTTAGAAGTTGAGGGAGGGGGAGTCAATTCACATTTGTTATGAAATACTGCAAAGTTTATTTGTTAACACCACTGTTTTCTCTGTATTTGTTCCCATTGTGTTCAGTGTTCCATTCTAGAATGACCTTGGTCAGACTACTACTTTGGAGTAGCAGTGTGATCAAAGTGTTTTTTTTTTTTTCATTTTAGAATATTTGTCCAGCATTTGTGACCAAGAATCATGGCTTTTGGGATGTTTCTAAGTACATGTTCCTTTAAAAATTTTATTGTTAGAGGGTTGAATATTTAACTTTGACAGGGACTGTGAGTTCTGTGCATGAATACTGTTGTGAATGAGGGTTAATACTCACAGATATTTTGTTGATCGTACAAAGACTTCAGTAAGTTGGAACTGTGTGCAATAGTTAAAGGGATATGGGGTCCATCCTTCTGTACTGCTGTGGTATTATACAGCGACTAGTTTCAGAGCTTAAAATGGTGCTGTATTGCAATTTAATGCAGGATGTGCTGTTTGAAAGTGAAAAATAGCCTTTGTCGTTAATTTTCTCTCATTCTCTTCCATTTGATACCAGGCTGTGAAACAGCATCCATGCCACATTTCTTTCAGGCGGAATTTCATTCGTTAGATTATTAATTACTGTAGAAAGAAGAGAGATTTAATTTTTTCGACCAAAATAATTAGCGGATCTGGGCCCTGTGATGGATGTATGGCACTGAAAATACCCAACCGTACAACGAAACTCCTATACGAAAGACTTTCTTTTGGAAAGTAGGCTATTTTGGATAAACAGACCTCGGTGCGGTAGTTTCTGTTGCTTTTTACAACTGTTAGAAGCATAGCCAGTACTTTGGTGTGCTTTTGAAAACCCAGGAGTAACAGCACATCCTGCTTTAAACACTATTTGATGTTATGTCGCCCAGGATATTAAAACAAATTCATGCCAACAATCTGCCAACTGTGTACCTGGTTTCCTAAGAATCTACTAAAGGAAGAAGTTTGGAACATGAAACTTGTGCATAATACCATGTTATAAAAGCGTTGTGTAATAAAAATTCACATCATTAATAATGTTATTAATTTGAATAATTACTGAAATCCAAGACATTTGTTAACAATCATGATACATATTTATATAGACTGATTCTAGTACTTTCACCAAAATTGTTTAAAGTATGATTTTGCGTTTGGTTAGGTCGTAGCAATGTTCTGACGCTCTTCGGGTTCTGAATTTGTCGACTTTCAGT
The DNA here is from genome assembly GCA_021234535.1 of Stichopus chloronotus. NCBI lineage: Eukaryota > Metazoa > Echinodermata > Holothuroidea > Aspidochirotida > Stichopodidae > Stichopus > Stichopus chloronotus. The sequence continues at coordinate 27,630,769 of CM037830.1, forward strand.
GTCCATGACCTCAGAATTGCTTTCATGGAATTGAATGCACATGATTGATCTGAGACATCCTTGAAACTGGCAAATTATTCCATTTCAATAGATGAATTTTTAATCAACAGTTCAATCATTCCTCTACTCCATTTTGATAAATTTACGACTTTTTTTTCCTCACTTATTTTAGCTAATTTACGGCAACGTGTAAAGGTGACGATAACATAGAGGCTTGTTTTCAGTTTAATGACAAGCTGTAGGAGGAAGGCAGATGCGAATTCAGCAAAAAGCTGCATTACCTTCCTTATTACGATGTATGCAAAGTTGTCAACATGTGTCCCTTGCCAGTATCTTCGCTGATCATTTCCAACACTCTTAGATTATTTATAGTTTGATTCTGGAAGTGCCTGATTCATTCATAATGTTTGCAGTTATTGCTGATAAGTCTTGATCAGCCATTTTTCTATTAAACCACATCTACGAAGATAATCTAAATAATTGTGTGATGGTGGACTCATTAAATCCCTATACCTTGCCGTATCCGTTAGTCCGCGAGGGTTAACTCCACCAACACTGTTTATGGGCTTCCTTGAGCATTAAACTCTGTCAGCACCCACCACAGATGACCTTTCTGACTTTAGCTAGGGACATGGAATTCAAACCAATACACGGACCGTCTGATCTTCACACATACCTGTCCTAGAAGATACAATTTTGTGACTTCAAATTTAAAATTGCTTTGAGCGTTCCTTTCTTTTACAAGCAACAGGTTTCATATGGTGCTCACAGTTAGTTACAGCCTTCAGAATTATGAATGCAAATATAATGGTTCTTGCAACTGGTGTTGTTTTCACAGATGAAACAGTACCTTAACTAGGTTTTGTGAGTGAAGTTTTTTGTTATATTAATAAATTCAGACTACTCTTATCTGAGAGAAATCAAAGTTACAAGTCAGGTGTAATATCTGTCTTTCATTTTGTCACAAATCATCAAACTAGAGCAGCAATGCTGCTGTAGCTCACACAATTGAACTGAGGATTACAGCCCTATGTTCTGACACACTTTTGTTCCCACACCCCATGTTCTGACACTCAAATGTTACATCACATTCATTACATCAGGTACCATTTTGGGTCCCAGCTATGATGCTCAGGGTAGTAATGATGCATTGATCCACCACTGCTGTCGGAATTTAGGTGTACATGTCGAAATATAAGAGTGTTGGAACATAGTGGTGTTGAAACTTAGGGCAGTCACTGAACTAAGTACAGGTAATCTTTGTTTGTGGCATTGCAAAATGAAAGTACAGTACTTGGAAGGTGACAAAATGTTACATGCAAAAAGCATCTAGTTGACACACTATCAAGCCAATGACATTATCATATGCCAGTGTAGTATATTAATTTCGACATGTGATGTTGAAAAATGATAGGTGTACCAGCTATGGTCTGTAGAGAAGTTTACATCTACTTTAGGCCATGTGATATGTAAGGATGTAATGGATAATGTTTAGATCCTGTCAGAGCTGGCTTTGGCTGGATTTAAATCGAAATGTGTGCTGGACTTGATTTTTGCAATGGTTGTAAAATTAGAATGAACATGGTTTGTATGTTTGAGGTCGTACTTTTTTCTTCTTTTTTTTTGTTACTGTTCTCTGTACATGTTCAAACTTTACTATGGGCAGTATTTAAGATAATCCAAGTCAATGGACACATTGTAAAAACACTGCAGTGTTGATGATGCAACAAATCAACTCTGTTTATCACTAAGCCACATGCTTCTCTAACTTAATTTGCGTGTCAGTTTACTAGTATCGGAATGTGATATCTATAGGTGATAGTTCAGTTGGACTTGATGACCCACAGGGCAGATAGGCTGGCCAGCCCAACCGTAAAATTTGATTATTGTTCACTAGAGTGACCACAGAATAGTTCTCCAGCTAAAATCGTTCAGTTAGAGTGCTGTGTGCAAAAAAGCAACCAAAAATCCAATTTTCCTCCAAAAATTACATTGCAACTCACCTATAAATTAAGCCAGTCGAAATGTAATTAGGTGGGAAAAAATACGTCTATCCCAAAAAACACACTGAAAAAATTTCAGACAAATATCTCAAAAAATGAAGAAAAGGCTTTTGAAAAAAGTTGACGACATCAGCCTCATTCTCATACCTCACACACTTGGTGTGTGAGCTAAAAATTGTTGGTGTGGTTGAGTTTCCTAAACCCTGAAGATTTTGTATGCACCACTGATTGTATGCAACTTTTTTTCTCCTTTGTACACAGTTCATCTAAAGAAGTTCGTAACGTGTCATAAACACACCAACACTCTATTGATGATGGGACCGCAATGACAGGTATTGAGTTTGTGAACTCCATGCCAGGAAAACATGCATTGATTCATGGGATTTGAACAGTGATTTAGGGACAAGGCATATTTGGAGGTTTCAGGTCAAGTTTGTTTTGCTTAGATGGAAAAGAGACTTTACTGCTTTAATAAGTGTAAGTGAAACAACTTCACCATTGGAGCCAACTAGGAGTGTGGAAAGATACTGATTTGGGGGGTTGTGGGAAGGGTCCAAATATTTTACTCCTAATTGGTTCACCTACCAGTAACTATGACTTGAAATTCTCTCTGATAGGATACTCTCTTCCCTCGTCAACTTTTGTGACAAAGTGTCAAAACTTGTTTCACCAGAAGGAGCAGTAGAAATCTATGCTCTTACGGGCTCTTACAAGTCAAAATACACAAGTTTGCATAGATGGTCAACATGAAATAATAGTGATGACATTTCAAGAAACCTTATTGATCATTTAATTGTCACTATGCCAAAACACGGAACGCTAATTGTGGATATTTTGCCTTTGTTACCCTGGATGTTCACTTTTGGAAATACTTCTGAAATGAAATGATGAAAAAGTAAATGAGTGTCAATTCAGAATTGTTTCTAGGAAGTCAGAATCTGCGACCTCTCATCCAGAGCTGAGCAATGCAGAGTCAGTTGAACATGTAGGAACTATGTGAAAAGACAGACATACGTGATGATGTATGGATGGCAATGCTATGGAAAGAGCAAAATCAAAGAAGAAAAGAAAGTTGATTTATTCTTGGCTGCAGTTACCTTGAAATTATAAATATGACTCAAGCAAGAATCTTCATCAACAAACTTTATTGACTGAATGAATGAGAATTAAGCAATAAATATATGGAATGTACCATAATTATGAATACCAACATTTTTATTACGGAGGGATTGGGTGTGGTAGGATGCAGGTAGAGAGGTCAAAGATTTGCTTGTAAGAAGATTATGAAAACAAGTCAAACAGACTGAAGAACATTTTCAACAGGTTCAATAACTGTATGTCCACTTTTTCAGCAAAAAATGTTTTACCAATATGTCATACATGCATTAATGGCTTTTTTCATCTCTAACATCAGAACTAAAGGCAATAACAAGTACATGTAATTATAACGGTAACTTTTTTGGTTTCTGTATACTATTCTGCAACAATCATATAATTCTGATGTAAATTACTCTGTTTTCTCAAAGCATTTAATGGTCTATGCAAGGTCAATAGACATCAAACCTGTATAATGTGAGCAGTTAAATACCTGTGAACAGTGCACAGCAACAATTCATAAACGCCTTTGTCAATTTTAAGCAAATTGGTGTGTACCAAACCAGTGTTTGCATTAGGTCCAAATGTAAGAATCGGGTTCCAGCAGTCCACAGTCAATTGGGTAACCCTGGTACCCAAAAATGTAACTTTCATCAGACCTCCAGTTCGTAGTGAAGTCACAATACAACATTTTGCTTTGCATGTTGATTTAGCACCATGTATTTTATGTGCTGACATGACAATGAAGTGTTCTTACCGCTGGCTAGGTATACCTCCAAATATTGACACATGCAATGTGTTGTGAACTGTGAAACTTTCAAGTTCAGGTTGCAATTCCAGAACTGGGTCCTGACACCGTTGGGTACCTAGTGCAAACACTAGTGGCACCAATATAATCATTAATTACCAAATGACTATTAAGACCATAAATAGAATAAAGTCTGTTTTTGTTTTGTTTTTCAAATCACAGAGAGAATAAGAAAAATGGAAAAGTACACCACATTCCAGAAGCAAATCAAATATATTTTCTTGTCACTAAAATTATCTTTTTCAGTCAGATTTACATGAGTCAAAAGTACCTGAGGTACTGGATTCTATGCTGAATAAGTTAACTGAGTCACTCAATGTACTATGTTGTGATTCGGAGGCTTTCTCATTTAGCTGAGCATCTGTACTTTCAGCTTCCATCTTTCTCATGAATACTGCATCTCCCTGCATCATCTCCCCATCTTTCTCCTTCTTTCCTTCATCCTTTAACAATTTATCTTCCAGGACCACAGATACCTCCCCAGCGACCTTGTCCTCTGGTGATGACAAACAGGTTTCATGATTTTCATCCAAACCAGCATTTTGCTGATATTTTGTAGTTTCTTTGGTAGCTGTCAGCAACTTCACATCCAACTGCTGAGATTGGTGACCAGATGTAACTTCATCATCCTTTGACTTCACACTAATCGATGGCTCTGCATGTATTTTTGCATCATCATCATGGAATCTACTCCCCTTTTCTTCCCATTGTGTGGCCACATCACACCTCAATGTATCCTCCGTCTGGGCACCGGTATCATTACAAACTACAGAGGGCGAGATGTCACACTGGATGGCCTGTTCACTTACAGATGTTTTCACTGAAACAGCTTCACTCTGCACACCAACATGTTTAATGCCACAGAGGTCAGTCGATGCAAGATCGCGACTCTCGACCTGATCTTCGTGTTGATCCTTTTCTGATCCAGGATGTTGCAGTTGATCAAACCTTGATCTAATGTCCTTCTCTGATGATGAGAGCAATTGAAGTTGATTAGTTCCTGATCCAGTCAAATCATTCTCCCTTGATCCAAGATGTTGTTGAGCCATTCCTGATTCTGTGATGTTTGTTTCAGTTGGAGGGCTATCTACTTGTGGCTTTATCTGTGGCTGTTCATCTGTCTCTGTAATGTTACTATTTCTGAGAGTATCACCAATCTTTCCGAGTACGTTCTCAGGTGTGGACAAAGCAATGCTCTCCAATGCTCTCTGTTGAACATCACTGGAGTATGGAGACAAGGTCCTCCCAGATACAGCATATTTTTCTGGATTTGATTTGTTCTGCCTCTGACATTGTTCCGGAGGTGGTGTTATACAGGAATCAGAGGAACTGGAATGTGATCCAATGGACACTTTATCCTTTGTAATACAAAGAAAAGACATATTTGTCAGAAATTGTTTTCTAATTAAAAAAAATAGGCATATGGTTTATTACAAAAATAGGACATACCTTTCAGTGACTAAATTGGCAGAGCTGTATAACACTCACAAGACATTCTCAGCAAAGGGCACTGAAGGAAAGTTTTTCTTATTACCTACTGATGATGCATATAATATTAGTACAACACAGCATCACCTCAACTTCTAACAAACAGACCACATTTTATATCATTCTTTAGTTTATGTTTACATGGACATATATTTGTTCATGTATCATTGACAAAATATCACGTAATGAATACAGCACTGCTACCTCTCGATAATGGTACAGCCACTCATATATAACAAATTACAGTTTGCTTTAACTGTCATGAAAGAAAATGCAATAACTCACGCATGTGTGAAAACTCTGAACGAATAATGAATTTGGCCTTCTCTTCTTCTTCGGGGAGCTGGTTAGTTCATCTACGTCACCTGTAATTTAACCAGACGGATTTTCTTAAAATGTGATGATTAATGTTGCCGTGAGATAGTTGGGATCAAAGACTTCTAACCATTCTGAGACATTGATATTACGTAAGCCAGTAGGAGTTGTACTATTTAACAATACAAGTTTTCTCCATACTTGTGCGTTGGCTTACCATTTTTAAGTAACTTCCCTTCTAGGCCTGAAATTACTATTATGGCGAGTTTGATTCTCAGAGCATGGTTTACAGCTCAATTTACGATAAACCCAACCTAGTAGTTCTATGGTGTCAATGTTAAATATGCATTTCAATTCAAAGGACAAAAAGAACTTTGAATAATTTGCCGGTTATATATTATGTGTAACCTAATGATGACTAGAAAATCTTTCTTGACCAGCAGCAGCAGTCTTTCTTCAAACAGGAATATCTTATATTATGAGCAAGACATTGGTGTAGTGTTTAAGGTTCCTGCAATGAAAAATATTGTCTGTCATTGATTCCACTCACTTGTCACTGGAAAACTTCCATAAAAAAAGGCTTTATACAGCCATTCATTTAGGGCAATGTATATACATGAATGTATAAAGGGAAAAGAAATGTTACATGTTGAATTCATGGACTGAACACATGGTATCAATGTCACTTAGTTCAGGAGAATCAAAAGTGGTTACAGAAAGGTATGGAATTTAAGATACAAAATTTTTAAGTGCACTATGCATCACATATTGTGTAAACACACTTTTAGATAATTAGTGACTTTAACTATTCACAATATGTCACCTTCCATTCCCTTGAAGGGAGCATGGAGATCATATAATTCAAACACACTGAGACCAATTGGTCAGCACATACCATGTATTCCTGGTGATGAGTTCTGTCTGTTCAAATCTGCATCCAGTTCTAAAACCTGAAGCAAGTAGAAAAGAAAACATGTCAAACCAAAACTAAAAAAAAATAGTCATATCAAGTTAATAATACCACTGCCTTCTTTGAAAGCGAAACCAGTTTAGATCGTGGCTATTCGGGGAAGCAAATTTGTGGGAATAAAATGATTAGCATGCACAAGATTTTAACCAATCAGCGATTACTAGCAAGGTTATGTTTAGGGTTAGGGGGTTGGGTCTGCATGAATAACGAAAGGTTATTCGCCCTTACTTTGCCTGTTATTCATGTTGACAGTTTCAATCAAACCAATATCTCACCTCCTGTAAGACTGTTCTTGGAAATCCATCTCCCAAGGAACTTAAACTGCTGCTACTGGAACTCCTGCAAAATACGAAAATATTGAGAGAATTTTGGCATTATAATAACTACATACACAAGATGACTATACTGGTAACTAGGAGGGAGAAAGTTCATTTAACCAGTTAATTTTAGTTTTATTTGGTTTCTGTCGTTCAAGTTCATTTTTTCATCATAATCCTTAATGGCATAGCTGTGACTTTGGTAGTTTTTTCTTTCTTTTTTGGCTTTTTTCTCTATCGAAAATTGTAAGATGAAGTGATCTTAACTAAGTAACTGAGTCAAAGACCAACATATGCATGAGTATGTAGGATTGAAAGTTCAGTTTGAAACATAAATGGTTAAATGAGGTAAGATAAACTTCTTTCAAAAATGTTTCTACAACACATTACTATATTACAACTTATAACAACAACAATAAAGGGCTGTTATGTCAATCCACGATAACGTACAGAGAGAATGAGAATTGTATGTCAGCTGGTATATCCTATTACTTGTAGAATTACATCACCACAGACTTTTTTTTTTGTATTACATGTGTTAATCAATGAACTGCAACTACATCACATTTTTTGGTAAAGGAAATGGTCAGAAAGTTTACCTTATATTTTGGGCATTTGATGGCTTGTTTCTCTCTGTTGAGAGCCAGCAAGGAGTGTGGAGGGTGTGTTGGCATAATCCTGAAAAACAGACACAACAAAAACGAGCATATTTTTTTAACAAATAGATGTATAGCGCCCTCTTTATCAAAAGTTTCTTATTACACCAGCTGTAATGTGCCTCACTTTGTCTTTTAATAGCACTGTGTGAGAAAGGTTAGACTTGCCAAAGTCATCACTATACATGTATTTCCTAATTCACTTTTCAACTCTTTAAGAAAATGAAACTTCCAGAGGTCATAAACCAGTCAGATGTTCATTAATGTTGTCATGAGCTTTATATTCTCCATTTTTTTTTTTTTTTGCAGCACACTACTTATATAAAAGTACTTCATACTACAGTAGAAAACAACTTTTTCCACTTTGCAGTAATATTTTGGCTTGTAGTCCAAAAATTGTCAAAAGCAGATACCATGAGATTTAAATGAATAAAATTAATTACACTGAGAATTAGTTTGAGGGAATTACTGATGATAATTGTAATGCAAAATTTAACGTGGGCAGCTGAGTAATAAAGAGTGAAGTCCATATCAGATTCACTTTTCTTCTCTCTGAAATATAAAAGAAAATGTTACATATGCTTTAACTTTGACTCAAAGATAGATATGTTTCTGTTACCTTTATTCTGTTGTGATATCTGTTTTCCAGTTTCATGTGGCTGCATTCTTTGGCTTTTACTGTAGTCACTCTCTGGTGAGGTGAAATTAGTAACTTCATGACACAACAGATCTATAGAGGACTTGCTCTCTGTGTTTGATGGAGGCCCGTCAGGGGCAGATACAGGTTCAGGGATATTCCTGCTGCTGGAAGGACTACCAGCAATGCCTGAGGAATGAGGGTCACTGCTACCAATTCTGTTGTTGTCCCCTCCAACTCCTATGCAATCGCTGGAGGTTTCAAGATTACCTCCATTGATTACATGAGGGCAGTTGTTGTAGAAATCACAATATGAGGATTCACACTTTGACTGAGCCTCAGCGTTTTCGTTCCGGGGCTTTTTTACATCATCAAGTGTGTAGCGTCTTCGAGTCTGTCTATATTTCTCTGGAGTGTATATCTGGAGGGCAGAAAGTTTTGAACTTCATTTCCCCGTGTTTCAAAATGAAACTCCTATTACTACCAATCTCTGTCACTTTGGTATGATTCGCCAAGTCATTTTGAATGCCAAATAGTGCCACAGTTACTACCAGGGTTGACAAAAGACATATCAGGCTTACAATGACATCTCTATCACAGGCCCCCCCCCCCCCCATTCTCCAAAACCACCAAACTTCTGGTTGGGTCTTACCTCAAATGTTAAGAGAGCAACTTTTTCCAACTTGCAGTAACATTAGTCTAAGCACTTTCAGAAACAAACATTTTGAGCTATTGATGATCGTAATTACACTGAGAATAAACCTGACAGATGGATGGATTTAAAGATGATAATATAGCTACTAATATTACCATTAACACTTCTAGAACAATGGCATCATCTCTAAAACAACATACCCTTGCATGACCAGTAACACCACTATTACTTACATCAGTACTACTGCACTACCACGGACTTTACTAGTATCATTAAACCCAAGGTGATACTTTTGGCATGAGTTCATTGACCAAGATGAAACAACTTTGAATAGTCTACAAGTCTTTTTATAATTGTTGATAAAATAAATTCTACCAACCACTGCCTCCCTATCAGAGACATATTTCATGGACAAAGATGTCTGCTTCATGCTTTGTTTTGGTAGTTGTCTCGAGTTACCGAGAGTCTTGCAATTTCCTTACCTTGAAATCATCTGATGAGTCTGTGCTCATTGACATCTCAGTGGAGGATGATGCTCTCCTTTTCCTGATCTGTGATGATGCAGAACTACTTACTCTCATGCTGAAAAGATAAAAAAAAAGCAGTGAAGAATCAACAACAAGCACCCTCCATGGCCATCACTATCATTAGTTTTAACTAGTATAGGAAGTAGAATCTTTGTCAAGTTTGCACACAGTTACTATGTATTCATCATCTATTAAATTGTAGTCAGGACTCATTAAATCCAACAGTTTATAAAGTTCCACTACGTTTTTTTTTCTATAAAAGTTCTCATATTGACTTGCATTGATATTTTACTATAGGTATAGGAGAAGACCAAGGTGGCACATTCAATACCTTTGTTGTGCAACGGAGGAAAACTGAAAAAAGATGTCCTCTGAAGACCTCTTTTGGACTTCCAGCAACCCTCCTGCAGGTACCTGTTGATCACCCCGTGGGCTACCTGGATATCTATCTTGACTTGCAAGGACAACTTCTCCAGACCTCCTTAGACCTCTCATAGCATGCCCTGAGTATTGACCTCTTCTCGCCTCAACTGGTAGCTCCACTGGAGACCTCTTCTTTCCCACCGTGATTTCATGTGAAAACCTTTCCTGCTCTCTTATGGAAGAATCTGAAAAACTCTTCCTTCCTTTCAGAGAACGATCATGTGAAAAGAATGAGTCCTCTTTGTCTGTAGCACCTCCTGAAAATCTGCTGGGCATTCCCAGAGAATCATCTGAAAACCTCCTCTTTCCTAACAGGTGGCTACGTGAGACGGTGAGATCATTAATTGAATCCTTTGAAGTCTGTCTATTGCTTGTGAGACTGCAGAGAGCTTGGGGCCTACTCTGATTTAATGGAAGAAAATGTTAAATATTATTTTAATCAAATGCATCATAAATGTGATTGTTACCCCATGAAATGTCCCAAACGTTTTTTTGTTCTGAAGAAGGTCAATGGGTTTGTGGCAGGTGAAGTCTCCTGTCATGTACGTGAAATAGTGTTAAATCGTAGGAGTCGTTAGTGTGGGTGTTCTTATGAAATAATGAAGATGGTCCACAAGTCTGGTGAGTTATGAAGGGGAGCGCCGAGCAAGGAACATGTCTTATGACATATTTAAGCATTCCAAGGTTACAGAGGTTACAAGTAATTACATAACAATGGCTGCAACCTTTGTATGTATGCATATTGTTAGAAACTTTTTTGGGCAGAAAGTTTGAATTTATCATGTTGCCTATAGAAAGTTCATTCTAAATGTCAAAAATATTAATGGAAATGGTTTGAAATGCCTTAAATATGTCAGATGACATCATTTCCTTGCCTGGCAAGTCACATGTACCTGTTGTAATCTGTGATACTGGTGGCTGGTGCATGATTTGCTGCCCTCAGAGAGTACACTGGCAGATGAACATGGAGCTTGGATGGATTCCAAAGGCAAGTCCCTCCTGCTTGAAGTCAAAATGAAAATTAATTCAAAACTAAAACTTCAAACAACCTTAGTGTCTGATCTAAAATTGTAACTCTTCCTTATCAATGAAGAAGACATTCAGTAAGTAGCAAAGAGTGAACAAGGGAAGAACAAATTTCACAAATATGTAACCATTTTAATCAATTTCTGGTAAATTGAGAGCACCCTGAAAGGGAATGCACACTGACATAGAGGGAAAGCAACAAGACAGATCATGGTGCTCCGTGTTGCTTCATGATATCCGTTGTCTTAGGGAAAGGGTCTAAGGGGAGGAGATGTCCTACTCCCCTTTGGAGTTTGCTTGCTAATAGAACATGCTGAAATCTCAAATAGTGCCATCTTTTTTTCCCATTTTTGAGCTAAACTTTGCAATAATATCTGTTTCCATGAAATTTAAGACATGTTCATGGAACTTTCATTGAATTGTGTGCTGGCTGGAAGCCGGCAGCAATGGGCCGTTCAAACCAGGTCCACCGGCAAGCATCAGTGCTGTGCGCTATAGAACCCTGCTTTTACATATCTATGTACATTACCGGTGAGTGATTGTTTAACATTACTGACATTCAAAGGTACACAAAGTTTGTCACACTTACCTGGATACATCATCGCTAAGTTGTAATGCTGATGGCGTTGAACAAGGAGACGTAGGTAACTCAACATTATGATGGCGTCTTTGTATGTGAAAGTCATTCCTATATGGCCTGTCCATATTCACTTTTTTCAGAGGTTTGGAACTATTACTTGTATCTGAAAAAACAGAGTATATCCCACAATGAGGTGAATCAATATTGTCTTTCTGGGGGTGACAATCATGCAGCTACTGAGATGAATATTCAGATGCTGGCTCTGTCATTAAAGCTATTAAAGTGATTTGAAAATTTTTCAATCATTTTGAAATAATATTATGCTTAATACACACCACCAAGATGAATCCTCAACTGTATTTTAGTTAACCAATGATGGCTACAGGTAAGAAATGTAGCTTCAGGTAGGCATCCTGATCACAATGAACTGATATTCAAGGCTTTTAAACACAGCTAAAAGTACACAGCCAAAGCACTTATTAAAAAGCATAGTCTCATACTGATCAAACGGATAAAAAAAGCCCTTCCATGCCTACAAACTACTTACTGGCCTACAAACAATTAACAGAAAGTACCAGAGATAGAAATTACAAAAAGACTAAGGAGTTTTCCTGGCCATTTTAACATTTAAGTGACCTGTGAACCTGGAACATTTGATCAATTGCAACCAGTTGTGAGGTCATTATATTGTATACAGGACTTTGTTGATGTATCAAAAATAGCATGGATACCAGCTTTTTAAACTGATGTAAAGGGCATTTCAGTTCAGTAATCACTGAATGAATTGTTACCAATGCTCTTAAACTGCTGGGCTGTCAGGTGAGCCATTTGCAATGAAATAATGTCCAGGCTAGGTGACGGGTCCTTTTTGCTTCTTTCACCTCTCTGATGCAATCGCATTCTTTGAGCATACTTTTGCTTCTCAAAAAATTCCTGATAAAGATAGTAATTGCAAAGATAGTAATTGCAAATGACATTGCAGACAACAAGTGTTTGTAAAGCAAAATAATATCACCTTATTTCCCGTTCTGATTTATTAATTTGTCTCTTCAATTTAATTACACAGTAACATGCAATGTGAATACTTCAGGGAACCTGAGGACTAGGTGGTTAGTTTTCAAAATGTGGCATGGAATTAAATTGAATGACATAATAGTTGACTTGCATAAAATGTTGATATTGCAGAAACATTTCAATTTGCTGTGAATTTAATGCCATGTTGTTGCAAAGAAAGACAATTGGTGAAGGGAATTGCAAGAAACTGTTAAAGCAAGAGTCAAATTCAAAATTTTGTTATCTTTCTATTTACATTGCTTACCAATGTTTTCGCATCATGTGGTGTGGATCATGTAGGCCTACTTATCCAAAACAGAAAATAGGAAGTTGAACTCTAATGAGAGCAAAACAGTGGCTGATTTTTTAATGCTACATTACACGCTACAAACATCCTTTGCTAAAAAAGAAAGAGAGTAAGACAAGTTATCACAGTACAAATTATATTAATATCATGATCAATATTACTGCATATCTCATACAAATTGTAATTTCTTAAAGAAATCAACATGCTAATGTCTTGAGTACTAAACTCTTAAACAAATGGATGGTGTGTCACTGACAACAAACCTTTTGCCGTTTCTTCTCATTTTTGGCCCTCAAGCGGTTCCTGTATGTAAGGAGGTGGATGAGAACAATTTATAAATTGTTACCTACCATGTTAATACAAATACATTATTTTCCATGTATAGATTGTTCTTCCAATTTACTCAGGATCTTATAAGATGATAATAATATTTATGAAAACTGGCCTTAAGCACAAATGTCCACACCACTTTGGTGACTTAATAACAGTACATAGTTTTGAAACTACTGTAACTTCTTCAAGCACTGCTATTAAAGTCACTTCAGTTAATATTTTTAACATCAGATCTTAACTCATCAGAGAATAGAGACTTAAATATACCATATAAGCTAGATATGAAAGGAGTGCAGATGCAAAACTGGCTACTTGCCACTTGATGTACAAATCATAGCACTAACAGTAACATGTACAGCATTGTTCAATTTGTTGGATATTTTGGTGGCATATCATAGCAATGCCATCATTGATACATTCATAGATAACACCTCAATATTTCATGGAAATCTTTCAATCTGCAATCCAATAATCTATTTTTTTTTCGTAGTAAATTTGCAATTTGTTTACGATTTAATATATAAGTTGGAAGAGATCCAAAGAGTTGGATATTAGTTTGGTTAGGGGATTTTTTTTGGGGGGGGGGTCCGGATTACAGGGCATCTTATGGGGCTTTTGCTCTCCTTTGCCCTTAAACTTGTTATGGTAAAACTGTACTACACAAATAGGCCCTTATGTTAGGCTACAGTACAAAAAAAAGATAATCCTCTATTTGTCAGTTCCTTTTTACGAACAATTTTGTGGCGCGGCTAATATGCCTTTGTAAATAATGGCCTATGTTTATTCTTGTTCTTCGGAATGCGCTGATCCATTATTATCATGTCGGCCTAGCCTTGGCTACTCCCATTCACTTGCAAGTTACTATGAAGCCTAACGTTAAATTCCTCTGAGTTAGCATGTTGTTAGTAATTGTTACACATTTGGGCTATCCATAATTAGGTAGTCTGGTTTACCTGGTCCCTCCAACCCAGTTCATCTTCTCCAGGAAGAGGTGCTAGTTATATTATTAGCCTATGGCCTTAGTCCAATTACATAAGTCCAGCTTTTGCTGCAAGTTCGGTAAGAAAGGCAAAACGTTACGCTCCTTCTGACGCGATAGGAGTGTAACATCGGTCGATACAGTATTCCGACCGATTCACTCCCACCTGCGCGCCAGGACACTTACAAAACATTGGCTAACCCGTACCGCTGCAAAGCCTGGATACGGTACTCTGTATGGTACACGCTAATGCTATTGCAATTCTGTCCAGGACCCTGTTCCACTGCCGTCAAGAAAAGAATATCTTTGCCCGATAAGTTGACAATTTTCAGCAAAATGTCTACATAACGAAATAATATGTCATCAAAAAGCAGAAAAAAGATTGATTGTACAGTTGTGTTATATCTTAACAACTTAACATCTTTCAGCAGAATGTTAACTTGTTTAATTGATTCTTAGTGAGGAATGCAACATTTTTTTTTGGAAAAACGCTCATATAACAACTTACCACATCCTGTCAATTCAACAATTCGCTGCATGTTGACGTGTTCACTTTCTTACAAAGTGATCAAATTTGCAATATTACCTTATCAGGATTCGATCAAGAATTTTATACATGTGGGGGGTGGGGGACAGTGGCGGCGCCAGGATGTCAGACTTGGGGGGCAAGCTGAGGGCAGAGGAAAATGTTGGGGGGGGGGGCGCGAAATCGACCGCGAAGCTCCAGACTTCGCGGGTGGGGTCCAGGGGCCCGCCTTAGGGCCTCTGGTGGGGTCCAGGGGCAAAACCCCGGTGGAGGTCCAGGGGGCGAAGCCCCTTGAAGCTCTGAGGTTTTAGCATATCTCTGGGTGGAAAATTAAGCCCCAAGAGAGGTATATTATTTATTTTTATATTATTTATTTTTTCGGTTGACCGTACTCCAAGGTTCCCAACTTTTTTCTTTTGGAGTACCATTTCACATTTACGCGGTACCACCGAGTACACACACGTACACACACGCACATAGGCTACGTACACTTCCATTCCATTCCTATATTTAGGAAAACAACGACATTCCTATATTTAGGAAAACAACCACCTACCCGCCCTTCCCTTATGCTGGACGGTAAATATTCCAGAGAAAATTGGTCTGACCAGGCTGGCCTACTGCTGAAGTGGCTACGGGCATGATAAGAAAACTGGCAGCCTGTGTAAATTAGGCATTAATCAATCATGGTTCCCCGGAAGCTGTTCTTATTCAGTCCAATGCCAATGCATAGTTTTGTGATTAATTTTGGATGAGTACAAGATCTGATTGAGAAGGGTGAGAGCAACTGTTGGGGGGGGGGGGAACTGTGGGGGCAACTGTGGGGGCAACTGTGGGGGGGGGGGGGCAAGGAAACAATCTGGAGGGGCAAGTGCCCCCTCATGCCCCCCCCCCCGTAGCGCCGCCACTGGTGGGGGGTGAAGTATATTCACCGAAAAGGAGGCAGCTATTAGGCTCGGCGGAACGAGAAAACTACGGTGGGGGAGCTAGGGGCTGAGCAATGACAGGACTATTGGCGCGATTCGTACAAGAAAACTTTTTGCTTTCGAACCTCCTGCAGATGTACGGGAAAAACAACTTCCCTGGTGTACCCGAGCTGCATGTACCCACTCGTGAAATGGAGACATGTCTGTAATTCCTCATTTCATGTGAAAAGTATCAGGTAGGTTTCGGTTGATACAAGAACCATAATGAATTTTGCATCCTCTTTCATCTCTTCTTTGAGTAGGCCTACTTTGAAATATTTGGATACTGAACACATACGGGTAAGGGAGCCTAAGAATTCTGGAAGGGGGGGGGGGATATTTTGCCCGAATTTTCTTTGTTACTTATTAGCGGATTTACTATCTAAATGGAGCGTCGCAAACGGTTGGCGTGTAGTGTAGAAGAAAACTCCGTGGATAGCCGAAAACGACCATTACCGAGTGTTCTAAGCTGCTGCATGTACCCAGCCTTAAAATAGAAACCATGGCTGCAATTTGATAAACAATCTATGAAAAATGGTAATAGGAATTTCCAGCGAAACGTCTCATGGAAAACTCCTATCGGCGCGTATGCATACAAGAAATCCGAAGAAGTCCGAAAAAGACACTTCCCGGCCGGGTGTCCTGGGCTGCATTCACCCCGCCTTAAAGTAGGGATACCCAGTGGCGGCGCTATGGGAGGGGACATGAGTCCGCATTTGCCCCTCCAGATTGTTTCCTTGCCTCCCCCCAGTTGCCCCCCCCCCCAGTTCCCAAAGAAAAAAAGTTGGGAACCTTGGAGTACGGTCAACCGAAAAGATAAATAATGCAAAAATAAATAATATACCTCTCTTGGGAATTAATTTTCCACCCACAGATATGCTAAAACCTCAGAGCTTCCGGGGGCTTCGCCCCCTGGAACCCCACCGATGCTTTGCCCCTGGGCTCCACCAGGGGCCCTAAGGCGGGACCCTGGAACCCACCCGCACGGCCTCGGTTAGCGCTCGGTTTCGCGCTGCGCGAAAATCTTTGCCCCCCAATATTTTCCTCTGCCCTCAGTTTGCCCCCCCCCCCAGTCTGACATCCTGGCGCCGCCACTGGGGATACCATGGCTTCAATTTGATAAACAATGTATGAAAAATTTTAATACAAATAAGGGAATTTCCAGCGAAACGTCTTACCGATAGTGGCTCAAATTCCTCAGCAAAACTTCCAAAAAAAAAAAAAAGCGTAGCCTTTTGTGCGCACCATCGGTTCGCCCCGAGCATAGAAGATAATTTTGGCTGAAATCCTTCAGGAGGCCGGAAACGGCACTTGCCGCCCTGTATGTACTGCAGTCTATAGATCTCATGTATACATACTCTCAGCGTATGCAAAAACATTCTCAATGGAAAAATGGTAATAATTCCGATCGCTGTTATCTAGAATATTAACCTGATTTCCAGAAAAGTTAATTCAACATTTTGTTTTTACTTTCTAACAATAACAATTTTTTTTTTCTTTTTGAGAAATTTTTAACTACCAGATAACCTTGCACAAAATATGGTTCAATATTTTTGCATCTATTGCAGTCAATTTCTTTAAGTTTTGAAGTTATAACAATAATTTTTACTATGTGTTACAGTTTTTACAGTGTTTTATTTAGTTTGCTATACAACCGTTGATGACTGCATAAAAAAGTAAGTCTAGTTCTTGCACCCATAACCCAAATTGTCAGTAAGTGATAGCCTTTGAAGATAAAAAAAATTCATACAATAGTATTTTGATCGGTGCATGGGACAAGCATGAAATGAGTGATAGCTGGCCTGAGAGAGGGTTATAAAAAAAGGACCCCTTTTCGAGAAACTTTTTACGTAGTAGGTAATTTTACGTGCAATCTAGCGCAATATCTGGCATCTCTGGAAGTCTGGAAAATGTGCAGGACTGCGATATGAAAAATTCCAACTAGTATTTCAGATTTTCCGACTATCGTCACTATTAGACTGAAATATAAGCAATTCAGATGGTATTTCAGATTTACTGAGAAATTCATCAAGTACCAGGTAACCTTAGACGCTGTCTCGTTCAATGATTATCATATTTTAATGTCATAAAATATGCTAGACTGAGATATGAATAATTCCAACTGGTATGTCAGATTTTCCGATTATCGTCACTCCTAGACTAAAATATGAGAAATTCAAATGTTGTTTTAGATTTATTGAGAAAGTTTCCAATTACCGTGACCAGGTAACCGCTTATAGACACTATCTGGTGCAATATTTGGCATCCCTTTGATACCATAAAATGTGATAGATAGAGATATGAAAATTTTCAACTGGTATATTTCCGATTTTCCGACTATCGTCGGTGTGACATTTTTTTTTTTGAGGGGGGGGGGGGAGATACCCCAAATTCCTCACACCCCCGGTTGCGACGGTCCTGCTTCCCCCTATAGGTACGTATATATAGGCCTAGTCTGAAATGCAATGAAAACGTCACCTTACCATGTTCAGTTGATCATAAGTGATAGTAACCGTCGGTCAATTAGTTTAGGATTGTGGTTGTTGGGAAAGTGAAGGGCGAGATATGTAGCGAAGACTGAAAATAGTAACACTCGAGCTGCAGAAATCAATAACGAGGCGACTTCGCTCAGTATCCTTCACACACTGTTGCACACCATCGAGACATTTATATGAGGCTCATGCAACAATCACTTTCTCTTTGTTTGCAAGGACTTATTAGTATGGTACATTTTAATGTCATGTCGCAAAAGTAGGCCTACTTTCAGCTACAGTACCTTTTTTTAGAGAACAATATTGTGGTGGTGGCAAAAGACTGAAATTTCATTCTGCCAACATTTTGCATTAATCAGCCTTCGCTTTTGGTTTTCCTTTGCAAATTATGCTTTTTTATAACTGCTCAGGCCAGTGTCGCTTCCCTTTGTTCTCTTGTTGTTGTTGTTTTTTTTTTGTTTTTTTTGTTTATTCAGTTTTCAGCGCAAGAGTGGGGACCCCATTCCTCACACGTATCCCGCTTAATTAAGATTCCAACCAATTTTTTTACAGTACAAGTTGTAATTGTTGTGAAAACCATCCGCATTCCAGAGATGTCGTACGCTACGTTCGTCTTTTATTTTCTATCTTAGGAATGTGTTGTTGTGAAGTGTTGCGTTCTTGATTATGTAACCGTTACCTCTGAGTTTCTCTGTTGCATTTAACGGAACACTTCTACTCTTTCCACCCAACGAGAAGGGTATCTAATTTTGCGTTTTACTCCACGCTCGATCTGTTAGTTCCAACGAGAAGGGTGTCTTAATTTTGTCGTTTTTACCCCATGCTCGATATGTGTCATACATTTAATATGGAGTTTTATCTTTTACGAGTTTTTCAACAAACACCAGGCCTGGTTGCATTGCAGTTTCCACCATCATCATTAAGTTTTCACCTAATCTGTTGTCTACGCCTAGACACTTCTATCTGTTTACAAATGCTGGATTCTCCCAGGCAACGTGAGTAACTCCTTATATTCTGGACCTAAAACACCACTCTTTCTGTTACGGAACTTTCAATCTTATTCTGAGATCCAGCTCTCCTGCTAGCATACTTTGGAACTCATTACCTCGCCAACCTAAGCGGACCGCGCCCATACATGCCGGTACTCGCCACCATTCTACACATGTTCTTCAACGTCCTAATCCTTAAGCCTACCAGTTACCAGCTACCAACTGTAAATGCTAGTATTCTTGTTTCGTTTATAATTTACGTGCTATATATTATGTTGTATAATTAAAAGTTGAAACGTAAATTCGCCTTTCTCGTGTCTTCTTTTATGTCCACGACAACTGGTTAATCTAGAGTGGTCCAAACCCTCTCATAGGCGGCTAGTAGTTGCGTAACATAATCATTTACAACAACTATATGTCTAAACAAACTGGTTACCCCTATTCTGTCGTCAGGAAGGCTGGGGACCAGGATTTCTCGAAAGAATGGCATCAAAAGATGCAAAACATTGCACGAGATTGAATCTAACGAATCATCTTTCCGTTGACAAATTTCCGCAGAGGGAGGGGCTAACCGTTTCCTCCTCTTAGACATCTGCCACGCCGACGATCACTAGATTCATGCTTCCCCTCCCATGTAAAAAAAACTCCTTCCCCCTCCTCGCGTAGTCAATAGGCCTAACAATGCATAGGCCTACAACAAACTCACAAAGGCATGCAACACTTTTACATGGCTTTGATGTGGTAAAGTGGTTTGACCAATTGTGGAGTTTGACCATTGATTTCTTTGTTTGACCCCTAATGTGTATGTATTGTAATCTTGTCCATAATGATTGCGGTCAACTTTGTCCAAGGGGACAATGCATTGAGTAGCAGTCATCAGACACCGGCACTGTAAACCCTTTTCGCAAAACTGCTTCCATCTAAAAAGTGCACTGTTAGGACCAGAAGGTGACATTCTTGTATCCTGATAAAATTGTGTATTTGTCTTCGGTGAGGTAGGTACATGGAGGATCATTTGTGGTGAGGCGGAGCGTAAGTTAATTGTGCGTGAAATGATGCAGGTGGGCAAAGTAGAGCTGTCTAAATGTTGAAGTTAGTCAATTAAGCTTACTCCGTTACTGAAAAAGTAACAAGGAAGGTTCTGCCAGGCCTAAGTTACCGTTACGCGATTGTCCTACGCTCAATGTTTATGACATTGGAGGACTTGCAATAATTGCAGTCGTAGGCATAACTTAGGCATATCGTGACTTGGATCGTACATTCGTAGCTCTTTAAAACAGACAAGAACGAAAAGCAATATGCTACATAACTTACATTCACGCAAGGAACATGTGCCTCTATGTTGCTAGTAATACTGTAAGTCTAGAGCAGAGGCAATTATGATGAATATTCTGCAAAGAAAAGTAGGCCTAGCAGTGGCACAAGTATACTATAGGCTCCAGGCCTAGTTGCACTTAATTCATAATTAGGACCTAATGGAAATGAATGCTGATGGTAGCATGTGAGTCCAGACTGGGATGTAGGCAGTACTTGTCACTCAAAGTTAAATACAAAGTCACTTTTGGTCCCCTTAGGCTCGGGCTAATTTTGTTGCAGCTTCGGACTGGAATTCCCTCGGCTTAACTCCTTAATTAAAGCTTGCAGTTGCTGTATGCCTAGACCTTTTTATGCTACAGGCAAAATCAGAAGATTGCAGTGTAGATTATATAAGTTAGTTCTACTTTTCTAGCCTAAGTCTAACAAAACTATTCTGTGTGAAGTCATGATCTATGTTACAATGTTCACCTAACATTCACCTGATGAGGTCATGCTACAGTAAATAGCATAACCTCTTAGCGAATAGGAAGCTTCCACTGTTGAAAATCCACCACTGTGCTGGCCAATGTACGTTTTAAATCTTGTAATTGAGGTTGCTGAAACTGTAGGTCCAGGTACAGTAGACCCTGGCATTTTCCATGATTTTTTTTTTTATTATGAAGGAAAGTATTTCTGTAACATTTACAGTCTAGAATGTTTAGGTTTGATTTTCTCGGAATGACTGCCGATTGTTGAGAATTCTTCAAAGGGAGTGAATATTGAACAGGGTTTCCCCTGGTACTTAATTGTGGAGGCGGCAGCCGCGCAACATTTTAAGACTGCCTTGCCAAAAAATGCTGTAATTACCGCCTCACATGTCTATATCATGGTCAAAATCGTAGAATCACCCATTCTTGAAGAACCTAAGTACGGATTTGAACCCAAAATTCATGGCGGCGACAAGTAATTTGCTCACACCGCCTCATACTCTGAAAAACCCACGGGAAACCCTGATTGAAGTCCGTATATTGTCGAGTGATGTCTGATGAAAATACTGTGATGTCGTCTGGACAAGTGAGTTGTTCTTCCAATGTTGTCAAATTCAAGAAGTCTGTGCTTGTAGCAAAAGGTTCTAAATGATGGGATCATTTCTGTCGTATGCCTTTGGACACCCTCAGTCATAGCAGTATCTTTTTTTTTTTTGATACTTTTCTCACTTTTCAGACTAACACCATTATCAATAATTCTAGAGACCAGGGATTTGTACAAATTTAAGTTTATCTTGTGGTTTTTATTCTGAAATATGCATTGACCGATGAGATAATGGGGTACTTTCCTGTGCACTGTGAAGCACATTAAAACTTTATCTTTCAATAGGTATGGACTTATGAGGCGAGAGAAGTTCTGAATGTTTGATGGGGTGAAAGTATACCCCTCATTGTCATTCCAGAAATGATTACTGTATAATGAGTCAATATTTTTGTGGGTGTGCAGATGTGCAAAGTCTTAGACTAGGTACCAAAAACATAAGCAGCATCTGATATCTTTCGCTTGATGCTTAGGAGAATTGGAGTATGTATTAGAGTCTGTGATAGGCACAAATTTCTCGTCACTGATGTGCACTATGGTTAATTCTAGGAATTCAATGTGCAAATTTAGAATCTGCACCAATTCTGATATGAGTGTGCAAGACCATTTTTATAACTGTAACCTGAACCTTAGGAAACAAAGTTAAAGTTAGCCACCTTATTTAGATTGATACAAATTAATTCTATAATTAATTCTGTAATTTGTTCCATGTTCCATGTGCTTTGCATTGATATCTCTTTCAGCAAAATAATTTTACACCTACAGTAGGCCTACAGCAGTACAAGCCAATGTATAGTGCACTGATTATGTGCAGATAAAGCCTGTCAGTAAAGCTTTGCTGTTGCCTGTGTAAGTAAAGCCTGCAGGTGTCCTTATGGAAGTATCATGTGTAATAGGCCTGTGGCCTGGAAAGTTTTCCCAATTGTGTACTTTATTAAGCCTGCTGAAATACAGCACTGTATGTGGTTGATGGTCCTGACCTAAAAGTAGTTTTGTGTTTATACAGTGTGCTGCAACAGTATTGAGACTTTTAGGTAAATGAAACTAAGGCCATATTAAAATTTTGTTTTGTGGTGCAGTATTTTCATTTAATGTGGTATAATTTGTATTCAATTTACAGGTACAAGATATCAACTCCCATTCATCGAGGCATTCCTGTCTCTCTCCATGACAACTCTACAGTTGGTGGAAACTGGTTGTCGTAAGACGTTGCATCCGAAAATGTTATTTGTTTTGTGAACTATTTTGGTGGCAGATGCTTGGAGATCCAGATAAATATTAGTGGTTGATGTGTGGCCTCTGTTATAAAACTAGAAGCTACAGTTTTCAATATGGCAAGCTTTCTTCAAGCAAGAGAAATGATAAAGAGGAACATGGGCGACCCCAAGATGGTAGCAGCTGGAATCGCAGCCACATTACTTGCTGGCTATGGAGCTAAGGGGATTATCACAGCTGTCTACAACAGCAGTGAGGTGAATGATACCCCTGTGACAGCTCTGAAAAGAGTCGTATCAAAACCCTCGTTACTGATCTATGGCAGTGCCAGCCGTAAAGCTAGCCTAGCCTTGGAAAAGGCCAAGAAGAAGAATATAGCAGTAGACAGAGAATTCTTTCGGCGAATTTGGAGAATCTTGAAGATAATACTACCTGGGGTTAAAACCAAAGAGTTTGGAATTTTATTCCTTCACTCTGCTGCCTTGGTAACTAGGACGTTTCTGTCATTGTACATTGCCCAATTGGAGGGGATGATGGTGAAAGCCATCGTTCAAACTGATGCTTACCAGTTTGCATTCACCCTTAGTCAGTGGTTGGGTATCTCTGTCCCGGCCACGTTCATTAATAGTGCAATCCGTTTTCTGGAGTGCAGTCTTGCCCTCGCTTTCCGTACCAGATTAGTGAAACACTCCTATGAACTTTACTTTAAGAACCAGACGTACTACAGGGTTGGTAACTTGGACAGCAGGATCGCCAATGCAGACCAGAATCTCACAGAGGATATTACCAACTTCTGCGAATCTATAGCTCATCTTTACTCTCACCTCACCAAACCCATTTTGGATGTCATAATTATGACTTACTCCCTGGTAAGCATGGCTAGGGAGGGAAATGCACAGTCTGGATTTCCAGCGCTCCTGGCCACATGTGTCTTGTACACCACATTTAAACTGCTGAGACTGGCGTCACCAAAGTTTGGCAAGTTGGTTGCTGAGGAAGCATCTAGGAAGGGCCAGCTGAGGTACTGTCACTCCAGGGTCATAACTAATGCAGAGGAGATTGCATTCTATGCTGGACATGAGGTAAGTGACCTTTTACATGCCCTATGAAGGTATGGTGTACATAACTACAGATTTAAAAATCTGGTACCATAATCACAGGTACAGTGCAATGATAGTGAGAAGATGTATCACATTTAGTGGGGACCATCGTCAATTGCCAGCTGGGCCCTCTCTCAGTTGGGCCTGTTCTCAGCTGGGACCATTTTCAGTGGCTGCTTATTGACTTCAAAGCCTGAAGGTTGTTAAAACCTCACAGTGAGCTGATTTCTTTCAAACTGTTTCAAATTTGATTGCCTGTGTAGAGGTATAAGCAACATGCCAACTTCAAACTTTTCTCAGTAGTTTGGTGAGTCAAAGTAAAGTGCTTTGTATTCTCAATCTTTCAACAAACATCGTACTTCTCAATCAGAGTCTTTTGAAGGAAGTTAGATCATTTCTCAATGTCTGTGAGATTGTGAGATGACATCCTGCAGCCTTAAGTCTGCAAGGTTTGTACAAAATATGATCATTGGATTTTCTACAGCTGCAACCAAACCATCACAAAGAAACAACAAGACTGTGGCCTCAAATCTTGCCCCAGAGCACATTGTAATTGGTTTGTAATTGTAATCTTTGTTTCATTTCATTATTTTAAGTTTGTAATAACCTGTCATTACTTTCAGTATACATGTCCTTTGATATTTTAATGATTTCATTGTGTTGATATTAAAAGTCAGTGCATCTCAGTGGCCATGTCGGTTTCCTTCAAACAGATCGAACAAGACCTGCTGTGGCAGAAGTACCAATCTGTTGCCCAGCAGATGACTCTGATATTCCGCAAACGTCTCTGGTACATCATGCTGGAGCAGTTCTTGATGAAGTACGTGTGGAGCGCCTCTGGAATGACCATGGTCGCTATTCCTATCTTGACTGCTACCCCGACCAATCCAGGTGCAGTAATACATTTCAAGCAAAAACTGATTGATGCGGTACAGTTTCAAAGCTGGTCAGGGGTATCTGTTATCCAGGTGACATTTGGAGGCCTTTTAGGTGTAGATTGTCCAGGTGTACTACCAACCATACTCCTCAGGAAGTTAGAGAGTGTGGTTGGTGTGCTGTTTAGTTAAACTTTAATCGACTTATTTGAGTTCCCATTCTATACAGGTGTGCAATACATCACACTTCTCACATTGATGTGAGGGGAGCGATGTTGTGTGATGGCACTGCCATGTTTCAAAATTCAAGAATTCTGAATTTGCCCAAGCTAAGCAATTAATTTTCATGTATTGTGTGTTCACATAAATGGTTGTATTTCCTGACAGCATTTAGTCAAGGCAGTATTGTCCCCCTCACTTTTCTCTTGAAGAAGCCAACGTAATGCCAATATTGTATACAAACTTTTGATAACGTTTGGTAACTAAGCAGTAATATTGTGATGGGGGGGTCTACAAATTTACAGTACAAGTTCAAATATTGCACATTAGAGGTATTAATTGGGCAAGGACATGAACAGAACCAGCCAAACTGTCCTTATCAATGGATTCAGATAAACTTTTAACCATGGAAAAGTTCAAATCCAGGTTGAAAAACCAGTGAACTTTGGTCTCTGGGTTGTTTTTATCACCTTAATTGTTTGGAAGTGTACAAGAACTAAAAGAATAACAGCTCAGAGTGCAGAGCTACTTGTGACACAAAATTTACATAATAGTAGTATCACTTTGTAGTTTGTAGTTAAATCTTACTGTTAGTGGCTCCATCAAGGCATTGCTTTATTATAGCACTCTTTGCAGCATGTTCACTCTGTAGGGGGAAAGTTCTTAAAGACAATAACTACTTTACTACATTTTCCTTGTTTCTGCTACTTTGCTAGACAATTCACAGTATAATAGAGATAATGAACTGTTTGGTCGCTCTTTCATAATGTACCATTGTGTCTCATTACTAAACGCTGGAGAGTGGTGGCCCCAGTAAGACACAGATTTACATTTGACTTTTGAGCCAATTAATCTGAATGGTTGCATTGCACTGATTGCACTGAATTTATAAATTTTCTGCAGTGTTGACTCCTAATGAAGCATCCTTTATCAGATGAAGATAATACAATTGTGTTTGCATATCAAAGGACAGTTCTATATTTATATAAAACTTGATAAAGAGTACACATGGGTACAGATTTCATCTTTACACAAGAGTTGCTTTGGCTGACAATACGTTTGCACGCTTAATTTTTTGACTTTGTCATGCCTACAGTTTGTTTTGCACTACAGTTTACCGATGCTGTGTCTGAGTGGATAAAGACAGTGGCACATGAAGCAATGAACATTAACAGTTGCAAGTTTCAGTGTTCAATCCCTGGGCAGGTCTGTGTGAGATTGTTTTTTCATTGAAGAGAAATTAATGGTTCTCCCAACTGTACTGACCTTGCAAAAGAAGCCAAACTTGATCTAAATTTATTGAGCTGCAATGCTTCTTCTACATTTTGTGGTTGCTTAGCTTTGTAAAATAACTCTCTGAATTGTTGTAATCAACAATTCTCCCCTTACCAGTTTCTCATCTAGCCCCCTCCTCCCTCCCTCACTCACTTTTCAACTTACCAGTTAGCTGACACTGAAGCCTAAAACAGAACTGCAATTTGTCTCATGCAGAATCAAGATCTAATGAATTTATCCCAGTGGTGAGGCCAGTCATGAATTTTGCTGTCGTGGCCATTGATTCTGCTGTTTTTTTACCCCAGTGATCTTTTATAATCTTCCAGATGGCACAGAAATGGAAGACACAGAAGCAATCAGCTTGAGATCTCAGGCGTACACGACCGCTAAGAATCTCTTAATTAACGGAGGAGATGCAATCGAAAGAATTCTCTCATCTTACAAAGAGGTACATTACAGCTGATGCCAACATCAGCCGCCTTGTTGGCAGGCTTTGTAGGAGATGATAGTGTCTCCCTCCAGTTTGTTTTCTTTCCTCAAGGAGGTATAAGTAAGGTTAGAGAATTCTAGAGTATGGTGGATATTTGCACTCCATTGGCTAAAAGTGAAAATTGTCCTCATGAAAGAAAAGAAGCACAGTTTCAGTCTCACTTGAGCTTGCCTCATCTTCGTCATTGTCAATGTTGAATGTAGTTTTTGTGATTTGATTGTCCTCTCATTTTTACACGACTGCATCATGTGCTTCACTTATGAGGGCATGCAAGTAAACAGACCTGAAAACCAAACTGATTGAAATAAAGCTGAAACAATCTCTTCTATGGGTTCACAATTGTCTAACCTCCAAGATAGGGTCGTATTTCTCTGAATGTCACAAATCCAAAGATCATAACAAGCATTTGTGCTTAAGACTGTGATTTTATCTCAATTTTGTATCAAATTAATCAGCATTGAGCCATGTCCCATGGTAATGTTGATGTTTTCTAAACTGTACTTAACTTGCCTTTGAATGTTGTCGTACAAGTTAATACAGTACTTGTACTGATGTTGGCTAAAGGTGCATGAAAAACTGAGTATGTAATGTTATAAAGTAAGCAATGAAGAGAATGATAAGAATCTACCTATCACCTCTTGAGCTTACCAATAAATTTAAATTACTGAGGTAATTTCACTTCATTTTCTTAATTCATTAACATCCAAACACATTTTCCATGTTTTACACCCTTGGTCACATCAGATCACAGAGCTGGCCGGTTACACGTCCAGGGTATCGGAGATGCTCACTGTCTTTGAGGAGGTCGGGAAGGGTACCTATGTCCGAGCCACTGTCAGCTCAGGAAGAAGCAGTGCGTCCAAGGCAAAAGCCCTTGAGAGTGCTCAAAGGCCTTTGGCAATTCAAGGTAGGTCAAAATAGTTAATGTTTTTTCCCTTCAGAGATGAGTTATGAAATGACAGAGAAATAAACTAAGGAATGATATTATCAGGCTAGCATGTGGTTGATAAACTACTATAAAGAACAAGTTAAGTTTATCCTTCTTAAAATTATGAATTTTCTTTCTCAAAACAACATATCCCATTTCCTGTATTTCTTTGAATACTGTTGCCGTCTTGTTCATTTTTCAGTGTAACTTGTGTATTCATTATCTTGCACTGTTCTGTATAATGGCATTATTTTGTAGCTGTTCGTCATCACATGTGCATCACAACTCAACACTGTATATTTAAATAACTATGACTGTCATTTGAATAATTTTGTCATGAGGTGTTTGGATTGAACAATAACTTGTCGTTTCGCAGTGACTTTCAGACAGCTGTTGTCCAACACATTTACTTCGGCTAGTGCGTTTAATCCTTGTTTTCCCACTATGCTGTAACACAGACTACCATGGAGTGGAAAAGAATGAAAGTATGTTCATTTGGAAACATGTTTACGCATGAGGCAGGGACGTGTTGGATAAGGGGGGTAGTATGCATCTGTCCATTGTTTGTCTTTTTTCTAGTTCTTTTCAGTGGAGTTTGTAGGATTCTTCTTTGTTTTTCTCAGAGTAGGTTACTGCCAGATAAGTCATACTTGGTTTGTTAGTCGACATCTTTTCACATAATTTGTTACTCTCATGTTCATATTTGATGTACCCTACAAATCAAAATAAGAATTAAAATATAAATGAAATGAAAGGTAGGAGGATGGCTAAAAGAACTATACAGACATTACCAATAGAACTGTGTGTGTGTGTGTGCGTGTGTGTGTGTGGAGCCGGGGGGGGGGGGGGGGGCTGAATAGGGTGGAAGAGCAGTCACAGGTATCTTGAAAGAGCATTTCAATTGGATAGTGCACCTGGTCTGAAAATTGTGGTTGGTAGCAGAATGCTATAGTAACAAAGAAAGGAATGGTAGTTTTTTAACTTTCTCCATTAAATATTCACATAATTGAAAATAAAGGAAACTTATAAAGCTAAGCACGGATGTGACCTGTTGTACAAGTACTTATCAGCCTACACACAGGCTAGACCCCAGAAGGGGAACTAAGAAAGGCCCCTTTATTACTCCATGCTTTTACATGGATAAATTTGATCCATTCTGTTTGAAGAGAAAGCCGGACAGAACCCTGAGCCAGTGTTAAGTCTTGAATCACTAGAATGTCAAAAGATTTCATAAGTACAATCTGAATTCGTGCCATTATTTTCTCTGATGTGATATGGTATCTCATTCTCTAGCTTGAAATCGTCCTGATCATAAGTGCTAGATATATGCAATTAACAACACTGTTCTGTGTGTGCAGACCCATGTTTGATAAAAGTGATTAGAATTATCTGGCATTGACTTTGTACTGGTGTCCAGTGTCCACTCTCCTGTTGACTTTAGAGATAAGGTGAGGAGATTAATACTGATGCAACTCACAGAGATTAAGCGACAAGAGAAGTGTTTTACAAAGTGAGAACGTGAATAGGACCTTGTGGCCTCTAAAGGTTGTTTTCTTTGGACTATTTGTACACAATGTTGTCAGTATTAGCATTTGACAGCCTTTTTGTCAGATAGATTAGAGGGAGATCGGGTGAAGACCACAGTAGTGAAGGCACTGGTCATTTTCCATGGACTTGTCATAAAACACTGGTAGATAAATTGGAGAGAAGGAATTAGTTTAACCATATAACATCCAGGAAGGGCATGCATGTTCTAGAGACCTCAAACATGAATTTGATGCTATTATGGAAAGAATTTACATATGGTTTGATTGCATCTAAAGTGGGTTCACCATGAGGCGATAGGAGAAGAATGTCATTGATGTATCTTTGATACATAGGGGGTCCTTCTTGTGCAAACTTATTATTTGCTCTCACAGTAAGGGAATTACATGTGACCTCAAGTACGTCTTTGGAATCTTTTACTAAAACTAAACGGTTGATCCCCTGTACCAGGAAAGTACCAATCAGCAACTCAACTCACAGTTGTTTGTATTAAACATTGTGTGATCTGGTGAGCTGTAGATGTTTACACAAAATTATTGTTATCATTTCAAAACATGTTGATACAAACACTATCTGGACACCACATGAATGTATATAAGATTCTAATCTGATATGTAGGACTGCCACTCAACGCTTAATTTAAGGTACTTTTATTTTGATTGCGGTGGATAGTTTGCTCTGTCACATGTACAGCAGGTATGTGATTGTCAGAGGAATAGGGAGGGGGGGGGAGGGGGCTGTGATTCCCGACTCAGTCTTTTAAGTATGATGTTGTAAATGCTGAGTACTTCATACGCAGCATCTGATTCAGTGTTGTGGATCCACTTGGGATGATTTTCTATGTACAATGTTATAATTTTCTAGGCCTAACTCACTGCAGAATTTCATAGCCAACTCCTGATGCATACTTTATATGGTATTTCTGCATACTAGTTTATAAAATATTTCCTCTTTTTTATTGGGGCCAGTGGAATGTTTCTAGTTTCACATATAATGAAAAATAGGTGTCAATGTAATATCAGGCTTTCAAGTGGCACCAACCTCCTTTTCCTCCCCTTACTTTTTGGGCCTTCCTTTCACTTGCTTGTTTTTCTCAAAAATCTTATCCTGCTTTATCCTACTGTTTTTACTTGCAACAATTCAAAAATAAAAAACAGGAGAACAAGTGTGTATTGTTCTTCAACTAGTACGTTATTGTCAGTTATGTGGAAAGTGGAAGACGGTAGTCAAGTTTGTGAGCATGGAAATTTGCAAAGTGTCGTACTACATTGCCAGCTGAGGTTGTGGGTGAAAACGCCTGTATGCCCGGATGAGATCTTTTTTCATTTAATCATTGTCATTTGATATGCATAATCCTAATTTCATCCCACTTTATGAAGAATAATCATCCTAGTTTTATCCCACCTTTCCTCCCTGGGTGCAATTGATAGCCCGGAAATGTGTTTGCATCAAATACAGGAACGAATGTAATGATAAGTGTTTTCACAGGTGACCCACATACCCAGGCATCCGCACGGTATTTTACTACCCCTGATCCAAAATGATTACCTGGTTCCTTCATAAAGTGGAAAAAAACCCACAACCACTGTGTGAAAATACCCTTTGAGATCGCCAAATTTCACCTACAATACACATCACATAGTTAAAAAGGAATTTTCTTTCTGTTTCTGGTGGAGAATCTGTGGTCCTGAGTAGGTGTAGGTGGGTGTGTATAGTAGACTGCTATGATATTTTCCAGTAAATGTGATGTACCTAACTCTAAGTGCCAATGTTAACAACCATAGTATCGACGTTTTGGTCAGGTACCTGGGCACTGACGGGCATGAGAAAAAAAATTACCCAGTTTCAATTTTTTAGGAATCAATGAAAACACTAGAGTTGATGTTCCCAAGCACACAGAGCAGTTCGATGTTATGCTGTACCTGGTAATGAATCAATCCGTACTTGACTGAATAGTAACTGCTTTGTAATGGTCTCTTTGATTTGTTCTTTTGCACAGGCGATGTCACGACAACAGACGAGTCCCTGATCATTGCACAAGATTTACCCATCATCACACCGACTGGAGATGTTGTAGTATCTAGTCTGTCTTTGAAGGTTGGTCACAGAAAATGGTTGAATTTCAATATACCAGGCAGTTCTACCACTCTCTCTCTCTTGTTGCTGATAACAAGAGTCCCTCTCCTCACCCCCCCCCCTTCCCGTGACCCTGAAATATTCACCAATTTGGAGTCTTCCCATGATTCACTTCTATGTATCTTTTGTTCCTTCAGATCCATGAGGGAATGCACCTGCTAATAACAGGACCCAACGGGTGTGGCAAGAGCTCCCTCTTCCGTATTTTCTGTGGTCTTTGGCCAGCTTACGGAGGTGTTCTTGTGAAACCAGATTCGAGTCATATGCTGTTCATACCTCAGCGGTGAGTCCATATTGCATGTCAGAGATGCTGAAGATCAGCTTCATAATGTCACATAGAAACACAAAATTTGTGTAGTTTCGTTTGTACGCCATCACCACGTAGAAATACAAAACTGATGAAGACCTTTACATGCCATCACCATGTAGAAATACAAAACTGATATAGTCCTTCATATGCCATCACCACGTAGAAATACAAAACTGATAAAGTCTTTTACATGGGATCGTCATATATAAATACAAAACTGCTTTGTTCCTTTATATGCCATCACCACATAGAAATGCAAAAATTATGAAGTTCTCCATATGACTTTACTTCCACAGAAAAAAAACTGATAAAGTCCTTCATGAGCTGCCACCACACAGAAATACAATATTGATGTAATCCTGTAGGATTGCTAAAAGAATGTTGTCACATTCGCAATGAGGAGTTGTTCTGCACATGTATAATACAGACCAGTGATTATGTGATGTACCTTTAAAGGGAAATAAGGCATTGTTTTACAGAAAACAACCATATTTTTCAAACCGATGTTTGTGGACATAGAACGATAGATTATTCAAAATATCGAAGAGTAGTCGCCTTTTTTTTTTTCAAGAAGAAAGTTTCTCACTGATAGAAATTCAGTTATTTGTTTCTCAAGAATAATTTGTTCACCCAACCTTTCCAAAATTCAAATGATGCATCTTGTTTCTCATCACATGCATGATGTTTTGGAGGGATGAAGCTTTAGCAGATGTTAATTGATGAGACTGAATGGTTCCAAATAAAGCTTTTTTCCTTGTATGCCATGATGGTGTATTCTAAACGCTGTATTTCTCTTTAATAGTCAGATAATATCTGTGTGTCTTCAGATTGTTAAACTTAAAGTATCGTCTTTTGAAGGATGCCAGTCCCTTTATATCTGGCTTTAGGGAATGTTGAGCTTTAGAAATGATTGGAAATTTTAAGCTTAGAGGTTGTTGGAATTGTTTTATTGGTTACTTTCATTTTGAAGGTAAGAGGCACAGCTAATCCATTTTCGTTCTGTATCACTAAAATCATTGGTCGTCATGGAAACCTCGGAAGTAACATCATTCATTGTGCGTTAATGTTTCTCTGTAATATGTTTCTTCCAGGCCCTACATGTCCATGGGGACATTAAGGGACCAAATTATTTACCCAGATACCCCTGAGAAGATGACAGCGAAAGGTTTCTCAGATAGTGACTTAGAAGATATCCTTGAAATTGTGAATCTTAAGTACATTGTGATCAGAGAGGGTGGTATGTATACATGTTTTATTTAACTTATCCCTTTCCAATTTGAGAAAGCCACATAAAGATTGACTGAACACAGTGAGCAAAAATGAGCTAGAATACAACAAAAAGGGAAAGGCGGTTCCTGCATATGACTACTTTATAGGTCATGACTTTGACATGACCATAACAAGATTGAGTTTCATCAATGAATGATGACACATTGGTCATAATAAAAAATAAATCTTTTTGACACAACAAAAAATGCAACCGTTCTAATTTCATGACTTTGCCATGACTGCCATTTTTACAAAATTTCATGACTTTTCCAGACCTTGATAGTGAGAATAAAATGTCATGACTTTTCCAGACTGTGGAAACCCTATAGTTACCTCTGTCAATTGAGTTGAGTTTGGAATTCCATCTGTTTCAACTATTCAACCAGTGATTGTGGGTGACTTGGCTTGACAATCTTTCTTTGCCCTACAGACTGAGATGTTTTTTTGCATTGTCAATTCTGTTGCATGACCTTTTAGGGTGCCTAATCAGATACATAAAGTTGAACATGGGGTCATGCACATCTCTTAACTATGACATAGATTTGGTGGCATACATTGGTGGTAACATAGTGCAGCATCATGCTTTATTTGATAAATCTGGCGGTGACCTCATTTTTTATCTCCGTCTTTTTTCTTCATCTCTTATCTTCATCTCTTATCTTCGTCTCTTATCTCCTTCTCTTATCTCCTTCTCTATCTTCTCAGGCTTTGATGCTATCAATGATTGGAAGGATGTTTTCTCTGGAGGAGAAAAACAAAGGATGGGAATGGCAAGATTATTTTACCAAAGGTAAGTTCTCTCTAAAATATTGACAATGTTGCCATAAACTTAGATGAGAATCAACATTTTAGTGGGCAACACACCATTAGTTTTCTGGGTAGAATCTAGAGAAGAGTATTTTACTGCAGTAAAGAATGTTTGCAGTTGTAAAATAAAGCATTTTTATCTTAGTGCAGGTCACTCACTGTAAGCTTACAAATTCACTTTATACTGTACCCTGTCATGAAATGCAACAGTAAAAAGTTTTCTCTTAAGAAGTAAGCATGCTACTGTTTGAAATCATGACCCTGAGAATGTTTAATTAGTGCTGCTGAACTGAACTCCCGACATACCATGAGTTCCCACCCCCCTCTCTCTCTGGTTTACCATCTAAACTGACCTTGTGAAAAGACTCAAAACTTGATTTATAGTTGAGTCGATAGCCACTCGACTGTGCATTGTAATTTTTGAGCTGCAAGGTTTCCTCTACACTAGTGTGGTTACTTAAATAGTTTTGTAAAATAGTTGTCTAAAGTATTGTTATTGTTCTTCAATCTAGATAAAATCTAGACAAAACAGAAAGTTTATTTCCTTGGTAGTCCTCACAATGTATACAAGAACATTTCTTGTATGCGAAGCTGTGACAATGTTCACCCACATTCATTCCATCCTTTTTGTTTCTTTTTTCTCCTTCAACATTCAGACCAAAGTTTGCCCTCCTTGATGAGTGCACCAGTGCTGTGAGCATAGATGTAGAGGGTAAAATCTTTGTGAGAGCCAAAGATGCTGGAATCATCTTACTGACTATCACTCACAGGCCTTCACTCTGGTGAGTCACTGATAATTTGCCGATGTAATCCTTTTAATCTGTTGTAAGTCGCAGGACAGTTCCACGGACATGCCCAGTGCCCATGAACTGGGTTGGTGACCTCCACTCATCTGAATTAGGTAGCATAGCAGCTAGGTGTCGGCAGTAGATTCAGATGTAATGGGCCCTGGGAAAGAAACCATCCAACCCCCTCCCCCTTACTCCCTCCTCCCCCCAGAAAGAAAAAAAAATCATATGAATGACTACCAATCACCATGTATGCAGTGCTGTTTAGTCATCACTCACAATGTACAAAGTGGCTGTCACAGACTGTTTTGGTGCCAGTCACTTTCTGTATGGTGCCAGTCAGCCGTTTAGCTTGCAGTCGTCGTGTATGCAGTTTCTGTCGCAGGCTGTTTTGGTGCCAGTCATTAGTTTAGGTAGCAATCTTCATGCGGACTTACATGGGCCCCTCAGCTGCTCGGGTACCAGCCACAGTGTATGTAGTTTCAGTCACACTGTGTAGGTGTTAGTCACCATATATATGATTCCTTTAAGAAGCTCTTTAAATCGCAGTCTCCATGTGTGTGATGACAGTGACAGCTGCTTAGTTACCAGTCATCATATATACGATACGATGTGTATTATGCCAGTCAGCTGTTTAGGTAGCAGACACCATGTTTGTGGTTTCAGTCACAGGCTGTTTCGTTGTCAGTCACCCTGTGTATGGTGCCAGTCCACTGCCTATGAGCTTGTCATAATGTGTAGCTGATGTAAGACCTCCTTGGGGGAATTTGTCTATTAATTTTGCAGGAAATACCACACGCATTTACTTCAGTTTGATGGTGAGGGCAACTGGAGGCTGGAGGAATTGAACACAGCAACAAGGCTCAGCCTTAACGAGGAGAAACAGAGACTTGAGGGTCAGCTGGCTGGCATTCCCAGAATGCAACAGCGATTACACGAGCTTTGTGAGATACTGGGAGAAGATTCTGTGCTCAAGACTTCCATCCCGGGTCAAGGGGAGGATGGCAATGGTTCATCTGCTCCAGAGGCAGATAAATTTTTTGATTCTGAAGACAAGGACTGAGAAAATGTAAAGACAAAGTAAAGGGAAACTTTGCTGCAGTATGGGTTTATTCTCCTAAATTAAACGTCCAATTAGATTCGACTGTTTCTCATGAATATGCAGCTAGTTTCCAAATTAATGATATTTTATGAATAGGCAGTGTGCTCCCTATAGAAAGAGCCAATTGGAGTCATGCCCTTCCAGCTTAGTGGCTGTAAAAGGGATACATGCCTAAGACTACTAAGCTGATGGAGATGCATTCCTAATCGTAACTCCGATGATGGCAACACATCTTGTCATTAGTGGCATGAAACAGTAGCTTTCATGTATGCATTAAGTGATAGATGTAATTATCATTATATGTATGTAATTGTGGTCAAGTATAGTATAATGTTTTCAATACTTTAATGGATACTTTAATGGATATATTTGAAGCTTTTTTTATGGGACAAATGCAGGGAAGATGGGGATTACAAGGATAAAGTGAAGTGTGCAGGATATTATAGTGCGCACATCATGCTGCACAATTTTAGCATATGGGGAAGGGTAACGGAACCGCAGTATTTGACAGAAATGGGCAAGGGGGAACAGATCATTAAACATCCTATGGAATTAATCAGGGTATTGATCATTGTTTCAAAAGATTTGCAGTGAATCACCCAACCAGCTGGATAGTCTACCCTGTTGTCTAAGGTTACAACTTTCCCCTCTATCAGGCTATCAATACTTGCTGGCAAAACCCTATCAGTGGTCCATTTTTCAGCACAAACATCAAGGAGTCCTTCACTTTACATATCAGCACCAGCCAGAATGCCCTAAGATTATGTAAACATTTCAGTGGTATAAAGTGGTTATTCAGCCGATTACATTTAATTGATTGCACTGGCTGCTGTTTGCTGGAGGACACTCCACAAATCTTTAAAAAGGATGGTTACCTAATGATGAAACTCGTTAATGAGCAGTGATATATATTCTCACTCATTTACATCAGTAAACATTATTATGCTCATTCTACATGGTCAGTCAAGACAAAAGAAAACTAACCTTTCCAGGAAGGTAGACTTCCATTTCTTACTTGGTTTACTGCCTACAGGGTCAATGGCAAAGGTGCATGAAGACACTGGCTAGTATTTGTATGTGTGTGTTGGGGGGGGGGGGGTGGAGAAGAGATCAAATAATGTGTTTGAAATGCAGGTTTCTTTTTTTTTGTTAGCATTTAACTTTCCTCGATGATTACATGTTTTCGTGTTACTTGGCAGAAAGCTTTCATGGCATAGTTTGGTCAGTGTAATGTTACAGCAGCAGGGTAAATCCATGCAGTTATATTTCTTTATTCTTGCCACATCAGTTCATTACTTTTGTGTTTTAATTTAGATTGTTTATACCTTTCATCTATCATATGCAAACTATTTTATGATCATAATGGACACAGGTTACACTACATTAGTTAAAAGAACCAACACTATCTCACTTGAAAGACATGTACTGAAACAAATTCAGGAAGAAGTATGTCTTTTTGTCGTTGTACCAGCCCAGTCTATGGAGATAACGATGTTTTTGGCATTAGATAAAACCAAGGATCCACGTTCACTTGGCCAGTTTTCATAAACAACCAATTTAGAAAGGTACCCAGTAGCTTTAATGTGTAAATTTACATCTCTGTGGAGTTCTGCATTGTCTTGTAGAAACCACTTTGCCAAATTTCAGTTGAAAACGTCTTTTCCTTTTACATTCCTTCAAATTTGAGGATATTCTTCAACAAGGTGCAATCAAAGAGCAACTATTTCCCTGGGTTGGATGTAAGTTTTATTTGAAGGTACCGTCTTTATCTTCGTTTTAGTTTCAAAGTTTAGAATATTTCCATAAAATTATTTTGTGAAATTGAGCTTATGGATGGTTTTTTGCCAATTCAAATGGGAAAAGATTATATTTTATATCCTTGTTTTAGTGTTTGCCTTACATTTGAAATCTGCTTTCACAAGAAATCTTCAATCATACTTGTTTTTCTAGTCCAGAATTGATTGTCTCGAGAGTTCAAGTTTTTTTTTTTTTTTCATTGGGATTGATAAATTTATGATTCCATCCAATCCAGAAAGGTACGTAGCAGTCAGATTATGCACTGAAAGATGTGTCTGGAGTACTGCCTACTTTATTTGTTCCATAAATGGAGGGCAAGAAGCTCCATTAGCTAATAGCAAAGGTAAACCCTTGAATATACGTAAAATGTACCTTTTAGTAGTAACAAAGATGATTTAGTGGAGTCAGTCTTGGACTGACCTTGTGAAATTTCTTTTATGGGTTAGGTGTACGAAAAAAAATTAAAAAAAAAGAAGAGATTAGGAGTTGTCGGGATCTGAAACTCAGTTACTTTCAACATGATTCACTGTTTGTGGATGGTACAATTTTCTTTTCTGCTTGATTTAATGTACAAGTTCACATCAACTTCCAATATTTTTGTGGGTCCAACCATCTGGTTAATATTTCAAGGTGAATCAAAGCCACTTGAGAATGTTTTCACGCCACATTAAGACAAAAGATGAGTGTGGTACTATATAGGTTGTTACCAACCTCATGGCAACAGGTCATTTTATCGCCTTGCAGTGGTTGTATTCCACTCAGGTAGCAAACAAAGACACAGTCAATTTAGATATCAATTGCCTAGGTTTGCCTGAGCTCTATTTCATATTAATGCAGGGGATAATACTTGTTATGCCCATATTAGGCAAAAATGTGTGATTTAGAAGGAAAAGCTTTACTGGGTATTCCAACAAGACCACTTCATCATGTGAGAAGATATATCATTTTTAACATTTTCACTAAGCATGACTGGCAAATCCACCAATTAGAACCAATGCATCTCGCGAGTTGTGAAGGAAGTGCAGAAGCATGGATGATTATGCAGTGCCGGTGAATTTAACCAATCACTGCTAGTTTGTCAGTCATGTGACATAAGATATGGTGACACAGAGTGTGAGTATTCTACCATGCTTTCAACAGGATGCACTTGTTGTGAGACAAACATGAATATGTCATCTACGGAAGCGTCCCTGTGATTGGCTAAAACCTGCCAGTCATTTAGAAACATTGGATTGGTGCTAACATTATACAGCACCTTTGTAGTGTCAGGATTGATGACAAAATGCATTGGGTAGAATTAGCTGTAAGTTACAGGTATGAAGTTTTTCCTTGGTTATACCAAGGAAAAGCCATTGGAAAGCCTTAATCTTTGCTCACCGAAGTCACCCACGCTAATGCCATGTAGAGTTAGCATAGCACTACCTTATATGCAAGCACCAGAATTTGCTAAACTGTCCTGGTATATGTTGGACAAATCACAGGAAATTACTTCCAGTGCACCACTGAAATGACATTGTAACCACCTCGAGCATTATCTATTAAAAGTCTTGTGAGATTACATACCTACCTGGAGCCCATGTTCCCAACAGGTGTACACTGGTGAATACCATGTACCAGGGAAGTTGAAAACCTTCACTATATATGAAATGCATCAATAAATCAAACATGATGTCAAAATACAACAAAACATCGGTGTTGGTTCTTCATATTTTACTTTGGGCAACAGGGAACCAGGAGATAGCATAACAAATTTAGGGTATGGATAATCCCAAAGTTTGAGAACCACCAACCTATAGTCTTACCCAAATACATGCCTCCTTTAAGCGCTTCAAGTATGTATGCTTGTCCCATTGTTTCACCCATCTCTGATTTCACCATGCATGTATGTTTTCAAGA
Source organism: Stichopus chloronotus (assembly GCA_021234535.1). Lineage (NCBI taxonomy): Eukaryota > Metazoa > Echinodermata > Holothuroidea > Aspidochirotida > Stichopodidae > Stichopus > Stichopus chloronotus. The sequence continues at coordinate 27,670,050 of CM037830.1, forward strand.
AACGCCGACAAGTTCGCTGTAGAATGAATTTACCCGCAAATAGCAACCTGTCCCCAGTTTCATCACTGTATGGTGCTCCTCTGATATGCAAATACAAATTAAATAAAATTATGAAATTCCATCTGCATTTCGAAGTATCTTTTCATTTCGTGTGAGCGGGTGACCTAGCAGGCTCGCGCACTGAAATGCAAGCTACCACAGAGCGACTGCAAGTGAGTGTTTGAACCGGGTCTACAGTCCTGACAAATCCAGTCCATATTCTGTCAGGTACCTGAAATAAGTTCCATGAGGCTTCATGTTTGTTGTGAAGTCAAAATATGAAACTATTGCTTTGAATGTTAATATTAACACCATGTATCTTACCTCAGCTACAGCAAAGAAGTGTTCTAGCATACTTAGGGCATGCACGCTAAATTTTGTCACATGCTCAAAAGTATTTGAAAAGAAACTTTGGATAGCAATTTGAGAATCGGGTCCTGACATCGTCTGTCGGGTGCCTTGTCCCTAATGCAAACACTCCAAACTACCATTACAAAGACACTAACAGGTAACAAGTTGGTTCAATAAATTAAGTATGGACACATGGTAAACAGTTATATCAATATTATTTGTCCCAGTTATAAACTGCAAATTACAAGATTACTTATACAAAATCAGATTCACCGTTTTTTTTTTTCTCGTTCATATACATATTGTTACTCTGTTAAACAAATTCAATTGGAACTGTGAGAGAGAGGCAAAGACGTAAAAAAAGAAAGAAAACAACATTGATAGCAGTGGATAAACAGGGGAAAAAAAGTAGTTGCTATCTACATTAGTCCATATTATAAGAGCATAGTCTTTTATTTTAAGGGATTGTTTCATTAAAAATAATTGCCACTGATACAGATACCCAAAGAACAGTTACAACAGGCACTGATTGACAGAAGATTTTAATGTCCCTGTTATCATAATAAATGAAGAAATGAAATAAGCCAAGTTGTACATACTATACATATATCAAGCTAAAATTCTGTCTGCATGAGTCAGCTGCACAGAAATACGTAAACCAGAGTGACCTCAGGTTGACTACTTGCACACAGAAAAAATAAGTCGGCTGAAATACGCGTGGACCTTGCTCAGTTGAGCAAAACAACACTGCCTTCAACATTTGCCATAAATGCGTGTATGGCCTGAGAATTTGTTCATACGATATCTAACTACATCTTTGGGGGAAACAGAAGTGCAACTGTTTGATTTCTTGAAACAACCTGATAATATTTAGGGAAAACTGTGTTTCAACGTTTAGCTGTTTGCCAAATATCCTAAAATTTCCTTTGAACTTGTGTTTACTCAGTTTCATGAGAATGTCTTTTGTCTAACAGAGTTTGGACTTCACTTACTGTTCCCTGATGTCATTCCGGTTTACATGTATTTCTGTTGTAACCAACCGTTTCATGCAATCGTGAAACAGGAGTGAACGAAATAACTAGAGCATTTACATTTCACAGCAATATTCACTATGGATGACATAAACAAAACCTCAATTTCATTTCGAATAATAAATAACAAAATAAAAGCATCACTGCCTTAGGAAGTTTGAACCATAAGTGAATTGTTGGCTGATAGCTGATAACCTGAAATATGGAATTTACAAGCAGGAAGGGCAACCCAGACCACCGAGTTGGTGCCACTGAAATTGGGGAAACAATTTTTTTAACCTGTAAACTGCTTTCAGAGGCACATGGGAACTTAATCCAGTCGTAATTTTACAATCCAAAGTTGGGCATGATAAAAAAAGACAAAAAAAAAAAAAAAGTCCACTCCTATCAATGTGTATTAACTGAGTTAAGCAAAGAAAGAAAGACTTGTTCGAACAACGCCCTGCTCGCAGCAGCGAGTTTAAGAGTGAAGTTGTCATGTAGTCCTCAGCTTCGGACATCTTTCTTCTGCTTAACGGTCTCCACGGTTACCCTGCTGCTAAGAAGCCTTAAGATATATGTCTGTTTTCTTTCAGTCTGCACTTTTTTCTTCTTTTTTTTATTGCATCCACCCTCATTGCTCATGACACCAATCAGTCAAGAATGGATGATTTTCGAAAATTAAAAGAAAAAGAATCAAAGTTTGACACAAAGTCACGTTAATATTGCTTTATCATAGTATCGGAGTCACAGTAATTGGCAAGTTGAAGAATCAATGGTGAAATTGAATTTTTATGGTGAAGAAAGTGTCGTGTCTTTATAATTTCAATAAGTGACAGGCTGTTTGACTGTGTAAAGAAAAAAAGATCTCTGTAAGAAATATTCACGATATAAAAATGCAAATAATCATAACAATACTTGATGTTTATCTTAGATGCATGCTATCCTTACAACTGGCTTATCATAAACAGACATATAAACTAAGGCTTCTATATGAGCAGCAGGGCTTAACCTCAGCAACCAGAGGTAGTGACATCCAACCCAGATGATTTTGTGACTTCCATGGTTGTGAATACCTGCCAATAGAAAAGAATTAATGAAAATTTATCCAAAATCCTACCTTTAATAAGACTAGCCACTGAAGAAGATTGATATTCCATAAAAACTTGGGGACATTTTTCTCTCTGTGGTGGTGAAAACCATTTCTCAAAAGCTTGTTCTGTTTAGAAGTTACGCAGTTTTGAAGAAGTATATTTCAACGTGGCCCACTGCATCATGGGTAATCCGATAAAACGCAGAAACAACTACTTGAACCACTCCCAGGCAATTGCTCCACTCCCCCCCCCCCCCACAATTTCCTCCTGGCAATTCCTTTAACTCTTTCCAGATTTCAGAACCCTAAATCTTTTCCTGAAGGAATTTTTGGGGAGGGGGATTTCGAGGGAGATTTTCGTGGGTTGTCCACAGGGGATTTCAGAGGAGTGAATTGCGCAGATGGGAAGTCAGGTCATGAATTGAACATCCTTTGTATTTCTTTTATACCTTTAACTGTCCTAAAAGGGATATTACCAGAGTTTAATGTATGTGACCTTGCTATTCAAGCTGAAGTTTTCACTGGTGTCATATTTCAATGTTAAAAGTCACTTCAATTTCAAAAACAATTATTGTGAAAATTTGACAGTGTCACATGACACTTTGTAACCAAGGCAACAGGAAATCTTTCTCCCTACTCAGAGGGGTCATCTTTCTTTTTGATAGCCAAATTTTGACTTGAAGATACTGGTGAGGTGGTTTGAGGAAGGAGAGGGTGTGAGGAACAGACAGAATGAACTGTTCTATAACAAAAACCTCCCTCAGCAAGTCCTTCAAATCAAAGGTCGTGAGACATGAAACTGACATTTTGGACTATTGGGCATATTAATCATTCAAAATGTTGAAAAAACAGTCACAAATTCCATAAAAATTTATCAAATAATGACAATTGTGGAGGCAAATTCCTGTCTCACAACTGCAGCATGAATAAACATTCTCTGAGTTTGCAAATTTGTGACGTCAAGAGATGGACTTCTGTCATATGTCTTATGTTAATCCTTTGTTTATTTAATCTTATTTCGAGGACAACTCGGAGGGTTTTATTTTGGAAGCATACATTTTCTTATTAAAAAATATTGATATCACCAGCGTGAAACCCAGTAATTAAGAGACAATATATAACAAATTAACAAAGGAAATACTGACACTGTGCAACACTCCACGTCATCTGTTTTGCATCTTTAACAAACTTTGAAAAGCCGTATCTCAAAGCAGTAGTGGATATAAACAAAATTCCGACAGATTGCCATGGTGGGATTCCCTCTACAACTTCTGAATGAAGCTAGCTTTTCACTAGATGCGTCTCACAAGACCTTCAAAGGTAAATTTGTCACTAAAATAGTAAAGTGGCACTCTTCAGTGAATTGCATAGTCCACTCCTTAGGTCATTACCTCAGAACATGTGGGGTGAATGCCAATAGTGGTATCAAAGTGCTCCTTGGTGGCACCGCTCTTCATGGCGACAGCATAACCCTGCGTGACCTCTCCTGCATTGGGTCCCAACACATGAAAACCAATGACTCTTTCCTGAAAGTTACGACAAATGAAAAATTTTACAGTGAATAAGATGGGTTCCATCCAGCGGCTGATGTTTTATCACAAGGTTGATCAACATCTGATCCGATATTTTCGCAGCCAAAGGTGTTCTCGAATAGAAAATGTTCATTTAGTGTATGACGCAGACTCAGGAGTGCTTTCACTAGAATTCCAAACTCATCGCAAATTTTATAGGTATTAGAAAAAGATCCCTTGTGAATGATAAAAGACCCCATCCAACACATTTATGAGAGCTCTTTTTATCTTTTTGGATGGAAAGATTACCCTTGCTCAGGACATTTCCGTAATATGTACCCTGGGTGTTCATGGATTGATATATCTCGAGTGCAAGTAGACTTCCAGGTGGCTGAACATCGCCATACATCAGTAAATGGAAATTGCTTGATCATGCAGATCCAATGTTTTACCGATGCTTTGAACATTGGCCAGATCTGACATCCAATTTGAACACTCAGTTGATCCCTAGTGAGTAACATATGCTAAACATATGAACATATGTGTTTACTACATCTTCAACATCTTCTACAATTTGACGTCATCGTTTGCTGCGTTTGTCAGTTACATTCACAGAACAGCGAATGACATCTACATAGCAGTGTCATGTTCTTACCCCATCAGCCTTATTGCAAATGATCTTCCCATAGCAACCAGCGTCGTCTCTATGGGCAACGGTGTACTCCAACGGCTGGAAGTAGCTGTGGTACACCTGTAACGCAACACATGTACAACACTTCTTTGAAAAGTTCAGACAAGTACAAATATTGTCCACTACATATGCAACTATTACTAGGGAGAAATGCAGTAGTATAGTGGTATACAGTAACCATGCACCCTTCTTTGGGTGTTCCGTATTTGTCTCCCTGAGAAATGAGCTTTTTTACCTAACTAAAGCAAAACAAATGATAAAATGCCTCTAAGCCTGTGCAAATTAAACATAGCCCCATGCAAACATTTGCCACTGCTTCTTTTCCAAACAGAAGAATTAACAAACCTTGATGAGCAATTTCATAAAATCTGCAATGCTTTGAATATCTGTAAGTTCAATATCATGTAATTGTTATTTTGATTACATTACCTGGCCTCCCAGGGCATTTGGAGAAAATTAATTTATTAATTTAGGCTATTTTTATCTAAATTTTATGCTTCATTATGCCACTATTTGTGATTTTTATGGAAATTTTATGCAACATGCAGCTGCTGTAAAAGTATGTTATTGAGGACACAACCTGGCGAGTAACAGGATATTTTGCTAACTGTTCCCAGTACCCAGCAATGTCACAGTGAACAAACTTGCAACACTAGTGTCCTCATACAACCACAAAGAAATATAAAGCAGCATGAATTCACAAGTAATTTACAAACTCATTAGCAGAACCAGGGCCACTGTCAGGGTCTAGTGACAAGGAACACATATTGCCATACATATATGAAAGGACGCATAAAGTGCATGACCAAGGTCTTGGCAGGTGTAGGTCCTGCATGAGGACACTGAGCTTACAAGACTGTGCCACCGACAGTTGGCATCGAGCGAAGAAAAGTTTTGACTTTATGGCATCTACACACATGACCAAGCCTGTAGGTGGAAAAGTGATGGTGTGTAAATGTATTTACTGCTAAATCATTGCACTAGCATAACTGTTCATTTTTTTTTTTTAGCTAAATAATTTACATGAACCATATCTGCAACAATTCAAAATAGTTGGTACACCTGATACTTACTTGAGAGGTTGGTATATACTTGGGACAGGAGAAGGGATGCTACAATGTTACAAATTAAATGAAGGCCATGGGTTCATGTTATTCAACGTTCACATACAGCACCAGAGGAACACTGGTTTCATTTTAGATCAGCTCTAGGCTTATGTACCATTGCCTAAACATTGACAGTGTGTTGTGTGTATTTACTAATACATACACACAAAGGACAACAGAAAGCATAAGTTATAGCAAAATTGTGAGTCACATGGAAACATATGTAGGCCTACACACATGACATTACACAGCATTAAGGATAATTTGACAAAAGAGATGTAAGCAATACCTTTTATCAACCTATTTTATGGTTTTTATGATTTACCCTCAATTATATGTTATTTTGAGCTGCATGTCCATTTTCAACTTCATTTTTTTAATAGTATGATTTTATGCCACTCTAGGAGGCCTGCGATTACACAACCTTCCAATGAAAATGATAACTAAGCAATGCAAGAAAAGTGAAAAAAAAAGAAGAATATTAAGAGAGTAAAATGTGAAAATTTTAAAGGAACAACATGGACCATTGATAGAGGGTTAACACACAATGTCACCAGTTAAAACAAGGTTTTACTTTTTTCTTTTCACTGACCTCGATGTTGTCTGCACCAAACACATCTGTTGCATCCTCTTCAGAGTAACCGATCGCTCCGTACTCGAGGGGCGTGAAAACAGTAGTTGGAACATTAATGTAGTCACACTGTGAAACAATGGACCAAGAACAATAAATGATTGTCTACCATGTGTGGTACATGACAACCTAGGCACAGAAAGAAAGTCAAAGGATGCAAATTCAAGGTGTGAAAATGGTTACAGTTGGTACATTCAACACTGTAGAGCATATTGTTAATTCAAAGGAAAATCATTGTACAGCCTTCCAAATAGTCCTCATTATTCAACTATAGTTTTTCGAATAAGAAGACACCGATAGGTAGTGCAATAACTTCACATCCAAGAAAACATGAAGTTTTTATGAATATACTTTTTATTCACTTGCAAGTGGGGATGTTGTTGCAAAATTACATGATCATGACATCACACATGCATCTGCCCATATCACATAGTATTGCCGGGCATGCGATAAGTCATACATCTACAACATTGTGGTATCCTGTACAACAACGGCGGAAAGTTTGATGTTATATTTAGAGAGGAGTAATTACGAAATAAACACCATTACTGTCGTTGCTTATAAATATATGTACATTAAGTGTAGGTGAGATTGCAACACCGACTACGGTTCCTCTTTAATCATCATACTTTCAGTCAAAAAGGAACTTGGGGACAAAAGTCACCTGCAAGTCACCAGACTTTGGTAATTATCATCAACATGAGTGTCTGCAAGACTTCAGCGAACAATGAAGGAAATGCAGTAGATACGAATCTTTCCACAAATCTCAGGAAGTTAAATGGCACAGGATGTCGCAGATGGAACGTGTCTGAAATCAATAAAGCTTACCTGTCTCGTTGAGTCACCGTACAATCTTCTGGACAGGAGCTTTCCTGCTTCTATGGCAACCGGTGTAAGTTCATGCCCTCCTTCGATGATGTCACCGATTGCATAAATGTTTGGTACATTGGTCTGCTCGTTCACTACTGGAATTTTCCCATTTCTGTGAAGACGGGTGCAATACGTTAGCAAAATCGAGCCACCGCATCGCATCGACGAGAAAGCAATACACAACAAATCCCAAAGAACAACACACCTCCCAAGAAAACATCACGAGCATTGTGGACGTGAGAACCCGGTTGACTGTCGCACAGTGCATCTGTTTATCATTTTTTACAGAGAGTAAGAAACACAGTTGCAATCTATGGTCGTAACTGATACGAAATAAAGACTAGGATTTTGCTTGAAATGTATGAGAAGTTACACATGGTGTAACTACTGTAGTTGCATGACATCTCTCATATGTTAACTTTCCTAGGGAACATGATTTACAGTGGGTCACATGAGGCCTACTTTTGTTATGTATGTTGGAAAACTTTGTGCAACATTTTCATGGCTTGACATCATCTGACCAACCTATTATGTACTGTAAGAGTGACATTTCTGTTATATATTTATCACACTGATGGACTGTTACAAATATGGACTTTGTCTTTGTGTTTCTCATTTGGTTTTGTAGATTTGCACATTCAGATTTATGTTTGATTCCAACTGAACTTTGAACTCACTGTGGGAGGCCAGACAAAGATGACCTGACTTCAGATTGCTGATATCACAACGCTGCATATTTTCATATCAGATATTGAGCACAGACAGTAGCCTACATTTCTTTCAGTACTTAAACATATGCAGAATGCACAAGAGGCTCTTTAATGTTATAATTCATGTTCACTTTAAAAGTTTACTGAACAATCTTATCCAAATTAACTTTAGAGTGCAAGCAAATAAATGAATGTTGCTTAGAAATGATGTCACACTACACCGAACGAAAAGGATGTTACGATGGCACTATGAGTTGGTTCTTTATTGTATATCAAGTACCTGCAAGGGCCTCAGATGGCAAAATAAGATGCATCGAGACACTTACTTAGGGTTTGTAATCACACCAGTCTTCTCAAGGCCGATTTCACTGGTACAGGCATCACGACCGATAGCCATTAATACCTTCAAAGAGAAACATGTAAAGAGAGTTTTTGGGTCAATGACAAAGAGACCATGTATTCCATCTCGAATGCGACAGTCATGCTTTCAATTGCAGCTTTACGATGACAGGTTACAGATCTGTGAGGTACAGGCCCAGAAATTATTGTGATTGGAGTTTACATCTGAAAAATTTGTGATTTATTTTAGGGCTTCCTTCTCCACTACGCACACTTCATGATACTGTGTTCACATCAATATTAAGAACAATTCCTCGTATTCATCCTTTTCACATCTATGATATCACCGTTCACTGTCCACGTCTACCAGTAGGACTACGTTCAAGTCGATAGCACCTACAGTTCACTATGCAAACTGAATTCACTTCTACACAACCAATGATTCAGAGCATTCATGTTTATATCAGAAGCAGCTCATTCTTCTCTCTGTAGTGACATAAAACCAGCAGTTTGTTGTAATGAACATATTCACATCCATAATACCAAAACGTCATCGTACTCCAAACCTTCACATCTATACTACGAGCAGTTCACTATGCTTACCGTGTTCACATCTATACTAAATTCCTGAGGATCATCTGTTTTCTTGTAAAAAACTCTCAAAAGAGGTGGAGTCCCTTCTTCAAGCTTCTCAATCTGATTGACAAAAATAAAGTGACGATTATTAGTCACGTTTAACACATCAAATTTGTGTCTTCAGTTCATACCATTCCAATTATAAAACTGATGTGTTTTCTATATTTTTAATATAGTTTAAAAGGGTAGTCCAAATGATCCCGAAACTCCTGTCCAAAAGGAAAAATATAATCAGTAACAATCATTACAAGGGTGTTTGCCAATAAAAACACCGACTTGGTCCACAAAAATATTGAAATGGTGACCCATTTTACACTCACTTATGTTTGAAACATGATTCATAACAACAGCATGACGACATAAAAGTTGCACAATGGGTTTGCTCGATCTCGTCACTGCGTAATTTCTAAGGCATAGGGGTGGTCGGCCTAATCAAACATGATGAGGGTTCCAAACGGTCAACATATACACAAAGACTCAAAGATTTTGAGTTGTTGAAATATCGTTTCATACTATAATGGATTTTTACGAGAATATTTTGAACGTTGTCCAGCCTATTTTTTTCAGCAACCTTTGACAAAAGTTATATTTTATTATGCTACTTAAAAGAGATACTTAATGGTAACATTTTACAAAGTTCATCTAAACCCACTGATTAACCATAACTCACCCGTGTTGGTACACACTTCCTGAGGAAGTGGGTTCCGTTCTTCTCCATGTAAGACCCAATCATTTCTGCCATTTGTTGATCAAATCCCCTGAGAAGGATGGACCGGACCATGACCGTCACATCAAGACCCATACCTGTAAGGAAGCCGGCACATTCCAGAGACACGTAGGAGGCACCAATGGTGAGAGTCTTCCCCGGGCAGTAACTCAGGGAAAACAAGTCATCACTGTAAACAATTGAGCACGGATAAGAGTGAATGCTATTCATGTAAGAAGTATTAAGATGCCAAGCACATGCAGGAAGAGGGAAAGATACCACCATGGAGGGAGCAGGCTCAGGATTAAACCAGAATGCACAAATGCATTGCAGTTTTGATGATCTGATTATGAGCATTTTTTTTTCTGAATCTGACATTATAGGGAAAATGGGAGATCTGCTGAGAAGTTTTCTTTCTTGAGATATTGTGTTTACAATATTTTCAAAGTTTGGCAACTGTTGACCGCAAATGACCTTTGACCTCTACCAAATCAATAGGTATCTTGTGGTCAATGTGACTAACTTATGTACCATGTATGAGATTTGTCCAAGCTTCCCTTCTTGTGAAAGAGTGTTACAAGGTTTTCACAGTTTGACCATTCTTGACATCAAATGACCTTTGACCTCCACTAAAAAGAATTGACTTCTTGTACTTAATAATTTATACATACACACTTAATATGATATCTGCTCAAGCTTCCCTTCTTGAGATATCTGGTTTACATGGTTTTCACAATTTGGTTCTTTTTGACCTCATATGATCTTTGACCCACACCAAAATCAATGGGGATCTTATATTAAATTGTCCAAGCTTCCCTTTGTGAGATGTTGGGTTTTCAAGGTTTTCACAATTTGACCCCTGATGACCCCAAATGATCTTTGACCTCCACCAGAAATAACATTGTTTTTGTACTGAATATGATACACCTACGTACTAAATATGAGATCTGTCCAAGCTTCCCTTCTTGAAATATTGTGTTTGCAAGATTTCTTTATTTGACCCCTGTTGACCTCAATGACCTTTGATCTCCAACAAAATCAATAGGAATTTATTGTACTTGATGTGGTTCATCTATGTACCAAATATGAGATCTGTTAAAGCTTCCTTGTGAGATATCCTGTTTACAAGGTAGGCATCACAAACACACTCGCACATACATACGCACAGGCATACACTGCTGTGTGATAACAAAGATTACAATTTCATCGAAACCAAAAACAATTTATATGAGAGCAACAATTTTTTAAAATTCATTTCAGAGTTCCCAAGGCATTCAGATCCAGTTTTGAAAGACAGCATGAGCCCAGTGATTTCCAGAAGAAGGGAGGGTAGCCAATGATAGGGGGATTACAGTTGGCATGAAGGCTCTATCAATTCATTATTTGCATATTTGATTTGAACATGACGATTGCATCTGCTTGCATTGGTGCGATCATTTAAGTGTGCAGGTCAGTCACTTGCAACTGCATTGGGTGGTATAGTAGCTAGCTTTTAAAAGTGACCACTGACACAAACATTTTAGTATCCTAAATCTACAATGAACCAATATCCGGAGCAGACAAGCATTTACAGGTCAGTACAAAACCACAAAATATTAACACCAAATAAGCTGGCTTACAGTGCCCTTATAATTCTCATCAAATGTAAAGGAACAGCTGACTAAACTCATCCACAATATAGTCAATAAGAGAAAGTTTGACTCACTAGAAATTTCAGTTTCTTGAAATTGTGAATGTGTAGGACATGCATTGTTTGGTCACACTGCATCGCTATTGTATTACAATTTTTCCCACAAAAATCAGTGCATCAATCTGGAAAGTCATTGCATAAAAATTGCTTCACGGTTGCTTAACAGAAACATTGCTCTGAGGAAAACAGTACCAGTCCCTCTGTCAATTAAGACTGTAAAAAATACCTTAGAGTGACACCGTACCTTGTAATTGCAAACTCCTTGACGCCCGGTATGTCGGGGTATCTGGGTCTCATTCCCATCGCCAGTAAAACCTTCTCTGCTTTCAAAATTTGAACTTTGTTCCGTTTGTTCACAGTCTGTAAGAGATGACACAGAGGACAGAAATCAAAGAAATTTGCAAAATGGTTTTCTGAGACCAAAGCAAATTTAAAGAGCGATGCTTCAAATGTTGACTTCAAAATGTTTCATGTTGACTAGACACCAGGGTTGGAGATTTTATCAGGGATTTATTGTGTATTATTTTGAATTAAATCAGTGATTTCAGTCAAAAACAAATAAATTGATTTACATCATGATTTTAATCGGCTTGATTTAAATCAAACAACCTCGCTGGACACTTTACACAGATGACATAAATTAACACCCTTGTTATGGAATGATGAGTGAAAATTCATACGCTGTCCTTGCATTATGATGAAAGGGACATCAAGGCCTCCATCCCTCTATATTGTTTAAAGGACAGCAGAACTCACTCTTTTCACACCAGTTTCAAATAAAATGTATCCACAGAGTTACACTACCACTGATTGATTGTCAAAGTCTCTACGATATTCCAAAAGAAGACGAGGTATGAGTCAAGTATTCAAGGAAAACATAACACTTGAGATGATGAAGAAATGTTTGGTAGGGATGTAAAAGGATTGCCCAATACTGGTAAGTTCTCAGAAAGTCTGCAAAATCAAATGATTGTATCCTTGCAAGAGATATGATTGAGCTTCATCAATGAAATTTGGTGTTGGGGGGAAATGTTAAGTGCAATTTAAGTTTCCTGGCTAGAGCACTGCCTGAGGGAGGTACAGTAATTCCTCTCCAAGTCCGGTAAAAATTGTCCTTTAAGTAATTGGTTCAATGTTGAATGTTCCTTCCCATCACGACCATCGTAGGACTTATGATGGGACTTTTTTTAATATATTCGATGAACGCTTAAAGATGCCATCAACCGCTCTATTGTTGCTCTGTACTGTATATATTAGAGAGCAGAAAGGATCTTTATGCAAATCCTTACGTCTTGCTAATTATGCAAGTTGTTCAACAGAGTAAAAGTAAACTATGGATGGTAAAGACGTTAATTCAATAGCTGTCTTACCACTGTATTAAAAAAAAAGTATTGCTCTGTACTAGGAGTGTCAGTAACATAAATTTGTCAAATAATGTACTCATCTATTTTATCTCTGAGGTATGCCTACAAAATTTTGTTTTGTTGTCATTCTGTTTAGGAAACAACACATGGATGTGATTCTATCTTGGTCACAGTCATGGAAGACTTCAGACTTGCTACGATAAGAATGTTTAATAGGTATTGGGTATGGTAATTCTTTTTTGATATTTACACTTTGGGTGCTTGGCTACAAGCTTACAAGCATGACAACCAGGCTTAAGACATTGAATTTGGCAACCAACCATTACCCAGTATCCAACATTTCATTTGTAATAAAACAAATCTGAAATCAAATTCTGGAGGGAAAAAAATATGTTGGGGTATACATTGCAAGTCATACCTATACATAGTAATGCAGGGTACTCTTCTTTCTTTTTTTTTTGTAACTTTATAATTTCTAACTGATTTCAAACTGTGTGCTTTCGTTTTAAAAATACAGTACGAGGGATAGAATAAACAGCCTCCTGGTCAAAGCATGAATAATGATTATAGATTTCATCAAATATGTAACAACTGAAGCTTAACATGACTGGCAAGATGATGAATACAAATGAAGGCATCAGTTTGGTACCAATCTCCTGCCAAGCTCAGATAACATTTTCCTGTCCTTCCGTCTCTATGATGGTTACAATCTCTAAAGGCACCGAGGTTTATCTCCATGACAACACCATACCTGGTACCCTGCGAATATGAGAGGTGTGAACATGTACACCAAGATCAAGATAGCAGTATATATTACCTGGATGCATCTTGCTGCTACGCAATCACAAGAATATTTTAACTTCTTGGAATGACAGGTTTTACTGATTCTCACATTAAGCATTAAAAATAGTAAACGTATTTTTACTTCAGTTTTGTTTTTCAACAGGAGCGCTTTTCAGTTCTCATACTGAGAAACTAGCGAAGCAGCCGGTTCTCGCCAGATCAAGACGACTCGTGCAGATATTAAAAGGGTACTTTTTCACTCATCCTAATTACTTCAATCCTGGGCAACCAGCTTATATAAAGGTTGGCTCTCTCGATGTTTGAATTACCACTATTGTATCTATGGAATGATTACTCCTTGGTAAGCAATAGCTAGTGTTTGACAGAGCTATCATATCCATTACAGGTTGGTTGAAAAGCTAGAAACACTGTGCAATTTAATCAACAGCAATTTGACTTAAAAACAAAAAAGTGATTTCATGAGTCTTCTAGTATTATGCTCTGACAGTGATGATCAGGGAGGTAATTACCACAAACAACCTGCCCCATGGTTCCTTTCGTTTCCATGGCAACTGTTATTTCCATCATGAAAAACACTTTGAAGAAGGAGAGAGAAGAGATTGCTTTCCGCTTATTTGGGATGGGACTGCGAAAGAAATATGACACACTTTAAGACAGATTAAAACACCACATGATGTGACACTGTGATAAACTACGACAGTTCACTTGGCATGAATTTGAGTAAACTTATCGCTTTGACTTGACAAGCATTACACACACACACACAAGAATTTTAAGACTCACAAATAACAGCATATGTGGGACTTCACTGAAATGCCTAAACTTTACTGTACTGATTCACAAGTAAGTTGATGGATGGGGAAGGTTGACAAGCAAAAAAGGATTGACTGAAAACAAAACCAAAAATTCCCCAAGAAACGTTTGTCTTCCACTGGTACAACATTGATAAAGTTTTCAAATGATGCTGAGAAAAACCAGGATGCAAAAGTGCATTGTGGTTTCAGTGATGTACAGTAACCTATGGTAGCTTAGTTTGCACTTAGTAATTAATACATATGCAATTGGGATTGCACTATGATGAACAGCACATGAACACTTGCACATAACAAGCATGAGATCTTTTATGCTCTCCCATCATGAAGTTATATTAAATTAAAGCAAGAATCAGTCTTCATTCTGTTTCTCAGCAGAATATCTCAAGAGAGGAAGCCCACACTAATGTCATACTTGGTATGTCTATTTACCATATCACAAACACACACACACATACTAAGCTTTATATCAAATTATGGCACAAATACACACACACGACACAACCCATCATGCCAACTTCAATTATAAATACAGGCTGCATTGGCAAAAGAAAAGAAAGAACATTGCTTATGACAAGCTAGTAAGCTTGTGACCATTTGGGTAATACAGATGAATTATTACTTGCAAGGTATATACATGCTGTATATTAGTTCAACAATTGCTAATTACAGAAACTTAAATCACAGTCACTTCATGGCAACAACCATACAATTTCCCCAAACAAGAAACATCAGTACTTTCTACACTGACTTGCAACTGTGACTGAATTATTTCATCTGACACCTAGACAAACTAAATTCCTCTTTCACCACAAATGTTGTAAAGCATGCATACTCAACAGTAACGGCCTAACTTTGGTCACAACCTAAGAAACCTTCCATAACCATCAAAATTACACCACGTATTAGGTTTAATCTTCCATTAGCCTTACTGGTCTTAATGGGATAATCTACCTCTATGCATCCGATCATCACATGAGGGAGGTCAAAGGTCACAGTACAATGTAATCATAAATAAACTCATCTAGTGACAAACACTTTGTTGCAACTAGCACAAACAGGATTGCACACAATGAAATGCTTGGTAGCATGTATTTTACCTTGATTGTGTGCCTGTCTACAAATTCTGCATAACCGTTGATGTACTTCACATTTTTGTCCCTGAGCTGGGTCCTGTAATTCCAATTTAGGGAACCAATGTGGTCCTGAACGGCGCTCTTCAGTGTCTCCCAGTTATGTTCCACTGTGTTGAGGATTACAAAAACAAAAAAAAAAAAAACAAGTTTAAAATACAGAATCTACTAATTGCCAAATCACTGGTTTTCATTTATTCAAACAGTAGACATTCTACACATTCATTTTGCCCGGCAAGAGTGAGGAAAAACATATGTAATTCCGACAAACACTTTTAAGGCACAGGCACTACTGAAAACCAAAGCCAAATCAGAAGAAATTCATAGTAGATGGCAGATGTAAGTTGAAGACCAAGTTGTCAATCTTGGTATTCTAGACACATAGACAGGTGTGAAGTGCATTGAGGCAAAATTGGCACAAAGTTTTAATTCAGCTCTACAACTGTGACTGATGACAATTTCTTTTCACACATCAGTTTCTAAGTTGAGCAATGGCACCTTAATTTCAAGCCATGATGCTGAACCACTTCATTTTTCATGAATTAGTGGTGGCACTTGAAGGAATATTTCACTGCTGGGTTAGGAAGTTCTTAAATGCAAGAGAACATTTCTTTCATTGCAGGCATTTCAAATCCCACGACAATTTCTTGTTCCTAACTCAAGACGCTGCATTTGAAGAAAGACTTCTCTAATCATGGCAGATTTCCAATTGCCTCACGGTTACAAACATGCCATGTGATAGTGGCAAATCTATATTTTTTAAGAACTGTTTGTTGTTCTTAAACATGATTTAACATGGAAGTAGCTTATTTAACCTCGAAATTTGACACCAGTGAAAAGTATGACTGGGTACAATTGAATGTGGAATTACCATAATACTATAAAAAAAAAAAACCAGAAGGCCAAAAGGCTTTGTGATTCCTTGCGACATGGTTATATTATAACAAACATGAATTATTCACATGGCTAGTATGAGATCAACTACAGTTATTGTTCTTGAAACACGACGCTAATAAGCCTTTAACCCAAAATGACCTTTTTTAGTGACCTCAAATGACATTTAATGTCCACTAAAAACAATAGGGATCACCTACCCAGTATGGACAGCCCACACATCAAGTATGACATCAGTCAACATCACCCTTCTGGAGATAATGTGTTTGCAAGGTTTCCACAGTTTGACCTTGAGTGACCTCAAACGACCTTTGAAATCCACCAAAACGACAGGAGTCTTCTACTCAGTGTATACAATCCACACATCAAGTGTGACATCAATCAAGGTTAGACTTCTGAAGATATTGTGTTTACACATTTTACAGTTTGACCTACCATGACCTCAAATGACCTTTGCCCCTGACCAAAAATAATAGGGATCAGCTATTCCATACGACCAAGCAACACACCAAGTATGACATCAGTCACAGTTACCCTTCTGATACTGTGTTTACACGGTTTTCACAGTTTGAACTCTGGTGACCTCAAATGACCTTTGACCTCCATCAAAATCAACAGGAGTATTCTACTTACTATATACAATCCACACACTAAGTATGACATCAGTCACAGTTATCCTTCTTGAGATGTTGCGTCTACAAGGTTTTAAGAGTTTGACCACTGGTGACCTCAAATGACTTTTGACCTCGACCAAAAACAATTAGGATCATCTACTCAATATGACCAACCAACACACTAAGTACGACATCAGTCACAGTAACCCTTCTGGGGATAATGTGTTTTACAAGGCTTTTACAGTTTGACCTCTGGTGACCTCGACCAAATCCGATAGGGATCATCTACTCAATATGACCAACCCACACAACAAGTATGATATCAGTCACAGTTACCGTTTTTGAGATATCGTGTTTACAAGGTTTTCACATTTTGACCTCTGGTGACCTCAAATGACCTTTGACCTCCACCAAAAACTGTAAGGATCATTAACTTACTATGACAAACACACACACCAAATATGAGATCAGTCATGGTTACCCTTCTTGAGATATCGTGTTTACAAGCAAGGCGTAACATACACAGGCACATACACACACACACCACCATCGCATAGACTCCTTGCCTGCCATCGGCAAGGAATCAATCAAGGTCACATCTCTTAGATTATCGTGATCTTTCTCTCAAGACAATCAAGATGAAAAGAAATACAAAGGACATTCAAGTAGTTGTGCCTGTGTGACTTTAAAGATTCCCAAGATGCAAAACACCTACAACATCCTCATAACTCACTGGTGTGGGTATTCATGAGTGATTATACTTACCACTTGCTTCACTAATGCATTCATTTAGCCTTGCTCAAAATGCCTTCAAAATTAATTCTAGCACCATGCCCTCCAAGGCCAAGCCCTTTGGAATTTCGCTCATGGAAAATATTCCTAATTTCTATGGAATATAAATTTCTTGCGTGGCTAACCAACTTAAGCAGCAGCAAAGACGTCAGCATAATCACACAAATGTCCCTCATACAATTTTTATAAAATTTAATGCAGCCAAACTCCTCCAAACAGCTCATGATCAAAATGACAGACCTTTCCTTTTTTTTTTTCCACTTTTCTTTAACTGGTAAGTGCTTCCTTCAGATTCAGGTCACACCCCTTCATTTTTTCCCAAGGTCACCTGTTACCGTGGTGACATCAAATCAGGTGTAATGCTGAAAACTATAAGTATGTTAACACGGTCCTTTGAATTCTCCAGGAAACAAGAACTGAGGGTACAATTTAGGTCAATCCAAATTTGATTATTTTATTTTCAATAAAATCCTACCAATATTGATGAATCTCTTTGGAATATGTGGTCAGAATATTACTGGATTGACCACTTAGGGCTTCATGCCTTGCTGACAATCGTACATGGTCAATATATGCTGAACTCTGCTAAATGACTAAAATTCGGTACAACTTGTTGCATACTGCAGACTTTGGAGAGTGGCGTATTCAATAAAGAGGACAAAATCATTTCTATACTTCATTTGCAAAACTGTTCACAAAGAGGTAAATAAAAGCTGGTCTAAATCTTTAATTTGTGTTAAGTAAAGAATGAGAAGAGGGGGGGGCTGGTCAGAAATGGCTAGTCAACATATATGAGGGTATACAGTGTGTAGCTACAATACTCGAGACATCAAGTCACAGTAGAAACAGTGAAGAAGTTGTATTAAGATGGATGCAGTAGATCAGCAATGTGCCAACAGTAAATATTTAATTTTAATATCTGCTTTATTTACATCGTGTTTGAAAGGGAAAGAAACAGACCTGACAATTTCTTGTAGATAATGCTTTTGGACATTGAAATTTCAAGTAACAGTGTTGGTAATCCTTTTACAGTGACTTCTAGGACATACCATTAGATTAAGTCAGTGAAAAAGATAATTTTAACAACACAAAAAAAGTGAGAACAGGAAATATCTTCAAGTAACATCTCATGGAAAAGAATGGAAAGGGAAAAAAAAACATCATCTACAAACACAAACTATCACAGGATAAGTGTGTTTGAATACCTTTTTCTGGTGTTTGCCAGCCATAATTCTTGGAATCTTTCAGTGCTTCCCCTGGAAAAAAAGATATGAAAATGTTCCCCGTTACGATTACCTTGACTACACAAGACCTTTGCAATAATTATTAGATGAAAATATTTGTAATATCAAAGGGCTCACACAACTGTTATAGTCGTCTGATGAAGAAAATGCATTTTTATAACTATGCTGAAAATCATATTTTTTTACTCCATTTGCTTCTTTTGCTTATCCATCCCCTTTGATCTAATACTACCCTTCTCCTCAAAATGCCATAAATTAAGCTGGAATATATCTACGACGTAAGAATACTCTTTTGCTTTACCAACTTGGGTACCACGAAGGCCTTTTTATCACATCTCATTTTAACTTCAAAACATGCATGACGTCGTTAAGACAACCGTGACAAAAAATGATGACTTTGAGAGGGTCCATAGCTGAAAACCAGCTGCGTATTCTCACTAATTGGTGCCTCACCAGCTGTTAATGCTTCAACACCACATTCGTCAGAAGCCGCAGATTAACTTGAGAGCTAAAAATACATTTGGTTATTGAATCAAACAAACGGACAGATACACAGTGTAGTAACGTTTACCACATGAATGAACATTGCAAACGACAGAACAAGGTTACAACAATCTAATCAAGAGGCTGTAAACATTATAACATGGCAAGTGATAACACAATGCTTGAACAGAGGTACAAACATGCTGAATCATTGCCATACATGGACACTTAGAGTCAAAAAGGTCGCTTCACACTTAGATGGCAATGTAGAAGGTGCTATTCTGCGGTTGGGATTGGGAGGACTTGGGCTATGCCAGAGGCTACCATTCATGCTTCCATCTACTGATCCCTGCCTCTCCCCCTCTCTGGCTCCCTTCCCGACAATTTCAAACAACATTTCATCGTCAACATCGCTTCCACTTCGGCACATGGGTAAAACTTTCCAATTAGATCTAACATTTCCTCAAAAGATAAGAGAGAGATAGAGAGTTTTGAATTAATTAAAAAAGTGGGCGTTCCTGGCGTGACAGACTTGAAAAGTACATCCCTGCAACTGTGCCCCACTGCATGGTCATTGACCCTAACCTACCCCCCTTAACCTAACCCCCGACTCCTATCACTGACAGCTTTGCGACTGGGATTGAGACTAGAATTTTTAAGCACAAACACAACAGCAGCAGAATCAGCTCTAGTGGTAAATGAACAGGAACATCCGTGACATGACGACGAATTTCAAACTGCTTGAACCATGTCACAACCGAATGAAAAGTCATAAACTGACAGCTGCTGAGTGCAAAGTGTGTCCAGGGATATCATACTAGGAAATTGTTAAGCTAAGAACTATTATCACAGGAAATACACCCGGCCATTAGAGTATACTGAGCTCAAAGCCTCTGCTGCCCCAAACTCATGAAACGTAACATACAATAGCAAAGTACTACAGATGGGAGTTTCAGATGTATTACTGCATTACATTAGGGGCTATCATAACCTACAGTATTGAAACCCTAACAGTATCTGAGAAAGTTGACTTCGACAGTTACACTCAGTTTTGAGTCACACATATTGTTTTGTAATTCACACTATTTCAAACCTGACACGGCAACACACTAATTAATACCTGATAGCCATTAAAGATCTCTGAAATCAGAGAGAATAAAATACAGTACCTGGTAATCTATTTTACTTCTACCTATTACAATTTTCCAAATTTTTCACTTTTTACTGCCTTTACGCATCTTTTTTAAGTCTGTGAATTTAGATATTTTTTTTCAATATTCATGTCTACATCTCCAGTCATACATGTAGCACAGTATACAATTGCACATAGACAGACACAGTAGAAATAAATTTAACTTGGTGGCACCTATCCCCAAGGCAGCTGTGAAATTCATTCGGGCTACTTATGAGGGACTAGCCCTGTGACTAGCAAATTCATTTTTTAACTAAACAATAATTTTGCAGAACCTTGTCCTGTGGTTAATGTACTGGACTTGCCCTGAGCCAGCAACCATGATAAATATTTACCACCAATAATTGCTTTCCTTTTTTCTACTACAGCTACATATTTTTTTCAATACATTTAATTGTTGAACAAGCTCAGTAGTAATAACTCCACTTTTGGTTTATCACTTTCCATTTGATCCCATAAAGGGCATCACTGGTATTTACTTCTGACAGTGTTTAAGTGAAACCCAAAACAAATTAGACAACACAGCCATGGAAGTAACAGTGAATGGCCAACAAGATGCTGTTATGACTCTGTGTGGGTCATGTTTGCATGATGGTCATATTGTCGTGCCCATGGTGGCATGTTCCAACCTGACGTTATATATAGCAGACTCAGAAATTTTGACTCAAGCAGGTAAATTTTATGATGGGTGGTCATACAAACACAAATAAGATTAGAGGCCTTAAAGGGAATAAGCAGTCACCCAAACTTCATTCTGAAGCATCAGCTAAATCTTACAAATCCCCTATCTTATACCTTACAAGTATGCTTTATGATGTTTCATGCTATTTTGCATTCAAGATTTGTAAATAACTTGTGTAAAATTTAGGCAATCCAGTATTAAAAGATGTCACATGATTCAACAAGGCCATACATGAATTAGGATAGACAACTATACAAATTGGGGTGACTGCATTTTCCCTCCAAATGTAACTATTTAGTACTTTCAGATCATGTTACTGAAGCATGGCAAGTGAATTTAATAACTGACATCTACAGTACATGCATGATCTAAAATACACCAACCTGAAAACAACAGACTATACTTTATCTGACTGATGACATCAATAAGCAAATACACAAACATGCAATCAACCACTCTGAAAAGAGTTAAGACACACCCTGAATTCTGAATGGCACAAAATATCAAACCGAAGGGAAAGAGGAGACCACGGTTAATTGATTTTTGATGAGATTTTAAAATTAATAATCTGCATAGCAACAACCCCACACAATTATCTGCCTAGCAACAATCTTACAACACTTCACATTGCTCACTAATCTCACATGGTTACTGTTTTCCAACCAAAAAAAAAATAAAAGTCATGTCATGCAAGCAGAATGTCACCCATATGGCAAGTGCTTTTAGGTCAACGATTTGATCACCGACTGATTTCGAGATTGTTATCTGATGACGATCAAGACTAATTTCTATCTGAATACCGGTCTTAGCCTTCAGAGGCAACATACTTACCGAGGAGGGCTGCCTGGTGCATCAGTTTCTTTGGGATGCAGCCCACATTCACACATGTACCTCCAAGACCTATACAAGAAACCAATGTGAGGAAAATCAGTCTGCAAACACAGCCTATGAAAACATTCACCTGGAGTGAAATCAGTAGTAACAACTAACAGATCATACACATTAAAAGTAATTCAACTTGAAGACTAAATACAAAGTTAGTATATAACATGATATATATCAATATATGCAGTATACTGTAGATACACACTCTACCTGCAATAAAAGGCGCAAACACAAATATAGTATCTGCCCTGACCTGGCAACTATACTGTTACTTTGAAATCAATAACAGGTCATACTAGCATACTTTAGGCATTCACAGCACAAAAGACACAAATACGTACAACAGTACATAAACTAAAAATTTACATTATGTAGAATCAACAAAGATGTGACGGTGACTTAATATATTTTCAACACATTTGTATACTGTATCAATCTTAACTTTGCCTTTGTTTTTCCTACGTTGTACTGTAGTGGACTTACATATCGTATTTCTACGCATTGTGACTCTGTCACCTTGAACAATGTGTAATAGTCCATCTTATTCCTGATGTTCTTAATAATGTCACAACTACTGCAGCACCACTGGAGACAGTGACATAAGTGACAGTAAAGAATGTGACAGTATTGTGAAGTCACAGTCACAATGGGCTAAATTTCCAATTGCAGACTGTTATAAATGAGCTATGGTACAGTACTTCAACTGGAGTAAAAAAGAATGTATGGGATAAACCTTCGGGGTATCCATTAGTCTTTGCAATGGGTACCTGAATGACAATATTAGGATCCACTTCACAAAATTGCAACCCATATCCAGACTTTCACTCACGGTCATTGAACTGCAACGTGTCACAAAAATATTTAAATGATACTTTTGCCTGCTGCAGAACACTTCATTTTCATACCCCACTTAACATAAAATGATGTTAACGGGCAAAGCAAATTAACATACAGTATTATGACTCCAACATGAGTGCACAGCCTGACAGAGTTTATATTTTTGGGTCCTCCAACCACTGTGGATACTGGGTACACAAGCACAGTATTGATGCTAACACACAATTCCTATTTTGTAGCTACATTAACACTTTACACTTCGTACATGTACTGTACTGTACACGGTACAGCAGTCGCTACGACGACAACAAAAGATACTTGTTGCTTCAACCAAATGGTAGAGAGAACAATTACCTTTCAAATAAAAAACATAGTGTCATTTGCTTACCAACGTTTTCAAATAATGCTGATTAGATTCTTTAAGACAATTCAATCCATCATTTAGAATTGTTACATAAGCTGATATCAAGCACTCTGCATATGAAACAATGACCTATTCTGATAGATGGTCCAAAGATCAGGGCCCCGTTCCATGAGTAGTTACATTCAATCTTCAGTCTGATTTAGGCAGTGGTGTGCAAGACAACAATATTTAACTTAAGATAGCGCATAATTTTTGGTGAAACAGGGCTCAGGGTGTATTACTCAGCAGTTTTAAGCTCCAAAGAAGACCTATGACAATTACTGTGTGCTTAATTAAATGCAATATGGTTAATTTTCAATAACTGTAAGGTTAAATATTTCTCCAAATGGGATATTTAAGGTCTATACCTATCCATCTCCACTTCTGGCAACAAATTCAAGTTTTGTTTTGATAGGTTTCACAGTTCATATCTCAAGACATGCATGTTATGCCTGATATACTTCATAAGGGTTTGCTATGGTTAAATACTTGTCAAAATGCAAGACATCCTGTTACGGATTGGGTGGGTTCTGATCTTCAGGTTGTACATACGACAATGCCGAAGACTGCACATGACAGAATGAAACACATTGTCATTGTCACGTTTCTGCTGTAATGGCTTCACGCACCACTCAAACTGTTTTGTTTCACTAACTGTGCATAACTGGACCAATCTGAGGTGTGCGATGAATGCTAGTGCTAACTAAGGTTGTGATTAACCAAAGTATAAAGTGTTAAAAAAAAATGGTTACTGAAGATGGGATTTTCTATAAAAACTGGGGAAATTTCTTTTGTGGTGAAAATCATACATCCAAAAGCTTTCCTTAAGGATTTTTGAAGACATACAGTGTATCCATTTTCAAATGGCACTTTGCATTTAAGGAAATCTGTGATGCCACATGGACACAACTACTTAAATATCCGTCCTATTTCTTTAACATTTTGACCGTCTTTTGAAAAGGAAACATGACGATGGTATACTTAACTGATTTGAACTCAATTTCAACAGCATTTTAAGGGATTAAAATCGTTAATAAATCCCATCTAAATTTTCCGCTGGTGTAAAATTTCAAGGTAAAATAAGCACTTCAATTTCACAAACCAAGAAATACTTCTTGCAATAATTTGCCGGTGTTACGAGGCATTTTGGCAACCTTGAGGCAACTTAATTCAAATCTTTCTTGATCAGAGAAGTCTTTCTCCAAACAAGGACTATTGTTTCCATATCTTGACCTATGAATAAAAAATCAGTATGGGATTTGAAGTACCTGCAGAGGAAAAACATTCTCTTTCGTTTAAGAACCCTTCACTTGTCGGTAAAGTATTCGTTTTTGACTAGGGACTTGTTTTACTTGACACCACTCACAGAAGCTCTGTGAGTTTTTCGCTCATCAGAATGATCAAAGTTAGCGTCGACAAAAGAGCCAAAAACTCTTTACTGTTGCTACATCGTGAAGCGATGAACAACACAAACGTATCTAAGAAGTCTAGAGATGGTTCTAACCATCTGGTGACATAAGACTAACAAAACCACTCTTTAAGAGAGTGCACATACATCTTTTAAGATACATCTTTTAAAATATGTTAACCTGTGAATTCCTTCTTTCTGCTTTTTTGATGATGATCCAAAACATCAACTGTGGCCTTGATTCAAAATGTTTCCTCTAGATTGACATGTCAATCTTACAAAAGCCTAGGATAGATCCATTAAATCCCCTGCCCCCTCGACAATCTCTGCTTCTCCCCACTGTCCTCCCCCTCCACCATTTACTGTAAATCTTGTATGAAGTCTACAAATTTTCACATCTACATATTGACCAAACATAGACTTTGTTAATGACATTATCATTTCTAACTCGATTTTAAAACCGGGTCAAATCTTGCATGAAGTACAGTGGATCCATGAAATCTTCCCAACAGCATCCACTCTCCCAACGTGTGTTCTATTTTGAAAGACCTGTGCAAATTTTGGTATAAATGGAAGAACCAAAAGAACGTGTATACCTTATTATGCTTGTTACAGTGTTTGAGACTCACCTAATCATTTACAATTGATATAACCAAAGCAATCTCGAGGTGTGTTTTATTAAGTCACACACAAGCTGCTCAAGATGAAGGATATCAAATTAATTTGATAAAGCCACCCAAATTGAGTTGGGCAAGGCTGACAAAAGCTCACCTCATAGAAGTTATTACTAAAACACAAAACTGGCAAAAGCAGGTGGAATGACTTTGCCAAAAATAGTTGCATAAATCTGAACCACTGACTGCAGGCCTTATCAAGGACATTTTTTGCTGTGTCATTCTGCAACTTAAAAGGTCACAACTGCGGCAATTTCGAGTTGATGAAAAATCTGTACACGCATGACCAGATCAATCCATTAACATTGGCCTTAGACGGTGCATGGAATACTTAAGTGAGCAATGGCATAGGATGCTGGCACTGGGATGGCAAGATACGGACACAACAAATACTGTACCACTGTCAGGAGATACGGAGATTTTTTCCAAGTCACAAAATGATGAAAATGGAAGTCTGGAGAACTTTTCTCCGAGAACATTAAAACATTTCACATTACATTGCACTTAGCCACAAATATTTCGGTGACACATCAGTGCCAGAAATTTCATGTTCTGTAGTTTCTTCTTAGGAAAATAAAAACACTTCTAATCAGTTAATTTTTGAAACAGAAGAGTCTGAAATTCTACACTCTTTTTTGTCCCATATGACTGACAATCACTAAGTTTATGGGATCATGAAAATTTTGAAATGTTTGCTGACACCACTGCCTATTTAGATGCATATTTTGAAGAACTTTTATTGCTTTCATTGTTCATTGGAGAATGGCACCCTCATGTGCTGAAGTGAGAGCAAATTTGGAAGAGATTCTTAAATGAAAGAGAATAATTTCCCATTGCAGGCACTTCAAACTCTATTTATCTTGTTCTCAAGAAAAGTTCTATGGGCAAGAAAGATTTCCAGTTTCCTCAAGGTTACCAAACTGCTACATGTGACAGTGGCAAATTATTCCGAGGAGTCTTTTTATTTTTTAAAATTGAAGCTCTCATTTAACCTTGAAATTTGACATCTGTGAAAAAGTTGACGGGGTATATTGTATAGTTACCTGAAAATATTGTAGAAATTAAGGCCACATCTCTTAAACTATTGTAATGCTTCTTTTAAGACAGCCAAGATTATGAGGAAATAAGATATTCAGGCAGTTGTGCTTCGGTGACTTAACAAGGCCATGATTATGCAACGTACCATAAATAAATCTTTAAGACCAATCTCGAATTCAAATCATCCAATCCCCCAATCACCATGACCCACTACAAAGGCACGTACTGTAACAAACACATGTAACAGGAACTACCATTGAAACTATTACCTCCTGTTACTTACCCCATGTCGTTCCTAAAGGGGTTGGTTTGACAAAATCACACACTGCTACTTTCTTGCCAAGTTTTGCTGCTTCCTGTAAGAAAGAATGCAAGAAATTATATCGAGTTGATTTCAAAGGAACACTTTCTTTGGCGGAGGGGGGGAGGGGGTGGGTGGGGTTAGTTCACAGATTATGTTTATCCTTTTCTATCTCCTACAAGCTGATTACAAAGTATCAAGTTAAGTTTCATGACTTCTATCCATTAACTAAGGATGTGCTAATCCTGAACAGGTTGTGATCGCAGACTGGCTGAGTAGATGATGGCAATGCATTGGCTGATTGGTTGTTGTGGACACACAGCAAACATGTGACATTACATAAAGTACTTACAGTGAGTATATAATTTAATGTACAAGAATGAATACAGTACAGCAAGGTTTTGTCCTAATTATTCAGTTGGCCAACAGTAAGTGAGAAATATTTAATTAAAATGGCCGACGACACTGATCACAATGCATTACATTAAAGGGATTTCATTTGAGCAGGATACAGTATCTACTACTTTGACAAACAGGATGTGGTTATGGATATTTGAAACTTACTACAAGTGTTATCAGCTCTAATGATCCTGGCATGGCATACCTCCTTCACTCTCTCTTCAAGCTTATATGATTACAAAGATTGACTACGAACAATGTCCGACGGAATGGGGCCTAACTGTACTTGCCCGCACAACAGACGTGTATTACTCATAGACTGCCTGGCTGCATTAGTAATACCAACGCCTGCGAAGTATTGCCTGGATCCCCACTCAATCCGTGCACAGAGTGTGCACTACTTAATTCATGTATGCCAACGTCATCAATTACACTCAATATACTTCTTTTTCTTCCAATGTATTTGTGTTGCTTTGAACTTGGAGCAAGACTCATAAAAGACCTGTAATTGTTTACAGTTGTTATGGTAGGTCCATTAGAAAATGGTACATACCAACACCAGCTCCCAAGGTTATAAATCTGCAAGCTATGTATATTCAACAACTCATAAACAAGTGATCAACACACATAACGTATGTTTTCTATAAAAACATCCTACCACACTCAATGTATGGGGAAAACAGACCTATACCCTGTAATTGCACATAAACGTTTTTCCCAGGGCTCTAGGCTACTACAAAGAATTGAGGGCAATGCATTTATCATAATGGAAGATCAGTCACTCATTTACTCCCATCTTAAACATTCAAAGCAGGCTTGATAGTGTGTATCCTTGGCAACGGCAGCAACGAGAATGCCCAAGCAGGTAGAATTGATGAAGACTAATGACTTTTAAGGCTTGTTCATGCCTCCTGAACAAAACAAATTTACCTTCCATTAGATCCCTTGCCAGCTCACAGAACAAGCAAAGGAGGATGAAGTCCACAGTAAGAATTATAGAAGGTATCTATCATAAAAGATGCTCTGAAAGGAATCTTCAGTAGCTCTGTAATAACATAGTCTGCCGAATTGAAATAAGCTTAGGTAGAAGCAGGAAAAATACATAACACATCAAAACATTCCGGGCGGGTTTGCAACAAAACTAGGTCAGCTGGCGGATGAATGGTATCTTGAAAGTTACACTGGGATACTGAATACAATAAAGTTCAAATTGTAACTATAATTGTTCTTTTCTTTAAGTCATGGCCATCAACTTCAACCAAAAACCATAGATGACAGTGAAGGCATACCAAATGGAAGTATGGTATATATCACTGTAAAGTGTGTGAATGCGGTAAAAGATTATATTGAATGAGTCCTAAACCCAGAATACAAATGAAAATTAATTGGAGCTTTAAATTCAAAATGGGCCAGATTTGATTCGAATACCAGAGAATTCTTGAAATGTATGAAACTAACACAAAATCCAGGAAGAACAAACCTTTGATGCAGACAACCCGCCAGACCCTCCACCAATGACGATCAGATCGTAATCGTAGCCTTCTGCAGGGGGAGGACTAAGAAGCTGGCGAAGTCTACCTTCTGTGTGGGCCTGAAGGGTAGAATCACATCCCCCAACATGTAGGCCTCTGATAAACACATTCGGTACCGTCTTCTGACCACTCATCTCAAACAGCATGTCTTGCACTTGTTGGCCATTGTCTAGATATATAAACACCAAAAACAAGGACTATTTACTTGATGATTAACATTTTGTTCCGTAAATGAGAATCCAGTTTGAATATACTGTAATGTATATGCAATCATTGAAGAAATGTGAACACTTAATATGTGTAGCTTTGCTGTAATGTTATCTCAATAATTTATGTTCGAAGTTCATGAACCAACTGCACAGACTCTAGCAGATTTCAAATCAACTTTGACCTCATAGAATGACGTGGATTCATCGAGGTCAACCAGCAAACTTGGAACTGAAATACAGTATATCGTATTTGATACTTTAGTGTTGTGCTAAATATTTTCTACAAAATTAACAAAAGTGAAAAGTTTCAATCAGTATCAAGTTTCGAATGTCTACCGTACACATTTTATTTTATTGCGGACTGCAATAATGGTGAAACTCACTTGCTTTTGGTAAACAGTGAAAAGAGGTGGTGTCTTAATAGGTGGGAGTGGGCGAGGATGAGTTGGGGTAGGATGAGGGTTGCAATTAGGCCATAAAATGGGTACTGACATCCATGTGACTGAATAACTATGATGGCTGCAGTGTTTGAAAAGCTCTGAAGGGTTCTCACTTCTCTTGACCTTTGCTGACCTCAAATTTTCATGATTAGAAGAGGGATCATAAATGCACCCATTGCCAATGATGTCAATCTTTACTTTACATGGAGATGCCCACTCTGTTCTGTAAACCATCATGGCTTTATGGTACATTTCCCATCACAACTGTGCTGATGTTCATGTTCTCTACTTGCATATGTTACAGCATACACTATTTCTGAAAACTGTGATGGAACAGACAAATTTTTGAAAAAAAAAATGCACAGTAAGATTGCAAGGTACGTATCTCAAGCACCTTGCAGTTATTGGAATATTGGGTTTGCTATCAGCACTTCACGCTTAAGGTAAAGCACACATTCCACTTGAGACTTCATACAGTCCTTGCCATACTAGGTAAGAATTATTTAAGTTGTAAAATGCCATCACACAACTACCAGCACCAGTAATACGATATGCAATGACAATTAAAAAAATCCTGATGCCAGTAAAATCTCCAGGATTTGAGCGAAATTCCACTTCTTCATTTCTTTCATGCACCATCAGGTAATATTATCCTACTGCGCATTTTTCAGTGTGAACACTCTATCACCATGGTGATTTGATTATTACACAACTCCTTCAAAAGACCCTGGGAGAAGCACCTAATAATTTCCCCAACAAATTACCTGCTCAAGATCTAAATATTGCAGCCTCCAAGGTAACCGCTTTAATCTTAAATCTCGTACTGTAATATGAGAACCCTTTGCTATCGCCACACCGATGTAATGTGAACTGTAGTGTGCCTGCTTTAAATTGCTCATCTAAAGTGAGGTACTGTACAGTAAGTCATTAGTGATTCCTTACAAACAGTACCATTGCTTTTTCAATTAAACCCTTTCACATTTTTTTTTTTCAATTCAAAGTTCGTCAAAAGCTTTGTTTCAATCAACATCATTCCATTAGAGAATACAGATATTAATTGCATTATTTACTACCAATTTATTAAGCAGGGTCACTGATTTACTGTGGGTT
Source organism: Stichopus chloronotus (assembly GCA_021234535.1). Lineage (NCBI taxonomy): Eukaryota > Metazoa > Echinodermata > Holothuroidea > Aspidochirotida > Stichopodidae > Stichopus > Stichopus chloronotus. Next base: position 27,700,683 of record CM037830.1, read on the forward strand.
CAGAGAAAATTTAACACAAAATGCAAAAATCATTAAGCTTTGAAACAGGAAAGGAAGCCACAAAAATGCTTTAGATGACTTGTACAGTACAGTATATCTACTGTATTAAACCGTCTATCCTTTTCATGAACCTTTGTGGTTTTTCTTACAAACTTTACATTGTGAATCAAATCACCTTGATTACAAGACGATCAATGCAAAAAAGATTAAATGGTACTACAATGCCACTCCAATACATACAGTAATGCCAGGTACTGTTGATGAGCCTGTTGCTCATGTTAAAATACTGTATGAGAGTATAGAAAACACATGTTCAGAAAATAAACAGGCAATATAAACTAACGGAAATTAGTGGAAAATGTGGCATGTACAAAGTCAAAGTTAGTGAAATTTGAGACCATGAAAATGAAATGCTGTAACTTGACAGGCAGACGTCACCAAATTCGATGCAAGACTTAGAAGGAAATTTCGAAATCTGAGCATGCCCCTCTGATGCTCCCTCATAAGATACAGTGTGAATGTATTTGGTACCCTTCAGTGCAGAGGGTGATATAGTCCAGGATGTATGAATCTAACAATAACTAAGGGGAAAAAAGGACAGTAGGTACGGTAGGAGGTATGGGAAAGAGAAAAGACTAGCGGGACAAAGGGAAACGTTGACTGGTAGGGGGACTGGGAGAGGGAAAGAATTGTATGAAGGAGAGATAAGTTGGGTTGAGAAACATACTCTGGACGGTGACACAAATGCAACTAGGTACAGAAGTTCCTGACAGTCCACTGAAATTGAAAATTCCATACGACTGAAAAGCCAATCAGACAGATGACTTTTTGATTCTTGGAAAAACATAGAACAAGCACCAATCAATTTTAAATTTCAATCACCCTCCTTGACATACCATTTCTACAAGGTTTTCAAACTGTAACTTTTGCTGACCTCATGTGACCTTTGACCATCATAAAATATGACAGATATCATCTACCTCATCAAGAGCTGCCATTCAGACAATTTGCGAAAATAAATAGGTTTCAAGCGGTTCATTCTGCCATATGACTTCAAACTTTTCTAACGTACCACAAAAAGTGTAAAACACAATGACGTACTGTAGTGGTTGACAGTTTTCATTCAAATCAATGGTCTGCTCTTTTGAACAAGTCAATGGGAAATACTGTATACTGTGTTGAATATCCAGTTAGTCACAACAATTCAGAATCACTGACGTCGCATTGATGTGATCAGTTTGCAGTTTCTTTCACCGCATACTACGATTCCTGATACCGAACAAGGAGCAACGATTTGAGTAGTATGTTTTCGATTCACCACTGAGACCTATGCTGTTGCATATTCATTACGTAGGAGTAAGAACTGTTTTTTTTTAAATATGACTTCTACTTTTTTCAGTTTTTATGCCAATCCCATTGTTTTTCCAAGTTATTTTCGTTCATCGATAAGGCGTAGTCTGTCCGTGTACAACCACACATGTATATTTAAAATAAAGAAAAAGTTAAGATCAAACATAATCTTATCCTTCTGATTTTTCAGTGCACACGCAATCACTTTAAGAGAAACAGGGCATCTGTTGACAAATAATTTGTATAACAACATAATACAGTTCAGGGTACTGTACACAGGTAAATTTAAGGTCTACTTACAGCACTTAAGTATCACTAGAACGACAAAGGATTTGAATTTAAAAAAAAACTTGCAGCACAACCTGTGTTGTATACTGTACTGCAGGGAACTTCCAATCTGATTATACTTTAAACAATACCCTCATACAGTGTAACCCAAACCATCAAGCCACAGAACAAACTGTTCATGTTCCAACAACAAGACATGATCAAATGTCTCTAAATGTCTACACAGATCCGTAAGAAAATCCCTTTAGTAGCCTCCAAACTAATACCGCATGCACTATGCACTGCTTTTCCATTGCTATAATGACAATTCATGTTCTCTTTTTGTTTTCTTAGTAGTGACATACAATACCGGTTTCCACATCTACATATACAGTACCAATGACCACATAGTAACTAGCACAAGCACTGCCAATGTCGGTCTACAGCAAATGACGGACAATTAGCGCAATACTTCTCTTCTTTTGCAAGCAAGGTGTCACCGTAATTTAGGATCAACTGTCTCATTTGCAAATCCCTATGAACTGGTGACTCAAAGTGGTAATCGGACAGAAGTTTCAGACCGTCAAGTCTCCATGAATGTTGCAAACTGCAAAGAGATAGGATCTTATCCCACCTAACACATGTGATGATTGCTGGAGAAAGATGCTTACATAATGCTGACACCTGCAAAGGCTACAAATAACAACAAAAAAAAGCCTAGGATGGTTGCCATTGCTTTTCATGCAATGAACTCACATGGCTCAAGAATATGAAAGACGCTTGTTGATGCTCAAGCTGGAAAACTTAAGGAAAAAGCTAGGCTAACATGACTGCAAATATAAACTTGTCCTACAGTATAAACTAAAGGGTCTTTAGCTGTGATATAAGCACTGAAAGCAGTAGTCATACTTTCATTTTTGGTAAATATTTTATTTCTTTTTGTGCCTTTGGTATCTCAAAGTTGGAAGACAATTGATCGAACTTGGGCACTTCCTCACATTTGGATGGTAGGATGAGAAAGGTGGCGCTATTCTAAAATGGATATACGGACAAGGTTAGAGACAGTGTTCAACGATTAAAATACAAGCACTGTTGGGGAAGGTACACAGGGGAAAAAGACGCCCAGGGTAAAACATCTTGAAAATGTAACAGCTGATGAATGCGGTGACAAGTCTATCGATATAGTAAGTTGAACTTGCTGTTAGGTACATCACAATGAATTTGACACTACTTGTCATTTTGAGGGAACCTCTGGTACTGTATGTTACTATCAGAGCATAATGAAACATCAAGAAGCTGCATGCGATAGATGCGATGCACGAGGGTGTAAGATGAGTTGCACCTAGGGATGATAATTTTTGTTGTCAGAATGATATAAAATGGGATACACACAGGTGTGTAGTATGTTCGGACTTTATGCAAGGAGGTCCAGCATATAATTCTTCATATGAGATGCTTTCATCGAGCACAATTAGATGGACACCATAAGCATGATCAGACACCATTTATGTATGGAGGAAAGCAATGTGGGTTGAGGGTGAGATGGGGAGAAGGGGATGGAGCAAGGAGATGAGGTAGAGCAGAAGGGCTGGAGAAATGAAAGGGTAGGGTAGAGAGATGGAGGGGTGGAGAAATGGAGAGGGGGTAGAGTCGAAATGGAGGAAAGAAGAAGATGTAAAGGTAGGGAGATCTGGACATGGCATGAAGAGAGGTGGGAGGAGAGAGGAGGGATCACATGGATGGAGAAGAGTAGCAGGATGGAATGGAAAGAGATGGAGAAGAAAAGAGGAGAGAAAGGCAGAAGAGGTGAGAAGGGCATGTCACATACTCACAGTACGCACTGAAACTAGGCAATAAAGATGCAATTGTGTGTACCAATTGTGGAAATTATATAAAACGCCAATCCTTCACAACACTGCTACCCCAAACAACATGCAATAGCAACAACCTTGCAGGCACAATAATCTACTACCTGTTGTTGAATAGGCTAACCTGTTAAGTCTACCTATGGAAGTAAATCCTGCAAAAAGTTCCACGAAGCCATGATCGTACAATTCCCTTCTCTCCCAAGGCACAATTCTGTCTAGGGCAATTTCTTCCTGGAAAATTCCCCTCGGACAACCTCATCCTGGGAACCTCCTCCCCCCCCTTGGACAACCTACGCGGACAATTTCCTTCCAGAACAATTCCCAACCCTGAGAATTCCCATGAGACAAATCACCATTGGCAACTCCTACAAGAAAAGGGTTAGGGTTAAAAAAGAAAACAGCTTTTTGTTTTTCAATGAGATGAATGGGAAATGATATTTCTTTCTCTATTCATATACATATACAGTATGTAAAACCTGAAAGACATCTTTACTTGGCGACTCAGTTTAATACACACTTTTCCTGGCTGAGCCTGGAGAGACACCAGGCTGGCTGACAAAAACTGAGCACTTACCAATTTACCTACAGTAAAGTCGCTCTAGTTCGAAGGCTGGAGCATCGTTTTACAGCACCTATTGCACAAATGATGCTGGTGGTTAAAGTAAATGACCACTGCCTTGTATAAATTAACATAACCTTTGTCGGTGCTGTATCATGACACAGCAATTTGAGAGTGCACTCATCCAGTCTCATCCAATTACAAGCAGCCCTTGACACGCACACCGGCAAAATCGATGGGAACCTTAATGTCACTGGACAATAATGAATAACTCCACATGAATCTGAAGAGATGCTTTTACACCGGGACTTACGGGAGTTAAATGACGCGCTGGGGCCTGAAATAAAAGAGTTTGATTGCTGTACATCTAAATTTGCACCCAACAGTTTACCTAAGAACTTTTAATTCCACAATTCTATCCACGGTGAATTGAGCAACTCTATGAGTGGTTACTTGCACTGGTGTGAAAGAAATCTCAAAAGATGAATGACTACTATTCAACACTATTTTAATACTGATCTGTGAGTTTACTAAAGTAAAACACAAGAAATATAATATCTCTTAAAAGATTAATACCACAATTTTACACATTTGCCTTCCATTACAAAATTTAGCACATTTTGGTTCTGTAAATTCTAATATCGTTAGATATCAGTGTATCTTTCTCCACAAAGCTTTACAAAAGCTATTTAAAATCTGGAATGAGTAAGACAGACTTTCGTGAGTTGCGCTACTTTTCCCTGACTGAACATTTCACTAAGTTTATTCTAACTTTTTTTTCTTTTTTTTTGGGTGTTATTTTGCAAATTTCAGTTTCTTTCTCATTGCAGCATACACACTTGTATCCATGCTAACAGCACCATTATCACTTCATACTGTACTTTGCATCATATGAAAGAAAAACTGAAACAAACTATGCACTTTGTAACATTGCTTCACAGACGACTAAAGCACATTTCAAAGGTTCCAAATCCCCAAATGTTGCTAAAGCAAGAGTTATTTATAAATTTAATAACTTGGGGTAAAGTACATCACGATTGGTGAGCTCTTAGAAAAGTTGGTATTTATAAAGAATCGTATCACTGGATCTGACTTTAAACTTTGTGAACTGAAGTTTTAAAATTCCTCAAGGCCGATCTCGAGCATGCAGTTCGAGAACTTTATCTGTGGTAGTTTGGGGTTAAGTTAAACAATGCATTAGTGAGACTTGAGCAAGTACAATGAAAGTTATGCTGCTACAGTAGCTCATGTGATCTTTTGAACTCAAAAGACTACCGAAATTTTAGTCATAACCATCAGAATACCTACTGCTGAACATATGCAGTATTATTATCTACCAAAAGACCTTCTAATTACAGGAGTACTCTTCCTGCAGAAAACAGAGAAATACATTATTGGACCACATTTCTTAGATCAAACTGGCAAAGCTAAATTTGTATTTCTTTAGTTGCTCGATGTCACATGTACACATGCAGAACATCCAGCGACCATCTTGCAAAACAGTGTTAAACTAACACAGTCGCCTGATATTGCAACTATTTCACTAATATTGGCTCTAAGTTGGCATCTGAAATTTGTGATGAAGGTTTAAGCTGAAAGAATTTCCTTATATGACATATATGACAAATACTTAGAAAATAAAAAAATAGTGATAAAATAGTGATCAAGAAAAGTAATAAGTCACCTGGTTTCGTATATCGGCAAATATTATGAAAAAAGTTATTTATGATGTGGCTGTACCTTTGACCTATTTTCAATCTCTCCGTGTAATTCATGTGTGGTTCCTTTGAACTCGAAGATTACGAAAGTTACCCCACCTACATTATTGTGCTATTGTTTCGGCTAATGGGTGTCCATCTTCTATCAATAGTCTCTATTTGCTTCCGAAAAATGGGATCAGAATTATTTGTAATGCTTTCTATCACCAACACTCTATGCCCTCTTCCAATGAATTAAAGATCCTCACAATTTTTGACATCTACAAGTACCAACTACAAATTTGAATGAATTAAAGTAGCATGAAAATTTATCACCTCACAATTACACAACCTGAACTAATGGTATCGCGATACATGGTACTCAGTATACAGTGACCAAATTTTTGTTCCGTTCACTCACTAATCTATGGCTATACCTACTCTGCATTTCAATGCTCCCAGATTTTGGAGTTTGCTCGATCCTAAAATTGTTTCTGCTAGGTAGCTGTCAAGTTTCACAAAAAATTGGAAGACATACTTACTTCAGTCAAAACTAGACACTGGTTCTTAAGCTGCACTTAATTTTCTCTCTTTTCTTTCATTCTTGTTGCCTATGTTTCTTTTTCCCTGACTTTACTTTTTTGTTTTGTTTTTGTGTTGTGTAATTACTATTATTTCTTTCTTTTTGTTTTCTTTGTACGGTGGCCTGACCTTGAAAAGCTACGCTTCAGTGAGGTGTCCCCACATTCTTTACTGTGCTACTGGCATATTTGTAAATTTGTACTGCCATCTGTTCTGAATGTCTAAAGCTAACCAAATCAAATCCCGACTATGGTCATATGGAGATACACAGTATACCCAAAGTATGGGTCTGGCAATTCTAAAATGTCAATAGAACATAAATTTTGCATTCATCTCAAGTACCCCACCCCTCAACAGGAGAAAATGTAAACAGTATGAGTAAAACTTGACATGTAATGAAGCAATATATAAGTTATCAAGACTTCTGATCTAAATTAGAAGATCAAAAAACATAGGAGACCTCCACACTCCTAGCACATAGGATGGCAGAATGGGAAGGAGGCGCTAGTCCGGTATTAGACCGGAGGGCACCAAGGGCGGTGTTAAAGGTTACCAGTACTCTTAGCACGGTAGATGGGAGTGCAGTTGTTGTGTTGAGACAGGTAAGTGAGGAGTGAAGTAAATATAGTTTTACTTACAGTAAGGTGTCACAATAAATATATACAGAAAAGGGCCTGACATTTCAATCCTACATTCAGAGATGACTGACAAGAAGTGTTAGAAATGTCAAGAGACTTCTAGTCGAGGAACATGCAGGTAACCTGGTGTACCCTCCATGAATAAACATATCACCTTCTTTAAAATAATCTTCTTATTATCCCTTCTCTATTAACACCCTTTCACCTTCTTTTTCTTTCCCTATCCCTTCCCAATCCTTTAAGGTCACTTCCTATGTCTACTCTATTCCTTGCTAATCCCTCTCTATCCACTCTCTCCTATGGTATCCCCTGCCATCTGTCTGCCTAAATGTCTCCTATCTCCTCCCTATCGTTTTCTATCCCTTGCCACTCCCTCCATACCCCCTCATCTACCTCCCATCAAATCACTTTCTAACATCCACTGTCTGTCCGTTGAATATCCACTCCCCTTTCTACCTTGCCCTTCTTAATCTCTACCTACAGTACTCCAGGCTATTCCTTGCATTTCCATCCTATCCCCTCTCACCCATATCCTGTCTGAAGCTGTCTCCGTATCCTATCTTCCTATCCTGTCTTCCTGTCTTTGTCTCCGTTTTCTGTCTTCCTATCCCTATCCTTGTCTATCTTGTCACCCTATCTCCATGTATTTCTATCCTGTCTAGCTACAGTCTTCCTATCCTGCCCCTTATCCTTTTTCTGTATATTCTCCCTTTCCCATCTCCATCCCCACTCTCATCTCTTCTTTCACTGCTTCAGCGACCCTCCTCCAACTGAAGCCTCATCTCCTACTTTACACCACTCTCTCCCATCTTCATAGTCTTACTCTTTTTAACATCTTTTAATGATACAAATTGTATAAACATGGATGTCGTTAAATGATGCATGATAGATACTGTAATTACAGTACATCATAAACTTAAAATGTTAATGACAGCTAAAAGACACTGCAAATTTTTTATCAAAGGCAACCTTTATTTAGCAACTCGTCGTACTTGTTTTCCTCTTGTGGATAAAAACATTAATATCTAAAGCTAAAGTGTTTCTGCTAGTATCAGTCAGACAATAAAAGCTATTGTACAAGTGTACAGTTAACAATTAAAAGTAAATAGGTTTCAAGGAAGGGCTTTCAGAGACGGGAAGTGCCCTTCAATTAAAGGCGATATGCAAACAAGTTCAATTATAATCTGTATGAAAATGGCATCCAAGGATATGCAGTATATATGATTTCATGGAAACTATGGAAGCAGTAACCATGAAAAAACCTCTGTTCTAATATTCGAAGTTTATTTACATACTTTCATTTGTTGAAAGGTGATGGGGAACAACGCATAACATTCAGTCGACTGGAACGATTAATCCGGTAGCTGAAAGTCTCGGTAAGCTTCGTGCAAACAGTTTTTTCCAAACATGTACATACAGTAAACGTTAATTGTCAGATACAGCAAGAATCAGTATAGTCACTTAAAAGAAGAATACAGAAGGCTTTAATGGCCACAATTTTTCACAGAACTGATACATGATTCAAGCAGTAGTGCCAGGGAGAGCTGTTACTTAGATGGAGATAGAATGGAAAATTTACTTTAATAATGCTAATACTTTGAGAGCCCCCTTGGAAAAGATAAGCTCAGTGGTTGGCTCAAAGTATTTTTTTTTTCTTTTTTGGATTGCGCCAATTCAATATAATTCACCTAGCAACATTACTTAAGGCAATCCTAAAACATGTAGCTCACTCCAAGCAATGCTTTGAGTTGTACAGTAGGCATGTATCACCAACTTAGAAAACTGGTCGCACACAATTCAAAACAATTGTTTAATTGAAAGTAATGAGTACTTTTAGTCCATTTCTCAACGACTTATTGCATGCAAATCAGCTACGGATGCAGAGGTCTGACTGTTTGACAACTAGATGAGACGTTTCCTTAAGTTTCCAAAAACAGCGAGATACATCTTTTTCATGTTTTTACATGCAACCAAAATTTTGCACTTTTATACGCATCACCAAGCTTCAAAGGGCAGGAAAAGTTCTTTATTTTGCTGATGACTGGCAACGGCGTAGCAGTCTAGGCAAAAATCAAACTGCAATTCTGCAACTGTGGCAGACAGCAAATAACATACTGAAATCACTTCCTAATTAGGTATTAGTCTTTAGAAATGTCAAGAATATGATACAAAGGACAGATAACAGGGTGACCTTAGTGGAGTAAACATTCCTTCAAAGCATTCCAAATCCTTGTAACTCTCTGGTGGTGCTGCTCCATAATGGTTCATTTATCATTTTACATCATCTAGAAAGATGATCATCACAAAAATTTGGTGCATATGAATGAATCTGCTATTCATTGCCTTACAAGAACAGATTTTGGGCACAGAAGGCGCAGTACTGTACTAACGTTTTATTCAGGAGGTCAATTAGCAAAGTTAACCAGTACAAGTGTAAAGAGCCAATACCATACCCTTCTTTGTTGACTAACATTTAAAAACTCTACATGCAGATGTTACAGTTGCACTAAACTAACACCTTCCCAAGTTGTACTTATTAAGAAAAGCATGCGTATGTTTCTCTCCAAACAGTTGACTGTGTAGATGCATAAATGAGTTAGCAACACAGATGCATGAGGAAATATGATCATTGCTTGAACTGTAGCACTCTAGGCCTTGGTATTCTAGGTCTCAGTATGCTAGGCTTTTGACATTGGTATAGAAAATGCTAATTATTTCCAAAGTTCATGCAGAGAACATCAAGTAATCTTCCATGCATGATAAATAAATATGCCTTGAACAGAAATGAACATGCAAGGCCAACAAGCAACGAGGCCGAATTCAAACTGACAATCGTTAAAACTACTGTACACAACATGGCATTCAATAACTTAAAAGGACCAACTTGAAGCATTGTGCACACTTACCCAGTTTGTCTAACTCTAAAGACTTGTAGACAATCCCCTCTTGTTTGAACAATTCCTTCACCTGTCATAAAACAAAATTTTGATAATCGAAAAGTCACTCAGAGTGTTGATCAAAAGTAACTAGAAGTACAACTCTACATGTTTATAGCATCTGCAGCACCAGCTAGACAAAACAACAGTGAAAAGGCACTGCATGCTCAGAGAAACTGTTTGTGTCTTTCAATAACAATATTCCAAACATTCCGTAATTCTAGAGTTTTCAAGACAGTGTAAATGCACAATTATTCTTTTTGTAGCGGACGGATTCACATTTCACAAGACACAATAATTTAGCAGGGTGATTTTGGAACACCATGACCGTAAATTTTGAGCACACCATAACAGTACACAACTTGGCAGTGTGTATACACAGGCTCCTTGATGCTGTGCAGTGCAGCACTAGTACTGATGGTAGTGACTTCAAGAATGGTTGCCAGAAGGGCAGACCATATAGTAACTTGCATTAACAATTCAACGGCAGGATTAAAACATGCACAAGAGGTGCAACAAAACAATGCAATTCAGGATCAAGGCGTACAGTGAAATAATGTAAGGAGTGAAATAGTTAACTAAGGAAACTGTTGAAGAACTAAACTATACATACTTTACTGTCACGCTTGACCAGAAAGCCAGTCACAGTTACTCTTCTGGAGATATTGTGTTTACAAGGTTTTCACATTTTGACCTCTGGTGACCTCAAATGACCTTTGACCTCCACCAAAAACAAAACGGATCATCTACTCAATTATGACCAACCCACACATCAAGTATGACATCAGTCACAGTTACCCTTCTGGAGATAATGTGTTTACAAGGTTTTCACAATTTGACCCCTGTTGACCCCAAATGACCTTTGACCTCCACCAAAAACAATACGGATCATCTACTCAATTATGACCAACCCACACATCAAGTATGACATCAGTCACAGTTACCGTTCTTGAGATATCATGTTTACAAAGTTTTCACATTTTGCCCTCTGGTGACCTCAAATGACCATTGACCTTCACCAAAAACAATAGGCATCTTCTACTTACTATGACCAACCCACACAGCAAGTATGAGATCAGTCATGGTTACCCTTCTTGAGATAAAGCGTTTACAAGAAGCGTCTCACACACACACACGACATCAGGACTGCACAGATTACTTTTGCCTGCGGCAAGGAATCAAAAATGACGACGTGCTCTAAAGAAACCTTGATAAGAAACATCTGAAAAAAACATGTATGAAATTGTTAAAGGCAAAAAAAAAATTCCAATTTTTATGAAATCTCTCACATCTCATCTCTCATTCTTGTACTGTGCATGTGTTTTACCAAGTGTCACCGGGTGTAAAATTCGTACCCAGTTACCCGAGTGCCATTAGCCAAGTAATTTAACTACCCGGGTAGAACATCATCAGGACGGTACCCAGGGATCTGAGTACCCGGTGAAAACAACAAGTTTTACCCTTCTGTTTGCTATTGTCTAGGTACAGTACTATAAGAATGTCAGTCATACAGAGTATGCTATCTGTGTGCACTGTGCATGCTATGAATAACGGTTCATGCATGTATACTAACTGCATCTCCAGATGTCCAACAGTTGGGTCGTCAGCTGTACAAACCCTTCAATTGGATTAATTGTGATGCAGTTTGTATTTGAGAAAATTGCTGGCATAGTTTATGTACAGCACTGGCTGTGCATTCACCATCACAGTCAGTTCAGTTCGTCAATATGGACAAACAATACAGTTTCATACAGGACATACTGTAATGTCTTAGGTGGAATCAGTACATTGTAGTAATGTAATGAATATCAACTTCCACAAGACCAGGAACTATCTCTCATATGTTCCATCAATGCAACACTATGTCTGAGTGCAACGTTATTGGTGTAGGAGGGGCGGGGGGGGGGGGGCAGTCACATTATTCACTTTTCAATTACCCTGTTTGATGCATACATCTGCGTGCATTATAAGGTAACCAGCCCTAATGCATACAGGAGTCCTGCACAATTTAATGTTGCAATCTGAATTGAAAAGAAAAGATAGTACACAGTAGGACAAGTCACACAAACAAGAGCCCAAGGGCATTGTGGTTCCTTGCACAGATATACAGTATAAACTGTAAATTATGAAGTAAAAGGAGTATTTTGCTTTAATTTGTACAGTAGCTCATATGGCCCATTTCTGACCATGAACCCTCACTTTTGTAACACAAAATCTGTAGCTAAAGAAACATATTCCGTGTTTTTATGAAATGGCCCATTTCAGACATTGGACCCCAACCATGACAACCACCCAGATGGAACCAATTCCACAGTAGTAATGTAAGCAACCATCGACAGTGCTTCATACAATCTGTAAGAGAAAAAGTATTTTCCATGATTTTGCAACAGCCCAAGGGCACTACGGTTCCTTTTACTTGGAATATACGTACTGTAAAATGATATAGGCTGGAGTTCATAAATATCAAAAAAGGCATTTCAATGCGATGAATTGAAGATGTTGATTCCTACAATACATAGCAATACCCCACTCCTTTTACAAAGCACAAACAGCTGTGAATCTTTCATTTAAAGCCTTAAAGAAGAGGTTCTCCAAACTGCAATAAGGCCTATCACATCTATGCCCCTTTAACGTCCACCCAACACTGACAGCATATGCCCTGGAGGGAACTCCTGGAGTCTAGTTTCCACTGGTAGGAACACCAACTGACTTATTTTCTTTCATTGTGTTGTCCACCTCACTAATTAAAAGCTATTTATATCAATGCACACATCAGCACTGAAGCACGAGGATGTAAACTGATCCAGCCAAAACTTGTATGGTGTGACCACCGAAAGTACTTTCAACAGCACTGTTGCTTCATTTGATCATGAAACTGATACCTCAGGCAGTACTTCTATGATACACTGGAGGGGGACTGATGAAACATGCATAGCGAGGTTTTCAGACTTTTGCCCCCTGTTCCCGCAGATGACCTTTGACCTCCACCAAAAACAATAGGGCATACCTTCTCAATATGGCATACCCACATACTAAGTTTGACTTACATCCAACTTTCCCCTATTGAGTTAGAGTGTACCCAAGCAAGTGTCACATAAACAGAGAGTTTTGCTCCCAATGTCTCCAGAAAACCTTTGACCTCCACCAAAAACAACAGGGCACTTGACTTCCATCTGACTTCCCCCTATTGAGTTAGAGCGTACCTAAACAAGTACCACACATACACACACACACACACCAACCTTGGTTTATTTCATTAACATTAAGCTCCAATTGCCAAAACATCACCAATTAGTACACCAAGTCAATCCAGTATACTGCAGCAGGCTACATTTGTCAAGGGATGAATACAGCTACAGTATACTGATGACGTTTATCACATTTTGATGTACTTCAGGGCCCATGGCAACATGTGGGGGGCTGGGATGTTTCAGCCTCCCCATTTTTTTTTTTACTATGCATATTTCATACTGGAAAGCAGAATTTTGACTTTGTAAACATGCAGCACAAAACATAAGAGACAATTTCCGGAAATGCTAACTGTATTGTCCACATGTATTGCAGCACAGTTGAATTCCCCTCATTAGATAAAAACCAACATGAAGACTTGGTTAATTTTTCACCCCACCTTTTTGAGAGAAAGTAAGAAGGTTAAAGTTTTTGCTTCTTTTATTCCTCACCCCTCCTCCTCAACCTGAAAAAAGAAAGACTAGAACTGTATTTGCCATACGAAAGTTCTTTTCCAAGATTTTGTAAGAACACAACTTCCAATAAATTCAATTAGAAACTTGCATAACACTGAGTTAACTACATTAAAATCATGCAAACTATTGTATATTACTGTAGCAAGGTCGTATTATATCCAACAGAATCGGTATACTGTTAGTGCAATCAGCAATAATTCTACACAGTTTCATGACAGGCTAATTGTCTCAGGCAAGCATAAATATAGCTTGACGATATTTGACATGGAATTACTTAATGACCAAGTGACATGCATCTAGAAAAGAGTTAGCTTCACTCAGAAGTTGCAGAGTGAAATCCTGAGTGATAATCCATTAGAAATGTGTTTCTATCTGTTACTGTTTTTGATGGCTCTTCAAAGGTTGACAAAACTGCAAAACAGATGATGTAGGGTGTTGCACAGTGTCAGTATTTCTTTTGCTAGGCTTTTTACATTTTATCTCTTAATTGCTGGGTTTCACTTTGGTAAGTAATATCAATATTTCTACAGGAGGCAATAAGTACTTCCAAAATAAATCCCTCAGCGCATGTAAAATTCACAGTTGTCCTTGAAATAAAGGTGTAAGTAAGCAAAGGATAATATAAGGCATATCAGGTGAGTACCTCCTTGGATGTCACAAATTTGCATATTTGGCCTATGTTTATTCATGATGCAATCAAAAAAGAGAAATTTGTTTGTAAAATGGGCAATGTCTGATGGATTTTCATGAAAATTGTGACCTTTTTTTCAGCATTTGTAATGACAAATTCGGTCAATGCTCCAATGTACTTTCAACTTTGGAGACATTTAAGTTAACCACTGTATGATATGTGTGACCAGCACACAGGAAAGAGGGCAAACCTAATCTCCAGAAAATGATAGGACAGAAAAGACTATCGTAATGCACAAAGTGAACTCCAGGTTAGCCCATCAAAATTAGAGCCAAATTCAACAATACAATAAAAAGTGCAATTCACAAAACCTTGTCACCAGATGTCAAATCATCAGAGCTGTTGAGATATAGATCATTATACTATACAGTATGGATAGGTTGAGAATTCCCATTCACAAAAGCCTTGAGGGACTCAATGCAAAGCCCTTGAATATTGACAGACACAAATCTGTATCATGCACATACAGTACCATGAGAGCAAGTCCTCACAATTTATTACTATGCAAAAAAAAAAAAAAAAAAAGGCCAAAGCTGCATGCCGATTCACAACACATCCTCATTATTACAAATTTAGTCCCTGCAAGTCAGCTAGCAGTATTCATCAACCAAGGAAAGAGGCCTGGCTTTGAATGAGAGCCATCCAATTTTATGTGACACTGAAAGTTGTGTTTTTTGGGGGTTTTTTGTACTAAATGTGAAAGTAAAAAACTTAAAAAAGTTTTCATCTTGTAGGCATTGAAAGATTTCTAGACTCTCTGCTAGGAGACTTTGGGCTGCCATCACTTTTAATTTTGACTGCTTGAATGAACCAATCTATTTCAAGAATACAACGGCTGACGACATCGAGATGGCAGTCGAGAAGTGCTGAATCATTGGTGACATTGTCAAAAGAGAGGAATACAAGTAAAGTAACCAGATGCAAGTTCTTATCATGTCTGCAGGGGTTACAACAAGGCCATTCATCAAACTAGATAGTTAAGCCTTCTGTGCCTAATCCAGTAAACAAACGAAATACTGGACAGAAGGTGTACAGTGCAATACATATGTAGAGGGTACATGCCAGTACATCAACACAATTTGTATACCATGTTACCTTCAAACTCTTCAATGCATGAGATCAATCCAATGCCGTGCAGTAATCATCAAACAGCTATCAGGATTTTTCCATAACTGACCCATGAAACTTTGTTGGGAAGGGGAGGGGTTGCTGCTTTTGTTTTGATTCTCTGCAAGTTTGTAACCTCAATTTCACGATCATATTCTGATGGTACATCGTTCCTTATAAAGTGAGTGATATGATCCCTGTCTCTGAAAGTACAATGTGGAAACGATCACTTCCCCCACTCTCCAATTCAAAACGCACAACAATGTATTCATACTGTACTGTACATGATTATTTACAGTATCACGGTGGACATTTCAATGTCATGAACTAGATGAGTTAAAAGAATCTAAGGATGAAAGCAAACAGACTACATAATGCAACAAGGAAAAGGAAAGGCAGTGCCACTGGAAATAAGGGGTCACATGTGGCAAAAATAACCCTGAAGAAGGGAGGGCGTTTTGGACTTAAATCATCCAATCCATACAGTGTGTGCTTGACCAATCTAAAAAAAATTTTGGAGTCACTATTCGACAATAGTTTGGAAAAAGTAAATTCCACAGAAATTTATGGCATCTTGTGCATATCCCAAAAAACCCATACAAATAACCAACGACTAATTTAATTATTTAAAACACACACATAAATGAGCATTTTGTGCCGGTGATGTCTATCCCAAGTCGGACCATATGAGTGGCATGCTGTAACACTCAATATTACCCTGTCACAAAGTATTATGCTATGACATTCAATCAATTTATGGAATGAAAGGATGGCGAGTCTTATTTTTTAACATTAATGGTGAGGCTACATTGATGCTGTGGAATTATCTGGTAGCCACATGGTCAGATTAACAACCTGGCAAAAAGAAAAAAGAATGGCTACTTAACTTCAGTCGTTTTTGTCAACGAAAATTAATGTATGTATAGTAATCAACCGGTACAAGGATGGATTAAATGTTTCTATTCACTTCTCATGTATTGGTGATTGGCAATCATGTCGCCAAGCTCTTTTCCTACCTCTCACTCCGTTCATTCAGCCTACATTTACCCGTCGAGCGACAATAATTTCCGGTGGATCGTCACCTTCAGAAGATTGCGAATGATAGTACAGCCTGCAACGATATTATCTACAGGACTTTTCTTTTCTTTTTTATGTCTGCCTCACATGGACGGGTAATGTGACGACTCCAAGGAACTGGAAACAACAGAAATAGAAACACTTCAAGGCAAACATGACACAGTCGACTGAAGTCAGAATGAGAGTGCCAAACCAGCAAAAGCGATGGCAACCAGCCACCATTAATTACATTAACACACATGAAAATGCTGGTCACTATCCGAATAGCAGACACTTTAACAACACGCAGCAAAATGGACAGGTGGTCAGTATGTAATTTATGCAAATAGTCACACTATACTGATTATGAGGTCACTGCAGCTGGTGGGCCCTTGCTACATCTGAGTTGTCTGTTAGGAAAGCACTCTCTCTATGAAGGGCTTTTAATCCAAATGTTACAGAGCATTAGCATTCAAAGACTTACCGCTAACGACTTAGCAGCCACCAACATAGTACTTTTCTTCTCTTCCAAGAGGAACTGTGACATGATATATCTCAAGCTCAAAGATTTCAAGTTTGTACCATTGAAACAAACAACTAATCACCAGCTGACTGTTGAAGTCAAATCTAAGGACTGCTTTTCCAAATATGTGTAAAGATTTTGATGTTGACCCCAACATCTGAGCAGGCTACTGATGAAAAGAATATCTGCGAGGAATGCCCATGGAATGGCCATTTTGAGTATCTGAGTATAGTTTTGTGGAAACCGACATGTATATGATCTAAGTACTGACGAAAAAAAACAGCATCCATGTATATACTACTGACGAAAATGAACATTTTGTGGGCCTAATGTTGAGCTGAGCATCTGAACATGGAACTTTACTGTTGTCGTGATTGTTATCTCATCCCTATACAAGGATGAGATATTGTAGTTGCTTGATGGTTGGAGGGTATCATGGCTTCCTCAGTCACCATAACAACAGTTGACATGGTAACAGTAGAGTAGTTGATATTTGACCAATGGCGGCCGTCTAACGTGATACGGTACTTGAGGTGCCCCACAACACCCACATATGAATAAGGGTCAACAAAACGTGAAGATGTGTGCATCTCTGTGTGTACTGTACATCTGCCTCTGTGTGTGTGTGTGGGTGTGTGTGTGTGTGAAGGAAAATTTCACCTTCAAAAGTTTGCATCTGCATTTCCTCTTTCAAAGGTGAAAATTGGTGAAATTCTTAATTTTTGCTCTATTTCATGATCCAAAATGGCTATTTTCATGGGATCTTCAAACATATCACCTGTATTCAAGATTTTATCTAAAAATCATGTGTTCAAAGGACAAATTTAACCCTGAAAAGTTTGCATCCGCAGGCACCTCCAAGACCGAAGTGCTGATGAAGGTCAAAAGCTGGAACAGCAGATAAGCGACCTGCAGCCTGAAGTTGCGTCTCCCATCAAAATTTAAGGACAGAGTGGGTCAAAGGTGATACGTCAAATACACTTTGACTCGCAGGCGACTTCTGCACACCTATACGTACATACATCACTTAGGCATCTTTTACATTAGCACGCCTAGTCTAAATGGAATCGCTCCATCTACACAAAGTGTTTATGCATTAAGCTCGAACATTTTGTACACTTTGAACAATAATCCTATAGCCAACATTGAAAGGAGAAGCGGGGTGACCCAATGTATTTTGTCCAAGATTGTAGCTCCTTTCTAGATGCATGTCACACAACCTTCAGATATATTATATGGTATCTAAAAGGTTTTCACTACTGACCCATGCTGACCCCAAATGAACTTGGACATTCACCAAAACAACAGATTCTTTAACTCAACATGTTTTGAACATGGTACACATGCATAACATACAAAACTAAAGAGATCTGCCAAAGCTTTTCTCAAGATATGATCTTTAGTGTACAGTAAGTGTCACAAGCATACATACTATGCACACACACACACAGCAAATCAAATTTCACGTTACAGATATCATCAAAACCAAATTATTTAGTTTTTTTTTCAATTTCAACCTGTTGAAAGGGTGATTAAACATAAACTCACCCGTACAATGCAAGGTCTCCAAGAAGTGTTTATCACAACGTGAAAAAATACTCCTACCCTGTGTGAAATAAACCTCCAAATTTTTCAGAACTATTGATTTTGATTGATGTACCCAACATCGTTACAACTTCAAAAACTAAGGCCGATTACCAATGGCGAATATCATGGGCTCATACAGTATACTGTAGAAGGTACTGTGGCAATAAAGAGGAATTTAGCAGTTGGGTAGTTAGGAAACTATGCTTCACAGTGCAACATCGAGTGATCCCTTAGAGATGACCAAGCGATGTCCACTCTGCTGCACTGGATAGGTATTTCAAGTTCTCCAAAATTGAAAGAAATTACCTCTGATCAATGAACAGAAATGTGAAAACTGCAGGAAAACGGTGGGACATTGGTCACTTGGTCGGTTGTCAGCCTGTCGGTTGAAGTTGCTTTGTCGAGGTGTAGACCATTGAATACACTATTCAGAATACCGTCAGTTAAGGCTGTGACGGTTAGTAAAAAATTGGAAACTGGTTTTGGTGGCCATGAAAACCGGTTTTTAAATCAAAACCATTTTTTTTAAAATCTACTCTGACCATATGCATAACGCACTTGCCGCAGCGACTGCAAATTATTCTGAATAAGAATTTGCACAACTGTTGGTCAAAAGTTAAACGAAAACTCAAGTTTTTCAACAAATCCTTCAACACACCAGCAATAAGTAGAAACTTTCCATTAAAAAAGTGTGGAATGCCTTATCAAAGTAAAATTTGAAATGGAACCAAAATCACAATCGGTTACTAATCGGTTTTTTCCTAGTAACCGGTTTTTGGGTTTCTCAAAAATTCCAAAAACCGAATCAAACAAAACCTGTTTCAACCGGTTTTCAAATCAAAACTGGTTTTCAGAACAGCTTTACCGTCAGTATGTAGGTGGCAAACAGAAAAGTACACAACACAACAGCACTCACTCTACCTTGCTTAAAGGAATTAGGATTTTTAATAATAAATTTATAAAAATTTTTTAATTTAATAATTCACTTTAATGAAAAATCTTTCATGAAAAATCTATATTTTAATTCAATAAAAATTTAATGATGAAAAAATATACCTGAATTACATCAAAGTTTCAAAAATCTTTGTGACTCTGCTTTTTCCTTTTACTTGAACATGACAATAACTGAACTGTTTTTTTTCTTTCTTTTTCTTTTAACCTGTTCTTCTTGTGTCTGCTGTTGCTGTCTGTTATTTTTATTGTCTGTAATATCTGTCGTTATCTGTTGTCTGCTGTGTTTTTTTTTTGTTTTTTTTTTTGTGGCTGTTTGTGGTTTGTAAACATTCTGTTAAAAAATTTTCAGCGCCTTTAAACCTAGTACACTACTTCTTAGTATTACATCCACACTTAGAATACACGCTTTTTTTTTCTGAAAATGTCAGAACACAGTATCAGTGTTACTGATTTTTTTGCTGATTTTTTTTTTCTTTTAAAAATCATGACTTAAAGGGGAATTCCAGGGACAGACGATGTCTTCGGACTTATTTAAGCCATTAAGTCAAAACAAGATTATAAAATAGTTTGAAGTGGCTGAAATAAGTCTAGACCCCCTGATTTTCCATGTCACAAGATGGGAAATCCTGTTTTACAGGAAATTCCTCAAGGTTCCATCTTTTTCATTTTCAACTTTCCAATTTCTGTGAATTTCCATTTCAGACATAAACTGCAATTGCTAGTTCCTGTGATCTTCCGTCACTCTTGTAAGAATTGCCCTGCGAGTGCACAAAAGCACATGGTGACAGAATCCATTCCTTGAAATACAGTGTAGCTTTAGAATGAAAACCACTTCAGGGTAACAAAAGTGCGATCAAGAGAAACTATTCAATATTGCCTCAAAACTTACACCAAATCATTACATGCTTCACAAAATGGTGCAAATTTCCATCTAAACCATACTACATTGCATGCATTTTTTTCAGCTGAAATGTACCGAAGGGTCTTGCTTAAAAAGATACAAAAGATTGTGCAAAGCCGTGTGCAAATTTACGATAGTCATATACTAACATAGTTAGATGTATAGCGAATAGCCTCGCCATATCGAAGACTACATGCGGGTTTCATCACGGGTGAAAGAACAGCCGACAATTTGAAAGTTGTAGAGTACAATTTTATTTAAAGAAATGTTCAAATGCATTCTACTGTATTTCAATTCCAGATCCTTCAAATATTGAGAGTCAACCTCGAAGTTGTAGGACTTAAAGGGCTTTGTTGAGTTGAGATATACTGTGGCACTACAGTAGCATGAACATTAAGTAACTTACCCTTCTCCAAGGAGGGTAAGCTACAGTATGGCTAGAGTGCGAAAACAGGAGGAGGCCCCTCGTGTTTTCGCAGGATAGCCATACTGTAGTCGTCAGTGCTAGTGCTCATGGGGATTGGGAATGCTCACTTGGTTGATTCAAACAGGTGCTATGGCCAGCTGCAGCTGGTCTGCTGGGGTCAACTTGCACGAATACTACAGTACATTCACAAAGTGCTATGAATAAAATAACCATTAGGTTTTTTGACGGGGCAATTTTAATGTTTATTCAGGAAACTTAAACCGTTTTACAGCCAGCATCCATTACTTGGACACCACCCTTTTGGGCCAACTACATAAAGTGGAACATTGAAATTTTACATAGCAGTTCATATGTGGCTGTGAACGGAAACTGTGGCTGTGAAAGGGTTAAAACAAACCAAGGCACGGAAAATCAGTGGCCCTTTAGGTCGGAAAACATGTACCTTGCCTGAAAGTCCCTTTTACATCAAAACAAATTAAAACAAATCAATTTCAATCATCATTTTTCAGTTAAAATCACACTAATTGTGACTTTAATCAGCTTGATTAATATCAAACAACCCTGCTCTTTACTAAATACCCTATCGACTTTTCTTTCACCAGCTTCACTGGGTGAACTATTTCTACAGTGTACAATCCAACAAATTTGTTAACTTTCTGATGACATTCTAAATTAATTACAAAAGAAATGCTCTCTTAAAATTTCCCCAGACTTATGGGGAGAAAGGTCATTTCCCCAAACTTTACAGGCCTGGAAATTTTGTACTTTACTCTTCCCTGATTTTCCAGGAAATCCAGGATCTGCATGAACCTTGATGTTGGTGTATCTGGTGTTGATGTCTGCTCTTGTTTTTGAGTGTCTGATGTTGTTTTTTGCTGTCATTTGTCAGATGATGTCTTCAGTTGATTGGTGTGTTTCCAGTTTTGCTGACAGTCATCAAGTCCAGGGCTGGCTGCCACCATGTTGCAAACTTGTAACACCTACCATAATTTAGAAGTGTTTGATCATTTCGTAACTGTAAGGTAATCACAAGCTCTCATGCGCTTTTCAATGATTGTCTGTATGTGTGCAACACACAACCATGTACACAGTACTGTAGTGTCTAGGCAGCTAACCATGCAGTAACAAAGTATAAGTAGCAAATTTTAATGTGAAGTGTGCAGCCAAGCATGCCCCAATATATAGACAATGTTCATTTACATCTGTACAGTTTGTTCATTGTAATGAATAACACAGTTTGATCATGTTTCAAACCTGTCAAAGTGATAAAAGATCAAACAGAAACATGCCAGTTTCAAGCGCACAACTGCATGTACATTTGTATGAATATTAGACATGAAAACGTTAACAGTGTAAACCTGTAATTTGCTATTCAGATACTTTTACCTGTTGCACGATATCAGTAATGAGGTATTTTGAACAGTTTTATGCAATAGTGTTTTCTCTGAGCACATCAATTATTCGTACACATCCCGCTGTATTGTTGGTTTTCACTTTCTCCTCATAGAGTACTGTGTTATTTAAAGTGGGACTTTTAAAGATTTATGATCTTTTCTCAAAAATTGGTCTTACAACTTGCTATTGTGCAGCATTGCTACAATAAAGGAATGAATTACTTAAGCTCACATTTATGCAGCTTTCTTGAATCTCTATCCCTGGAAACGTGGAAGGTTTACAGCAAGGGTGTGCAACCTTTGGAACATGGGGCCAAATCATGTTGCTGTAAACCACACATGGGTGCAAAAAGGAGTGTTTTTGAGCTGTGGCAAAACACAAGCAAAATGGAAGCACCAGTGCGTGGCTGTACACCACAACTCACAGTACTGTATGCAGAGAGCAACATCAGTACGCTTGTCCTGGCAATGATGTTCTGTGGCACTATTTCCATAAATATTCTGCAGAAGACTTTTTTCCCCTCTTTTCCTTCATATCACAAAATTTACCTGGTTTAGATACTTATGAGTGACAAACTTACTTGTCTCCACATAACCAAAGCAACTCTCTCCACTCATTCAAGCATGACTGGCAACCTTTGAATTTGACATGCACTGCCTCAGGTCCTCCCAAATCCCTTCCAAAGCTTGCTGGAACCTCAAATTTTTCAGAACTATCTGTACTTTACATTACAGCTAATGTACAATATACACACCAAGAACAAAGAAAAAGCTGCAACAGGAATTAAAACCCATTCAGTAAAGAATAACAATTATGTGTGTTGTACCGTAACAATGCACTTACTGTAACTGCTACAATTCAATCTCCAGATACAGCTTGCATGAACTTGTCTGTGTATTATTCACTCAAAGCAACAGAAGATACTATAAGAATATAGTGCAGGCTGGAGACAATTCTGGGAGGAGTTTATTGTGCTGTAACTTTCAAACAGTATGAACACCTTGAGAATGAAATGCAAGGGCAGTTTTTGGACTCTCTTTGAACCATTCTGCTTTTTTAGTATGGTACGTGCCTGGAATCGGTACTTTTTCAAAGATAAGGGGTTACTACAGAGGATTAATAGGTTGGTTACTTCATTCCAGGGTGTTCCATCTCATGGCCATCAACCGATACCCTGAGTGGCGGAGTGGATAAAGGTGGTTGGATGGTGGCAACTGAAGCAATGAAGCTTAGCAAATGGGAGCTAGTGCCTGTGCACTTAAATGTAATCATGTTTCAGAGGTCACATTTTCACAAAAAATAACACCAACATTCCTAACTAGTGAAATTGCCAATAACCGATAAGCTAAAGTTACCGATACCAATAACCATAAAACAAAAAAATATTCAGTTTGTTGTTGTGCCTACTGCTGCCTAACGTTAGGCCAGGTCTTATACACCTACTGACGCAGCATAACACTATGGTATACCACAACCCTCAACAAAGTCATTCTTTTACAAATTCAAGCCTTGAAGAAGTAATAATTTATGCCACTAGGATTTCTAAGTCACATTTGAACTTTCTATAATCACATGAATGCTGTAACTTACAGACAGATGGCTGTTCACTTCCACTGACAATGAATTACAGAGTCAGTGTTAGTCTTATTTAAATTATAGGGTTGTTTAATTTAAATCAAGCTGATTGAAATCATGATTTATCTTTAAAAATCATGATTTCAATCAATTTTATTTGATTTAAATCAACTGACTTGATTTAAATCACTGATTTAAATCATGATTTTTTTTAAAAATAAAAAAAATTCAACGACACTAATGATCGTCCAGGTAGTTAGGCTATTCACTATTCATCTCACTACGTTAGGATATGATTATTGTAAACTTGGGGAGGCATCACTCTATCTTTTCTATTTTTTTTTTATGAGACACTTTTGTACAATTTCACTCAAAAATGTATGTTATACAGTTTGGTTTACATGACATGTGTAACATTTTGTTGAGCATTTCAGTTCTGAGGCAAAATCAATGAACTTGTGTTACCCTGAAGTGATTTTCATCCACATGCAGCACTGTACTGTATATCGCACCTGTATGATTCCATATGTTCTCCATACATTCCATGTTTTCCGATCTTAGAGATAACACCATTATCGGCCGATACTGCTCACCAGTAATCGGCTCAACACCATTCCCAAGATGTGATGAGAGTTTCACACAGGAATCACCAATAACAATGTGTGGAGCTGTACACAACTGCTGAGGTGAAACAAAAAGGATGAACTCTGACCTTTCATCAATAATTTTTGGGAAATTCTCCCTCATCCAAATGCAAACATCTCTAATACACAATTCAAGATAATCTGTAGCTGAAACACACTCTTAATGAACAGGATCGAAGGACAATTATTTGAATATCATCACCATACACATGACAGTTACTATCATACTTCAAAAAAGATATCACAAACTGGATATGTGTGGATAGTAAACCAGGAGTCCCACTGAGGGCCGAGGACAAAGTATTGTGGCACAGAATAGTTCACAATAACAGGATCAGTTACGGTGCAATTGCAGAATACAACGTCTCTTTTAAACTTACAACTGAGAATGAGGAGGCGCAATCGCAGTCAAGTGCTTCTAGACCTGCGACTCCATGGACGGCCACTGCAACTAAGACTGGCCTCCACTTCAGATTGGAGGCTCAGTGGACTTCAGAAAAAAATAGACACAAGACGCATGGTCAGTTGTTCTCAAAATGATTGCACCTCCATGAGACTACGACTGCGCCTCCACATCAGATTGAAGGATCAGTGGACTAAAAAGACAATTTTCAGAAAACAATAGACACAGGACACATGCTCAGTCAGTCACTGCAGAGCACTGTGTGGTTTTTCAGGGTCAGTTTAAGTGGGGCGTTGTATTCTGCAGTTCCTCCTCACTGTAAGGAAACAGTGTTCTGAGAATAAAGATTCCGGAATGGACACGCAAAAAACGAGTCAAACTCCAAATGTATTATCTTTTATCTTCACCAAATGCTTGTTACTGTAATGAATATTCTTAATCCTCCATGTCAGTTGCACAATATACTGAGACATTTATCAGCTAGCTAAGACCATACAAATCATAATCTGAGACAAATCACAAGAGATACACCCAAACCGTGTTACCTCCTTCGTGGTCTAGAATCATTCTCCACAGTAAACTGTCTTTCTTATCTTGATGAGAAAGAATTTGATAAAGAGTTTTCAAACTGAAACGATAATATCATTTCAAATAGTTTCAAACACGATTGCATTTGCCAAGAAGTTTTAAAACCTGCGAGCGTTTACCAACTAGCGTGAATATATGGTCAGCATTGTGACTGATAATGCACTTTTATGCATTCATCTCCACCTTTACACTCAGTTACAAAGATGTTGAGGTAGCTTAAATACAACTGACACCCATCTCCATAGCT
Source organism: Stichopus chloronotus (assembly GCA_021234535.1). Lineage (NCBI taxonomy): Eukaryota > Metazoa > Echinodermata > Holothuroidea > Aspidochirotida > Stichopodidae > Stichopus > Stichopus chloronotus. The sequence continues at coordinate 27,726,382 of CM037830.1, forward strand.
CCCAAGTTCCGAGAGGCTACAGTAGATGCTGGTCCACCTCTGACCTGACTGCCAAAAATTTTTGCATTTTAGAAGTGTCTAAATGCAATTTGGTGGCACTTTTTTAGCAAAGAAGGTAAGGGTGTTGCCACAACAAACATAGCACTTGAAGGATGCACTGCAGCGCGATCAGGGAATGTAGGCCTACTAGTAGTATGAAATAGTTGAGTTTGTGCGTAGAGTTGAGAGTTTCCGGTAAGTGCTTGATATTTGTGCATGGTTGGTACTCCCAAGACTGGAACGATTTGAAATGCGGGTTTTTCAGAGGGCTGGGTGGGTCAGCGGGTTTAGGCGTTCAAATGCAGGTCAAACCCGCGAAATGCGGGTCACTTGGCAGGTATGCATTTCAGAGCAATGCCAATATGGAGTTAAAACATGACAGTAAAATAGTTGGGCAATAGCTCTTTTACCAAGGAGCAGTGTTTCCTAGGAGTTTTCCATTGGATCAAAACAGAGAATTTTGAGAATACATTAACACAAAAACTGGCTATACCTTAAGTATAGGCGAAGTGTCAGAAGGAAAAAAAACTAGCCTTACTATTAGTGTTTATGTAGTACTAGTAGTAGGACAACAGTCCACAGTCTGGGTGATTTGTGTGGAATGCAATCAAGATATTCTGAATGCATGCAGTTGCATAAAACTGTAATACCTAGACTAGTACTGTTACTGACTTAAGTCTAGACACCTAGACCTCGGGCTACGCCTACTACTACAGACTACCTGGCATACTGTAATGTAAGTATAACCTAGTCTAAGTCTAACTCTTGGACTGGTGGTAGTGGTACTGCAAGCTACACTGTAAATGTACTACAATACTAACTTAGTAGTGTAGTACGGTCAGTTTACGTTCTGTGGCACGACACGAGCCTAAGGGTCTAAAGGTACTGTAAGCGTACAATTTGTGTAATTTTTATCCATCTTCCCGGAGACGACAATGTTATGCTATGTCGTTACGTCTAACAATTAGTGTAACCATTACCTGGTTGCAAAACGGACACGTTGTTTTGCTGAAGACCATTACATCGTTCGATTGGATGTTATTCAACACCGTCTCTCTCACCGAGACAGGAGGCATGTTGTTCGCGCCACTGCAGCTGGCCGAACACCCCACAACTTTAAAACTTGTCTGCTCGTTTCCAAAGTAAATTCGACGTTGTGTCAACCGAAGATACAGTGACTAGAATTAATGCTAAGTAAAGGAGAGCACACCCTCCAAGTTTTCACTTCTTTACGATTACCGCGTGCACTTTAGTTCACCAGTATGTTTCTCTCCGCAAGTCAACGGAGTTCTTCTTCCTGTATATCCTAATGAATGCGCTGTGTATAGGCTATGTATCGTATATGATGTACAGATTTTGCACGGGTACTACATTTCGCGCACTTCCACGGCGCATGATCAAATGCATGAATGGAAGATGACAGAACGAAACACATGTAATGCCATGCCGAAGATTCTAGCTGCCTTTACTAGTATGACGTCATTACGCCATGATCACGCACAAAATTTCGTTATGCAATAATGTGGGCATACATGAAGAAGCGGTACATTTCCCTGGTTATGTTGTTACCAGCGGATACAAACAAAACAGACTTATTTTCGTCGAAAGCAACAAAAAGGTTTTTAGCATCCGCATGTCTAAAAAAAAGCCCTAAGAGGAAGGGACTACAATGTCAGAAGTGCCCTTGAAATGCACCTAGAAAGGCGGACAGGGCAGAGCTCCACCATCAGTTGGTGCGGTGTGTACCAGAAAATAATAAGCTCCACAAATTCCCCCTCCCCTTCCCTCATTCCCTGTGTGTTGCGCGGTAACATATCATCAGATGAGTTGAGATGATATCAAAGAGTTATGCATTCTCTTTCATTTAGTCTCATTGGAGCACTTATCAATATTGGAACTATTTTTTCCAGTTGAGGGACTGAGCAGGATTATTAAGCAGTGTGTCTTCTTCATGTCATCAAACAAGACTAAAATGTGAGGTTATATGATATAGCCAAAATGTAGACTAGACACTATTAAAATACTTTAGGCGATAGCAAGTGATCTCAGAATGGGATAACCTGCTACCAGAATCCGTTCCTTCAATTCAGTTGAACTAATTAATTAGAAAATGGGGTTAACCAGGGGGACCCTGCACAGACAAAAAGGGGGAATCCTCAATAGCAGAAAATAGAATCCCTTGACTGAATCCCTTGGGCAAATATTACGAGTTGTGTTCCTCAAGGTAGTGTGCTTGGTCAAGTTTTATTCCTTTTTTATATCAATGATTCGAATTGTGTTTCAGGCTGTAGTATCAAACTGTTTGCCGACGACATCAAATTGTGTAAAGAAATCCAATCAGTGTGCGACTGCAGGGTTCTACAAACTAATGTAAATAATATTTCTAAATATAATAAATAAAGTCCCATCCGGATAAGTGTCATATTTTAGCCTGATTGTTCTCGTCCAGTGCCAGTGGCGTAGCTAGCCAGGGGGGGGGGGGTTAAAGATAAGAAAATTTCTGCCCTTTTTCAGTCTCAAGGTCACATGAGTCTGGCTTGATATTGAAAGTGAGTTTTTGTAAGGATACGGGGCATATGCTAGTCTGAGCGCAGTGAGGCTCAGGATTTTTGGGGAAGACGAGGCGGGGGAGGGTGCAATTATGGGCTTGCTTAGTGATGTGAGTGAGTATATGGACTGAGATGCAAAGAGACTATCCTAAAATAATTCGAATGCATTATCTTAGAGACTATCTTAGAGGAGCTCCACCATCAGTTGGCGCAGAGAGTAAAGAAAATGTTCACCTCAATAAAAGCAATGAGAAAAAAGATCAGAAAATAACCAGATAAAAAGTAACACGAAATGGTAATGTAAGGTACTAATTAAGCTAATCGTTGGAAAATGGGCTCTTATGACTTGTGTTTTCTACAAAATGAAATTAAACAAGAGACTTTCTTTTTATTTAGTTTAACTTTTCCCCGACTTCCCGGTCCACAGCACTAAAGGTTTAATAGTTTTAGCAAGCCATGTGGGTGTGGGGGGTGCAATCACAGAAATTGCTAATTAAGTTTGAGTGTGTACGTGGAGCGAGATTTATCCGGGAGACTATACGGTATCTATAAGCAGAGCACCACCACCGTGTGGCGCACAACGAAGTGGAAAATTTCGGTGTAACAAACCACTCAGACCGCCGGGACTAGCATTTGGCAGCCTCTGTAAAGACATCACTGTTTTGCGTTCTTAAAGTTGCAGTTAGCATAATAGATTTGACCACAGAGTGATCCGCACCCAAATGAAGAACAGATTTTTCTTTTCAAAATTTTTTATTCAATTTTTTTATTAGGCTGGGCAATGTGAGGGGGGGGGGTACTGCCCAGTCCCCTGTCATCGCCACTGATCGAGCCGGGTAAATAACTTTGATGGATCTAATGGGTATATAGTTAATATGGATCTGATCACTGATTGCCATCCTAATGGAGAGCCCATTTGCAAAATATTTGATTATGTATGGTGAACTACATGCAAAATATTGTCTATATAGGTTTGAAGTGAATATATCTCCAGGAATTCCTATTTTTTACGTAACGATTTCACCTTTTTTGTTTTCCTTTCTACTGCAGGTGAAATATTCATTTTAGACCTTATCTGAGTATGCCTTATTCGTAATGACAATGTGATTAAACTTTGCAGTTTTGAAACTGCTGGTAGGCCATTTTCCCAATTCTGTCCCCTCGGTCACCGCAGACGCAATGTCGAAACGATCCTGTTCCAATAACACTTGTCCGAGTTTGCTGAGCACACTGAGTATTAGCGACCCACTGATAATCGGCACAAACCACAAAACCCAGAGACAAAGCCCTAAAGGGTAGCAGTCTCCATACGTGTGGATTACTATGGAGTAAACTGAATGATGTTGAACTTATATTCTTGTTGAGTGTATGTATACTTTCACTCACTTAACTCTGAGGTCCCACTGCACTGATCATAATAACACGAGCGCATTCACTTTCAACCTGCTGTAGCGAGGGGTATTCCTGTGGAACCCGACTCAGGCATTCCGTAAGCTGCAATGGAAATATGTTAGTTAAAAACGAATGAAAATTTCTCACAATTTCTTATCATATGACAAATTTTGAGAAATGGGAAAGGAAGTGTTATTTCCCCAATTTTTTTGAATTTTCCCCTACACTTTTTCCGTTTTTGTCTCCCTAGTCCCCCCCCCCCCCCCCCCTTTATTAGCTACTCCATTGTCCAGTGTTTTGCTATGACATGCCAGATTATGATGATAAGCGTCATACTCTTGAAGTAGTGTCTTCCGAATAGGACCTAGGAGTCGCAGTTGATAGGCATTTAGTTTTTAGAATTGTACTCTAATTGGGTCAATTAGGTCTTAAGGTTCCTGAGTGGATCGAACAACTGTTATGCTTTTGTATAGAGCTTTAGTATAAGGCCAATTTTGGAATATGGTTTATTACCGGCATGGTCACCCGTCTCTGAGCGTGAGGTTAAAGCTATAGAGATAGTTTAACGTAGATGAGCTACGAAGTAATTCAGAGCCTTGTATTACAGGATTTTTCATATTACGACAGACTTGAGATTCGAATCTGTTTTTGCTGACTCATAGGACCTTTAAGAGGTGACATGTTTTTTTTTTGTTTTTTTTCATTTTTAAAATATTTTAATGGCATGATCACTACTGATCGAGTTATTTCAGCAAATTTCTGCACATTCCAATACTAGAAGGCGTATATGTACAAGATTGCTAAACTCAAGTTTAATAGTTTACTGCGACAAAAGGATTTTACTCAATCGACCGCAGGAATTCATTACCCGACGCTGTTGTTCCTTCTCCGTCTTTTGATACATTTAAAACAAGACTAGACAGTTTTGGGGGATAATCCTGGATTGTTTGATTACAAGACACATTGATGCTGCCACGATTCTTTGTTCCCTTTTTATTCTTTCTTTTTCTGTCTTTATTTCTTCCTATTATTTCTTTCTTGCTTTAACTCTTTATTCATCTCTTTCTTTCTTTGTTTCTTTCTTTCTTCGAAAAGATTGCCTGCCCCTGTTATTGCAAACCGGCCAATCCGCAGAGGCATTTGTATGGAAAGCCAGTCAAGCATGCTTCATGTCGCAACGACACACGAAATCTTGGGACATATGTTACATGGAAAAGGAAATACTCATAATTTCTTATCCTTAAAACAGTTGTGAGAGATGGGAAAGTGACAAACTATTTTCCAGATTTCCCAAATTTTCCTATTTTTCTTTCAATTTTCCCAGGAGGAATTTTTGCCTCCCAATGGCCTAGTCTAGTTTGGTAACTTTACCAATCCCCGGCAGTGTTTCCACGGCTAAGCCTCTATATGACTCGATTTCGATGCAATGACCTGTCAATTTGATGCAACGTAATGGAATTACGACTTCAACAGACGGCAAATATTGCACCAGATTGTGTCTAAGGTCCCCCCCCCCCCTTACACCCGTTCCCGGGGTTAGTAATCAATAACCTTTCATTCTCCTATCAAAATGCATGTCAGCATTTTTTTTCATCAAAGCGACTACTGTTTACAAAAGTTAGCGATACAAAGACTAACTCCGTTTTGTTATACAATCATCAATGATTGCAGCAAGAACAAAAAAAAAAAAAGAAACTGTAATCGCCAAAAAGTAAAGAATGGTGGAGAAAAACTTTTCTGGAAACTAGGATTTCTCAGAAAAATCAATGTGACTTCAAATATGCAAATAGTGCAATAGATTGTAATGTGGTAGTCAAAATATGTGTCAAAAGAGGAGGTGAATTCTTCATCTAAAGTCGCTCCCCTTGTCAGTGGTGAAGCTACCATGTGGTCAAGGGGGTCGCCCCCCCCCCCCCCCGGGTTCAAATCTGATCAGACTTTTTCAGTGGAAAACTCCCCAAATTAGATGAATTTTTCATCCAAGAAAATACCGACAATTCCATTTTTTGTGGCTTACTTACTGAGCCTCGTAAGGGCGATTTCCAAAGATCTGAGCTGGGGGTGATTTTTATGCATTTTCTTCTTTTCTGGTACGTTTCACTTTATACAATACTGGAGCTCCTCTTAGTGTCCAAACAATTCTCAGTTCACCACTAATCAAAAATTCTGGTTGCGCCAATGCAACAGGCGGATGCATATTGTATTTCTGTATCACTTTTGCGGATGTCACCCACGTCCCATTCTCAGTAAGAAAACAAATCTAGCCAAAATGGGGGCGTACTTCGAGTCTCTTGACCCCGTGACACTGTGACTCAACTGCCCAATGAAAAAAAAGTGTGGAACTACTTACGTTCATACCCACCGAAATATTTGCCGAGAGCTCAAAGAAGATATGAAAGAGGATGCATAATTTATGATTTTTGCATCATCTCAGCCCATCTGATATGTATTAGCATTTTTATAGATTAGCTTTTGCTCTCATTAATTTGTGAAATTGTAAACATGAGAACTTGTAAACATTCCTGTTTCAAGACTGTGCATATGCAGCTTATAACACGCAGGGAGTGCCGTTTCCGGTCATGTGGAGATTTTGAAAGGCCAAAATTTTCTCTTGCGCTCCCCCCCCCCCCCCAAAAGGTGGTGGCGTTCCACTCAGATAGTCCTTTAGGATCGCTGTACAGAGTGGGTTGCGACAACTGGCTAGTTCACGCCATTTTTCCTCCAGGTATACGACCTTATTCGTCTGTCTGATCGCGCAGTTGGAGGCAAAAGGGCGCCTTAAATTGCAAACATGTCTATATAGGAACCCTAGTAGTCATGCCGGTTACCCACCTCCTCCCTGTGGTGAGCAGTTGGTATTTCTATTATACAGCGCCCCTTGATGACCCCTTGATGGAGGAAAATTCGAGAAGAATAATCACGTAATTAAATCCTTTACTTTGCTTTGGGTAGTTGTTACTACATCTGAAACTGGATAAGGGTTAACCTTGATTTCTCAGCAGGGTTTAAGATCAACAAATTTCATTGTAATTTCGCACCAACTGGTGGCGCTCCGCTTAGATAGTCCTACCGGCACTCAGTTCCCAGGCACCCCAATACTTTTTTCACTCGGCCTTGCTTGTGTGACACTAGTGGTAAAAAACAAATGCTCGCATGCGTTGTCCAAGTTGGGGGCCGGGAAAAACTCAATAGAAATGTTGTTGCCGTAATAAATGAGAAGTCATATGTCACGTGATTAAACTGTCAAGTGTATTTCTTTAGTTCAGTAATACATTTGGTCAAATCTTCTGCTGCGTACATACTTCTGTTTTCAAACATGACGTGAGATGAAGGCTAACTTTCAGAGGCACTATGGTCAATTCAATTCAATTTTTTTTTTTTTTTTACTATGCAGACCCAAAATGAAACGACTGATTCATTTATCAGATATTTATTATCTTGTATTTTACATTTTACTTTGTGTTTTGACTCCGTCCTTAGAATCTGGAGGATCATCATTACTCCTTTGCTTCGGACAGGGTTCTTTGACAATATCCAACACCCAGCTCAACTCCCAACTCCCCGCAGTCATCTTGCTTCCTGTGCCCTTGGTATGCGATAGACAAGTGTGGCAGCATTAAAGACTTGCACTAAGCAAAACATTCTTAGAAACAACAGGCCAGACAAGGTACTGCAGGGGGAGAACTTTTCCATGGAGGTGAGGGGAGGAACTTTTAAAGAGAGGGCGAAAAAAATTAGAGTAGTTTAAACGTGTAAAAATGTCAAAAAATTAAGTCAATGACAAACTTCAAACTCTCTAGAAAAAAATCATGGGTTCCCCCTGCCCACCACCCTTTTGACTATTTTGACCAGTTTTTACTTTAAACGTATATACTTATAATTCTTTGATTACTTTTTAGGCATTAACAGTTTCAAAGAAGTACAATGTTTACGACACTAGAAATACTGTCATTTGTTTTAAATTCCCAAAAAGCAGAGGGAAAACATTTATTGGACGTTCCTCTCCAGTCACCGACCAAATCCAAACTCAACGAAATACAACGAAGTGCAGCTTACCATTTAACAAAGACAAGCATGGCTCATTTACATAACAAATACAAACTTTAGCACAATAAAGTACAAGCATGCTCCAACACAGGTGGAACACAAGCCACCATCTGACAAGGCAGCTCAACTTGGATAATACAAAGTAAAGAAACAATACACATACAAATTAACAATACAAATTAATTCCTTACATTACTTTTAGAACATTATAAGTTCAATCCACAATAACTCCAGTGTTACAGGCCCGTATGCAGCTTTTTCAGTGGGGAAGGGGGGAGGGGTCGATTTTACTACAAGTGGAACATCATTCCCAGACCGTGTCATATACCAAAGACTTCAAAATGGAACCTACCATTCGCGTAAGCAATATGGAATAGGGAGAACAATTTAGTGACCACAACTGGAAAGAAAGGTCGCGGGGCCGTCAGATCTGATTTAATCAGTTAGTTGGAAGTTGAAGCGTAAAACTAACAAAATTAAAACTCATCATATATGTTGCTAACGTAGGCCTACTATCAAAAGCTGAGCGGAACTCCAGATATTGTGGGATACGGGCCTGGTGTTATCTGTCACTGCAGGAGTTAAATTTCATGGCTAAATATAAACATCAATTTCATGGATTAACAACAAGACCTTTTAGCATTGTCAATTGTTGTTTATCTAATATTTTGTCATCTTGTTGGACACAAGATTTCTTGGAGGTACAGCTTGACAATATCATTCAATCACATAGCGAGAAACGTCACAAATGACGATTTTATGCGACAAATATCAATTTTACCGCTTCTACGCTAGTATCAGAGAGGCCTTACAAACCTGCAACTGACTCGGTATAGCATATTTAGTGTAGTACCCCCGCACATCGCTGAATTCCCGGCAACTTCGAAGCCGCTTCTCAACGTAACGCGCATTCATTGTTTTTTTAAATATGAACGTGATTTGAAAAGCCGTCTTTATGGCAATGTCATCTGAAGCTGATATAGATGCTTTCGGCACTGTTTCAAGAGCAATAAATGAGTATGTACTCTTCTTATGCAAGGAAAGGACTGTAACAAGTTTATCCTCAGACATAACCCTTTCCTACAATTTCGTGGAACTAGGCCTATCGTAGCTCTCAAGTGAAGATGCTTTGCAGTGTAACCATATGTGAAGAATCCTGCATTGTATTTGTAACACTAGTTAGCAGTTTATGAATTTGACTTGTAGTTGTACTTGAAGTAGTACTGTAGCGTGACTGTGAGATTGAGACTGAGAGTACCATTAGGCATTAATATAATAGCTTACTTGTCCTTGGTGTGAGATCTTCGATTGGTAATTACAAAACCCAGTATGTATTTTGAAAATTTTACATGCCTTTTCCCAGCTTTGCAGTTGGTTGAACTTAGAGGTCATCCATATTGGAATGTTTCCAACCTCTGCATGAATGTGCTGATGAACCATTCGGCTCTAATTTAGAATCAGTGACCACCAGTCAAGGTTATTGGTGATGGCTATAATATGTAATGTATATGTAACAAGAATGGAATTTACCAACTACAAGTAATGACAATTTGAACTAGCCTAGATATCAAGCAAAATCTAGCTTTTTTTGAGTCATTGTCTTGACAGGTGGTAGCCATTTCCTCCAATGCATGGTGGAAAGAGTCTTCAGTTGATAAGAGCCTGAGACTGTGTGGCATACCTCACAAAACTTTCATGTCTTACCAATGCAAAGCTAGTAAATTATGTAGACATTTATGCAGGCAAATAACCATGCATTCTGAAGTTGGGGGGCTAAAGTTTTTGAATACCAGCGGTTGTGTTTCATCATAAAACCACACTTGTCAAGATAGAAATAGGCCATGATGCACTTGGCAGTTGTAACTGCAGTACCCCCCTCCATACCCAGGCATAGCAGGGATTTTGGCCTGGATGTGATTTACAGAAACATAACACGTGTGTATCCTTCCAGCTACATCCAAATAAAGTCTCAGTAGAGTGGGACAATATTTACTGTAATTGCACATCCTTGCTAACATAGATGCACATGACCCCCCATATAGTGGCTATTCTTCATGCACATCCCAGGGTAACTATCTCGGCCTATTTTCCCGCTAAAGGTCTCAGTACATTCTGGCATAGCAGTGAAAAACTAAGCTGTGCATCCCTGTCAAGTTGAAGTTTTGCAATAGCCTGCAATGACCTGGGTATGGGGGGGCATGGTTACAATTGTCAAGTGCGTAACAACTTAGTAGCTTTATTTTTACTCTGCAGCAACATATTTACAGTAACTTGGCACATTATGTTTGTATCACAGATTCTTTTGGATTTCCTCAGTCATTTATGCTATACTGTATCTACTATATTTTTCAGGCTGCAGGCCTTGTGTTTTAAGGCGCGCGATCGCGCGCGCGCGCCTTGACGAGCCTAAAGTCGATTTGAGACGCGTTATTATTCACGCGCCTTGGATAGGCAAAACGCTCGCCTCATGTCACAGGCAGGCTTAACGTAACGATAATACTGTGAAACTAATTGGAGAAAATCACGAAATGACACGGAAGTAAAATATTAAGTCTACCAAATGCCATTAATATCATAGACTTCATCAAAGTACAGACTGTTCGTATTTATACAATCACATTTGCAATATATCGGGTCCCCGTTCTTGCGAGTGTGACATGACAGTCGCATCGGGATGCACGCCTACATTGTACAAAAACAGTTGACCATCTAATAAGAGGTTCAATAACCTAAGCTATACTAGTCTTCCTCGCTCCGTTAACGCCTCGAGTATACCAAAACAGCAAAATAAAAAATACTTTCATTATCGGTTAAACCTGTCACTATTATGCAAATAAACACTGTGCCATGTGTGAAGTAGTAATATAAGAATACTGACACTGAAAATAATCATAAAAAGGTACAGATCGAAACATGTCATTGCATTTAGTTTGAACTAAAATGGCGCTTGTACGAAGTTACGTAGATTCTGACAGATTGAAAAGTGCCCGGATGTCACGTCTACACCCAGGCTAGCTATGTTAGCCTATGTATACAGTACTACATGCCCTGAGCACTCATGGCTCTGCGTGCAGGCCTTGGGGCGGGCTGCAGTACGTACAGTACATATGCAGCATGCTTACTTTTCACACGTGCACGTAGCGGCAGCATATATGAAGCTTGTCAGTGAAAGTTTCGCGGTATGTAGTAGCCTACACTGTGACACACGAGGATACAGTAAAAGCAAATCTCGCAAGAACGTCGTCGTTTGTTTACATGATAATCCTTGCAAGCACTAGACAGCTAGAAACGTTTCACGAACTGTAGAGCAAAAAAATACATTTGTCACATTCCCAGAAAGAGAACACTGCCGGTTCAACATAACCATATCCTGTCCATCAGTGATTGTATGCTGTATGAATATTGACTAATTGTAAATTGAAACGTAAAAACAAATATTGGACTGGCTTTAATTACTGCAAGCGTTTTCACACTACACCTGTAGAGCTGAGACCTAGTCACGGATTGGTTGGTTTATTTATCAATGATTCAATTGTGCAGAACAGAATGTGCGTACGGTAGCCTCTATTGACTCAGGTAAAAAAGTGCATTGTGGCGAAACTATGATAGTGAACGTAGCAGGGACTGATATAACATACGTACTGGGAGGTGAATACGGGTTACTGTATTCTTGTTTTTTTGTTGAACCTGCTGGAGACTATGTGAACTATTAATAGATTTGGCGGTCTGGAAAAGTTTTGTATGATAATTATCCCACGACAGCTGGAAACTTTCAACACAGGAATGAGCCTATGGTAGAAATGGTTGAGGCCGGTGAGCTGTCAAAAATGTTCGTGATAATTTTGATAGGGAGGGATACCATTTTTATGTAAACCTGCAGGTTACCGAGGTTGGCGTTGGTCAGGACTTATTAATGCATTATAACTCGCCTTTCAGAGCTCCACAAATTCAGCTATTTTTAATTAACAAAATAGCTCGCCTCGCTTAATCTAGGCGAGTCATTTTCTACTCGCCTTCATTTTTCAAACATAAAGGCCTGGGCTGCAGATTCACTGTTATCAAAGACTTGAAAACATTGCCCACTGACTTACTGTTGCAAAATTGTGGTGAAAATTTGGCCATTCTCTGATGAAAATTTGTAAATATCTTTTGTAGATAAGTAAAATTTGGTGCCAGTGCCCAGTGATTACCTATTTGAAGTTAAGTGAGAAACTTTTGCCATTTGGAGACATAAACAGTGGTGCTCCATGGGTGGGCCAGCTGATGAGTGGTAAATTATTGTTATCAGGATGAAGGGCTGTGAAGTGGAGTGTAATTGAGCATGGGCCATGTAACAGAGCACAGCCCTGTTTTAGGGCCACTGAGAGGCATGAAAGACATACTCATGAATATCATCAATGGGATATCAAAAAAGAAATATTTACAAATTAATGATTTTTCTCTCTACTGGAGAACTTTTCATTGCAAGTATCTTAAGGAGATATCCTTACTGTATACTCTGCATGACTTGGAGGAAGAAAGTGCAAAAAGTTACGTAAAATGTGTGCCACAACTACCTACAGTATGCTCCATTCTATGTTGGTATTTTGCCAAGTGTATTTCTTTTCTTTATATCTAACTATACTTCTTTTGTTAGCATTTCACAGTAATAGCACACTTAAAATAGTGTTAAAAATATACCTTATCAGTTTTTTATTGAGCCAAAGTGACTTATGCTGAATGGCAGTGTTGTAATTTGAACCCAAGATTGTGTACAGTATGGTCATCATGCTGACCTGTTTTAAAGTGCTCTTGCTCCATTCCAGGTTGAAAAATCCTCCAATTGTAATACATACAGTAGTTTGTCTTGAGAAATGATGCAAAGCAAGATAAGCCTACACAGTAATATCAAATCACCCCTGGAGTATCTGTTTGTTTTATAATTTATACAACGAGATTCTAAGCAAATGTTAAAGGGAAGTTTCACATGTTTGAATTCTGATCTAGACCTATGGGTTATGTTAGTCACACATCACTTCATTTACAGCACCCATAAGTAACCCTGTAGCAAGTAGGAACCACTTCCTACCAAAGTTCATGATAACTCAGAATCAACTCCTCCAGCAGCAAAAAGTTTCACTGAAAAGTTAAATATTGATTCTTTCATTTCTTCATCATTTTCACTAGCTTTCCAAGTGAAAATGATGTCCCAGAACCAATAGAGAAATACCTGGAAAGAGTGACAGATCACCCTGTTCTGTCAAGCACAAGAATCGACACATCCTCTTCGGGAACTAACAGTGGCAGTACCCTCCCCTCTGAAAGTCAGACTTCCGATTCTTGCAGAGCAGAAATCTTGCGTTTAGAGGAAGAGATTGCAGAGCTGGAAGATGTTTTATTTCAAGAGGAGTTTCAAGTGCTTGAGATACCAAACACTACACTAAACGAACTCGAGTAAGTTCTTTGTTCATCAGGGATGTTTAAGTAACTGTACTGCAAGCAAGAATTCTACTGGCATGGCCTGCTGTATCCGCCACATATTCTCAGACTCAATATTTGGTCAGGGTGAAAATTTTTGGTCGGCAAATCTGATCATTGTCTGTGTTGAAATTTAAGTACTGTACAATTGCATCTTGATATCCACACGACAACAAATGTACATAATACAGTACTGTACTGTATGTCAAAATATACATCCTGAATGCAATTAAGGAATTGAATTTTCTACATCAGCTTTAATACCATTACCACAGTTGTGTTGTTCTATTTACTCTGCAAATTCATCACTAACTTTCATTATCGTACATTTTCTCTGATTTTTTTTAAGAATATTACTTTCTAATTTGGAATGTTACTCCAGCCCTTCCTCGAATAATTTTTGTCAGATGCCAGAAAAATGTGTCCAAGACACTTAATCATGTAAAAACCATTGATTAGATTAAAAAAATGACAAATCTCATGCAGGAAATTTAGTCTCCAAATGATGTTCGATGTTGCACCAGGTTGCATTTGAAAGTACTTACTGTTGTTATCACAGCTTTTACAAAGGATAGGTGCAGACCTCTCCAAAATGGCTACAAGCCTATTTCCCCTTTTCAAGTAACCTGGATTCAATCTATGATTCAAGCACTATTAACTGATTTTGTCTGAAGGATGACCTTGTTGCAGATTTGGTTGTCAAGTAGAAATCTAAGAATCTCAAATGCTGCTCTCTATCACTAAACTTTACTACTGATTGTAGAACACTCTGAAGGCAACATGAAAATTGCAGACTAACTTCCTGGACCATTCTTGTGTCAAGTATCGTCAGTCACTTGTTCCAGAGAGTGAACTACCAGTACATGAAAGACACAGTAGCACAAATCCCACATTTTTAATAATGAATCTAACTTGTCAATTTATGATCATTCATTGTTAAAATAACAAAAGTTGCATTTAATACTCTCAGATTATAAGTGAACGTCACTGATTAAATTCGACGTGTCCATGTGAAATACATAACAGAGCTGGTCGATTTAGATATTTTTTTGACTGTTTAAGTCATGACTTTTGGAAAAGTAAGTTCATTTGGAGTAAATTTGGTGGTGCATTTAAAGTAGTAAAAAGTGTTAATGACTCCAAAGTCCAAACTCCCTCATCAACATGAATTGTTACCAAATACAGGTTTCCAGGGGCAGTTCTGTGAGGGGACTAGGGGAATTCTCCCTCCTTAAAGTTTTTTGGCAAAGCCCCCAAGATTGGGCAAATGATTTATAGAAAGTGACATATCATCAACCTTCACTTTTTGGAAGAGTAAGCTTTTTAAACAGGAGATCTCAAAAATAAGAATGTCAGGATGCCTTTCATGAGGCCCAAGAAGTTGCTTTTCCTGCAATCTAAAAGACATTCTAGCAAAATATCTCACGGTATGATATGCATCAACCAATGATGGAATTTCACTAAATATTAAAATGTGAATTAACCTCCCCCCCCCCAGTGCCTAGAAATGTGCCTGCAGGTTTTATATCCCCTCAGATCATAACAATCCTTTGTCAAAGTTAGTCAGTACACATATGAGTGTGTAGGGGGATATATTTATTGTAAAAAAAGGTATGGACAAAAAAAGACATACAATCAAAGCTGCAATAATGCTGCTGTACATGAGTGTCTTGTATACAGTACTTCACGTCGTGACTACAGTATTACTATACTGGACTCTGCAGTATGTTAAAGGTTGTGTGACATGAAAGTGACTTCTTGGAAATTATTAAAAGTGTTGAAAATTCCATCAAAATCCATCACATAAGTGACAATTGTACAAGCAAATTCCTGTCTTACACCTGTGTCATGAATCAACAGTGGCTAAGTGCAGTATGCAAATTTATGACATCAAGAGGGACTTATATGATACATGTCTTATGTTATCCTTTGATTACTTAACCTTCATTTCAAGGACAACAGAGAATTTTATTTGTCCCAAGGGCTTAGTTTTGGAAGCATGCATTTTCTTCTTTACAAAAATATTGATATCACTTGCCAGCTGTGTAGGCCATAAGACAAGAAATTAAAAAAAAAATGGTAATAGATAAGCATAATTCCAAAGGAATATTCCTTCAGGATTCTAGTGTTTTGAGCAAAGCCAGCTCTTTTCTAGATGTTTGTCACATGACCTTTAATGGATATTGTGCAATATCATGATGTACTATGTGACTGTTACATTGATGGTGATGCATTTAGTTGTTTAATTGGTAAATATTGTGTCTGATTAGAGATATACCAGATTCCATGAATTGACAAGTCATACTTACAAGTGTACTTTATGACTAATTTGTGAAATGACTTTGTGGTTATATTGTCCCTAATTTTCAGGGAGTTTTACAACATCAAGAGTGATCCAGCAACGACGACCGAGGAAGAACAATCCCTTTCTAAAAAGGTAAAAAGTGATAGGTCTTGTAATGAACAACACTGTGATAGTAACATTTGATATTTAAATTATTATGATACGGCTACATTATTGGTATGTCATGACGACTCCAGTGCACCTGTGTTTCGATTTTCGCAGGATAGCCTTCAGAATTGAAGTGTGTCTTTTCAATTCTCTCTCTTTTGATTAAAGTAGCCAGTGTGAGAATTGAGGGAAACAACTGTTTTTTAAAGCAGGTCTGAACATTGACTTCATTGTCTTGCCCAGTGGCAGTCAGAATTCACTTGCCCTGACAAATTTTTAACTTGTCCTGAAACGGCAGAGAGTAACTGAAAAAGACGAGTCTTCCTGGTAAAACACAACCTACTGTTAAGTTGAGGACAGCATCCAATTAATTTTAGACCAGAGTCTGGGGTGGTCATGGTTGAGGAGGAATCTACAGTAGCAGACCCTATCCCCTACGCCCAGGCCATGCACTCAGATCTAATTTAGAGTAGTCTACGTACAGAGCTTCCAACTTGCCAAGTGGGTCAAGTGACTTTTGGAATTTGCTAGCCCTTATAAATTTTTACGTGTCCCAGGTAATGGGGCAATCCTTAATGTTCAGCCCTGTACAGTCATGCACATCTACTTTATCAGTTGATATAAAGTACCCTGCTGAACAACTTCACCCTAGTCTTCCTTTCAGACTTGCTCAAACTGTTCAATGATCTCTCATTGAGCTGAATTTGTTAAAAGACTCCTTGTTTTTACGTTGAATGAAACCCTGGAAATATCTTTACGAAATATGAAGCAAAAGAGTTTGACAAACATCTCCCCAAAGCTTCCTCCAGAAATATCGTTCCCTCTTCCAGTTATACACTTTTGAAATTCAGTAATGGCATAATGGGTGCATTCACTTTTGCTTCAGTTGAATGTAAACATTAAAACTGGAAAAACATAGTTTGAGCAAGTTGAAGTATGATGTGGAATAATCTCTGATAGTAGGAAATACTTCTTCCATTTCTTAACCTAAAATTGCAGTAAATGCACATACACTGTCACTTGTACACATTTTTTGAATTTACTGAGGTGCATCATGCTGTAATCTAAGTTTTAATACTTTGACTTGAATCCATGCATAACTGTTACAAACATTTGACAACAAATCATAAAGAAAAAAAGTTTTTCAAGTACAAGTGTTCAGATCATGTGATCACAACCTCAAAACGATGGCAGCTTCCTGATTGATTTTTTTCATGAACCTGCAAATTGAAATATTTTGGATTCAAGCAACATTTGTACATAAATTTAGTGATTTTTTTCACCACATGTTAAACTCTCACTTAACAGTAATATTTCATTGCCAAAAGTTTTGACTCGAAATATTTCTAAATCGTTTTACTTCCTTAATACAAAGCTCCAACTTCAAGAAGCCTTCACAGGGATTTGTTTTAATGATGTCATCAGCAGAATTCTTGAGCAGACACAGGAAAGAACTGTTCGAATCCAGACCATAGAAGGGGCTTGTTCTGACCTTGAATTTAAGGTCAAATTTGAGGTCACTGAAATGGGGGTGAGATTTTTAATTCATATTTAATTGTCTTTGCCATAGGCACAAGACAAAATATTGTAAATGTATGTAGGTAAGCGATGTGTGTGGAGTGCATGTAGGATGCTGCTTAAGAAAACAATATTTCAAGGAGTAAAGGTTGTTTGAACTTCAAAGGTACTGTAGCATGAATTGAAAGCTGTCCATGGTAAATGAATGCTCACTTTTGCTGTCATGAATATTAAAGGTCATTTGAGGTTAACATTGATCAAGGTGTACGTTTTTATGCTAAATTCATAGCAGTCATGTAGGTCCTCAATGAAGTAAGTTCACATTTTTAAGTGGATCTCTGCTTAAAACAGGACACTGTACATTTTAAGGATTGCATCAGGCTTCAGCCTAAACCTTGCACAATTCACTTTTTATTCATGGTTGCAAAAAAAAAATTTAACAATAGTTATCATTTCTTTTCTTTACCAAATGGTGTATATTGCATGGTAAATGTCTTCATAGTGTGCCAAGAAGTCAATTGTATTATTTCTTTGTACTTGCAAGTTTAGCCATTAATATCATGGAACATGTCAAATTTTCATAATGATGGTCACTGGAGGTGGAGGAGGGAGGGGGAGAAGCATCAACTTTTCTAATATTCAGTAAGCAACTGTGAATAGTGTTGTTGGTACATGCAGAGTTGCAAAAAGATTCATCAGCCATGATAGGGTTTGTTGAGATCCTGTTAGTGATATGTACATTTACTTAAAACAAATTTATCTGACCGAAAAATCATATCAAAATTCCTTTGTTGCATTGGTGTCAAAATTGGTTGGTTGCAAATAGTTTCCACAGGGCTGACAAGTATACCATTACCATCGTCATACAGAATCCGAGCCAGTCTTACCGTGATAAATCAATTTTATTTCATGTCTTGGTAACCTACAATCAGACTTTCTTTTACAGCACTTTCACTCTCTTCACCAAAATGATTCTCCTGCGAAGTATATTTTGAGGCAGCCAGAAAGACAAGACTTGCAGTATGCAAAAAGATCCCCAGCTTCTGTTTACCAAAGTTTTAGCTCAGCCAGAAGTTGTTGAAATTTTTTTGCTGATCTTTTATGTTGATGAATTTTACATTAAACTCTTCTCACCTAGGTGGACAAGAAATCTACAATACCAGCTCTAGCTGAACAAGAACATATGGCAGTGGTCACTAAATTAGAGATTTCAGTGGACCATAGCTGGGTCAGTAATGACATACAAGGATTCATCTCTACATCAGCTGAATCTTGCGCTCTCCAGCCGTTTCTCAGAGGTTTCCAGCAGTACTCAAGTAAATTTCAACAGAGAAAAAATGCATATGAACGCTGTCTGGTGAGTACACAGGGAAGAAGCTAGAACAGACATGCTTATATTCCTTGCAATCTAGATTATGAGAGTTATTTAAAATCCAATAGAATAAAGTATTGGTTAAGTGGATGGGTTTGAAAATGGTGGCTCTAGAAGACGCGATGCTACAGATACGTGACAAAGTTTTTGCTTGTCAGCCAAGTCAAAAACGATTTAGAAACGATAAGAGATTGCAGGGATTTTGGCAGAAAAACTTGGCTTCTGAAAGTGAACAAAGTTTACACAATTTTTTTCACTTCAGCCACTTCTGAAAAACATACAAAAAGCAAGGGTAGTAAGGGAGGTGGAAGTCCCTGCATATCCCCACCCCCAGGATGGCAGTCAGTGCCAGCACATTACTGTACATCAAACTTATTTCACCATGTGGTGCTACATCACATCATATGAAGCCTGTTTGGTTGGATTAATGGCTCAAATTGGCATCGATTAAGTGCTCTGGCTTATCAGGGGATAACCATTTGTCCAATGAAAGGGTCTGAGAAAGGCAGACATGGAGCAAGTCAAACTGGTCAAAGAAAAAGACAGAAAAGAAACGGTGGTCCTGGCATCGCAAGATTTCTAAAGGACCACCACACCATTGTCCTCAGGACAACCAACTTCGTTCACACTTAAACCAAATCCAGATTACCATTAAAATATCTGAAGTGATCGGGGTAATATTTGACACTGCATTTTCATCACAAATAGGACAGCTCAGTTGCCATCGTGGTGCTGTAGTCATGGTATTGCACTCTGGAAAATTTGTTTAGTTTACATTCTTTCTTTGCTTTTTAGGTATAATAAGTTAGTTTGAGACATGGTCATCTTTTCTTTTTTTTTGTTACTTGTCCCTTGGACAACCAACTGAACTCACCCTCAATCAGACGCAATGTCTTTTAGCTGTCTGAAAACAGGATGACAAGAAGTTATTCACCATTGTCTGAAGAAGTTTCAAAATGAAGGAAAATAAGAATGCTGAAAAGTCAAAATTCTCTGTCATAATTTTATGTGATACATTTCTGTGTACCAAAGTATACAGGCCCTTTTGTCACCTTTTTATTTTTGTTGTTGTTTGTCTGCAGTGTCTCTCTTTTTACCCGTCAAGATTCAAACACCGTTTAATGATCGTCAAATGTGTGACTCTTCTTAAAATAGCTCAAATAGTCCAGTGTCGTTGTGGTGACTTTGCCAAAATGAGATATGCTCTATCTCAAGATAGTGACAAAATTCTGAATAAAAAGATGAGCAAAGTATGTTGAAATACTTTTATAGGATAACATCATTTAACGTGTCAATGTTTGGCTCCTCACAAAATGTAACATTGGAGTGAAAGTGTTAATCCGTAGTACCATCATTCCTCATGAAAGAAGTAGAAAGCCACCATGTAGTTGGAGGTGTCTGGTAATGAATACCAGCCAGTAGTAATTTAATTGTGAAAACTCACCACTGTATGTATTACTGAAAGACATTTATACCTTGCTGATTTCAGACACAAGCTCTACTTGTTCTTCTGGACTCCTAGTTTTAACTGACTAGTAGTTATTAATAGTAACGTGGTAACATTAGACTATCATGATTAGTTGGTAAATGTGTGAATAAATTTGAGCCATTGTTTGGAAATTAATGTCTGCAAGTCCACGTAGGAGAATAATCCAGGCAGATATTGTTCAAACTTTTTTCCAAAAGCCATAATGATATGAAGCAATTTGTACAGCTATGAATTGTTTGAAACCGCTCAAATTTTTTATTTGGGGGACCAAGCCTTTGACCTACAACTGACACAGAAAGAAGAGCAAAGCTTTGATTATGAATTATTCACGAGGCTGTCTCATACATTATTTACTGTAAACTGTGTTACAATTTCAATATTTTTGTGGTCCAAGTGGGTGTTGCTTTTACTGGAATATACCTTCTATGATTGATATTGAATATTCTCCATTTGTGACAGGAGTGTGGGGACGGTCCGGAGTATTCTTCAAAATGCATTCACCCTGTAGTAGCCATGTCTACTAATCGAACACCTTTAAATTGCTCTAACCCATGACAACCGTCTCACTCTCGGACCCTAGAAAACAAAACATAGCACTGAGATGATGTTTATATGGATTATATAAATGGTTGATGTCGTAGGTGATGTAATTTAATTTTACCATTTACATCCTCAGAAGCAGTATCCAGCTTGCGTGACACTCTATCCTAATAATGACTTATCTATCATTCAGTTTTCGCATCCAGTTCAGAAAGGGTAAGTACTCCAGAGATGAGTGAAAACAATTTCTCTCTTTGGGTTGATCATTCCAGAATTGTTGAAATGGATCGTGTGGACAGTTAGTCATCAGGTGCTTGTGCCACAGTCAAATTGTTGCCACTTTGCTGTCACAACTTTATTGTCTGCTTCACCAATTTCATAGTAGATGTACATTGCTCATCTAATATACAGTAAGTGCAAAATAGTGTATGCTACAGGTGCTTAACAGAATACTGCCCTGACATTGTAACCTTGTCATGGCTTTATAGTGATTCATTAGAAGAAACGCTTTTTGCATCAAACTCAATGTATAAGTCACCAAACAGCAGTGTGTCTGATTATTGAATTAGGAAATGCACTGATTTAAAAAGTTGGTGTTATTCATTATTGCCTTGCAAAGAGCTTATTAGGTATTATTATTAAAACACCTTTAGAAGGGGTTAAGTTTTAGAATGATGCAGTAAAAGAAAAAGAAATACATCCACCTTAACCATGTTACAATACTTGTCTTGCTGTTCAACATAAAGTCAGTGATTGCCATATACTTTGGAAGCTTTGAAGACTTCTATGTTGAAAGTAATTGTTTAGAATTTCTTGTTATTTGTAAAAGGAAGGAAAACAGTTGTTTTAGTTTTGCTGAGGAGAAACTCCAAGGTCCAAATCAACAAATCAGATCCCTAAGTTGATATTGTAAAAGTCACCCGTTTTGTTTTGGGTTGTATATTTACTATTGAAGAGCCATCCAAGTGACTCACTAATGGGAGAGCATCTGCTGTTTAGCTTCTCAAATTGACAAGACTGGTTTTTAATATCTTTCTTCCCCAAAGTGGACTTTACTTCAATCTCTTTTCAGAGTGTAAATGAATATTTGATATTATTATCACGATATATCAGTAAATAAAGGAGATCACGAAGTGACAACAAGAAACTAGCAAGAGCTTGCTTTTGTTGCTACCTCTACACATTTGTACAAAATGAAACAAAAACATAAGAAAAAAAAAACAGATAAGAAAATAAGCACAAAAATAATTACAAAAGAGGCAAAGTGAACTCACAAAAAAGGAAACTTAACAGTTGATAGTTCATAATGAAATATTTTTTAAGGAAACTTTTTTATGTATACAGTGTTATTACAGTCTTTAACCTTACTGGGGAAGGTGTTTCAAACTTTGGTGCCAAACAAATGAATGGTTAGCTGGTGGCGTCTTAAGTCAGAGACAAGGTGCATGCAAGTTATTTGAAGCACCACTAGGGTAGGATTGCATGCTGCTATGAAACTGAAAGTAATTGCTGAAGGTGGATAAAAGATGCATTATTTAACCAGTTGACAATGAATATAGCTGCATGTTCAGTATATGTCACATATACAGTACTGAGAACTTTCAAATTGACAATGGGCGGTGCAGTATGGTGAAAGTAATCTACATTACATGTGCAATGATTTGCCATTATTTACATCATTCCGAACTTACCTGGCTCTGCACAACTAATGCATGTCCCAATAACCCTGATCCAGAAGTGTTCTAATTTATTGAATAATTTACCACAATTAAGAGTATGAATAGAAAGATATATAAGTCTGTGAGAGGAACTTATGATAAATGAGCAACATATATAAAAATGTATAACAAATCATGACAAAACCAACAGCAGTATTCTTGAGAGGAAAAAGTAGTTCTCAGAAACTTCACCTTTAGTCACTTGTCTAATAAAAAAGTGGATAATCATTGACTCTTGACCACAAGTAGTTTGAAAAGTGTGAAGGGATTTTCTGTTGATTAACTGCACCAATGTTGACGAAATAGACCTAACGAAAGTTTCAAACTTCTGAAAGATCACTGACAATCACCCCATCGTGTTTTTGATTTAACAGGAGAGCTAATTACTGTAGGACCTCATCGACCATGTAAAACATAATTCATTGACCGCCAAGTGTGTCTAGTGTGGTGACTGGCCATCACAGAAATGATTAATGTAATGAGCTTTCATAGCGTCCAATCTTACGACAGATGCGAGATGATCGCAGAAATGCTTGTAGTCATTTAAATTGTTTGCTGTTCGATTACGGAGGTATTTTTCGTAAAGACGACTTTTAGTACACCAAAAATACATCAGCAAATAATTTCTCGTTACTTGTTAGGTAGGACTTGCGTTTTGCCTCGTGGATACCATTTCATCGCTACATCATCCTCTTCTGTTGTCTCCTACTTCTCTTCCTCTTGTTTTTCTGTTTTTCTTCCAGGATTGTCTACACTGTTTCTTGGGTATTACAGATCACACCTCATTCCTCCATTGAGGAGACCCACTCCCTCGATGTGTTTGTCACTGGACAAAGTGAGTTTTGTAACCATTCCCAATGTCATGGATGTCTCTTAAATGATTCGCAGACTTTGTGATCCCCTGTGAATCGAGATGACGTTCAGAATTGATCGTTTATCTCCTAGGAAATTCGAAAACTGTGAACCCAACGACTTTTTGTTTCAGAAAGAGACATTGTTGATGTAGGTTTGCTGTCTCTTTTATGTAAAAATATTCAAATTCTGTAATTTTGCATATTTATGATTTGGTGTTAACATTAAGTTACCATGACAGTTAAAAGGGAATAAACAATCATCCCTACTTTTATTTTGAAAAATTTTCAAAATCTTTCAATTCGCTTCTCATTTCTCTCTAAAGTATTTTTCCATGATATTGTTGAAAATCAGTACTGTACAAGCAAGTTGTAATGCTGCAAAATGAAAGAATTCAACAACAAAAGAGATATCGCATAATTAAAAAGAGCCATTCATAAATCAGCATTAGGGGGTATATTAATTAATTTTGGGGTGACTCCATTTTACCTTTAAGGTGAAAGTCCTGACCAACCAATTACATTGCTAGGTATGAAGTACTAGAATTGCTTGCCACCTTTTGTTTAAACTGGTAAAACTGTATGAAGGGACAAAGTCTTTAAAATCATAATTAGGGAACCTCTTTTCCAAGGATTCCTTAATTTGATAATCTATGTTACTATTGTACAAAATGTGAAAACAAAGCTCATCCATTCTCCTTCTTTTCCTTCTTTGTCTCTCACAGTGCAAAAAGCTGGACAGAAAGAACATTCTCGACAAAGCACCAGAACAGTTTCAAAAGATGATAAAAGCAAGAGGTATAGAGAAGACACTGGATACATTTATACAAGCAATATCATCAGTACTAGATCGGTTTGGTACTATCTTTAGTTTTATAATAAACAGTACCATTAAATATAAGACTGTCTGGTACTAAATATTGTCAAAATTGTATCTACACACTGGACTAGTCTGATACTAAACATTGCTGACAGTATCGTTATATAAGATTGTTTCATACTAACTATCTATAATTAATTAACTAATAAATTAATATAATTAATAGTTAATAATATCTTGACACTTCAGTGGTCTGATATTACCTTTAAATCAGTATCGTCACATTAGATTGGTCTGATACTAACCATAGTTAAACAGTATCATCGCACAAGATTGTCGGATACTAATTGTAGCTGACAGTATCCTCAATCTATTTTGTTTTGATACTAATTGTGGCTAAACAGTATCATCATTGTAGATTGTTTGATACTATATAAATAGCTAAATTATCCAAGAATGAGTGATACCAGCAACAGCTGAACGGTATCATTACACGTTAGATTGTGTGATAGTACAGCTGTCAATGTTATGATACTTTGAAAGTAGTGTCTTTGCACTTTCATTGTGTAACAATCACTGTGGTTGAACAGTGTCATTCTGTTAGATAAAAGTTAACCTCTGAAATGATACTAATGAGAAAAATCAGTATCATGATATCAAGAAACATGGTCTCAAGGTAGAGTAAACTTAAGGGCATATGGTGTGAAACAAACCAGACCAAAAGTCAGTATCATTGTAATAGAAAAGATGGTCAGCATCTAAGAACTGTGATACGATACTATTGAGGTAAGAAATGATGAGTGTGATAGCTATATAAGGAAGTGATAGTAAAAGTTTGATCGCCAGAAGTTTTTGAATCAGTGTGCAGTGCAAATAATGACAGGAGAAAGTTTGTGTCCGTCTTCGGTGATGTGTTCACCAAACGTAATGGTCGGTGATCAAGACTACAATAAATTGATGTCATTATTTTATATAGTTTTTCCTTGGGGTGGTATATCAATTGAAAGAATAATTACCCTACAGAAATAAGCAATTAACTTTTAGGAGTAAAAACAGCTCTCAAGGATTGTTTTTACCTTGTTGTATCTTAAGAACATTCCATCTTCTCTCTTTAGATCCATCTTTTATTACGAGAGATTGACACACAGTTACCTGGTAGAAAAATTATCATAACAAAACGTGTTCTTCTCTTTTAACTTTGCTCCGTGGCATTTACTTTCAGTGTTGCAATGAACCAAGTTAGCACCAAATGTTGAGTCATTCATTCGAAAAAAAAAAGGATTAGTTTTAGTCTTTGAGGAAATGATCTGAAGTTCTCACTGCTACCCCATGTGACTGTATTCTGTGACTGCATTCTGTGACAGCATTCTGTGACAGCATTCTGTGACAGAATTCCACAAATCCTGTTGTCTGCTGATAGGGCAACTTGATGGAGTTCCACCTAGAGGCCAGTGTTGGTCGTATTAATCTCAGTATCTTATATGGTATGGTATGGAAAGACTTCATCAGTGTACGAAGAGAAAGGTTACTGGTCGTTTTTTTTTTTTTGGAGAACTGTATCATATAGCTTATGTAAATACATTGTCCTCGTTACTTGATCTGTTACTTGAGTTTCGACTTCCTAATGTTTGTTGTATGACATTGACAAAATAAATATGTACGTTAATTCTGCCCGTAACTGTTGTAACTCATTTATTTGATTTCATGTTCACTTTTTTTCCCTCTGAGTGTTGTCATTCCAGATCATCTTTAATCTCGTGAAGGTCAATCTTGACTGGAGATGAATGTGGAGCTGTGTTATTACTCTTATGATAGTCCTATGTTATAATCGCTTTACCAGTCTTAGTGACGTGGGTGGAATTTGCCACGTGCATCACTTTATAGTCTGGTTGGTGATTAAAGGCACACCCCCACCCATAAGTTGGTTTGGTTCATCGTGATGAAAACTGTAAGCTAAGGATGGCTCGTCACCCCTCCCCTGCCCTCCCAACATATCCCCCGCCATTTTATGAGACCATGTCAAAGTTTTAGCCGGATAGTAAGATGAGTAGTAGGCCATGATCTGATGAAACACATGGGTAAATGGAGATCGACTGGTAAACATTAAGTTACAAAGTTCCAAAAAGGAATTTAAAAACACAAGGAGGTGTAAAGATGAAGTAATTTTATCTAAAGATAATACTGTGTTCATCTTTAAACTTAAGTCTGGCAAAAACCTGATCAACTGTTTATTTTGAACAGCTATAGGTATACAGTAAACCTTTGCGCTGTACCGTTCTCACATTTCAGTGGGGGGGGGACAAATTTTGTGGAGTATCCATTTTCCAGATCGAAATGAGGAGTTTCTTCCTCCCCTTTGGAAATTTTTCACACGTAAACAATAGACTGTGACTAGCATTTGTTACGTTTTGAAAATTTAGTTAAGCCTTTCATTAATGTGTATTATTTCGTCACATGTTACGTATTGGCCTCCTTAAAGTAAACTAGACCTAACTGAGACATGATAACATTATCAGAACGTTGAGGGAAAAATTTCACGTCAATAATTGGTTCATTTTTATGTATACCATCATATTCTCACTATAGCAATATCCGGTACGTATTTTAATTTCTGAATCCATCCAATAGATCGTTCACTACAAAATACGCCAGTTCCACTGGCAATTTTCAGTAACTGGCCATTCCCCTTCCCCTGGAAAGCGCCAGGTGGGCATTCACCCCCCCCCCACCTCCCCCCTCCCTTCACACACACACACTCACTCATACTCACCTTGGGGTACGCCACAGCGTTTGCGATGAACTTACTATGTTGATCAAACCTTTGTTAGGGAACCAGATGCGATTTTATCTCCTTCTTACATGTTAAGGAGCGGTTGCGGCAGCAAAACTACCAGAATGAAAAGTCAATGTAATTAGACCACGATTGCTTTGAGAAAACAACGTAGAACTGTTTGATGACAGCCGGTACTA
The DNA here is from genome assembly GCA_021234535.1 of Stichopus chloronotus. NCBI lineage: Eukaryota > Metazoa > Echinodermata > Holothuroidea > Aspidochirotida > Stichopodidae > Stichopus > Stichopus chloronotus. Next base: position 27,753,596 of record CM037830.1, read on the forward strand.
TTTCACGACCATTCCATTAATGTTAACATGGACATGAGAACAGGCATTCGAAGGAAGAACCGAAAATAGATCAGGGGTGGTGAAAGATTCAGAAATCCCCGCAGTAAATCCTCGTTAATTGGGGTCATGCACTCTTGGTGAAGACCAGAAAATCGGCCGTCAATTTTAGCTAATCCTGGAATTGTACAGGTTTGAATCCCCCCATCGCATGTACCCTAAATCTTATACAGAAATGTTACAAAAATACGGGGAGTCTTCAATTTTCTCACATCCTTGTTAAAACAACATCAGTTTTAGCGTAATCTGACTTCAAGGTCGATGGTGTTTGAAGATAGGCTTATGATCATTTACCATGTCTGTCAGTATCCCAAGCATTTTACATTTAAATCATGAAACTTTTCCAGTCAAAAAGTCCGTCCACATAGTCTGAAATGTGACATCAGATATTCAAAATCAATAACAAGATCAAACAACGAACGTTTCGTGATTAACATACTTAATGTGCTTAAAGATTAAGCCTATGTGGATAGTCATATCGTTCAATTCGTTGCAGATATTTTAAATTCATGCCAAAACATATTAATAGATTGATAAACTAGCCATATTACTGCAGCACAGCAAAATACAACATTGTCGCGTCTTAATTCAAAGTGGGGCGGGGTAGGGGGTCCAAAAGGGGTGAAGATGGGGGTCACAGAAAATTTGCTTGATAATTAATTGTTCATATTTGAATTTCTGGGGAAGATTGCAATACGGATCTCAGAGTATCCTTTCGTTTGGAAGGAAATAAGGAAATGTCACAGAGTCACAGAAGAAGGAAATGTCACAGAGTTGATTTGTGTTTTAGTCGCGATTTATCTTCTTGCAGTCCTCGTTGTATGTTTTCTTTTCCTAGGCCTATTTTCAAGGAGAAGTTCGTGAGATAATTATCTAAACGTATAGGCTACTGCGGTAGAAGATGGAGGTGGTGCTGTAACTTTGTAATTAATTATCAGGAGCGACGTTTTGCATGTATGTGCAAAGTTTACTTTAATATTTAACTCCTATTTTTTACACACAATTTCCATCCCATGCCCAAAATTTCTTTCCCTTTTGGGGGGAGGGGAAGAAAAATGTACACAGTACATTTCCCTGATGTCGACGGACCTTTATTTGCAAGTAACATATCAGTTAGCTGAAAATTATGTCTCACTAGCTATAAAAATTAATTTTTATTTTCGAAACCCTTCCTTACAATACACTGTTATGCGGCGTGCGGTTACCCCTACATCTCCCCCACCCCACCCATGATGCCACAAAGTGAAATTCTTTCCCTCTGAAAAACATGAGCTGACATTCACATTTAACAGCCGTTTGGAGTAAAAATTAGAGCTCTCCCCGCCCACGACCACCGTCCTCGCCCAAGAGTGTCTTTCACCGGAGCTGCATACGACTCTGTCTTTCATCGTTCAGTTTTATGGTTTATACATTCCACTACAATGTTTTCGTCATTTCATCGAAACAACCCCTGAGCAGGAGTGAGTTTTAAGGTTCATTCTTGTCATTTACGATGTGAAATTGTCAAATGAAAAGAACAGCCTGTGTGACATTTTTTTTTTTTTTTCGAAGGCTTGTTGAAAACCAGTTTTTGTTCATGATCGAAACTATCCAATGTCACTTACGGACAAATTCGGACACATTCTAGAGTGATGTTAAACATCTGCGTATGTTTTAAATCATCGACGTTTTCATGATGTAGGCTATGTAGTGATTATCATTGATTTAAATCTCTAGGTAAAGATATGAAGAAGTCTCCAAAGTTTTAATCTCATTGCAAGATTTGAGAGACGATGTCGATAAGTGAGAAATGTAGAGTCGTTGTGCATGGCCATCATACATATTTAAAACAGTTTAACGTTATGTACGTTTGTTCATTTTGTGACTGGAGACAATGGTTTTTACATATATGATGAATTTGTGCAATAGCTCCACTTCTAACTTCTAACATTGAAATATCAGTCTCACAATTTTACAAGTACCATACTCTCTTCCTTATACGTTCGTTTCATTTGCCCCAACGTCAACACTATCATAAGTACAATAAATTTTGTGCTTAATAATTTACATTGATCCGCCATTTTCAAAATCAATACTCATATTTTAACTGCTTTCCGGCACAGTCTTTAACATGTAAACTAAACTGACTACTGAAGACACAATGCACCTTTCACAACGGCCGGTTCACAAAATAAGTCTGACATGGTTAAAGACCCCTGAGTTGTAGAATTTTACTGCGGGCACCTTTCAAACCCCGCAACAATATCTTCCTCACAGCTCAAAACTATGTTAGAAAGTTTTCCAGCTGCTTAAATCAGGTTACAAAATGTCATGTACATCGCAAATTGTGTCTGCGTGGAATAATATATTTCCAGGAATGCAACGTAACAATATTAAATCGATATTTCTTCAAAATTATGTAACTTTCAAACGGAACATGGTACTGAGATACGGTTTTTCCCCAGTTTCCATGAAATTCGTCTTGTTATATGAGGGGTGGGTCGGTACAAAATGTTGCGACCAATCATCTTTCTTTTAGACCAATTACAAATATACATGTACCTGCAGTTTTGTGTCTTGAACAGCATCTAACTGTCATCTTCTTTTGTGGCAATCTGTCGAAAAGTGGGTGTGCTTTCACTCTTTGTTCTGTGATTGCGGTTTGTTTATCCTTCACCCATCCCACAATTCCTGCAAAGTTGAAAGACTTAAATGGCATATTAGCTGTCACTGTCTATCCGCAGAAGAGTAATTAGTTTTTATGCGCTCCTATCTACGACAAAGTCCTAGCTACAAATGCTGTATAAGGACGTCTGGTCGTCAAAATAAAAAGACGAGCAAATTCCTGCATTGACGTCACATAACAGCAAACAAGGGCGTCCTCTTGTGGCAAATAAACAAGCAGTATATTGCATGCTACGCATAAGAGCGCGTAGAACACAGAGACGCCGCATGTGCAGACGTGCGCATTCATACATAGATGGCTCTGTTGTAGAAAGCGCCGAGCTTGAGGCTCAATTTGCATGCAGCTTATAAATTCCAGGGATTTTCCCAGGGTCGGGATTCCCGGAATGTCCATGCTTTGCCTCAAGGAGGGTGCTTCACTGTGTCTCTGTGACGTCATGCAAAAGGGGACTATGACTTCGGCTTTTGTGCGCCAAGTACATCGAATAAAGCGCTCATTCTTTGCTCTACCTGTGACCATCTCTATTGCGTCATACACGAAGTCATAAAGGCTTGTTGACAGAATGGTATTACCACGTTAATGTACAATCACTTCATTTCGATACATACAACGATTAAGCTGTACTTTAAATGCTCGAAGAATTTGAAACAACGTTTCCTCTGCTTTATTTGTTATTCGTCATTTTCGAGGTCACTTACTTTCTCCTTGAGATTCTTATCTCTACAATCTGGTGGAGAAGAAGTGAAGTCAGTGAGTATTGTTTCTATTTTTCATCAGGAACTGATAATGCAACGCTAAGTTTGGTTTCCCTCTTTACGATTGAATTTAAACAAAGCATCTGGTTGTGTCCATCATTTATCTTGTTGATTATAATACATTCCTCTTTGTTCAATCTGCAAAGCCAGACTGTTCAATGTTTCGAGAAAATATCAATCAGTTAGCGACTGATATTTATTTGAATATAGCCTCAGAAGTGAATTATATTAAATGTAAAGACCTAACCTGCAAATTATGCGTGTAGGCTATATGAAATCCCAAGTACAGTGACGTGACTACTCAAGTAATATCTTTTCCGAAACTCAATGCTTGAACGAATTAACCATCAATAATAATGACAGGATAGATGAAATTTTTTTAATTATATCCAGGTATTATTGGACGGAAAAAAATCGGTGGTATTACATTAGAATTTCTCACTAATCATGTATTATTTTTATGTGTGTTATCATTCTAGTAAGGATTTCAAGGGTATTGTAACCCCCGTCCACCTCCCCCCTCCCTTCTTCCACACACACACACACCCACACACCCACACCCACACACACACACCTCATAGCACCAGCTCAGTTCTGATGATCATCTCATTCTTATCAGAGCATATATTTGATTATGAAGTTGAAATGATGATGATGATGATGATGATGATGATGATGATGATGATGAGGAGGAGGAGGAGGAGGATGATGGTGATGATGATGATGATGAGGAGGAGGAGGAGGAGGAGGAGGATGATGATGGTGATGATGATGAGGAGGAGGAGGATGATGATGATGATAACGATGGTAATGATGATGGTAATGATCACGATGATGATGGTTATGATCACGATGATGATGATGATGATGATCACGATGATTAAGCAGCTAAAATTTGGCAAGAAAATATGTAAGTCGACAGAAATCGCAGAAAATAGGCCTAATAAGAGTTTTATTTGGGTCTTACTCTTGAGAAGAAATTCAAACTGGACATCGTCTGGTTGATTCAAGGCCTCTTTGAATCAAAATTTCCACCGTCAAGCCAATGTCCACACCCAGCGTCTTCTCAGAATGCATTGTAATCGTTGATATGAATTGTAACTGCACAGAAGAGGCTATATGTACGACTATACATGTCACGTTGAATTAATTGTTACGAATGTGACGTCACTGCTCTTTACAGCAAACTTATCCGAAAAGGCTTTGAAGAGGATGATCAAGGATCTCACCCGTCAGGTTAGACGGGGTTGGTTAGTTTATTAACTTATTTCGTCAATTTGATTTCTTATGATATTTCATATTTTTAAAGTCAGGGTTGGGCAAATGCTAACCCATGAACTATACGGTGAACGCTGGGTCCGGAAACAGAGGGATGCATGGCTACCAACTAAAATAAAACAAAAAAAAGATGTGAATTCCTTGACTCACACTCATGTACTCACTTTGAAATGGCATTGACTTAAACAGCAATGGCAATACCCTCATAATGCCTCACTTTATTCGTACAGATATATACTAAGGTGACATTCTTGATTTGACTTGGTGAATAGTTGTTTATAATATGCATAAAAGCGGGCCGGCCGAACAAGCGTTGAAACATTAACGGGATAAAACACATTTCAGAACTAAACCACTCAGTCGGTATGCCCTTTGGATTGACTTTGGGTGAAACAGAATTCTAAGGTGTCTCAAACAAAGAATTTGTTAGTTTCCAATGAACATTTACCACTTAAAGCATTTTCTGCACACTGCATAGATCCTAAGAAGTTATCATATAGATTACTACATGCGACTGAAAAAAGAATATAAAAAACAAAAGGGCAATCCAAGGAGTTGCATCTCCTCCTTATCGTTTGTCATTCGCTCTTTTACACGTGTGTATTATAGTCGATCGAGAGTTTGATTGAATACCCAGGCAACCCGCTTTACATAATACACGCGCGGTACATAGATACACGTTGCTAGGCGCAGCACACTCGGCCATATGGATGTGTAAAAGACGCGCAAGTATTGTGTTAAAGTGGCAGTCACGCGCGCGTGCTCGTCAAAGTACATATTTCCACGCAGATCGCGTGTGCGTCAAAGTAATCCTTTGATTTCCTTTATTTCTCAGATCAGCGTCCCACCACTTTGGCCATTTTGTAATAGTTCTAAGAAACACGTCACAATTGTTTGCAATACTTAATTTCTTTTTCCGCCCAAACGTACTGTAAACAACTCAATTCCTTGCTTAGGTCTAATGTAACACACGACATGTAACAGTAAAAACATACTGAGCATGGAAAATGACATTGCTATTAGATACAATCGGTCAGTCCAAACATGGTTGCATAGGTTGAAACATTAAGTCACATTGAATGGGAAAGCCAAGATCTAATAAGTTATGTTGCACCTTGTACCGTACTGTATTATGCGCCCTGTCGACTAGACTTAAAAATACTTAAAGGTAAAGTCTTTTGGGGTACAAGGGACAAAACCCCTGGAAGCTCTGAGGTTTTATGCTTTTGATGGTTTTACTTGAGGTACCGGTACATTCTGAGGCTATTTCTAAACCACAAGACACACGTGACAGTATTATTACATGGGGGGGGGGGTGCCGTTTAGTTACTTTACATCTGAATTAGAAGAGGGCAACTTTTGGGTTAATCAATTTGTGTTGATTGCGGTTGAATGAAAGCACCTACTTTGGTGAAATAAAATGTTGCGTAGCAAGCGACAATCAGAGACAGAGTTTGAAACTCAGAATGGGTCGGACGTAGTCGGGGGAAACTTCACTGACGATTTTCTAGTGAGGGCTGATCCCTGCAAGGTCCAAATTTGCCAAATATCAGCTGGTGCACTATCATTTGTCAAAAGTCTACAGTGTATGTATTGTACTTCCGTGCTGTTTGTGTTATTGCGATATATAACTTTGGAAAGGGTCCCAACTCTGGGTTTATACGATATCTCATACGATAACCACAAACACCATGATACCTTTAACTTTCAGCAATCTACCGAATGCAGAAGAGAACAGTGTTTCCAAAACACTTCCGTTCGGCATCCCGTTAAATGCGGCATCCACTTAAGCTAATATTAAAATCCGGCATTTCAGAATAATTGAATTCTAGTAATGATTGGCTTGATTTTATCAGAAAAAAAGAATTAATATTTGTATCAAAACTAATTAGAAAACTATCATCAATGCAAAGTTAGACTGAAGGATATATGACTGAAAAAATATAGATAAAGGGAGAGAGAAAATGCCCGAAGCAGATTTATCTTGTACTATATTATTAAAATGTAAAGTTTCATTTTATCTCAGAAATCGAGAGATGCGAAGTGGCTTAACGCTAAATTGCAACTCCCTGCTTGGCGCGATTCCTACTTAAGTCCTATAAATTTTTTTTCTGCCAGTATTTGTTTTTCTTTTCTTCTTTTCTTTTCTTTTCTTCTATTATCCCAGCTGTTATAATGTCAGTTATTTCTTGCATCTTTCCTCAATTGTTCTGTTTACATATTTTTTAGTTGCTTGTATATTGTCATGCTAAGTTGCCATGCTAAGATGCCACGTGCTCATGCTTCATTGATTTTGGAACTTTACTAAAAAGAACTGAAGAAAGGAACCTCGCTCTCTTCCTCCTCACGGCACGCTCCTAGCCACATACCACTGCTCCGTTCATCATATCTAAGTTTCAACCAGCTTCTTCTGCATTCCTCTCCTGTTTTTTTTTAACGCTGCCTTTCTTTTAAGTCTTCCAACTTCTGGCCAGCCTTTCCTACATGTTTTCTATCTCTGCTGCTTTATCGACTGACCAACAGCTCTCTTCGTTGACGTCTGTATTTGGAACTCTTCTAACATAACCCTTTCCTAAGTTTCTTTTCCGTTACGCTCGACGTTGGATCACCGCCATGCTCAGCCGACTCCCCTGCGGCACTAAGCCACCGGAGGAGCCCAGAAGGAGCCGGCCCACCAGAGGTACCTCGCGCGCGTTTAAGTTAGGCTCATTCCAGTACCGGTACGTTCATTCACTTATTTCTTGTAATTTATGTTGTAGAAGTAATTACATTTTTTTGACATTAACGAATCTGCCTCTCATTTCCTACTTTATATCACCTGCCTTGCTTTGTGTTATGTTCATAATATCTCGACTTCGTAACACAGCAAAATCCTATCCATACTCCCATTTTTGTACTTCACATGGGCATGGGTAACGACTATACGTCGAAACGGTTAACACTTAATTTCGAGTTATATGTAGTGTTTGCTGATCAAGTTCAGGTTGCCTATTCGAGGAGAAACGAATGGAAAGACGCGGAAACAATGTTCTTTTACTTGGAAGTATGTTCACGGTCAATATTTGCTGAGAAAAAAAAAAAACAGAAAGTGGACAAACGCACCCACACACACATGCACAAGCACACACTAATATAAATGCACCCCTTTCCATCGCAAATTCTAATCGGGAGTCTCAACCCATGTATCTTGTATACCACTAGGTACCCCCTAATAAAGCTCATTGGCTCACCTAGTTGTAGTTGAAAACCTCAAGAGATGTAAGGTGGACTACCATTGAATTGTCATCTGGGGGACGGAGGGGGGGGGGGGGGAATAAAGCAGCTGGATGAAGTACAGTGTCTCCTCCTTGTAAACTACGGTATGTATAGAGATGTGATAACAAGGGAAAAAATGTCGTCTAGAACTATTAATTTTCACACACCATCCGATTCACTTCATAGCCATAGATTAAAAGTCGTATAAAAGGGACTCTAACCACAGTGAATGGCTCTACCTTAAGTCAAACCTTTAAATACGGAGATACGGTGTACCGTTATAAAGGCACTCTAATCCACTTTGTAGAAGCGTGCCCCCTCCCCATCCCATCCCCGTTAAAGTACCAAGTGCGTGTCAAGAAGACAAAAGTATGGACGGTGGACAAGTCCTTCATTTTTATTACAGATTCAAAACTTTACTTTTTCTTGTAATAGGTGCTTCGTTCTTCACAATTTGGAAAGTAGAATTATTTTTGGAGAGTGGAACTAAGAGTATATGCAATTCGTTGCCTGCAATCAGTAATTCTCAGCATTATATATTTTGCACATGTTGTATATTTGCATGTTTTTTATTCGTATATATTTCGTTTATTCGTAAAACGTAGAGCCAAAGTAGTAACTAATTTTTTTTTTTCCAGTATTAGGTATTAGTGTAACTGTATTTGTCTGTCTCATTACATATTTATTGATTTATGTCCCCTTTAAGGATCTTTTCATTCACACTGTATGATTGTTGAAATGGTGTCCCTTCTGGTCACTACACACAAAAAAAAAGAAAAGAAGACTAAAGTGTGCTGTGGGGAAAAATCTGACGATATAGTAGAAATCATTTGTTTATTATACCCCTTTCATCAGTATTCGTATAAGACAACTGAATGAGAATGTTTTAATGTGAAATCGTTTGACAGGAATGCGACTTCTGTGAGCGTATCATCACCGTTTCGTTAAGTTGAAAAAAAAATGACTAGTGGTGACGTCACATACTTTCGAAAACTTTGAGCAAAGATTGTTTTTCCTGTGTGGCACAATATTTGACATTTCTGTTGAATGAGAAGTCACCAAACATGAGACATATTTTATTTTAGAAACAGGTAGGTCTATGCGAATTATTTTAATTGAAAGGGAAAATGCAGAGAATGTCACTGGCTTTGGAAGCTTTGTCACTCTGAACTATACCAATCGTATAGAATGTATCATGACTAAGCAAGGAAAGATATGCAAAGAGAAAACGAGGCATATGTAACAGGGTCTTGTTTCTTTCCCTGGGCAGAATAAAGACGAGTACACTGTGGGATGTTTATATGCACGAAAGTAGTGTGAATGTGGACTAGTCGTAAAGACCAAAATATTATCAGTTCATTTTTTTTGTTTATTTGTTTCTTTTACTACAACTTCAATTGCAATTTTTGGATTACTTCTGGTATTTTATTCTCTATTTGGATCATGTAGGTGAAGATCGCCTGAGGGTTTACCCGAGACTAGTCGACTGATGATTAGCTAATAATTTTATTACATCATGTCGAGGAGAGAATTGTCTCTGGCTTGGGAAATCGTGCCTGGATCATCCAAGGAGCACTCTAGGTGTGTGTGTGTGGAGGGGGGGGGGGTAAGTAAGCGGGATTTTCCCAAAATTTTGATAGCAACCCATAAAAAAATGCATATGGAAAAATGGCAAGACGTGACTTAACCACCCCACCGCCGCCCCTTACGAAATGCCTTTCTAGAACCGGCCCTGGGATCTGGATCAAATACATCGCAGAAAAAAACCGCAGTTCTAATTACGGCGGTAACGGATATGTATTTAAGTAGATGACCTGATTGACCCACCACACATGATAAAACACACTCATACACAAAGGAATAAAGTCGAAGGAATGTTCATTTATGTAAGTTAATGTACGACAAGAAACTATATTTACAACTGGAGATAAACAAGACGAAATACACTGGCCGTATTCTCTTGTTTTCTCTCCAGTTTGTACTTCCCACAAGGATTAATTACATCGGTACCATAGTGCTGGTGTCCTTAACTCACCAACATGTATGTATATACGTGACGTGTACATATATGCATGCAGGTGATTCAAACTTAAGACAAAATCAAGAGGTATGGGGTACGTGGGTTGAGGGAATTATTAGCTGCGTGTCCCGTGTGTGTGGGGAAGGGATTGAAGCCCGGGGGGAAGTGGGTAATTGATTCTATGATACTCTTTTTATGAGATATATGCGTCATCGTCATAATTCCTTCTCTCATTTTTCGGGGTATGAATACAATCATCAGTCATCATTGCACTAGAATATTCAAAGTTGAATTTTTATTGTTTCATCATATTTAACACATTCTCTTAAGAAATTAAGTTTGTTGACTTAGTTTTGCTGATGCCATTGGTCATACATCAGAATCCTCGTCAGGTGGAATCCCTCTCTTTTACCTCCATGTTGTAACCAAGTTTCCCCAATGCAATGAGAAAGTTACATCGTTAGCCGCACTTGACCTGTTGACTGCAGTGATTACCACAGACACCTTGCTCCATTCCGCCTCCACTCTTTGTCTGTGTGTCACCTCAAAATCTTTCCATCAAAGCGAAAACTAATAGACATTCCACATTTTTATGATTCATCTGCCTTTGGCATACAAGCCGATTCCCAGACCGGTAAAATAATCATTTTTGATAGAAAAAAATGATAAAAAAAGCGATTGTGTCTGGTTGGTCCTTTCACTACGTTTCCCTTTGTGAATAAACCGCAGTATTGTAGGTGTATGAGGTACTGCCCAGTTTGGCGAAAATCTGCTAGAATTACTAGTCTAAATTTACTTGATCACATTCATCTATGGATCATTTGAAAATTTATTGGTGAAGTCAATGGTGCCCTGGCTTAGAGTGATCATTCAGTTTTCAACACCAGGTCTAGTGGGCTAGGTGTGAATTTATTTTTACCGTGTGCGTTAAATCACGTCTGGTTAGCAAATTTAATGTATCCCACAAAATTTAGCACTGAAGTGCTAGTGAGGCCTTAAGTATATTCCTTCCTTCTAAACAAATATATTTCAACAAGTTTCTTTGATTATAATTTCTGATACAGTTCATGTACTTCGGAATCTTACCTCATAAAACAAATAACTTATAAGTTAATTTTTAAAATCAAACAACTTATATTACATTTTTCTATTTTTTTTCTTTTGTGTGTGTGTGTGAGTGAGTGTGTGTGTGATTAGGCTGCGTTCTCTATGTTAGAATGTTCTTCACATGCATGCACTATCCTTTCTTTTACTGATCCAGTCATTATGACGTCTCGGCGATGGTGCAACCCAAACCTCACTGCGATGATTTGACTGTCACTGAGAGTGATTATTGATTAGGGTAGCAAATTCAACTCTTACATTAACACCACATCCAGTAACTTGTCGAGTTTTATTGTAATGAATCAAATGATAGCACTGGCCAGACGCCATCACTAAATTCCCTCGGTCTATTGTAGTTTCAGTGTGGTACATATGTTTTTCTATTTCTGGTTCATATTTTGGTTCATGTTTTTTCTATTTCTTCCCGGGGGGGGGGGGGGCTGGCCTTGCACTATTGATGTATCGTGATCGGTACTGCGCCTTACTTTGTCTATGCGTTTCCGCTAGTCAGTTGTTGTGCATGACCTGTACGTACCACCCTGCAGATTGTTTCATAGTCGTTCTGGTCACCCTCTGCCAAGATTACCACAACTTCCCTCGCTGAGTTATTGGGTAACATCTATGACATCATCATACGAGGAATCCAGACAGCCGGGAAATATGTCTAAAGTATGTTAGGAACGCCGTACGAGTGTAACCTTACTTTCGCCTCCAAACCCGCGATAGCGCACTATACTATATACTGTATATTCATACAGTGCTGATGGTGATACTGTGGGGATGTGATTTCCACCAGTCGCCATTTCAAACCCTTGTTTATATTTTTTGCTGCTCGTTTTCTCGACGAGTCACTCAGGCAAGGTAGGAAAGCACTGGGTATATGCCAAGACAGCTCCGTCACAATTCATCGCTCTACCTCGATGTGGTTACATGTTCATTATCCCATACAGAGACACTTTTTGGACTAACTGGGTGCGCAACAGTTTTGAACGTTCCCATCAGTTCATTTTGACGTCGGTAGAGCTAACCTCAAAGTTTTGTCAGTTTGGTGAATTCTTACATTTTTTTTTGTTCTCGTAAATTCCTGAGGTGCGATACCATAATCGGCTGAATTAGGTCGAATCCCATCTGTAAGCTTTCGTGAACCGCAAGGATCGTTATTTTCTGATCATCGGGTGCAGGACAGAGAAACCATCTTTGTGAGGAAACTTGCAATTTGTCATCACTGTTTTCAATTACTTTGGGAGGACAAAGTTTTCGAGTGTAGAAGGATAATATCGCATTGGCTCATTCCTTCAGTTTCACCCGTAGAAACTGGTTGCGTGTGGTGTTTTTGAAAAAGGAGGTTTTCAAAACAAAAAGAAAAAGGAACTAAGGAAGATGAGTCACACCGGTGGCGTGGAGGCCACTAAAGGCCAGACAAAAAAGAAAGATACCCCAAACGGAACCAATACTAGCAAGAAACCCAAAGATTTCAAGGATGAAAAGAAAGAAGTACGCGACGCCAAAAACAAAATGAAATTTCATTCGACAAAAATGGATTTAAATCTCAAAATACTTCGAGAGGAAATGGTAAGACGGTTATTCTTTTTGTTTTAAACTCATTTCACTATTCTGTGATACTTCAGTATCCGTGCATGTTTGCAAAATTGCAAATTAAACCTACCCCCACTCTCCCCCCCCCCCTTCCGGCTTTGAGGAATGTCACCATATACAATCGAGAAAAAAATTTCAGTACACATCCATGACTCCACCAATGCCGAGAAGGAACAATTGTTCAAATAGAAAAATAAAAGAAACTTTCTAACTATGGCCCTGATGAGAAGTTTCACTACCAATAAGTTAGTTGCGTTGCCACGTTGCCAGAGACCGAGCAAAGGGTAATCGTGACATGCCGTATGTTGATGGGGGGGGGGGGTGGCTATGCAGAGAAATTACCATGGAGGTAAAACATTTCTCGTTATAAGTCTCTTAAAGACTGTGTCCAACCGTTTTCCATTTTCTGTGGGAGCTTTTCGTTCATTCCCGCTCAGGTCATATGTTATTTAATATTTATGTGGATAAGGTTGTGGGAGGGGGTAAACTTGGGGGGGATTTCATGTCGATTTCGACGTTGCTACGTGCCTCATCTGAGTTCGGTTCAAGGTTCTATCGCGCTGTTTTTTTTTTATTTTCACTGCCAATTTAACCCAATTATCTTATTAGCAACTTCACATGTAACCAATTGACATCGTTACACGTACTCAACTGACATTTAGGTTACTGGAAATTCCCTGGTTTAATCCCACATGATGCCTATAGAGCGCATGAAAACCTTCCACGGTTTCCGATTGTGATAATTTTATCCATTCCGAATACGTCAGCCATTAATTTACATCTCTGGCAGCTTGCTGCAAAGATGAAGTTAAAAATTTCTTTGGTAACAGCGCCGAATATACTGAGATGTTGTTAATTCGATAACTATGTATTACGTTGTACATACCTATAGAGGGAATCATTAAAATGTTTACCAGTAACAATGTTTACGACGTCACTACGTGGAAGCCATTACGCAGTTTACTTTGTGCCTATGTCGGTGACAGTGATTGCGATGTCTGATAGCGCTAAAAAATGTCAGTGTTTTTTTTTTCCAGACCTAGGAGAAATAGTGGGAAGAGGTGGGGAGGGGGTAAAAATATGATGACTGTACGTACTTTAATATATTCCCACAGCGTAATACTTCAGTTTAAATCCATGGAAGACTTGTATCCTGATCTAGCAGAACACACACACTCAATGTCTGCCATTCGCCGGTTTTATATTTTCTTAAAGAGAATGACCGCCCACGAAAGTTGACCTTTCTCAAAAGTCATTGACATTTTCATCTTCATAGGTCAAAACCATATCTCAATAGCGCGTTCTGTTTAGAAGGTTCTAGTTCTTGATTTCAAAACCGTACATTGCATTGTGGGAATTCCGTGACGTCACACAGACGCAACTACTTCCGTGGCCTTTGAATTTCCTTATGATTTTGATTATTTTAAAGAAATATGATTGTGTGAGAGATGTGACCTTAACCCCCCACAACATTTCAAGGTTGATCTTTAACGAATCCAAACTTTATTTTTCCACTGGTGTCAAATTTCAAATTCAAAGAATCAACAAAGACTTCTTGCAATAATTTACCGGTGTGACATGACATTTTGTAAAATTTATGTAGGGTACTTGATGCAACTGGAAATCTTCCCCAAACTGTTGCTTTCTGCAATCAGGACTATCTCGAATTAAATATTGTTGTTCGTTTTGAAGTGCTTGTACATGGTTGATTAACCTGGTTTATCAACCGAGATACCAACCTGGTTTATCAACCGAGGTACCAGCCTGGTTTATCAACCGATAAACCTGGTTTATCGCATTATTGGGTATTTGACTGCCATAGACGGTTCGATCACTAGGGGATCACAAGATCAGTTAAGAGAGTGGCAGCCTGGCCAGGGTGAGAGATGGTGAAAGAATCGAATGAGTGGTTGAAACTGGTGAAGTAGGGTCAATGAGTGTTATAATTCGGCAAATAATAATAATAATTAATAATGGTAATAATGCAGTCTGGACTCCAGTCCTAATGGTACGTGATAAGTTTTTACGAGAGAACCGGCCGTTGTATCTCATGCATTGAGTCCAACATTACCTTCTACAATAGCTACATAACCAAATCTGGATTATGACGCCGCCTGCGTCACTGTATGAACAATGTGAGTGTTTAAGTGATACAATATACGTGCATCTTGCACGCAGTTGTTTTAGTATGGTGGAGAATTGAGCCGCCTCACTCCTTTCCTGTGTTTATTTGCATTTCCGTCACATTATATGTAAACCGTACATATGTGGCAGGCTGACAGATGCAACAAACAGTGAATATAAATAAAGTAAACGAATGCCTTATTTCTATGAGCATTTCTAGTCTCTCCCTTCGCAGTTAATGTCGATTTTAGTCCTGAGTGTCGTAGGTGTTACTGATGCCACCCCTGTGGCCCAGTATCCTTCCCCCCCCCCAAAAAAAAAAAACATATATATGACAATTTTCATGGATTCCCAGCAATTTTAATCTTTGGCTGGAATCTTCCTTGCATGTTGCTCAGTGGTGTATGTGTCCCTTTGACTATGTTCAAGGTCTGCTAATAGCATTTCTACTCTCATCATATTCCACACCCTCTACAATAACATTTGTAAGCCTGTCTGCTGCTCTTACAGAAGGAGCGCATATTTCAGGTTGGGCATATGCAAAGCCGAGGCACAAATAGGAAGGGAAGAAGGAATTAATTCGCTAAGAGGGAGACGTTGCAAAGTCTTAACCTGTCGCCGGTATGCTGTACGTCAGCTTGCCTACCATTTCTATTCGATACACTCTCCCGTTTGAATTTCTGTTTATGGTACATCTCGATTAATTTACCTTGACAACTGTTGCCCCAGACTGTAAGCTTAACCACATGAATCCTTTGAGAATAAAATGATCTTTATTGTAATTGGATTTCAAATCCAATTATTTACTTATATATTCATGTCACCATATTTCGACTTAAAGTGATATAATGAAGCGTCCGCAGTAGTTCATATGCAGTTAATTGCAGAGGTATCTTCATTAATTGTTGATTTATTCAGTTAATTGAAGTCGCCCGTATGTCTTAACAATATAATTTTAAGTATTTCATAATTAAATAAATACAGTATAGGACAATGCAAATATTTATAGTTTTGCTTTATCGATTTGGGGGGATTTGGGGAGATATCGCTCGGGGGGGTGTCAAACAATTCGCAAAATGTGACTTTGACAAGCATTTTTAGATAAAAAGCAGGAAGAAAAGCATCCATTAGTTCAGCTATCTCCTAGAAATTACACAGCATATAAAACTTTAATTCAGGCTGATGATTTTCTTTACTTGCTTTGAGGCGTTGAGTTTGCTTTGAAAATGACCTTTCTGGATTTAACAGGCGACGTGGGTACCGTGCTTACACTTATGGGACATACGGACATGTGTAAGTTATCTATCTCAACATGGTGTGTCCGATTTGGAGCACACACCACTCTGAAAAGGACTCTTTTAAATATTTGAGTGTATAGCCTACATTCCCGCCAGTCCCTGCCAAGGTCAATTAGAATTGCCAGGCTTCTGTATGTCGCTATTCTTAAGAAGTTCAAGAGCAAAATCCTGTGTATATATCAAATGAACTTATGTTATATAGTTGTAGCCTGCTTTAATATTGTTGCTTTTATATTGGCCTAGGGTTCGACGACTTGTCTTCCATGCATAGTCTTTCTTGTAATTGAATATTATAACTTATACTATAAAAGACAAGCTGGATAATTCAAATAAACACATGGTATTGCATCTTTTACATTGAGTTGACTGACTGCAAGGGGGGTTGAAGATTATGTGCTTCATAGGGGTTCACACCTGGACAACTTATACGGGACCCCCTCCCCTTCACTCATCCCAGCGAGCACATTGTCAGAGGTAAGCCTTAAGCAGAGGGTGCATGGTTTTCTTCTAATTGGGAAGGAATGGTAAAACCAGGGATCTCACCCCTTTTACCAAAAAAGACCCATTTAACGAACCCTGTAAAAGGAAAAAATAGTGCAATATTGCATGTCTGTAAAAAAATAAAAATGAAAAATAAAAGACATTAGAGTTAGCACTAGCCGTGCATGGGCGAACATACGAAACACTTCCTGCAAGCAACATTGTATATATGGTACGACATTGGAACATGAAGTCCCATGGTTAAAAAAAGGGGCAACAGCGCAACCATAATTTGTTAGACATGGTGAAGGCCTATAATCTGATATAGCTATACAAAGTGCCCTTATTTCTTTTTGCATGCATTTGTAATTTTGCATAGATCGTTGATGTTAGTAACTCATTTTCAAGCCACACATGTTATTTCCTGATGTTTATTTTTAAAAAAATATGTATTAATTTGTATATTATTGAACAGAATAGATACATGAAAATGTGGTTCCTGCACATTAATTAATATGCTTCACTCCAGCCCCTCCTCCATCAAAAAAAAAAAAAAAAAAAACCTAATTGGTTGCTCTTATGGCTATAGTTAGCTGACTATCTGACTATCTATCTGATACAGAAAATGAAGAAAGAATTGACAAAGTGCTGTTTACATAAATCAAAATGAACTATTTACGCTTACTGCCTATCATTACATTTTGCATAGTCAATACCGTCTCACCACGGTCATTGTTAATTTCTCACAGTCATGCTCATGTGTGGTCGCCTCTATACGGTAACCACCGTTAGGCCTGTCGAATGTTATATGCCAATTTGTACTGACCCATCGTATGTCAATCACTGAAACCATTCTTATTTACACCTTGCCACGGTCAATGTAATTCTCTGAAGTTATGCCCACCCAATATGCCAACCCAAACAAACAAACAAAACAAAAAAAAACGATCTAATTTTTAAAGTGATAAAATGTAACATTGTGGCAACACTTTGGTCATGTCATGAAGTGATAGTTTTCGGAACAGAGTGTATAGTATAGTAGACTTGTGTGTAGTTGTTGATGTTTGAGTGACGTAGTGGATTCGAGTCTTGCAAACTATTTGGACGTGGTTCGTCAGCATGGGGCATGTTTTCTTGTGGTTGAACTTCGGTAATGACACAATGTCACAGAATGCGATGACAGAGGAACCCCCGGGGTTCTCTCCCGACATTTGAGAAGTTACAGACTTTCGGGGTTATGATCGACCACGTATTGGCCTACCTTCATAATACAAAAGTACTGTATTTTGCCAAAGATTCAGAAACAAAAGATGGCTGTTATTTCCAGAAAGTCGTGGGTACCAATACTGGGATATTAATAGAGATAATAATGTTTAACTCCATCCTTTTAAATTATCTCTTCCCTGATAGTAGTATAAACATTACGAAAATGGCAATGTTAGAAACATGCATGGTTTACATCACTTGTGAAACAACCGCTGATATACCATAGTGGCACTGAAGTTGTCCTGTAGAGATCTTTGCCAAGTTATACCAGCTGCGGCTGATAGAAAGGACTGTTTTTACTGCCAAACATTTAAGGCTGATCAAATGTGTCTGCCTCTATTTATAATTGTCTTAGCTCAGTTTTCATCTTGGCACTCGCTTGTTTGGATCGGATCATCCATGAGTCTGACTGGTTTTACCTAGAAGTCGATGGATGTGAATAAACGACTCAAATCAATATCAATATGTAATATAAAACAATGTTGTGGATGGTTCCGGTTGCTGAGTTGTGCAGAGACAGCTGAAATATGGGTTGTACTGGTAATCAAGTGGTCATCTACCTTTGTTCTTCGTCAGTGTTTAACTCATCTTACATTTTGTCAATAAGTCACCAATGATTACAACTGAAACGGATTCAGTGAACAGAGTGCGTGGTGCAGTGTGCATGCATCGAGATTCTGTGAAGAACTAATGGTCAATAAAAATTCGACCTGTAGGTCATAAATAATTCGAGATCTGCTGTTTTCCCTTCATGTTGGACATATTTAAGTGGATAATGTTATACGGTCACTCTACTAGTTAACCTTAGTCATGTGAATGAATGCATGGGTTTATAAACCTGACACATCAAACTTGTTTTGGCACAGTTTGAAGTCATCCCAGAGTAATCAAACATCGCGGTTTGATATTCGCGATAGAGTGGATGTATAGTAGTACCATACACTCTCACTTATTTTTTTCTGTGATTAATTACATACCATGTGATAGGTTTTACTTGCACTGATCACCATTTTGTTGTCAGAAGTATTATCTAGGAATATCGATTCTTGGACACTTACTTCGATAAACTGGACACAACTTTGTAGTTTATAAACTGGCAGTGTTGACCAAGGTTGACCACTGACATTTGGATTCACCGGCGACTTGAGGCAGTTGTTATAAACCACTGATTGTAACCATGGTGATTTATATTCTTTTGCAAATCTTACCATCAGTCTGAAGATTACAATGCGGATTTGGGGACATTCAGGTCAAGATTCTCTATGGAACTACGAAGAACATTAGGCTATTACATGTAGGTCACGGTTACATATGAATTGGGCAATAAGATGAGGGATGAGTAATTACGTTTACTCATTGTCAATATTGTTGTTATATATATATGTATATATATATATGTATATATATATATGTATATATATATGTATATATATATATGTATATATATATATATATATGTATATATATATATATATACCCGTCCAGTCAATGATAATGAGGTTAACTCAACGGTGTCCTGATCTTCATTATATTCCGTTACATACAGTCAGCGTGTTGTCACCCCTCAATACAGCTGATGTGATTAACTAACAGACATGCGGTTTGTCAAGCCACTCGCGTGACCCCACCTACGCCCCCACGTAGTTACAAGGCTGTTTGGTAATCTACGCCAGGGAGTCGCCTGCGTATCGTCGATACTGGAGGCCTGCGCAAGCGTACAAACATATCTAACTTCCTGATCGGACGGACCTTTATTAAAAGTTCACCACATGGCTACTGCGACCTTTTGTTCTCCGAGCTCAGGTTCAACTTCATACCAAAGGCTGAATGGGATGGTATCCGCACACTGTCCGCTCAGTAACGTGTCATTACGTGGCTGAACGCTTAAACAGGAGGATTGCAATGTGTACAGTTTAAATATAACATGGTTCCTTTGGGAGGAAGCCTTAATACAGCGATGATTAACACAACACAAATCTCCTTTCCCGGAACTAAAAGGATGTAAACATTATACATAACCTCCTACAATCATATATAAGTTGGTCGAGTATAGGTTAATATAGGCTATCACAATACCGATACCATTATACGTTATAATTAGTTCCTTAATGGAGTGCAGTGCATTGTCCTGAGAAGTTCGCCACTGGTTGTCCGTCTCACTCGTATGTCACGTAGAACTGTGACACTTAACGTCACAGTATACTGCAGGAGAGAATGTGTGTGTTAATTAGCGTGATGTTTTTTGTTTTGTTTTCCGGAGAGATCTTTGGTATCAACAAATACAATATGTTGAGTCACATTTCAAATCAGAGTTCCCTTAATTGCAGTTTCATGTCCCGTGTTCTCAGCCTGACCTAACTTTTTCTGGAATCACTGTAATAACAATCAATTGAATCAATTTAAAACTATCCAACTATTTATTCTTGTGACCGGAGACTTACACTGAAATAAAATTCGATGTGCACTTTCATTACTAGCATAACCCATCCGTGCTCCAGTCTCTGATCTAGGCTGCATCATGTTGCTTAAAGCTGGAATATAAAGTTGTACTCACAATCGCCCGGTCATCTACCTTTGTCCTCCATCAATGTTTCGGGGAAGAGAAAGTGGGGGAAAAGATCACCTGTCACAAAATTTGACAAAAAAATGCACCCATCTTCCAGAGAGTTGAATACGAAAATTTTATGAACAATGTTGTTGGCCCTACAACATTGAAACACTCCAAGAAACCAAGAAAGCATAGCAGTCAATCACTGTTACTTGAAGTCAAACAGAACAATGGGAATGGATATGAATATTCATGTGTATGCAGAAATGGGGCATAAACAATGTTTTTTGTTAGTGACTACGATATTTTCCATGTAATTTGATTTTCACTGACAAATTTTCAACTCATATTACAGCTTTAATACACATTTTTTTTTTCTCCGATAAAGAACATTATGTCCGACGGTTGCTTAAGAATCATATCGGAATATCCCTGCACAAACCATGTCGGTAGATATAATTCACTCTTCTCTCTAACTGTAACAAACATGCAAATATACTGGCCTTTAATGTATGACCCCTCCCTGGTGCAGTCCCTCCCCGAACTCTGCTCTGCTTCCCCCTCACTTTCCTCTTTATGTTTGGTCCAGACCTGTAGGGCGTTGCTGAACTGTTACAAATGGTGTACAAACTCCAAGTGTAGGTTATATATTGATCTGTAATTTGCGCACATGTTGGTCTTGTACATGACTTGTTGTATTAGACCCAAGTGAGAGGCTTCACACTTCTGACATCATAGTGATCTTCGGCGATTTTTTTTTTCCACTGTAAACTTCTTTAAAGAGTGGAAAAGGTTATGAAGGGTGAGGACGGGCCATTGTGTCATCCAAATATCCCATACCTTTAGGGTGAAATCATCTTAACAGACAGACAGCCTTGTTTACCTATAGTTTACTGTCACATAATGTCTGTTATAGAGTTAATATTTTGTCCAAACTAGGTTAATACGGTTTAAAGCTTTTCAAGGTTAACCAAGTTGAATTGGCAAAGAACAGTTGATTGGTTGAACCAGATCAACTCAAGTAAAAAATTAAATCCGTCTAATTGTCAGTCAATGTCAATTAAAATTCTTCCAAATAATGCATGGTACCAACTCCTGTGACATATTTGCTTCACAGATCATAGCGTTTACTGAGTTTCATTGTCCTCTTAAAATTTCTGATCTCTGCAGATTTCAATGAACTGCGTATAAATCCTTGCGTCAATTCCTTTGAATTCATGGGATATTTATTTTAAGTGGATCAGCTGAGATTATTCAAAAATTTTGACGATCACAAAACTAAATAAAACTGGGATCCCAGTGAAACAATGAAAATTTAGCTAACGAGACCACACTTGAAGTTTTTTCTTGAAGTTTGGAATTAGATAGCCTGGTATAGAATTCTTTGAAATTGAATGATGACAACTTTAGGATTGACCTTTGCTTTTGTAACTGGCTGCAAACGTTGCAATTTACCTACAAGTAGATATAAACTGTACTGCACTTGACAATTTCAAGTACATGAGGAGTCAAGTTATGTCGAGAACTTGGATACAACAATCTAGAATCATGTCACCGGAAGAGTTCTTTCCAACAACTTGGCAGTCATTGTTTTCGTGGCGTGTAGGTTTCCTCTCGCATCACTCTCCGAATCGGTGATGGGATAGAATGTTCCCTCTTCGTCATGTTGATTCGTGTTAATACAATTACATGCAATCTCAAAGGCGTGGAAGACTCAACGAACGATTTTCTGGTTAGGATGGTGTTTTAAAGTTGCGGTGAAGATGATCTTTTAAACTTGTCGCCGCATGTCATTCTTGTCTCTGCTAACTTCACCATGATGTCTAACCACGTGATTATCGTGGACTATAAAGTGTCAAGAACCCCCCCCCCCCCACGGCAGCAAATGTCTCCGTGGTCCGTACCCGTCCCGGGTCGTCCGAAGTTTTCTGTGTTTATACCTTCCGTCAAACTTGTAGCCACCTCGAAAATGATAAAATATTACCTCTTGGCAAAAAATATTAAGAAATTTGAACAATCTTCGATGAATGACAGCACGTA
Source organism: Stichopus chloronotus (assembly GCA_021234535.1). Lineage (NCBI taxonomy): Eukaryota > Metazoa > Echinodermata > Holothuroidea > Aspidochirotida > Stichopodidae > Stichopus > Stichopus chloronotus. Next base: position 27,776,082 of record CM037830.1, read on the forward strand.
TGCAAAAACATGGAACAGCAGATAAATAAACAACCATATGTCACCATGGTAACAATGTAGCGACATCACAGAGCACCACATCAAGTAAGTCAAAAGCTCAAGTAAATGCCAGAATGTTTAAGAAAATGTAAACTGTAAGTTGGTAGGCCTTGATACAAGCATGGGGAAAACGTATTTATTACAAAGGAAAGAACTAAAAACGAAAACGTTTAAAACACTATCATACCTCTCCAGAGGAATAAAGAGTACAGTTAGTGCCTTATACGTGATATTTGAAGCACACATAACTTTATTAAAGATTTTTAAATTTTGGTTATCTGATCATAATTTAAGATAACCGGTCTACAATGTAAGTTTTAATATCTGAAAAAGAAATTTGGATATATAGCTTAAATGTGCTTTGCGCGTATCACATCGAAACAAGCCTGGCCGGTAAGTGCATCTCATGTTTACCTGTTTACACTTGAGGAAAGGCGCGAAAGCAACGCACAGGTTTTGGGTTTTGTGGTCGAACGGGGCATAGCGTTTACCCTATGTGTGTATGTGCGTGAGCGCGCGCGAGTGCGTGTGATGGTGTGAGTTAGGGACTTTGCTACTTGATCCACTATCACTGGTCACATGGTATGTATACCATACGTATACCCCAAATAGCATACTGTAATTCTATTGAAGTCGCCGGCTCTTTGATTATACAGAGAGTTTCCTATTCCCCATAACGTGTCATTCAACTAGATGTAGTTTTATGGCTCTGAATTTCTCAACCCCACACTTGCTTTCCGAGGTGTCAACGACCCCCTTGAATCTATAAATGTATTCGCCTGAATAGAGGATGTGATTACATACAGGATGCCGCAATAATATCGATGGTATGGCTTATTCGGTATTATTAGACTCCTATTTCAAGAACTCTGTGAGCGATACGGTACTGTATCTATATCGGGTCCCCTCGAAGAACATTGTGTAAATCCCTGCGGTAATAGAACTGTATGAGTATACACTCTCGAAGTGAAGTAAAGGTAGAAATGTATTATCCACTTTATCAAATTTAATCCTAGTATTTGAGACGAGGTGTGATGAGGTGGAGAAACCATCTACGGCCCAGTTCGACCTGTAGGCCTGTTTGTGTTCCAAACTTTTCGTGTTAGACATACAGCATGAGAACTCAACTGTTTGCAACAACTGTCAGGCCCTTCATCTGAAAGTTAGAAGATAGGGTACGGATTTTGAAATGTCTCCATCGCGAATGATTGTAATTCCCCTGAGTGTGCTCGTAGCGCTGCAGAGGTGGAAGTAATTCTGTGTATTGTTAGAAAATAATGTAATGTAATAACTAAAACAAAATGTAATAACGATTATGCAATGAATTACCATTTCTAACAGATTTTGGATGCAGTGGTTCCCCGCCTACATTCGTCAAGAGTGATTTCCCACTAGATGTGGAACGCTCAATCAATTTGTGTTTATCAGTTTATTCAATTTCCTTTGGTAACGGCATTTGTGCGATACTTTGACAAAAACGTCCAATAGCTGAAAAGAACTGTCCATCTACCAATTTGACCTTTTAAGAAAAAAAAGTCGATCGGTCCCGTTCTCTTCACTCGCAAATAGATTTTTCGTAGGCCGGAATATGCTATAGGTATATTTGTACATGCCAAGTGCATTCTATAAATGGCAGCGTTAGACGTGTAACCAAGAAGACGTCACATCGCGGGATATTTATTTACGAGATTTATATGCGGTTTTCGGACGTTGTTATGTAGGGCACGAGCGGGAAAATTTATCCTTTTTTTGTGATACACCTTTTCTGATTATTAGATACCTCCAGTATCATTATCTTCAACCCAATCTTTGGCCATTAAAGTTCAATTACAGTCACCTGTACTTTCTCGGAATTTGTTATTTATGGAAATTCTATACAAGTTTCTATCGCTTGAACATAAAAATTGGCCAGTTTGAAACAATGGAAAGTACGGTGAATGGTTGTCCCTTGGGACCACACGCAAAGACATATCGTTAAGTTTGATCAGGTTGAACATAGCTCTCTTTTTTTTAATTCGCGGTCAAAAATTTTTCCCGTAAGTATTCACCAACTATCAATTTCCTCAGCCTAGCAAGAGGTCTTTTTATTTTTGTTATTTGAACCTCAGAATTTGCCAGTTTTGATATTACCTTTATGAATATTGACGTCAAATTATCAAAGAACTGCTTTATTTAGCAAAGGGTCACTCGCGACGGCGTGCGTCTCGCTAGATTCTCGAAGACAACCTATACTCTTAAAGTAACACGTATATCAATGCATCACAATTTCAAAGTAGTGAATGACTGTATTGAGAGTACGGACCTTTTCGTACAAACGTGCTTTGAACTGAAAACAATTGCGATGTAAGTTAATGATTGTTTGATGTTCTATATACTACTGAAGCGTAGAAGGGACATGGAAAAGAAAACGCACGGTTTCGGCAAAATGGTAATTCGAAATGAATTGACTTTTTCCCTTCCGTTTTCATGCAGTCATTACACTGTGCCCCCCCCCCCCACCCCTCACACACACCCATACACAAACCCACTCCTTTTGTTTTTCTTCCTCGGTGTGATATCCAAAAACGGGATTAGCGTTACCCTTAGATTACTTCAACACAGTGCACATATATATGCATTAAGTTTGGACGTCACAACTGGTCATCGGTTCAAAGGGATATAACCCCCTCCCACCCGTCTTAAAAAAAAAGACATCCCGTATTACTTCTCGTACATCAAGATGCAGAAGGACAAGCACCAGTCCCCATACACCATGTCCGGCAACTTAAGCTCAACCAAGTTCTAGGGTATGCTGTAACTGTGCATATTTACGAGGAGTATCTCAGAAGACGCACCACCAAAATTATGCGTCTAAGAATGTTTCATAATTCCGTCACATTAGTGCGACATGAATGTGACAATCTTCGATATGTTACCTGTGAAACAATTCTATGAGTGATTAATCATTATTTCATTTTGATAAGAACATTTTGAAAGGTTGCAGTTTTCTAATAAAGACGATCATATGACATTAACAGAGAGGTAAAAATTTTGTACCACCGTTAGTTGAAAATCCCACGGCCAAGGGCTAACAAGACCGGAATAAGAGGGGGAGGGGGTCAGTCATCCCAAGGGAACCGTTTCTTAGAAGCAAAACCCTCATCTTGAGTCGAACAGAAGTAAACCCTAATTTTCGGAGCCACTCTACGATGTATCATTTGCATTACATGAAAAAAAAAATGAATTTAATGAATTGAATGAGAAACATGATCGCAGCGCGTCCATTGAGGGAGGAGGTGCTAGACCCCCCCCTCTAACGCCCACACACATTCCAAAATAGTCTGTCACTTTTCTTCTCCTTTTGTTTTCACACCTGTGATACCATACTACACGAAATGGATTGCACTTGGTGGTCTTTATGTTAGAACATACTTTTCACTTCATGTTATGTTTCTAAACACGTGCTATGCGTTATTATATGCCACATGTATTCAAGTTGCACCGAACTATGCATGCAAGACGTTGTACATTTTATGCTTGTTTTTTTTTTTTTTAATAGTGTCCTCTTTTGTGGGTATATTTTTACTGGTATGTGTCCTTTGTGTGTGGGTGGGGGAGGGGTGTGGGTGGCGAGAGACAGAAGGACAAAATTCGGTATCTTCTGTGAAAGGCAAAGAGCTATGGTGCGCATAACTCTGTCCCACACTCACCGTACACCCTTCTTTGATTAACTCGTGCACAATGAAGACATAAACCAAAATGTTAAGAAAAAGGTCTTTCATATGTCCTTTCTGTTTAGATAATTTTATATTGACCTCATTTTCGTGACTGACAGTTGCAGACCTGATGTAGGGCTTAGGCCTACTGAATTTTTTAAGACCCCTGTCGGTCCAATGCAATTAGCCTATTTTTAACTTTGAATAATTCCTGACCTACCGCTCACTTTACACTCTTGAAATGGAAAAAGGAAAAACCAATACATTAACTAGGTAACTAAGGCATGTCATATTGGCCGACATCTCACTCATTGCCTGCAAGCTGCACTATGCATTCCACCATAAACATATTCATTTAACAAATTTGGTACATTAAAAATAACCCTTGGGTTAAAAAAAATTGTTTTCCTTCAGGTGTGCTTCTGTTATCCTTCAAATCCATGATTGTTCCTTTAATATAATCTATAAGAATTCCCATAGGATGACTTGTTTTCCTAAAATTTCGGGATGTCGGGAACACACGTAGAGTGGACTAAGTGCATTAACCGGGTGCTGTTTGCGTCTTACGTTGACGGGTAGTTTCATACCCGTTGAAGAATCCGATATTCGTCAGCTGGGCCCTTCACGTGTTTATCATTTGACTATACCTCATACCAGTCTGGAAGAAGAATCCAATAATCGTGTTGAATAAAGACAGATTTTCAACAATGTCCTTGATTCTCCCCCCCCCCCCCGTCCTAGATCCCCCCGCCTGCTCTCCTTCAACCTCATATTGCACATTGCTTTGCATTTTGTTTTTCATCGACGAAACATAATGTACAGAATAATGGAATTCGATCCGATATCTAACGACGTGCCTGTAGGGTACCCTGACAGATGTCAAATGAGTTTCATATGGTTTCGGTATGTTGTAAGCACTTCTTTCTCTCTCGCGGAAGATATTGCCAGTTATGTTATTGAGGATTTAGGCTACTTTAAGTCCTCCCTGTCAATTTCTGACTGGTTCCAGTTGTCCCGTTTTATCGAATGAACTCCTGTCCAATATCCGGTCAAATTAGTTGTTGCACTTTTTCGGACCCGAGGGGTGCATCTAGTTCAACAAAGGACTTAAGACATCGCTCTGGGAGTTCTAAGTAAGTTCATTTAACGCGTCGTAATCTATATAGTTTGTGACTATATTTTGAGCTGGTTTAGACGAAAGAGCCGTTGTTGTTCATTTTGGAAAACAAATGTAAAAACATGTTATTGACAGTTATGAAGGAACCTTTGACCTAGTTGCAAGGGTTTTCGGGAGTGGATGTAGTTTCCCCGTACACTTTTTTTTTGAAAGCTAGCATGTTGTCTTTATTGGAATTTAATTGTATCGACGGACTAAATAATCGTTTCAAATTGGAGTTGAATCATTTCGATCCATTCCAATGACCGTCAAATATACCTGCACAATTAAATTGTCTTGATCAGAAAACAACAGTCATAACTTTCTTTTTGAGACAAACTTACATTAGAAAAGTTTGATGATATAGTCTTATGGAGAAACATCAGAAATAAATCATTGGTGAAGATATAGGCTACCATAAATTAATACCTACAGAGTTTGGTTTTCGTTTTAGGTTTGAGGCTTAAGGCAGACAGTACCACATATTTTAAAGAACACGTCTAACAACAAGATCAGATTAATACGGAAAATACGATATGGTTCGATAGCACTACTTTCATCGTTAGGCTACACACTGAAATAAACTACATAGCAGGAACGTGTGACAAGTTGCAGAAGTTGATAGATTTCAACAAATTAGGGCTATCAAACGGCTCTTTCAGTTTTAGTTTCTCGTACCTGATCTGTTAACTTTCCTTCGCCGTTAGTTGTGGCATTGTAGAAGTGCACTCAAGATTTTGTAAGAAGTTTTGATCGCTTTTTGAGTGCAATTTGGTGATATGCTTATGTGTTTGTAACTTTGCAAATTCTTGTCGGATGTAAGATGCTTAGGTTTGAGGCTACGCAACGGTTAGGGTATCGCCACTGATCTATGGTCAGTTGATAACGGTTAAAGTGGCAGCACCCTGGTCTATGGCTGGCCCTGCTGGACACAATTTGTAAGGCTGTCAAGGTGTTTAAAATGGACGAGAGAGATAAATCATCAAATACATGAAGATGTAGTTATTCTGTTCGGAGAATGTGCTTTTTCACAGACTGCAGTCTTGTTTGGTAATCATTATTCCCATTCGATGTTTTGTGCTTCGCATACGCACAATGCAAGGTACTGCTGGATCTATGCAATTCGCTAGGCGTTGTGCTAGACCACGGTATGCTAGTAAGAAGGCTAGAAGGAAGACACAGTGTATGATAGACCCGTTGCATGTGACGTCACAGTGATACCGTGATGCACCCTCCTTCAGGATGAGGAACTAAATTTATACGAGCACGTTGCGTCTCTGCCAATTCGATCTAAATGCGACTAGCGTAGTAGCCACATAAACTGATCGTTTACCCTTGTGGAGGGCGCCCTTGTTTGTTAATATGTGACGTCATGTGACGTCAAGGGGGAGGGGATCTATAGCAGAACGGCACGTCTTCACAAAAGTCGACAAGAAGCAATTTTCATGATAAGACTCTTTCGTAATCTCGATGACAATGCAATAATGTACCACGGAACACGATTGAATACTGCATTGTTAGGTCGTCATAATTAACATAACTTATCTATGTGTCGAGGCGTTTGTTGTGGGTATATGCAATTTAATGTATTCCCCCAATGCGTAATGGAATAATCACATTTCCGTGTGTTTGATTTGTCCATTGTCCATTTTTAACTCGCTGAAAGCTATGCACACGGCCACTGATAGTCGTTGGCACCTCTGAGGTCGTCATGTTACATGCGAAGTTATTCAAAATGTTCTACTTATTGTTTTCGCTAAATAATGGTTTTATCAAAATGATGTTTAAAAGTGTGTTATACCGATGCAGATGAATGATTTATAATGATTTGTTATTATGAAGAAGATCACACAAAAATAAATGTTCAGTTTGAGTATTGTGATGGCTTCCCTCATTAGGCTCATTTCACGAAAGATATGAGCCTAATGTTGCCATCAGTTGCCATCGGATGCTACAAAATCATTATTTACAAACACTGATCGCACAATATCGGCATAGTTCAACAATTTTTCTCCACTGGACTACACCTTTAGAGCTTCGCTGATTGTTTCGTCTGAAAACTGACAGATTTGTCTCACCAGATAGGCTATATTAGACAACTTAGTTCAAATTATAGATCTAATTTAAACCACTCTATACCTTTGATTTTCCGTTCGCATGATTGATATGTTAAAGGGAAATAAGGCGTTTGTTTCACGGAAGACAAACATATTTTCAAAACCAATGTTTGTGGACATGGAATGATAGGTTATTCAAAATAAGGAAGGACAGTAGCCTTCTTTTCAAGAACTAAGTTTCTCACAGATAGAAATTGAGTTGTTTATTGCTCAACAATAATTTGTTCACTCAAACTTTTCAAAATTCAAATGATGCATCTTCCGTTACTCAACGCATGCATAATGTTTTGAGTAGATGGAGCTTTTGCAGATGTTTATCGATGAGACTGAATGGTTTGACAGTGATTAAGGCTATTTCCTTTGTATGCCATGTTGGTATATTCAAAACACCCTATTTCCCTTTAATGATGATCACTAGAAACATTCGAAACGTATCGATACAAACGTATGAACCAGAACAGAAGTATTTTGTTTATGTAAATGTCTCTACTTACAGAGAGGTAGGCCTAATGGAAGTATGTTAGGAATATGTGCAAAGAGGACATCAGATCACTGGGAACTAGAACTTTGGGATGGCAGAGGACATGAATTAAAAAAAATAAACGACAGTCAACAGTTTACTATTGGGTAACCATTGGAAGCCTACATCTAACTTAAGTACCATTTTATAGTCAAAATCCGTGCTACAGACAAATATGATATTACGGAATAGTACAGAAGAGACATTACACAGCAATCTCTTCGTTTTGAAAAAGAGTCGCCGTCGACAAAACCTTAGTGCATCATTGATTAGCTAGTAACTTGTCAACAGTAGGTATACATTGAACCAGTCCATTCACGATACAGCTCAACGTTACGTCATTGGTGCAGTCATTCTGAAAAAGACAGTCAAGTATACTCTATTGTTTATTCCCAATTAGCAATTTCTTTATTGTGAGCTAGCTGTCATATGGAATGCATGAATAGATGGGAAGGATATTTTGACTAACAGAGTATAGGCTACATGAATAACAATATACGTTACACTGACAAGATACAAAGGTGATGAAATACATCGGCTTCATTTGCCAGCATAAATGTGTCACGTGCAGTTAAACGCATTGAGCTGAAGATTCGCAGTTTGACGTTACACACCTTCAGAATCACGATATGGTAGGCCTAATTGATGAAGGATTCTGCGCCATTGACATGATATATAGACGTATATCTTGTTATCGTGATAGCATTCTGATATGAATGTTTATCTCATGCGGATGAATCGATCTTCTGGAGTCCTTCTAATTTCAATCGACATGGATGCTATTAATCAAAGACGGCGGATATAAATGGATGCCTTACATTTCCAAGTGCTTTTACTCCAAGTGAAGTCAACCCCCTTCAAGTGAAACAATTATTGTACAGAGGCAATTATGTCCGCAAGTACTTCCACTATGTGTTGGTGCGTAATCACAATTTCCATGCAATGTTATGTGGCAATTAGAAGCTAAGTCATACACTGCATATGATATCGTCAACACCTACACGGTCCCTGTATATTGTGGTTTACAAGTTTTAAGTTTTGCCTTCGTCTGTCAACTCTGCTCAGCTAACCTCGCCATTGTCGGGAACCATTACAGAGTATAGTTTAAATATGGATGTCGTAATTGCTATAAACAGAACCTTTCGTCAGGCCTCTCGTTAGATCAAATACAGGTAATAAATCCCACACTATACTGAGGCGTGCAGAAGGACAGGCTGTGGTGTGTGACATTAGCATGCATATAGGTAACAGTATATATGAGATGAGATGCTTTCTTCATATATATATGACACCCATGGAATGTCGTAGCCTATATCCTTGCGTGAGATTTATTTGGACGCTTCGGCTAATCGTGTTGCAGTGACCAGTCTAGCAACTTGCCATGACGTAGAAACGAACATACTTCAAGAAAGCCGGTAGATATGTTATTGCATATACCTTTATGTCCATAAGTAATTTGGCACACATGTGATGCAGACCCATCGGACAGTCAGTTTCTTATACCAAAACCAATTATTTTAAACCCTTTAATTCCAGATACAAATAGGTCACTGACAGGAATTTCTAGTATGCATCTTATTCTTGTGGATGTTTTGCTTGCAATGCTGTTATGTCACTCATAGTTTTGGGTTTCGATGAAATCTTAACAGTTTGTAATCACACCGCGGTGTATGTGTGTTTGTGAAGTCTACCTTGTAAGCACGATATCTCAAGAAGGAAGTCTTGGACAGATTTCATACTTGGTACATAGGTGTACCACATTTCATTACAAGAAGGGTCAAACTGTGAAAACCTTGTAAACACTATGTCTTAAGAAGGAAAGCTTGGGCAAATGTCATATGTGGTATGTAAATGTACCACATTGATTACAAGATCACGTTCGACTTTGGTGGAGGTCAAAAGTCATTTGAGGTCAACAAGGTCACAGTATGAAATTTTTGTTAACGTCATATCTCAAGGAGGGAAGCTTTGTCAGATGTCATATTCAATATGTAGTTGTAGCTGATTGAGTGCAAGAATCACTTGGTCGTTAATGGAGGTCAAAGGTCAGTCGATATCGGCAAGAGTAAAAAATTTTAAAAACCTTGTAAACATGATCTCAAGAAAGGAAGCTTGTATATTTCCCATATTTGATATGGCCTATTGGTAGCCTTTGACACAAGCTATGCTCTAACGTCAAAGCCTTTCGGGCTCCCAACATTGACTGCTGTAATGCAGTATAGTGCGTCTATTACTTTTGTGTGGTAAACTTATCCATCAACATCAATCGCAAATGGTGCCTGTCTCCTGAAAAATTTAGTAAGCGGAGATAAGGTAAAACTCATTTTCGTAGGTGGCATGTTCTGAGAGACCCTTGCTTGTTTCTCGTTGTCCACATTTGGAGGGTACTATACCTTTACAATGTACTTATTAATATTCCCTCCTGTCGTGGAATTTGAGAAAGATTAGAAGCAAGTCTGATCTGATATTTCTCGGAGAACAATCAACAATGTCAAAATATGCCATTGACTCACTGTGTAAAAGGATCGCAGAAGCAACGTTGCTTCGATATGTGGGTAACTTAGCCCGAATGCTTCAAAACGTCCTTTGAAACAGGCTTAGTGCCGATATTTTACCAAATTTCTTTACTGTCAAAAATAGGTTAAAGTGTAATGTAAAGAGAGTAGTCTTAAGAGATTTTTTATTCCTTGCATTCTGGGTTTGTTAGGACACTATTTCTTAACTAAACTATTGTATAGATCTCTAGTTCCAGTAAACCATCTTATCGACCACTATCAGAACTGCATAAAAGCTATACCTTCTTTGCTATCAAAGAACGTAGGTCCTACGAGTTACCACGATACCTTTGCACAATCCAGCTGGATAGTTATGTCAAGATTTCAAAGCAATATTTGGTCAGCAAGGAATCACTCAGCCTTTTGGCTCTCTGGTTTTCTACTGTTGAAATCTTCAACAATGTAAAGTGGGCCTATTTGTGTAACTATTGCATGTTTTATTTTATTTTGTTGTAATTTTTGTATTATTTGTATCATTCTTTCGTCTCATTTCATTTTGTTGTCATTGTTTTTTTTTCCTTACCTTGAGTCCATAAATGTTTTACAGACCATGGAAGAATAAAATTTCTCAACCATAAGGAAACAAACAGCGGTGGTTATCGGTTATAGAATATTCCGTTACAAGGTGAATGGTCGGTAGCTTTCATTGGAATTACGTATCTGGTGGTGTACCTCCTATTAGTTTAAGTGTTTCCTTCATTGATTATGCATGAACCACTTACTCCTTTCGAATATCAAATAATATACCCATGATTCTCAGGTATTTTTTATCAACATGTACGACATTGCTTGAAGGCCACAGAGCATAACACGAAACCGAAGTTACTTCAACCTCCTGTCCATCGTGACGTCACTACATGACAGAGCACCATGGGTGTTAGAAATTAATTTTGACCTTGATTTGTACAGGACAGATGTGGTTTACCTTCAACGTCTGTACATATCACTGGCGGGTAACCAGCTTCAGTTACCGTGTGGTTGTCAACGGATACTCTGAACGTGCATAAAACAGCAAAGTGTAACTATGATGTGCTTGTGCACATAAACAAAGTTTAATTTTAGAGTTTCATCACTTACCGGTGACTTTACATAAAAGCAGCTAGTATAGGGTTCTAATAATAGAATATTTGTTAGCATACAGCCACACGGTTTGAAATAGAAATATGTCTTCTCGATACTTCTGTTTGAAAATTTATCACCGCGGTGTATAATTAGGAAAGGCCTATGTTATTTAACCCACAGCGATATATGTATGAGCGGTCATTCGTTCAAGGTTGTGAGACATGAAAATGACATTTTGGAATATTGGCTGTATTAACCATTGAAAATGTTGAAAATAGCCACAACTTCCTTCAAAATCTATCGAATATTGACAATTTTACAGCTAAGTACTGTCCTATACCTACATCATCAATAAACATTGGTTAAGTATGAAAATTAATGACGATGATACCTTACGTTATCCTTTGTTTACTTTACCTTTATTCAAGGACATTTGACAATTTGTATGCTTTGTTTCATTTTTTTTTTTGGTTTTGGAAGCATGCATTTTCTTATTTACATGCAGTGGTATCACTTACCAATGTAAAACCCAGCAATAAGTAATTAGGAGATCATATATACATATATAGGCCTTACAAATAACGAAAAAAAAACCTGACACCGTGCAACGCTCCACATCTTCATATTTGTATTTTCATCAAACTTTGAAAAGCCATAGGCTATCTAAAAAACAGAGGTAAATAGAAACACAATTTCAACTGATTTGTATTTAGGGTTTAGAGTAAAGCCAGCTCTTTTCTGGATTCATGTCATACGACCTCTAGAGCAAATGATGAGAGTATTAGAATTGAATTAAGCCAATAATTATCATTTTACTATCAAACGAACATATAACAGAAAAATGCAAACTGAAGACATCCTAGGGGAACTTTTATTTCAAATCCGAAACAAACATCGTTTCACATTTGTTTTCTCATTATATATCCATGGAAGACTGGATTACATGAGACAATGTAAGGTTTCAAGATTTAATTGGATAATATTTGAACATTCGACAGCTTAGAAACACAGTGTGATATCTGACAAGTATCATTACTGCCATACGTATGCAAACGAACTTTAGCCACAATTGTAATCTATCAATGGTCTTTTGTACATGTCATAAGACCATTGATTGTACTTTTCATGGATACAGTATATATCAGTTCATTTTGTACATGTTGAGACCATTTGCTTGAACTTTACTCACTGTACCATATTGTTAGTTATTGTACTTGTCATAGCTGAAGACATCAATGTATCCAAACACTTTCGTTGCATTTGGGTCAAAACATGACATTTTCGTTTGAATTATAAACTCTTTTTGAAGTTTCTTTCCGAAATTTTTGGTCAGTTATATGCAGTAGTTAGGCTATAGAGATTGATCCCAATACTCAGCAATGGCGATGTTAAAAGCAAACTATTTGGTGTGAAAAACCATCACTGGAAGAAAGTAATCAGTCAGTTCAAGGTAGTACAGCTTATCATTCTTCTGTAATTCTGTAATCAATGAATTGTGATTGCTCGTCCAAATCTTTATAGTAATTGAAAGGAAGCAAAAAGATGTAAGTTATTATTTATCTTCAGTGTGTACCCTATATGGATAACATGGAAACATTTTCTCCTGACTTCACTTATATTATGTAGGCCTATTATATGTGAGTCGTATATTTAGGAAGTATAGGTTTGTCTCACCGCAATCAACCCCAGTGCACCGGATAGCACTTTTCAGAGGTCTGCATGTCCAATCGAACATTGAACTCACGGAAAGGGAACAATGTCTTTCTTACATAATGCTAAAAAGGTCAACTTAAAGTGGTTAAGTTTAGATAGATTTTCACCTACACAGCGTAGACAGAGAGGGTGGTAGACATGCCACGATTCGAAGTCATTTTGTAATGATGATATAAATGATTATACATTCAATCCCCATTACATTAAATCCCCACTCGAATCTTATGTAACATTGTACCGTATATGCAAGACATCAGTTCTTGCTTATGTATTTAATGTCACTGAAATCGGAGAAAATTCCCTCATTCCAATGACTTAATCCCCCTTAACCCCTTTCGATACCTACTCAGTGTTCTGGTTTTCGTCAACTGTGGCAATTGTCTTGCAAAGGGTCATTTAGTGCTGTATACTGAATATATACTGTATGTTTACTACTTTGAACGAAGTCCTGGTTTAATCATACTGTATGCCCTTCCTGTTTATTATCACGTCGAGTCGGATGTGGTATTTGCGTTGAGCGACATCTATCCCCACCGTTCGTTCGTTCGCGTGTCCGAGACCGCTTTAGTGATGTATATGTTGGGCGACGTAGTCTCTGGCAGCAAAATAGTTAATTAATCCGTCTGAATATATCAAGACATCAAAATGAGCTGCTGACCGCAACCTATTACGATAATTGAAAGAGAGATTCAAAGGAAAATTTTCCTTTAATGAGCATGTGTGCGTGTGTGTCCGTGTTTGTGTGCTGGTTGTATGCCACACAGCTTGGGGCAATTAAGTTATCTCGGTTAAGTCATTCCATGAACATTTGAAGTGTGACCGGAAGAAGCTGCACGGTGGCAACTTGACAACCGGGAAGACCTATGCATGCGTGCAGCTGTTTTCTACGACCACGCGCTATAAAACATTTGCGTGGGAACAAGACAGGGCAGAAAAATTACCCCCCCCCCCCCATTCAAGCGTAAATCCTCTTTCCTTTTATTTGTGGTGGCCACGACTTAACTTCCAGATGATATTTTCTGAATTTAGTCAAGGGATATTGTTGTGAATATCATTTCGTAAGGTTTGCCAAGCTGAAGAAGTGCGTACGTACGGTAGGTGTCATGATCGTAGACGTATATGGGATATTTCAAAACGAAATATATTTCTTGTGTTCCTAAAATAATTCATGCACTGCCAATCAACCAAATATGTTCAGACTAACAAATGGAAGAGTGACGTTTAACCACTGTGTTGGTCTCGAAGAACAAAATTTAATGACAGTATATTGACAATGCGGGTGTGCTTACCGAGATAGAAATAACAACACATTCTCTGCAAGAAAGCAAATGAAAGGTTTTGAAGGTGACAGCAAGCGTAAGTTTATCAAAAAACAAACAAACAAACTGATGGGTAATTAAAATAACGCCTGCATAGCCTTTTAGTCGTTCATATGTTGAGCATAGATCTATATAGAAGAAAAGTTAAAATGAAACTTACTGCTCACAGAACTTCAGCACACCAAAAGTGATTTTTCGTCTTCTTTATATTTAAGAATCACATTCACAGCTACTTCGCAGTGTAGCTGTGACTGTAATGATATTAGAATGATAATAACATTGATGAAACATTGTTTCATTTGTTTGTAAAGGTATTTTGTAATGTCCATTTTATGTGCGTCTTTTCTCTGTTTCCATACAGTTCGTGACCTAAATTTCGTTTGTGCCTTTTTTTCTGTATGTAGATATGTACATGTTGTAATTTTCATTTCGTCCTTACCTTTCCTCTATATATGTACATTTTGTTATATCCATTGGGCGTGCACCATTTCTCGTACATTATGTAATATCCCATTTGTTATTTGTCTTTTCTCTCTGCATATATACATTTTACAATGTCAATTTCAAGTGTGTTTTTTTTTCTCTGTAGATGTATGTTTGTAACATCCACGGTGTGTCTTTTTTCCTGTGCGAAGTTTGTAATATCCAGTGTTTTTTCTTTGTATGTATTCATTTTGTAATTTCCGTTCCGTCCGCGTCCTTACTCTGTAGCCTACGTTTACATATTGTAACGTTTCATGTGTGTCTTTTCTCGGTATACATGTACAAACGTTCCACAGGGAATGGTGAGTGTAGGAGTGCCCCGAGCGGTGTGGGCATGCAGCTTACTAATTTGTGTTAGCCCTTTACTGGACTGCCGGTGATATACTTGTCACATATTGCAGAGGTCAAATTCTAAGACAAGTACCAAATATCTAAATTAATAAATATTGGTTGGGGCCCTTCTATCGTTCCCGAGACGGATGGGGGTCAGACTAACTTACAACTGCAGTGCATAAATTTAGACTTTTATAATGTACCATGACGTATGTGTTTAAATATCGTCTCCAAGGCAGCCACTTTACACAGAACAAGGCTATGTATATGTAGTATTCCAGGAAACACCAAGGTATGCAACCTCCTTGGAAACTGCTTGAAGGAAGTCTGTTGCTAACGTCTTCACGGAACGTCAAAATAAATATGAGTATATTGTTCTCTTATAATATCATTCTTTATCTGGAGCCTGTAAGACGAAGGGAGTGTTGTCACAAAATTAGACTATAGCTCACAAATTGTGTCTTCGTTTATCTTGACGGGTATATTTCGATTTGTGCTATACATAGATAGTAAAGTACCGGAAATATATTTGTCGTTCTAAAGCAGAATCCACAGAATTCAACGTCATTCCTCTGTATGGGAAGCATGGAAGATAGCCTCACAGACAACAAGGTTAGAATATCGACTTAACACATTAAATTTACAGCAAAGAGTAAACTCATATAATTTGTGAGAAGGTCAAACTTTCTCGTCAAAATCAATGTATAGCTGTCGAGTATTTTCGTGTTGTGAGTGATTTTTTGTTATTCTTTTATGGCCAGCTTGGAGTATACTAGTGGTTCAACGAGTTCAACATTCTTTCAGTAATGCTGCCAGTGTTAGCTTTGATGGTCGTGCACTCTTTCTATCACGTCACAAATTTGTTGTTGTCCCTTATGTTTGGTCAAATTTCCAGGATTCATCTAAGTTAGACTATAATAGAATCTATGCCTTAAAGCACCTGCAGGCTTAGCAAGGTAGCCTAGACTTATCTGGAAATAGACACACAAAAGGATAATGAGTAGACCGTTAAATTGCAAAAAAACCACTTGATTGCTTATATATGTAACGAGATCACTTTATCAGGAATAGGCCTATGTAACTGCACAGCGGATAATTTTAACTGATGTAAAACAGGTAAGGGGGATGAGAGCAATCGTTGAATTCCAGTTAAAATGATGGACAGGCACGTGAACACTTCGTTATATTTTCATATAGTAACTTTTGTTATGATATAATCAAATCTCAAAATTTTGTACCATATCATCTTCTTTGCGGTAATATTTGGTTGTCTTAATGGCTTGGTTACGTCATTTTCTTATAGATCATGCTGTAGGCCCGTTGATGTTTACAAACAAACGTGTGATACCCTGGTTATGGCTGAAAATGCCAAGCAACCTATACTGACACCCCCCCCCCCCCCCATATTATCATACTGCGTGTGGAACTTGCCGGTCAAAGGATGCTGTGAGTGAAGCACGTCGACTCTAGGTTAAAAAAAAATGATGGTAGACAAAATTACATTATATAACATTTAATTTACATTTAGATTCAATTTCAAAGTTGAAAACACATGTAGGAGTATTGAGACACATAACATTATAACATGAATTCTTGGGGGGGGGGGCACTATACGAAGCTCCCTTACGCATTTCTTGGCGTTGGTAGATATAGATGTACGTGCCGGCAATATAACACTACATGTCAGCATCAAGTTTCCGTAAATTCATATCGGCGTTACCATACCTCCATCTGCGACAATTTTAAAGACAATCGACAAGCAGTTTACCTACCCCCTCCCAGGTATATTTTGGTATGAGTGTGTTTGCTTGTTCGACAGGAATAACAAATATATTCTTCTGTACATTGTGCTCTTTCACTATCTATTTTGTTTTTAGCAAAATCGCATGTTGTTTATTTATCGTGACTCTCAAAATGACCTCACGTGGGCACATTCGACTGTAACACGAAAACATTTTGCAAAATAGGGTTTTATTCCACATGTTCGTGATTTGGTACGTGTATACGTAAAAAGAAAAACATGTTGCTACGTGAGTCATACCACAATAAACCATGTATAACTACAAGTCTCCTCGTTTTGCCACCGTGACCCGACGTTCCTGTGTTTAAGGACAAGGGTACACATATTTATGACGGCGTACTTGTCGGTAAGTGCCTGTTTGACGCCTTCGTATATAAACATGATTAACTTCAAAAGATGACGACTATACTTCAGTCCTAGTATTTGTTGCCCCTAAGAGAAGGGACTGCAGTGTGTTTTGTTTTCCTCAGAGATAAATATGTTACATAAGCAGAGGTCAAATTCTAAAACAGAAAGGTGAAAAGACAGAGACGCTTGACAGTTTAGAAATACCTATTTTGACTACCTGCATGAAACTGTCAAGAATACTCGATCTTTTTCAAGGTTTTCAAGCTCAACTCAAGTCTTATCTCCTGAAATGTATAACTCTTTTTTGTCCTAGCCCGGTAGGGTATAGGCGTTTCCTCTTGAACTTTTCATGTAATTGGTGCTTTTTTTTTTTCGTTTGTCGTTACCATACTGCTGCATTTGATTGTATAATGACCTATATCGTTTCCGTTGTTATACTTGCCATAGTTGTTGTTGCCGTTACTTTTCTTGTGCATTTGTGTATTCATTGGAATAAATTGAATTGTATTATTCCATACATAATACGGGGTTATTTGATGTTTTTCTTCTTTGTCTCTCGGAATACTTTGATACCATTTTTTTTTCAATTTATTTATATGTACTTTATACTTTCCCCCCAAACAGGTCACTAGCTTGTATAGCAGCTTTGTTTGACCTTCATATGTAATGGCATACTTTTAACGTACTCTACTATTTGACAATATCACAAGTACATTATGTGAAAAAAAAAAGATTAATTCTGATGTGTCGTAGTTACTGAGTTCAAGACTGTAAGGGGAGTCCTTTTAGGCCACCAGATACCAGTTTCAATATCTCGATTGCCATATATTAACAATTTTCGATTTGTGACTGTTGCATCACTTTGTTTTACACCCGACCTTCATTCAGTATTTTACATGATGCCAGATTTGTAAAAGATTTTGTAAAATCTTCGAAAAAACAACGCACAAATGTATTTTCATGTTCTGTAAATCTTTCGTGCCATTTAATGTTTCATCATGTATAATTTGTTTCGTCTCATATATAAAACTCAGTTTAAAAGTACTTTGTCTTCCTTGTTAGGTAACAGTGACAAAATGGCACAATATACTTGTAATCGACCGCAGAAACTATCAATGTCAGCTTCTGCAAAGTAACTTCTACATAATCCAGCTCTGTGGGTAACCAGCGTCTAACCACCAGCAAAGGAACGGACAAAACATATCCAGTCCCCCCCCCCCCTACAACAGAGCCAGCATCCCTTTGTGGAATCATGTATCTGCGTTCAGCCAGTTCGAAGCACTTCCACACTTGTCTGCGTAGTATGTGATGTCATGTATCGTTTACGATTTACTGACTTATATATGCTGACTTATACAACCAAATCATTTAGAGATAAAATTATTGGTACTACTTTCCTTGTCACTTAGAATTACACCTTTCTTTCTTTTCTCTCTTGACAGTCGAGTCTCGCAGACACTGGTAATTCTCTTTCAAGGCAGATGGCCTCCATGTACAGAACATTAAAGCAAGTCAAAGATGACGAAGAAGGAGAACGTGGCGACGATGATGATACCTACACAGACGAACAGGACTCAGAACCGGAAGTGGACACCACGTCGGCTCAGTCGGTCGTTGGACGCCTTGGACACCGAAGACGACGTCAACAAGATGAGCGATCTTGACTCCGAGTCTTGTAGTTTCGCTGGTCGACAGAACCGAAATGCTTCCAAGGAGAGCGGACTCGCCAAAAGCCCCAAACGTCTTCAGGTCTGTGACAACATAAACGAGTTGGACGATGATAAGACCCCTCAACCAAAGGAAGACTCTCACTTCACCTACCCCAACTCGGGTCAAGCTAGTGACCCACACATCACCCCCATGAGTCTCACATTAACATCGACAGACAATGGAAATATTGACACACACAATCAGCATCATGATCACCATCACGATCATCACCATCATGGACACGACCATGGGAACCGTAATGACGACAACAGCTCTGATTCAGAGAGTGACGACGAATCACTCCCAGATACAAGTAGTGATGAATGCAGCAGATGCCTCTGCTGTTCCTCTCTTGCATCTTATCAGAACATCCCTTGGAGAATTCAACGTCGTGATTCGGCTACCACCACAGAGGCCAGCGACAGCTCCGAATACTGCAGCGATTCTGACGAGGAAGAAGGTCACCGACGGGTGCCTCTTTATGCCAAGTTCAGTCCATTTTTCTTTCAAGAGTATGCGTCAGGAGAAGAAGGAGATGAAGAGACAGACGAATGCGAGAAGATGGACGAAGATGCAGATTCGTTACCAGAACAGACAAGAATGAGCCCTCTCGGCAGAGAAAGCTCTCCAGCCAGACAACCAGAGGTAGAAGGCAACAGTCAGAAGAAACAACAAGCTGAGAAATCTGCCGTCGATTCTAAAACAGAAAAGTCAAAAAAGCCTTCTCCTAAGAAGGATGTGGAACCAACACAGGAAGCACAAGATGACGAGGAAGAGGAAGTTGACGAACAATCATCGGCATCAGTTATTGAAAAGATCCAACGAATGCAGACGAGAATAGCAGAAGAACAGAAGGAAGTAGAGAAACAGAGGAAAACAAGTAAAAAACAAGAGAATAAATCCAAGTTTCTTTCACCCAACCAAAATAATGCTCCATTATCTTCAGAAAATGCAGATGTCAAAAAGAAAACGAAAGTCCCCTCCCCTGAGATAAAAGAAAAGCCAAGGCATGTCTCGAAGTCGCACATGTTCGTTGTAGCTCCACCTAAATTAGGGGAACACAAAGGGAAAAAGAAGATGGTTTTATCTACCGGTGACAATCCCATGTTTGAAATTCCAGCTTCTTGCATTGACAAGGAAGGAAAGGTCACGTTGCGACCCGACCCTAAACTCGCTCCCGAGGCATACAAATCTGGGAAGACCATCACTTTCCAAGTTAAACACACGCCGGATGGGATAGTAGCGACTGACGGCCCCATGGTTCTGACAACGAACCCCAACACCACTCGCACCGTCTTGCGGGTTAGGAGTTCCCAACCCAATACACCAACCACACCTACTAATACAAAAAGCACTGTAGAAGTGACCCCAGAAGGCATCATTAATATCAGGAAACGTCGCACAGTCCCCGTAAAGATAAATCCCGTTCAAGCCATTCCGGTGGTAGGGACCCCCCAGAATGAGGACCACAGTTGTTCACACTGCAGTCACCATCGCCAACTGACCCCCATGTCTCAAGAAGCGGTACCTCGCTACGTCACACGGAAGGTTACCACCCATCAGACTACTGTGACACCAGTCTATGGAAACACACCTGGCCAGTCAATCGTAATAAATCAGCAAGGAAATCAGCCACAACAGCAATACGTCATTAACACACAGGGCGGCTACATGCCCCAACCACAGCAATCCATCGTGATCAACCCACAAGGTGGAGTTCAACAGAGACAAATCATCGTTGGTCCTCAACCAGTCCAGTCTGGACCAATCCAAACAATATCAGTTACTCCATCCGCGGCGTCAGTACAGCAAGGCCCTCAATTGATTTACCGTACAAATTCTGGCCAACAGGTCCAGTCGTTTCAGATGGGTCCTGGTCAGATGCAGCAACCGGTGATTCGTCTCGGGGGTCCTCCACAGCAGGGTATGTCTGTCCGTGTAGGTAGCAACAATGGCTACTCTATTCCTGTGCAAGGCAACCAACCAGGACAAATGCATTTCGTTATCAATCAGTAACTGGAAAGGAAGATAACAGAGGGGACGAAGATTCTCCCAATGTAAGGAACACTTATTACAGCAGTTATTATATCCACTGCGTTGCTTCGGCATTCGAGTATCTGGCCGAAGGTTGGGCATTATGAAGGAAAGCGCGCATTTGACATCGTGACATATATGGACGCTTTGAGCTTGCGCACACTTCATCTCGTGGAACATTCATTTATTGGAAATCGACGAAGATCAAAATTATCATCAAAATGATCAAATAGAAGCTAAGATTGACATAACTAACTAGAGAGCCGTAAACCAAACAAATAATGGCCCTGTGGGTAAGAATTTCGGAACTGGTGGCGAATATCGTAGTAGGCTGACGTTACATTAGCATTGCAACTAGTGGCGCCTGTTACAAAAGAGAAGTTTACACGGCTGACATGGGAGTCGTTTGCCTTTCATTGCGTGGTTAGTGTGTGATAGGAATACATACAACACATGAAGTCAATTTTGTTTAAGGTGATTTGACGTTACTTCATATACTGGCTACTACTGAGTGCAAGGTGTACAAGGAGACATATTTGTTAGCTGCAGCCACTTTGCATTTTAGAAGTTTCGGGTTGATATCATTTTTTAGTTTGATTGCTGTGAAAGTATTGGTTAAATTCGTTCAATTTAAATGATAAGTGAAGTTTGTCATGCAACTGAACTGCTGTCGCCCAATCAACTGGCATTTCTTTCAAAACAATAGTCATGTTTTCGTTCGATTATTTGGTGCAGCTGCTCATCTGCTTCGAGAGACATATAACCAGTCCAGCCTAACTGGAATTTCCTCCTGACACCTCTGCTTCACCAAAAGTAGCTAAAACTTTGAAAACCTTCACCTAGATGTACTAGCTAGGACGTGTTGTATTCTTTGTGGTATTTGCTTACTCTCAGTAGGTTCAAGTCGGCAAAAACAGCACAGTTCCAAAAATAGAAAAATAAAAATTGAAATGCGTGATCCAGTTGCTTGATTACAATATCATTTCATAAACATTTCTTACGACGTGCCTAATTGTTTGCTTAATATTATTTTATTTAAGAGGCGTAAATCTTTCCTTTTAACGTTGTGTGCCTGCATATATCTTTTAGAGAATACACAGGAACGGGAATTGCAATGTGTTACCTATTCGGAGTTCTTGTCTAGCCATTCCTCGTACAGCAGTGCTAAAGACTAAAGATATCTATTCCTTTTGCAGAATATTCGTCGGTCTTTCTGGGCACTTTTTTTGGTGTCTGTTTATAAACTATCTTTTGAAGTCAATTCCTTTCAATCCAATGTACAGGATGCGATGGCATTGACGTTTATCCATTCGAAGGTCTTAGAACTACTAGTTTAAGTTGGCGGTTTGCAGTAAGTGCTTTAATTGAGCATATATTAAGTGATCACAATAGAAAGGTTTAATTTGAGTAAAGGATTCATGTGGCCTTGTAATCAATACGTTGGATCTGGCTGAATTGTATGGTCGACCTAAAGGATAGTTCGGTGTTTTTTGCTAATGTGGGCTCAAAGGTTCTGAAATACTAAGTGCATCGTTAAGTAAGCATATAAACCAGTTGTACTCTATTTCATAGGGACCCTTCAACTCCCCCACCACACACACCGCCCTCTCCGAGGATGTGTTGCGTGGGGGGGGGGGGTAGTACTAAATCCCTTTTCAGATGTTTTATCTGAATTAATACTTTGTAGGGTATCATGTTATATCGGGTAATTTAAAACTTAGTTTTAATGCATTCTGTGAATCTAGTTCCTGTGATGCGTCGTAGTGTGTAAGTTTATTTCTGCGTTTCAAGACAATTTAGTTCTTGTAGGATGCACATTGGGAAAAACTAAAACACACACATGTTAGATCTAGGCCTAGTCTGTTTACTGATTTTGTTTACATAGGCTTATGTACTTTTTGTGCTTAGTCACCGTTATTCAGCACGGGACTGGGTTTTTGAAGTTACCGTGAACATACACATTCTTCAATTTGCGATGCCACGAAGTACTGAAGGTATTACGAAAGTCCTGGAGGATTGCCTGTTTGTATGTAAAATTGTATGATAGTGTTAGCTATAGTTAACTAGGCCTATGTACTTTAAGTTCATATTACAAAACTTGCAATGAGAATCACACGAAAAGGAAATTAAATATTTTGTTCCTTGGCATTGCGGCTAGATTGCAATATGTGCTAGTTGAAAAGACTGTAGCTTTGAAAATTTGCCGTTGAATTCAAAAGAGAAAAATTTGTAAATGTAATTTTTTCATAAG
The DNA here is from genome assembly GCA_021234535.1 of Stichopus chloronotus. Taxonomy (NCBI): domain Eukaryota; kingdom Metazoa; phylum Echinodermata; class Holothuroidea; order Aspidochirotida; family Stichopodidae; genus Stichopus; species Stichopus chloronotus. The sequence continues at coordinate 27,799,218 of CM037830.1, forward strand.
GTAAATAAATAAGTTCTTTCAATGAAACACATAGAAATCTTCATTGTGAATAATTTGTTTGATAAAGTAATGTAACATCGACCGAAAAAGTGTTCATAACATCATACTAAATGTAACAGGAGCTCATCCACCCGGTCTTTGGGACCCTCAGCGACGGGGATAGGGCCCCATCCGGTATTAATATATGAGCGAAAATACATGCACGTGCCCCAAACGCATTTACACGATTTAATGATTTCAGAAGAACAAAGAAACCTGTATGGACAATATTCTTCATTCCCCTCCCCCCTCCCTCAATACCCTGACCCCAAAACAGTAGTTTTTAGCTCATACCAGCTAGCTGGTGTAAGCTATTCAAATGGTGCGGCGTCGCTCTATCTATCTATCTGTTCACAATTGTTCAAAATGCTTCTCCTCCGTCATGCTTTCATGGATTTGTCTGAAACTTGGACACAATGTTCCATAGGTGGTGGACCATTTAGGGTGTTCAGGAATTTTTGGTCCAAGGTCCCATGTGGGCCCTGCGACCCATTTTATGAAATTCTACAAAATGCTTCTGCTCCTACAGATTATATTGTACAATGCTGATGGTTTGTCACGATGATGCTCAGTTATTGGTCCCTTCGGGGTGTTCAGGAATTTTTGGTCCAAGGTCCTATGTGGGCCCAATGGCCCATTATGTGAAATTCTGTTTGAAATGTTGTTTCTCACACATGCATCCATGGATTTATATTTAACTTGAACACAATAATCCCTAGGTGGTGCCTCATCTGGGGTGTACAAAAAAGTTTCAGTCTAAGGTCCCATGTGGACCCTACGGTCCATTTTAGGAAATTCTACAAAATGCTTCTTCTCCTACAGATTATGTTGTACTATGTTGATGGTTTGTCACAATGATACTCAATTATTGGTCCCTTCAGGGTGTTCAGGAATTGGTAGTCCAAGACCCCATGTGGGCCCAGTGGCCCATTTTATGAAATTCTGCAAATTGCTTCTCCTTCTCCCATTAAAGTGCCCCTTGAAACTGTCCTACACATCTCAAATATCCCTATCGTGCATGAATGATAATTGAGTAATTGGACAGTGTTAGTTGGTATGCTAACTGAAACTCTGTATTGCCCTTAGGTGTGTTGACCAGTATATGGACTTAAAGGGGCACTTTGAGTTGTTCCATGAACTTCAGTTAGTCTTCACAAAATATACCACTTTTAGTAACTGATCAAAATTCAACTAAGAGGGCCCATTATGAGTCACATGTAAATGACCACTAATGAGTGAGTTGCTAATGATTTAAATTGGTTTTGGAAAACTCGTGACCATTTACTTTTCCACATTAGTACCAATTCATATACCCATAGCCAGTACAAACCAATAAGAAAAATGAGTAAAAGTTGACAGTTTCCATAATTATTGGACGTGAATATTGATGCTGATTATAAGCATTGTTTTTTTGGTAGTACCCATTAAAATTTTTACAACTTTAATTTATTGACAAAGATCAAACTTATGCACTGTTGGAGCACAAGTTTATGAAATTCTGAAAATTGTGCAGTCCTACAGATTCTCTTGTACAATGTTGATGATGAGGTATAATGATACTCAGAGGTGCCTATGATTTGACATAATGATACATAAATGGTACCTTCAGGATTTTGAGGTATGAGCCTCTGCACCAATGGTGCTCTAGTTAATACTCTTCACTGTCCAATCGTAACTTGACTAACGACGATAAACCGGTGTACAGCATATTCGAATCTCATATGTCAATAACGTAGATATGGCAGCAGAAAGGAGTGAAACTACTTAAATCATAAATCACTCGAGATGAACGCATTGTTCGCAGATTCTTTGAGAGTTGGGGGGGGGGGGGGCACAAGATTGTTTGTCCGAATCCTATTTGTTACAAGTTCAGATTTTCTGACTATCGGTGCTTCTAGACTTTAATATGAGGGTTAGGGTTAAAAGACATATCCATGAAGATTATGTTGCCGGCCACAACATATATTCAAATATTAACGGTTTTTTTTTTCTCTCTCTGGGGCGCTCTCTAACAAAAATTGTCATTTGGCAGATCATTTTTTACCTCAAACCTGTTAAATAGGGAACTTCTACTTCTACAGGAGAAAGAAAGAAAGAGCAAAAAGTCATGTAAGATGTATTTTACAACGCCCTATGCTCCTTTAAGAGCATACGGATATCTACTGTTCAATTCCCGTGAATGAGAATTGCCATAGCAACTATTCCTAGTCAGTGCAAAGCATATTGCAAAGCATATACCGGATTGGATAACACGGAATGACGTACTCGTTTTACTTCCAAAATGCTTCGCAGCTCAATTGACTGCATGGTAGCATACATACATATATTGGCTGCCCCCTTTAACTTACGATAGATTTAAATTTTAAAATTTGGATTTAGATTTTGGATTTAAAACCTCATTTGAGAAAATGAGTGAGAAATGAGTGAGAAAATGGCTCAAAACAAAATTTCCCCTCCTGAAAAGGCCATAAGATCGTCAAAGTGATACCATCAGTTGCCTCAATTTTCAAACCACAAACGGTTCAACTCGCCTGCTGCAATATACACAAAATTACCCAGCTTGTCTGGCAAAATAGCGAAAAGGTTGAAACCGTGAGGTCAACACATAATGACTATATGGTTTTTTTTTTTTAAAACTTGCGCATTCAAAGGCATTTCATTCCTTTTGTCATTTGACATTAAACGTGCTAAACGCAAATGTATTCGACCTGATCATGATATGAATCACCACGGAATCGTCGCCCTACAACTATACAACAACCAGTAAATTGTTCCTGTTACTTAAAGGGGAAATCAGGGTTTGACTGGGAAAATTCACCTTCAGCTGGATTTTCTTTCTAAACTGATCGTTCACCGAAATATAGAGACGTTGGGGAGGTGTTTGAGGGTAGAAGAAACGGTAATTATTGCGTTAATTACTGTTGAATGAGAACTCCTAACATTTGTCGGGTACAAAAAATAAACGTTCATGTACATGACAAAGACAGCCTCCTCTGTACGATGAGCAATCACAGCGTAAGACTGAGATGACGTTATATGAATAAACATAACCGAATGTTTACGGTTCCCATGTTGTTCGTGCATTGCGCAATGCTAAGTTAACAAGAGTTCAGTGATAGTTGATGATACATTCAGCACTAGTAGGCTACGTATGAAACTGTTCGTTTGATGTTTTGGTTACTGTACTAAATAGGTAGCCCCAACTCCTCCTACCTTGAAAAGGCGATAGTATTGAACATTTATATTTGATTCGATGAATATGGATGTTACAGACTTTCGGAGTTCTTCACCGATTTTTTGCGAGTTTGACTCGTTTCTCGAAATTGTCCACATTTTTTGAGATAATCTTGATCATATTTGTTAGTTATAACTCATTGTGCGATACCAGTGGGGAATTGTAGTGAAATATATTGTGAAACCAAACCCTGATTTCCCCTTTAAACTAGGCAGCCCTTATACGGACCTAAATGGTCAGTGCGGATCTCTAGCGAAGGACAACTGATAAAGATGGCGCTATACAAAATTGAATTGACATTATACGTGTTGTATTGCTGGGATTCGTGCGAGCGTTGCACAAGATTGCTTCTTTTAGACCTTACATTTTGTGTAAAGACAAACACATTCAAAATACTAACAGTGTTTGCCATCGATTTATGGTGGAATCTCCAACCAATGTATATTCGTAACAAACAATTAACAAAATCACAGTTTCTAGACTAAATAATTGTTCTTCCATTGGTGCTTAGCTTTCTTTGAAGTTTCCTTATAAGTGAACAACTCACTCAGAGAGACACGTCATTGTAATACCTCACAAAAATTCCACTGTCCTCTGATCACATTTATCATATTTTTCCATATCTGATGAGCATTAAAAATGGCACAAATCATCTTCCCACATCATACAATATAACTGAATCTTCTTTTGCCTAGACACATTCTTTTCAATAAAAAAACAAACAAACATACATACATATGACAGAACAACATTTGAGAAACAACTGAAGCATTATATGACTGACAGCGTGAAAATAAGTTAGGAAATATAGATGGATGACCTGAATAAAAGTTTCGCCCCAGCTGCAAGTATATTAGACTGGCCCCCAGCTGGAATCCATGGAAGGTCAAGCAACATACTTAGAAACGAATTTACCATTCTTCCTAACACCATTATTACCTGATTTATACATGAACCTTAAGACAGGACAAAACAAATCACAAGAGTTCAACCTTTCACCTTTAACCCCTAATTGCCCCAACCCTCAACAACCCCCCCCCCAAAAAAAAATATTCTAAAGAGTGCAGCTGGCACTGGGTCCAAAGAATGTCGAATTTGCATATGATGCTCTGTAACTTCACTGATTAGGACCAAGGGAATGTAATTAACTAAACCCTCTTTATAATTTCTCATATTTGGTAGATGCCATCCACTCATTACAGAATGACCTAAGGAATACAGAAGTCGTGCATAATTAAAATATACTTAAATGAACAAACACTGAAGCTCTTTTGAAGGTAAACTTTGTTAGGTAACATTCACGTAGAATCATTTATGCAGACTGCTACTTTGCTATATCACAGAAACACTTCAGTGTATCTTTGTACTACTTCCAGTATGGTATCATGGTAATTGTCCTTCATTTCACGTTTACTAATTATTAATTCAGATTTATAATTTTCAATTCACAGCAATCTCCAGTAGAACTGGACAAGATGTTGTTGAAGAGTATCAAATATGATAAGTGCCAAAGTAAGACAGTAACACTGTACATATTCAAGGCACAACTACAAAAAGAAAATATATTGCTCTTTCCGAACCAGACAGTCAGAAGGTCATATTTTTGTCAGACGCTCAACAAACAATGGACAAGGTAGAGATTACAAAAGACGACTAACAGGATCATAAAAGACCACTCATAAGTGAAGTGATATTTATCATTAGTTAAAAAAACAAGTTATAGCTATCTTAGTGTACAGACTAATGGTAAGTCCCTTAATGTTGTTTACAGCTGTGTAAAAATGTCTATTCTAATCCCTTAAAGCATCTGATCATTACAGGAGCAGCAATCGTGTCATCTCAGGTAAGTAAGTACGACCACTCGGCACTTTCCTTTTGGAAACATCACAATGAAACTTTTTGTTTTGAATCCCCAGAACCAAAATCACCCTGCCCTGCAAACTTTGATGTACACTAAACAGACAGTTTTCATTATAATTCCTCTTTCTTTGGGGCGTGTTTTGGTCTCAGCTCGTTAATTCTGTCTATGAAGTCTGTCTTCTCTGAGCAGGCACGGCACGACTCGCCCCAATCATTCAAAATCTTCTTCAGGTCTTTCACTTTCAGTTTCTTCAGATCAACAGAGTCCAGATCAATCTGTTTTTCTGTCGGTAAAGGAACGAACAAAGTCCATGGCTCAACAAATGTTTTCTTGGCAATGTAAAACAGAGGTAAATTGGTCCTTTAAGACAGAGACTCATCTACCTACACATTTCCAATCCTCGCAACTAGGCTACTTCAAGCAAGCGCACCCACAACTGCCTTAAGGTTGGGTATGCACATGGGTGTATACCCAAACCTATTTTATTGCTGATTTCCTGGTGAGCATGCAGGACAAGGTGTGTAATCAGTTCACTATCTGGGCATGTCTTATCATGGTTATGACACCAGTCAAAGAGCAGTCACAAACTGAGAATATTGCATTCAAGCAAGTAACAACCATACTAAGGGGATGAGTATCTCTCTTTAAGGGTAGATCTTGTAGAGTACAATCCAAGCAAAAAACTGTTCCATATGACAAATACGAACAAATAAGAATCATTCTTAAAGTTTTCTACAGTACACAATCTGTCCGTTTTGGAGGTAAAGTTTTAAGGTTGCTTAAAACCACACTATTTTCACCACAATGAGATGATTCCAATAAAGAACTGAGCTGACTGGCAAGTGAACTTTGCACCACAAATAAGGGCAATTTCAGACAGTTTTGCAGGGGAGGGGGGAGATGTGTAACACCAAGCTTCGTTACATAATTCACAACAGCTTTCCTGGGGAGGAACCTGGATTTGATATTCACACTTGCAGGTGTGCTAACCCAACCGACGATAATAACGTCTGTAACTTACACAGAACTTTCTACATTCCTTCCCTTTTATGACATCTCTCAAGAGTAGACAGTTTGAGAGGGTATGGTAAAATTTCTGTCTTGTAATTGTGAGAGCCACACTCAGCCACATTTAATTCAAGAACCAAATTTTCAATAGTTCATTACACCACTTTCATGTCCAAATACTACAACAATGTCCGTTTCTTGAAATATTTTCCTTTGACGAAATGTCACACTGGAAGGTGAAATATTCATTAAGTGAACATCTGTGAAACATCTGATGTTGATACATTTACCTGACCATAGACTTTATGATGACCAACTTGGTAACACATGATAGTATCTGTCACTACTCTTCGAGCAAAATTATGTGGCCTTCCCCTCATACAACTTACCATACTTTAATTCACAGATCTGGGAATCCTTTTTCTCTAATTTTTCGCATATTTTCTCAGCTGGAGTGTGGTACCTCAGGGGCTTAGAAAGGTCTCCCAGTGTACCAGTGGCTGCATCTGCCGTCCCACCGATGTAATAGCACTATGAAGAAACAAAATGAGAACAACCACTATAAAGTTACGACACAAAAAAGAAAAGAAGAAAAACTGCTAAAACAGAGTTCCTATAGTAAGCAGTATTTCCTGGAACTGATACTACTTATATCACTTGTGTAGTTGTCTGCAGTAATATTACAAACTTTTCCAGTTGAAGTTACAGAAACATTGTATTCCTTTGGTAAAAGGTAACCACTTCTAACTAGCTCTTGCAACAGAACCACTTTGAAAGAGCACCTGACTAAGGTAAATCAGTGTTTCCCACAAATTTTCAAGAGATGGGGCAGTCACGGGTGAAGCACATAAACGACAGCAGAACAAACGCCACAGAGGTGGTTGAGGGAAGGGGGCTTGGCCTCAATGTTTTGCAATTTGAAACTTTTTGGGACAAGTGGAGCTTTTTGGGGGGGGGCAGGATTCATTTTTGGGTGGTGGCTACTATTCAGGGGACAGTAATTTTCACTTGGAGAGGCCTCACCTCTAAAACACCTGTGAAGAACATAGTAAAAGGAATTAGGACCAGCTCACATAAACCTTTTAACATCATTTATTGAGTTTGTATTCCAATTAATACTTGAAAGCTACAAGTAAAGTTATTGTGTTGCTGTTTCACATTAAAACTGAGTATCATTAGGAAGTCTTGAAGATCTGCCTTCCCTTGTAGTGTGAACTTCATAGCCTCAATTACACATTAATGATATACCTGACACTTTGATCAGTTTGATTGAACTGAAACAACCTGAAATTAACAAGAGGATATGATATTGTGATCAGGGGCAGTGCCAGATCCCAGAAAGTGGGGTGGGAAGGGGGGAATATGAGTTACAGATAGTGGTGGAGTTACAGCTGGGGTCGATTGGGTTGATGCACAAGTGGTAGAAATGTCAGAAATTTGACATCTTTGGTAGGGGATATATGATCATCAATACCTACAGTATTTGCATACAAAACAATTTTCGCATGTTATGTAGTAAATATATATTACACAGTGTGCAAAGCCTGTAACCTTTTTTTTTCTACTGTTGTTGGGGAAACAGATATTTTTGGATGAAAACTAGTGCACATAGTGGATGAAGAGCCCTACAGTAAATTCTGGATTCTTTTTGTCTGGGACCTCACCCTAACCCCTATGGAAATCTACAGCATAAAATGTAGTTTTGGATAATTGTAAAAAACAAAAAAACCCCTCTGAAAAGTGATTCATTCCCCTTCCTGTAGAGCTACCAGTGACTGTGATGTCATATTTATCTTTAAGGTTTGTTGATGGGTGCAAAACATTACCTAGTGCCCTACATGGCAAACGGATCACAGACTATTTTGTATATCAAAAGTGCAAGAAATAAAATTGACCACGGTAGTTGACGTAAACATCACATGAAACATATAGTAGTTACTTACAAATCTATTGTCTTTGCTGTTCATTGCTTTTTTACAAAAGCTTTTGATCTTCTTTTCTATGTCTGATTGTGATTTTCTGTCTTCATCTGTAAGCGTGGCATCAATTCTTGAGACCATCGATATACAAACTATATAAATAAATAAATGAAAATTAGATTATCACAAGGTTAAAAAGTGTTGTTTGAGGCCAAGTAAGAAAAAACTAGTCTCTCCTTCCCCCCCCCCCCCCCCTCCTCCGTGCATTTTTCTTCCTGCACAACTTTTTCACACTATCAAATGTAAGAATTTTAACCAAAAATGTCTTGTCCTGACAGCGGAAAATTCTGAAATCATCTCTCAAATCTTTAGCAAAGTCTTTGCAACATAAAGTAGCACTCATTGATACAGTGATGAAGCATGTTAAAATAAAAAATCAGTTTGCTGTTCTGCCAACAAGCCTTTCGGGCTTCTGTGAATTTCAGGCCAGAAACTTCTTTTTTTTTCTTGGCCTGATTTACCTAAAATACTATTATCTTCATGTAAACTCTGCAGGTCTTCAAACTAGATGGATACTTTAAACACAGGGCTTGATACCTTTTTCTGCAATAATGTGCAGTGGGTAAATCTTATGACAAGAGCTGAAGGTCTAGTATTCACCTGGGTTGCAAACATTTGTTCTTTACCTTATGCTCTTTGCACCCCATTTGTAGAAGCGTATTAACAGCCAACCATGCAGACTGATCACATCACTCAGGAGACTGACAAAATGTCTCCTGATGCACCACCTTGTTAATGCCAAATTCGTATAACTCAGACTAACTCTAAGACTGGGAATTCAATAAATGCATATGGGCTCGAAGGTGAGTGTGGAGTTCTATTACACTGAAAAATGTGATTCAGGGGGTTTAATAAGGTTTATAGTCGACATAAGGATGTAAAAATAGGCCAAGGTTTGTATATCGTTAAAAGTAGTGTCTTACCTTGTAGATATATTATATTTGGGGATTAGGGAATAGCCTACGCTAGCGTTAGTAGTACTGGGACGCCTAGGCTATGGGTGGTCTAAAGCTACAGTAGTCAGTAAAGTTAGGCATTGACCTCTTAAGTCGATAATGTTCCAAACTTAACTTAGTTTTTCTACATAGTGTTCTCTTTGAGTTTGGTTACGAGAAATCATACTAACCATCACATTCTCCTTCCTTGATTTTAGCATCAACCACAGCCAGGAGGCAGAGGACACTCAGTACAATTGTTGCAGGTAACCACACATCCATGACTTACAACGTCTGAACGTAATGACTAATGTTCTGAAAGACCGGTTGAAATGACGCAAAGGATGACAGTTCCGCGAAACCTAGAATATTCGAACACCACTTAACGTCAGTCTAATTTGGTGTCTTGCATTCGCACAGTAATTGTAAATGGAGATTTACTTCCTCGACTGATATTATTCAACGGGAAACTTAGATTTGAGTAAATTGTCATGAAGTAAGGCTTAACTTTCCTTTTTCCAGCAAAACTTGGAATCTATTTGTACTGTGTTGCCACTCACTGTAACGGAGAAGCAAGGATTCTAGATTCGGAGTACCATTTCACACGTGAACTTATTCAGTGAACAGGCTATTTAAGTTTGTATGTTTACGTGTCTCTTTGGTCGTTCGAGTTGGCGTAATTTGATTGGAGGAATCCGGCGTGACGGAGAAGCCGAACAATATTACGCAAGAATAGCGTTGAGGGCTCACTCTTCCAAAATGGCAGCCTCCATCGGAATTCATGTTGGTGGGACCTCCTCATGCGTAGCGTTGGAAAAGGTATATAACAACTGACACTTGAATTTTTTGCAGAATTTCGTTCGAACTGTAGCACATTTTATGAAAATATAACGTTTAAAGAAAGACCAACACGGCAGCAAAATCAGGCAAATGAACAGGTTTGCACTGCCATTGTCGTTAGGCTCAACTTCATATTGTGACTGAGTGTTACTGTGTACATGGCAGTGTTGTAGTGTGAGTACAGGATCATGAGTACGGGTACGGGTACCATGATACGAGTATGGGTACGAGTACGGGTACGAGGTCATGAGTACGTAAGGTGGGTCGGTATTCCGAAATAAAAATATCGATATACCAACTTCAGAATACCGATAATACGGGTAATATCGATATTTTCGTGGAACAGGTACACACAGTAAGTGTACTTTAAATGGTATACATTATGTAGGACTTGACTATGAATGATCGAGAGCTACTGTAAATATACTGTATTAATCGTAATCTTTGGTTGTCTTGTGCTGTTTTCTGTTTGTTTGCTTGTTTTTTTTATAGTAATCATAAATACTTGTCAACTCCGAGTCAAAATTGTGGACAGCCCCCCTGTCTGATTTTCTGCGTAACAAAGTGGGATATCCCACTTTTCACTTCTCAGATTCCTCCGATTCCTCCAGTTTTATCTTTCCAAATTCTGTGACTTTCCGTTTCAGACGTAAACGGCAGTTGTAAGTCTCCGCGATCTTTCGTTACTCTTGTTAGAATTGCCCGCGTGTGTATTAATAGCCATTTAATGAGCATTTTAGTGTTAGGACGAAAACCACTTCACCAGGGGTAATGAAGTTTTGATCAAAAGAAATCATTCGATATTACTTCAAAACTTAAGTGCTTCACGAAATGTTGCATATTTCATGTAAACCAAACTATATTACATGTATTGTTAACCTTTAAATGTACCAAAAGACTTTTATTAAAAATGTACAAAAGATCGCCCAAAGCCTTCTATAAATTTACGCTAATTATATCCTAACATAGTTAGGTATGTTGCGAATAGCCTAACCACCTCGGAAATGTGTACGTATTTCATTCCCTGTGAAAAAACAGCGGACTGTTTGTTAGTTACAGAGTTAATGTTATTTAAAGAAACGTATAAATGTATCCTACTGTTTTCAATATTGAGATTCAATCTTGCATTTGTAGAAAAAGAGAACTTCGATAAGTGTGATATATTGTGGCGCTACGGTAGCAAATATGTTTGTTTACGAAGTTTCCTCCTCTTCTTAGCGGGCTAATAATACCGTAGTCAGTGCACGCGGTCATGGGGAATGCACGGTTGATTCAAACAAGTGTTTTGGCCAGCTGCAGGTGGTCTGCTGGGGTCGACTTGCGTACTACGTACGTACTGTAGTGTTATAAGTAGAAGTTTGCGGCTTTGATAACGATTGTAAAATTTATAAGGAAACTTAAAACAGCTGTAAACCATGTGCTTTTTGTCAGTAAACTTTTTTAATCAAAATGTGTAGTTTCAGAAACTTCTCCAAAATTGGTAAATTCTGTTTCCGTAGTAAAATTCGATTCGGTTTTTTTCTCGATCACGCAAAATTGGTGGCCCTAAAACTGGCTATTTTTTTTCTTCAAATTCACGTGATTGATAGAATACGGTACCCAATCTGAGTAGCAATCACAAAAGAAAAGGACTGAGGCCCTATCACAAACTTATTACTAAAGTCGCAAATGTCTAACAGCACCTGGCTGTGCACATCTAGGCAAGATATACACTGATGCCTTGCTCCAGATTTTCTTCGTATTTGACGTATAAATGAAGTAATTTAACTGAACTAGGTAGCCCCTTGTCTTTGACATTGGAGAATATCTCACATCACTGTACAAGCTAACGTTTTCAGAAAATTGCCGGCTTACTATCCCCCACTAATCTGAAACTACGCCTAAACGGATGAAAAGCCCAATTCCTGAGTGAGATAACTTGCAATTGGCCCTTACACGTACTACTAAGTAGTACTATATACTCTACGCAAACTTGGAAATAAGGGGTTTCACCGAACTCGTTGTTTGCCTCAGTACAGCTGAACTTGCCTGTCACTCTGTCAGTATTCATCAACAAGCTTCAGCTTGCCCCGTAAATATCTCTACATATCTAAAATACCGACCGATATTTTATTGATACGAACAAAATCTTCAACAGAAAAAAAACTAACAATTTCACTCCACACTCGTTTTTATAATGCAGTGATCCAGCCCTTTTACTTGGTGCTATCTTTTGTACATTGTGACACAGTTGTTACAGAAACTGAAACTTTCCATAGGGATGACAAATTGTGATCGTTGTCCCGTGCAAATTGCCACGTGACAACGTGTGTCGCTAACGTTGGTACTCTGCGCTGTCTGAACTTGCTGCTTTGAACCCTGTACACTGTGTGTGTACTTGACACTGTAACCCCTGTACCTAACATCGACAACAGCTTCTGCATGGTCAGAGTGCGTGTATACACGTGCTGCAGCAATCGGAGTGCATGTATACATGTGCGTAGCAACTGCTATTAGGGCCGCTTTTGTTATGGAGGTCAGAGACACAAGTTGAAAGTAAGTGTCCTTGTAACATGAGACGGAGGGTTATCAATCTGTGTCATTTAGTCGATACTTAGTCACTGCTACTGACTGTTGATATCAACAGTTGACCCGGTATACTTCTATGTTACTATGTAGTGTAATATCGATATTTTAGATATTTCTTCTATATATCGACTTAACTATATATCGATATAGTTGAAAACGCATATCGACGGTATGGGTATTGTGGGAATACCGACTAATACCAGTAATATTGATATACCGCCACTGCTTATGAGTACGGGTACGGGTATGAGTCCGAAGGAAACTTCATCATGAGTACGGGTACGAGTACGGCTACAGGGTCATGAGTACTGGTACGAGTACGGGTACAGGGTCATGAGTACGAGTATGGGTACTGCCTACTGGTATGGGTACAGGGTCATGAGTATGGGTACGGGTACAGAGATTTACCATGAGTACGGGTACGAGTACCAAGTCACCAGTATTGGTAGAGGTACCTGGTCATGAGTGTAAGTACAGGTATGGGTATAAGGTAATGAGTATGAGTATGGGTTCCAGCACTGCTTAAAATATTTACTGGATTATAATTGGTCAAGGTCTTGAGTACAATAAAAGAGGAGGTTCAAACAAAATTTGAACAAGATAATAAATATAGGTTCCAACCAGGGGCACAGATTCCTTGGTCATGAGAATGGATACAAATAAAAGTAAAAATACTTAAAAGATCAATTCAGGATTATTATTTTAGGATGATTTTACTTGAACATTATCATACACAATACCCCTTGCTCTGGTACGGGTACCAGAGCAAGAGCAAGAGTGTGAGTACGAGTATGGGGGGTACGGGTACGGGTATCAAGTCATGAGTACGAGTGCGAGTACAAGGTACTTGAGTACGGGTACGGGTTCAAAGGAAAACTGTGCCATGAGTACGGGTATGGGTACGAGTCCAGACCAGTGAGTATGGGTACAGGTCCCAGTTCATGAGTACGGGTACGGGTACGAGTGCAGAAATTGATACTCGAGTACGGGTACGAGTACTACAACACTGGTACATGGGCACATACTGTCAAGGCCCTAGGCTACCAGCACAGAAATACTGTATGCTAGCTATTGCCTTGTAGTTTTAGAATACAAATCGCACATCGTGAGCAATTAGTTAGCCTAGAACATTTGCATCTGCTATCTAGTCAAGTCAAACATTTTGCATGTGCACTAGGCTATGGGAGCTGAGTGTAGGAGTTAGGACCAGGGAGTTGTGAAACCTACCAACCTATGATGACTGGATTATTATCCTGCAGTGTTGGTCCAGATTGATGTAAGAATGAACTCAAAAGCTTGTTAGAGTCACAGTTGTAGTAGAAGCAAAAGGCCTGCTTGCAACAATGCATATCCAGTCTGTTCTTGAAAGTATTTAAGTTCTTAGCTTCCACAACTGTATTAGGTAAAGAGTTCCAAAGCTTGCAAATACAGACTGGAAAGAAGTTATGGTGCACACCTGAAGGGCAAAAGGGTTGGAGGACTTTCTTAGATTTTGACTCTCTGGTAATTATGTTTACTCTGAAGTTGAAAAGTTTGATCACAGCCGGGTCGTAAATGTTGGCAATATCATGTACATTTCAATCATATCACCTCTAGCTCTTCTACACGTCATCGTTGGTAACTTTAAGTTAATAGCTTTGTTGCTCTCCTTTGGATACTTTCAATTGAATTAATATGCTTCTTCAAGTGTGGAGACCTTATGCAGTCAGAGAATTCAATGTGTGGCTGAACAGTCTTTATAGAGATGGTTTCCTGATGGTTGGCCATTATTCCGTTCCCTTGCCTCTTGAAGTAGTTTCTTGTTCACTTCCCTTTCTTCCTTTGAAGTGTTATGAGTAAAATGGATTTTGTTAACATTGTCCTTCAGATTATAGGCATTTCTCATAATCATTCTTTTCTTGTCAGAAGCAGACAAGGACACAAGCAGTGGTAGCATAAAATTGTCCTGATGTTTAGCTCCAAGCCTTAATACTTTCCACACCTCACTGTTACACAGATCTATGTTCAGGGTTTCACCACATAATGAGAAAGATTTGCTTATCTTGGACATGACCCTCAGTTATAAAATTTCAGACACTCTCAGGGGAATTGAATACAATTACATTTAACTTTCTTCCAAAGCTTGAGCTTTGGTAGACACACCCTGAATTTCTTTCTTAACTTGTTTTATTATTTCATCCTTCATGCATGAGACTTTGGACTCAAGGGTTGTCACTCTGCTGGAGAATTCTTTCAAAAGCTCTTTCAAAGGTTGTTTATAATAGCCACCAGGGCTGGTCTCTCACAATTCTTACTGTACCATAGGATACTGGTTTGGCTTTGCATTTAGAGATTAAACTGAGGCACAGTCAAGCCCACACATTTTGCACAATAGCACGCACAGTATCACAACGATCACACTGCAGCAATTTTCCATCAGATTTTTCATCGCATTTTAAAGTCATCATACAAGCTACTAGTGAAGGAAGTCTTAACAACTGAACTTACTGCACCCCAATCAGGTCAGGTGCTAAAAGTGGCCTGCTTAAAAAGGGAATGATTTTTGCAGATGTTACTCACAGAATTTTCATTAGACACATTACATTCATCATGCTTTTCTCAGAGCTGGCAATGGGTTCCCTATGCTTAGCAGCTTGGTTTAGCACATCCACAAATGTAACATTAGGCCTAGCTGTATGCTTCTTCGCATTTGAAGGGCCTTGGCTGTCGCGTGATTCCAAGCGTGAAAACCTACACAAGCTGAATTTTAGAGGACTAGGTTCGTGGGCATATTTTACCACAGCAGAATAAGAGTCTCTCTTTTTCATGGCTTCCCTTGGATCCTCATTCCCTAAAATACCAGTTGCATCCATAATTTTGGAAGTAACCTCTCAAAAACTCAGAAAATTCAGAAAAAACACAGATCCAAAATAGATGCAAGCAGGGAGAGCACTGCCACTTTTCTGTATAGGCTCTACTGTATATTATTTTGAGTTGAGCAGTTGCCTTCAGAAGAAATAGCAAAAACTGAAATGAATCACAAAGGAATAGCAGCATGTATATTAAATAGATGAGTAACAAAGGAGTAGCATTACCTACAATGGCTACATTGTGTTGGTTGCTGTGAATAATCTTTTGAACAGAGAGTTACGGGCTGTAGGGTGGCCCTCAGGAAGTGTTTTTATTGGGGCAAGTATCTTGAACTGTAAGGGCTTTGTTGTATTGCATGCTGGTGGAGATGACTGCCTGCATAAAAATTGCATCGTTCCATTTTGGCAGTTCACATTGGCGTAGTTTATTTGTCGATCAGCTAGTACTGTATGTACCTCCTACACTGTAAAACAATGTAAATGGTACTTCGTTCCATTTTGGCAGTTCACATGGGCCTAGTTTATTTGTTGATCAGCTAGTACTGTATGTACCTCCTACACTGTAAAACAATGTAAATGGTACTTCGTTCCATTTTGGCAGTTCACATTGGCGTAGTTTATTTGTCGATCAGCTAGTACTGTATGTACCTCCTACACTGTAAAACAATGTAAATGGTACTTCCGTGCCTCTGTAGGTAAGTCTGTGACTGTTCATTGTGTTTGTATACTACGTTCAGTGTGGTGGTTATTTGTGAGATGTTATTGTTTTGACTTGCACAGTAATAACGGAATAAAAATATCGTTTGCTTCTAAAGTCAAAAACATGTACGGTCTTATATGTGACATACTGTATCAGGGAGGAAAATACAACTTTGAAAAATCACATTTCTGATCTTCAATATTTTCACATCTGTGTGTTCTATCATCATTTTGGCCTTATTTTTGAAATATGTGACCAAAACTACATTTAGGGAGTGAGTTTAGGTTTTTGCTAGCTTCTACAACAAAGTTTGCATCCTTTAAAGTTGGGCCTCCAGAACATCAAAGTTCACTAGACTGCAAAAATTGGTGCGCCACCAGAACTTTAAACGGCTGTAACTCAAAAAGTGCATGGCAGATGACAGTCAAATTTTGGATTTTCCTTTTACAGTATTTTTAAATATACACATGAGATTGTGCATAGACGGACCACATCTTTCAGTGAACAAAAAGGACAGTAACTACTGTACTTTGAAAAGCAACAGAATTGGCATATAAACAGTAAAACACTGAGATCTTCTTACTATAAGAGCCTACAGAATGAATATGTAACAGTACAGTATTGTACCAGAATTGTAGAATTTGCTGTATTTACAATATAGCCTACAAACTAATTACATCATTGTGGCATCAGTGATCCTAAGATGTTTTGACTAACTGAATATTCAGTTCTAGTATACTTCCCATTGGCTCATTCAGTGAAGCTGAGATGTTTTGACTCACTGAATATTCAGTACTAGTATACTTCCCATTGGCTGATTCAGTGAAGTTGATTCCAATGAAAACTGTCAACCACAACATTATGGTATTTTAAACTTTTTGTTGTTACATTAGAAGAATTTAAAATCATATGGCAAAGTTAAGCACCTGAAACTAATATAGATCTTCCCAAATTTTCTGAATACTGCACTTAAAAGCCTTATCAAGCTTTTGGACATGAAATTTCAATGTTTTTACTTTTTTTTACTTACACAATCACTTAAGTCTCAAGTCATTGGGAAATGATATCAAATTTATACCTGTTACAGTAGTTGCAAAAATATATGCAAGTGAGACATAACAACTGTAACCGTTTCTTATTTCAGGATGGTAAGATTGACGTTATTGCAAACGACCTTGGAGACAGAACAACACCTGCAGTGGTGTCTTTTTCTGATCATGAGAGGGTAAGGTTAACAATACCAAAGTATCATAAAACAAAACTGTTTTGAAATTTGCCTTACAGTATAGTGGGCTTCAGCAACCATGACATTTTTGTAGTCAAGTACTCATGGTCATGTAGTTGTGACTCAGGGCAGGGTTTGTTTGATTTAAATCAAGCTGATTAAAATCACAATTAAAACCATGATATTTGTAAAAAAAAATCACAATTTATCTGATTTAAATCGATTTATTTGATTCAAAATCACTGATTTCAATCATGATTTTATTTAGAAATAAATCAACAACCCTGCTCAGAAACTGCTTGCAACTCTTTCTTGGTATTGGTTTTAGTGATGTCATGACTGCACTGCCACTTAATATACAGTATAGCTGGAATTAGCTTATCTATAATGTAGAGCCCCAAGCAAAACATTTTTTGATGAAGTATTAGTAGCAACTAATGACAACATGACACGCAACAGGAAAGTTTTCTGGATGAGGTTTGGCTACCCACTGCAGCCAATTCCTTTTATTTTGTGCTGGACAGACCTTAATGGCATATTTGTATTGAGACTACACTGAAATGTATGTCATTTTCAGGGTCACCAGCAGTATCCTTCCTTAAGTTCAACTGACAGTATCTTGAAACAGAATGCTGAGACTTTGACTTGCATTCAGCAAAATATGCTCAGTTCGTTCATCTTTCACCATTTACTAAAATTTATTCTGTGGACTGTGGAATGAATGGAATAATGTAATGAAAAATATTTTCAACTGGTAATTGTCATTTAGCAACCATACTACTGTTTCTTCTTTATGCGTTCTTGGTTCCTCTCAGATTGTCGGACTTGCTGCAAAGCAAGGTCAATTTCGGAATCCTGCCAACACCATAACAGGAGCTACAAACCTGCTGGGTAAAAGGTAAATCTTAAAAGTTGCCAATTGAGTTTTCCTTTCTTTTTGATTCCTTGTCGAAGGCAGACAAGGAATCTATGCGATGGTGATGTTGTGTGTGTGCGCGTGTATGTGACGCTTTGCTTGTAAATATATCTCAAGATATGTCAAGAAGTGTAACCATGACTGATTTAATACTTGGTGTGTGGGTTGGTTTTAGATGATCCCTATTGTTTTTGGTGGAGCCCTTAGGTCAAAGGTCATTTGAGGTCACCAGTGATCAAACTGAAAACCTTGTAAACACAATATCTCCAAAAGGGTAACTGTGATTGATGTCATACGTGGTGTGTGGGTTGGTCATATTGTGTAGACGATCCCAATTGTTTTTGGTGGAGGTCAAAGGTCACCAGAGGTCAAACTGTGAAAACCTTGTAAACACAATATCTCCAGAATGGTAACCATGACTGATGTCATACTTGGTGTGTGGGTTGGTAGATGATCCCTATTGTTTTTGGTCAAGGTCTAATGTCATTTGAGGTTACCAGAGGTCAAACTATAAAAACCTTTTAAACATAGTATCTCCAAAAGGGTAACCTTGACTGATGTAATACTTGGTGTGTGGGTTGGTAATAATGAGCAGAAGATCCTATTGTTTTTGGTCAAGGTCATAGGTCATTTGAGGTCACCACAGGTCAAACTGTAAAAACCTTGTAAACACAATATCTCCAGAAGGGTAACTGTGACTGATGTCATACTTGGTGTGTCACAAGGAATCACAAAGCCTTTTGGCTTTTTGGTTTTTCTGTGATTTTGGTATTTTCTGAATACTTTACTTTCCAGTGATGATAGGTCAAGTCATTCAAGTTTAATTGCTAAGGTGCTAAAGATGCCAGCCCGTTAGTGGGTGAGAACTGTGCATTCTTGTTGTACGTTATTGTGGATACTTTGTATTTACAGAAAGACTTTGAGGATAAAAAAGTACCAGTGAAGAAGTCTAGAGGTACTGTAGTCATATTGATAAACATGTACAGAGATCTTGCTTGTGACATGTAGTGTAATACGTGATGAATGTTGCTGGATGTCAGCAGCCAGCACTCCTTGACATACATTGCATTCATGAATTAATGAAGAACTGGTGCAATTTTATGGCTAGATTGTTTTGAGTTGTTCACCATTCATGCAGATATCGTCAAAGAATTCATTAATTAGAGCTGAAGCCCTAGAGAGGAAATGAGAGAGTAAGAATCGAAATACCAGTCTGTCACATCATTGTAAGCATTCGCGGTCAAGAAAAATCCGATGCCTTATTATAATACTTCTGTGATAATTGTTTTTCCCTGTTCTCTGTTGGTTGAACTTCCATCGGTACAGAAACTATCAACACAGGCTTGACATCTGTAGCAGAGGGGTTCATTGTTGCTTGTAGTCCTAACAGCGGTCACAGGGGTTTTTTAAAGTAGCATTTCCACAATTATTACATGGTTACTATCAATATTTTACAGTTAGGTTTGACGTATCACATTCATCTCCGATTGTTTCAATGTTTTCAATTGTTTAGATTTTCTTCGAGACTATCATCGAACCGAATTGAAACTTCTTATATCTCATCCCCACACATAGAGTACAGGGAGGAGATATTGTACTTACTTGAGCGGTTAAAGTTGCCAAACATGAAACTTAAATGGTAGCTCAGCTTACACCCCTTGGTCAGTGATCCTTATGTGGGGGTACCTTATGGTATGCAAATGACATGGATCCTCGATTACCCACTGGGGTTAGGGGGGTGAGGAGGGGTGTCCAAATGTGTGTTTGTGTATTTGTGCACACAACAGAAAGTGTGTCATGATCCTAGATGGTAAGTTGAATGACCCTCACACTTGGTGGGTAGATGGCATGGTATGGTGTGGTGTCTGCCCCACCGATAGTGACATAGGTCGAAGGTTATAGGTCATGAAAACAAAAAACACATTTTTAGCATTATCTCAATATGTGAATAGCCTAGAGTTATAAAACTACCATATATGGCAAGAAGACAACACAAGAATTTTTAAAAAAATATTTATGACATCACCAGGTCAAAGGTCACGCGATTAAATTCAAATCGCCAAAATGCTCTCAAAAGTGTCACAATCTCCTTCTAGAGTGTAAGTCGGATGAACTTTAAACTTGTTGGATAGGTGCCTGGGTATGTGGTATAGTGTGTGCCTGATTGATGATGTCAAAGGCCAAGGATCACAGGTCATGGAAATGAAAAACAAATTTTTGGCATTTCCTCTGTGTGAATATTCTAAGAATAATAAAACTATCATCTGTAGTTAATACAAGAATTCTCAAAAATGTTGATGTTGTCATCAGGTCAAAGGTCACATGGTTAAAGGTCAAAACGGCAATAAAGCTCTGAAAAAGTGTGTTATGATTTTCTCCTAGACAATAAGTAAAATGAACTTCAAACTTGGTGGGTGGGTGCCTGGGTGTGAGATGTAGAGTTCACCCGATCATAGGTTAAGGTCAAACGTCACAGTTAATATAGAGCATAATACAGTGTGTTAGGTGGTGGTAGTACATGGTGTCATCATTACTTTTATATATTTGCCTTTCCATGAATGTAACACAGTATTCGACCTACACAACCATGTTCCCTGCTGAGTGTTATTTCCAGTGCATTGATAATACCTTCACTCAGTATATGTTTACAACATATCCATACATAGCTCTACTACACATTTTGTACAAGATCTCAAGGTCTTTACGAACTGTGAAGATAAAACTGAGCCACGCATAATATGCTAGTACCAGTTACACAAAAGTCCGATTCCACCCAGTATGGCGGCCTTACAACAGTTGCTCATTATAATGTCACGTGCAAAACCCTCATATACACCTTAGTGTATGTCGGAGAATTGTATGCAAAATGACTTGCAACTGCTTGGATTGCCCACTTGTTATTGGTTTCGGTTACACCACTGGTATATTGTTGAAAGCTTGCCTTGTCATACCTTAAATTGTTGTCCAAATATTCACAGAAAGTGACATCATGATGTGGCTTCATCACAAGAATTCCATAGCCATGGGAGATTATTAATAACACCCCTAATACTTACTAGTAAAGCATTGTCACAGGACTATTTAAATTACTCAGTTTTCTCTTTGTCTTCATGCGACCCCCATTCATTGTCATTCCATTTGCCAGTACACCATTATTAGTGTGACACTATAATGATGTTGCACCATTATTGGTCATACACCTTTATTGCTGTTCCACTTTTCAATGAAGTACTCCATCGAGGTATTCTTGCGTCGTGCATTCAGTGATCATACCAACAACTGTCCATGTAATCATTCTTAGTTTGATCAGGCAATGTCCAATATTCTGTACATATTTTCATCAAGTTGCTCCATGTTCTTTCTCTGCATCATTTTTTGACATCCCTCTGCACCTCATTTTACTCCTCCCGTAGATATGATGATCCCTCTCTGGAGAGCGAGAAGAAAAACAGTCAAGTAACCATCGTAGAGAAGAAAGGTGCCGCAGTCTACCAAGTAGAATATAACAACAAGCAAGAATTAGTCACACCAGATGAAGTGATATCCATGATTATGTCTAAATTGAAAGGTAAAGTACAATAACCTTTGTCTGCTGAAATTATAACAACAAAGCTTGTTGGCTTGTGTACGTTGTGCATTTTAAGGTAAGTGTATGGACTATGGTTTGAGGGATGGCCAGCAGAAGCTGGCACCGGTGCTCGTCAATCGGCCTGAAGAGAAAATCTTCATATGAACAGTCGTCCCAGAATTTACAGACTGTGAGAAAACTACAGGTTTAATCGCAAAAATTATAGAGTATGCAAATGTATGTATGGATTTTGCACACAAAAAAAAAACTTGCCAAAGATTCATTTTCAAACTCCAAGATAGGGATGAATTTTTGACACAAATTTACCAAAATGAGGAAAAGTATTGCACCATTTGCCATCTCAGCATATTCTATCTGCAAGGAAAAAATGTCAAAGGAAAGAGCTCTCCCCAAAGACCCCAGGACAGTTTTCACCCTACACTGACAAAGCAACAGGAGCCATTTTGTCACTCTGGTCTTCGTAGTCGTCGATCAAAAATCAATTTGTCCAGTGAGAGAGAGTGAGAGAATTGATAAGGTGGCTTGCATTGTCCAATGGCTATGTTCTGTGTCATTGTGAAGTTGGTAATCATCTTTGGGTAATTGACTAATGACATTTGCACGAAGCATTTCATGCAAGAAATGACATCTTACAGTGACTCTAGTATGGACGATCAAGGCCAACAATATCATTTGCATATGATATAATTTGCATGGGGTATCCGAAGAAGTGGTGCTTTCAATTTGACAAACCATATCACATTGAAACATATGATGTGGGCAACGTATGAAATTCACAACAAAAGTTTCTGATAGTCCTCTAATTTTGACAAACTTGAGAGCCATTCTATCGCTGCAAATACGATTGCCTACATGTACAAGTTGAATGAAAAAGTTTGGGGAACACAGTCAGTTCTAGCACAGATATGGTCTAAATTCTTCTGAAATAGGATCGATTATGTTTGGAAGGATTCACAGGGATCTTTCATCACATCTAGCAGGACACTGAATGGTTGAGGTGTAATTTCCAGGACAGACGATTACTTCCAGATAAGCCAAACCACGATTACTTAACCATTTCGTTCATTTCTTCGTTTTCTTTTTTTTTTTTCTCTGAATGCAGAAACTGCCGAGCACCAAGGGGGCAGCACAGTTAAAGAGCTAGTTCTTACGTTACCAGTCGGTGAAGCCACGGAAACATACGAATCCTCTCTCAGGTGAGACAGGTTTGAAAAATATGAGGAGATTCAATATCTGTCTAAGTACAAAGAGAAAGGTGTAGAGATACATTTTCTCTATCTGGCCACATATAGTTCCAAGTATGGGAAGATTTCTGTCAGTATTGTCATGCAATTACATATGATGAGGGCAAAACTGATGTTGTCCCATTATTTAGACTGTTCCTGGGGCACATAGTGTAAATTGTACTAGTTCTGTTACTAACTGTCGACACTATGGCTGGATGTTCATGTCAAGATGCAAAACAAACTTAATTTTCAAACCTCTCCAATTTTGGAATCAGATATCAATCACTAATGTGGTCTGAAGTGATGCATTTGGAAAAAGCAAGTGCCCAAAAAAATGTTGGATCCTATCACAAATGCTTTCAACAGTATGATGTGCAAGTCAACCTGCAAGTGATAAATTCAAGAATACGAACAGTAATACATAGGACTAATTATACCCCCACTCCCCCCACAAAATGAAAAATAAAAATAAATAAGATGTTGCCTTACACTACTTTGCAACAAAAAATGTTAAATCCCCACCATTGCAAGTTTCCTTGAGTACATTCATGACCCCACAGTCCTCTCTGCATCTGAGATATCTCACTTTTAGTAGAATAAAATTGAGCATCAGAAATGAACTGTATGTAGCATTTACCTACCCTGACTTCAACTCCTTTGTCATGTACAGTAATATTACAATGGATACCAGAGCATGGAAAGCAAGCATAGAAGTATTGACAATGTGTTTTCCATATTTCTTCATGAATAGAAAATAAAACTCTTCACTTTTTTGATGAAAAAGCTCATTTTCAAGTACTGTTGTTATGGACTCTTTACATGTCAGTTTATAGGTTAACAGTAATTTGCCTAAAAGTGTTAGATTCATAAGCACCAAGGGTCTTTCAAAGGTCCCAAGGGCAATGCAGTTACCACTTAGTGTGTTTAGCTTATAAAAAAGACATCATGGACAAGTTTTCCACCCTAATGGTTTATTTTGATTGTAGTTAATTCTTTTACTTTTATTAGCTAATTAATTTATTAGTTAATTATTAATTCATTAGCAGAAATTAATAATTAACCATCAGCATTGCCTTGGCTTTTATCTGTTGCTATTGTTGTTTTCATCACATGCAGAGCTGCAGCCAAGAAGGCCGGGTTTGACGTTCTCCGCTGCATTTCGGAGCACGCAGCTGGAGCCTTGGCATATGACCTGGGTCAGACTAGTCCTAAGCAGATCAGGTAAGCAGACGTCTGTATGAAACATTGTTTCCCAAACTTGGGGTCCCAATCCCCCT
Organism: Stichopus chloronotus; assembly: GCA_021234535.1. Classification (NCBI taxonomy): domain Eukaryota; kingdom Metazoa; phylum Echinodermata; class Holothuroidea; order Aspidochirotida; family Stichopodidae; genus Stichopus; species Stichopus chloronotus. Next base: position 27,823,465 of record CM037830.1, read on the forward strand.
TGGGATCACAAAGCAATTCTTGTAGGGTTGTGGACTAAGATTAAAAATGCTTTAAAAATTTGCTACGTCCCAGGAAATACGAAGAAAACGGAAGCAAACGTCAAACATCACATCAGGTAATTTGATGCATCTTTTGGATGTACAAGTTAGCTGGACACTACAAAACAGATATGGGGTAGCACTCTTGTGGTGCTACCTGAAAAGGGCTCTCCACAAGAAAAAGTTTGGGAACCCCACTTTAAAATGATTGCACTCCTCTTCATGTCACAGTAGATGCTCTTCAACTTTTTGTTTTAGAGTGAGAGTATTTCTAATTGTTTTCTCTTTGAAGTAGTTTGAATTACGAAAAACAATTCTCCCATTATTTCCAAATTGAGGGGGTTTTGATTCATTTGAATGTCGATGTTTGTTCATTCATGTCAAGTTTTCGTCAGTTGATAAATGTAATCATTCGAGGGAAAAGTAAAAGAATTTATCGATTTTAACCAGCAAGCTGTGTAGGGTGTATATATCCGTCGTGTCCTAACATCCCCCTGCTAGGTATGTGTATATTGGTCTTGCAATATATGCGTAAAACCGTTTCACATATCGCCTAACCAATCAGCAATACATTATTGAACAGTCCTTTCCTGGGCTCAGGGGACATTCTGGCCCTATTGTCTATTTGCAATTAGCCCCACGATGAATGTATTTATTTTCATATTGAGTAGTTGATCAAGTAAGTGGAACCCAGAACTCCAGAAGTGCTCTTAAATGTGCTGCGCTGCTTGACATTTGTATAGAAAGGGACCATGTGGGGTGTATTTTCTTTCTGATTTCAATTTTGCAATGGCCCCCTCTAATTCCAAAATGCAAGATTATTGACCAAAGAAGCTTTGCAGTGATTATTTGATTTAGATTTGTAGTCAGATAGGGACTCAGAAATGAGAAAGAGGAACGGTTTTGCATGGGGCAAGTGATTTGAGAGAGAACCCCCCTACAAATAAAAAGAGAAAAACACTGTAGTTTGCTTATATTTTCTCAAAGAAAAGAAGAAAAAGAAGCTGATGACTTCTTTTTGTTTTAGATATTTACAGTGTATTAACTATTAGGTTGAAATTTGATAAAAAAAAAATGACATTTCTGCAAAAATTAATTCTGCAATGGGGTGAAAAGTAACACTATTTTTAATTCTACAATGAATTAGTCAATAGAATTAAATTATTCAACTGTTCTGTCAACCATTCTTTGCTGTTGATTACAACACCGTTTTGTTCGCAGCATTTTGTTTAACTGAGATCATTTCATTCTGCTGGATTCCTTTAGATCAGTTTGAAGGTAAAATAAAATATGTAGCATCGCTCTTGTTATACTCTTAAACAGCTATGTGCTGATACTGAAGTTTGGAGGGAGGTCCCTGTCTCTTTCAGTATTACGTATACAGGGAGGGATATACCAGACCGTAGGCTCCCAGCTCCACAAGGATGTCAACGGCGATCTGATCACGAAACAGCTCGCAAAATCCGCAGCGGATGACTTCAGGAGGTAGATGTTTAGCGATGGTCTCGTTCACTGCAATTGCCTTTCTCTTAAGTCCTCCGGGAAAAAAAAATGAAACATTCTTCAGCCCATCATTATCAGAGGCCGGTGTCACTGTAAGCTCTCTATAGTCTAAAGTTTGAGATCCATCACTCATTTATCCAAAATTTTGCCATACAACGAGGGTGAGTCTTTTACTGTGCTTCCATCACTACAGGAAGCAGGTGTTTATGCCAAATGAAGAATATTTCATATATTGTCACTTTATATGTGCTCAGTTGAAATTTGACAAAATCGTCGAAGTCAACCCTGATTTTTGCCTTTCACTTCTGTAATGTGTACAACTTAAAAAGTTTTTTCACCTTGTAACTTGTAAGAATACAAAGTCGTCATAGCATTATCAGTAACTGACTCAAAGTTAACAAGGGTTTCCCAAGGGGCACTGTCCCATAAAAAAATTATTGGCCTGTTAAAATTTTTAAGGATGATAAAGTTGTTACATTGTATCACATGTGCCAGTAGGCCTGTTTCCTTTTTCTGTCTCCCTGTATCACCCCCTCCTCCCCTAGGAATCTGACCAGGCTTCAGGTCTGATTAGTATTATCGTTTTGTTAATGTTTGTGAGATAATTACAAGCATGACTAGTACATAACCTCTCAAAAGTAAAGAAATATCATAGTGATTGTAAATATGGTTCTCATCTTGTAATTTTATGTAATCTGTAAATTATTTAATGGACCAAGTACGCAACGGCTTTGATTTCATTGTTAACCAACATCGTCTTAAACGTTCCATCTACATTCACCTCCAGACAGTGGAAAGCCGACATCACAGAGAGCAAGAGAGCTGTGGCCAAACTCAGGAATGCTTGCGAGAATTGCAAACACATTCTCTCCAGACTAAATTCTGCCAGCTTATCGGTTGATTCACTCTATGAAGGAATCGACTTCCATCAGAGTATATCAAGGTAACTCAATACAAGAAACTACCATAAACATCTTAACAACGTTACCTAATGTGTAAAATATCTGTAAGCTGTGAATTATAGTCTTAAAGTTCATCCTCACTGTGTATGCCCCAAGAAAAATGATTTTTTTTTTCCCCCTACAATTTGAACCCTGATTTTTAAAACACATCTGAACTGCTTGGATAAAATGCAAAATTTTATGAAAGTTCCTTCACAATCACCTTTTAGTTAGTAAAAAAATTCTGCTTCCATTGACAAAGCTGATTGTGATACACTTTCCTTCTCACCAAATTTATTCAACAGGGCCAAATTTGAGGCAGTTGCCAATGGAGTCCTTCAGCAGTGTGTGATGTATGCGGAGAATGCCGTGAGGGCTTGCCAACTTGATCCTAACGACATTAACCAGGTGTGTAGATTTATGTGTAGGTTTATGTGTAGGTTTATGTGTAGGTTTATGTGTAGGTTTATGTGTAGGTTTATGTTTTATCAAATCAGATTAAATCTAACAATGCTGCATTCCCTGTTCATGTGTCTGCCACTGTGGCCAAAGGTTGACGTTAACTTTGATTTCATTGGCAGTTTTTTTGGACAGTATAGAACACATTTGCAATAATACAGGTAAAAAAAAAAAATATACAGGCCATGGGTAAACCCACAGGAGACTTATTGAAGCTTGTGATTTTAATACTCCTAGAGATAATTTAAAAGGAACTCAGAACAAAATAACAGAGTGAAAATTAGTAACAAGAAATAAGGGTGTTGCAAGAAATAGATAACCAAAAACAAGTATGTGTGGTTGATACAGTCTGCCATCACACAAGGTAGGATGATTATTTGGCAACAATGTATTAAGAGTTAGTTGTTCAATGCTAATGACATGAAAATGTCCACATTCTTGTTTTTCTGGTAAAAAGAATGCAACCAAGTTTTTAGCATTTTCAACTGCCTACCTCGCACATATAAGTAAACTCTCAGTTTTGCTAATTTTGTACTGCAGCTGTCACATATAAGCCTTGTGCCCTCTGTATGTGTTTGAGTTAGTCATGCCTATACAAACACTTTTAACCTGCATGTAAGTGCAGGCAAGGAATCTATGTGATGGTGATGGCATGTATGTGTGTGTGTATGTGACACCCTGTCTTGTAAACATGATATCTCAAGAAGAGAAAGGAACTCGAAATTCAAAGTTGGTGTCTTGGTAGTCCATTGTGAGTAGATCCCTGTTGTTTTTCATGGGGTCAAAGGTCATTTGAGGTTACCAGAGCATAAAGTATGGAAATCAGTCAAAGGCAGACACAGTATCTCAGCATCCAAATGTTGCTGGAACTTTAAAGTTTTATCATTGGTAGCTCTTAATGAGTAGATAATGTCTCTCCTTTTTATGGTGGTCAAAGGTTATGTGAGGTCAATGGAACATTAACATAGCTTTTTAAATTTATTAGAACTTCTTTGCCAGCAACTCCCTGTCAAGATTAACAAAGTGCTTTCTTTAATCACCTTTTCCCAAGGGAACTTCCCTTAGACAGGGAAATATTTTTCAGGTTGCCTTTGCAGACTTTTAACCGCACTTTGGTGTCAGAACTTTCTATCCACTTACGAGATTTATTACCACAATATTCATGTGTGGTTTACATTCTTGTGTTCTGTTTTTTGTTTTGACATGGTCCCTTTCCCCTTGGTCACTTTTGTCTATTAGTGATTGTGTGTGTTTGGAAAAAAAAAAAGATTATTGACAAGAAATCACAAAGTCCTTTGACTTTCTGGTTCTATTTATCTTTCCTTCCCACCAATCTTCTTACTTGGGCTGGCATTAGGTCGTCTTGATGGGAGGCTCGTCTTGTATACCTAAGCTACAACAGCTTCTGAAAGAACGTTTCTCGACGGCTGACATCTTGAACCGAATATCACCAGAAGAGGTTGCTGCGATAGGCGCAGCCAAAGAGGTAGGATGCTGATGTTGATGATGGTGACGATATTGATGGTGATGATGATGGTGATGATGATAATGATAATGGTGATGATGATGATGGTAATAATAATAATAATTATGATGATGATAATAATAATGGTAGTAATGATGGTGGTGATGATGGTGATGTTGATAACAAACAGAATCTTGAACAGAATATCCTCAGAAGGTTGCTTTGATAGAAGCAGCCAAAGAGGTAGGATGGTGTTGATGATGACGATGATGATGACGATGATGATGGTGATGAGGATAAGGATATTGGTGGTGATATGATGATGATGATGATGATGATGATGATGATGATGATGATGATGATGATGATGATGATGATGATGATGATGATGATGTTAATGATGGTGGTGGTGATGATGATGGTGATGGTGGTGTCTTTTTGGTTGTGACTTTGAAGAAGATGATCCATCATCATCATCAGCAGCAATCTTTATCTGGAAACCATTTACATCGACTGGTCGATTTAATGTATGTGATATGATGGTATCTTTGTTACCACTGTATCAACTTGATGAACATAACATACTAACAATAAATCAAGTGTCAAAGCATTAGGTTTCATTTACATTTAATAGTTATCAGTTATCATTTATGGTGGAGTCAGTTATCATATCTGTGGTTAAAATTGATTTATTACATTGATGGTTAAAAAAATTATAAAAAAAAAATTATGAAAGGTGTTACATTTATTGTTGATATTACATTTATGGGTTAGGCACATGCAATTAAACCAAACTTCTCATAATGTCCCAAATTATCTTTTTCACTGATTTCTTCAAGTGCAAAAACAGACGAAACACTGAGCCCATCATTAAAGAATTCGTTTGCTTCTCTCTTGTCTGTCTCAAAGTTAAGTCGGAAATACGAGAAATGCCACGTAGTTGATAATTGAGGCAAATATTCCAGAAGATATCAGTATAATATGTATTCCAAGTGCATTTAACACCCCATTTCATAAATCTTTTTCAGCTGATTGCACTAAAACCACTTCCAACCACCCACTTCCTTTCCTTCCCGAAATGAATTTAATTAGTATTAAGATGCTTGATTTTGTCCAGCATTTCAGAATCTAATCAATCTGAACAAAGTGCATTTCACTGTATCCATTGTGATTATTCGAAGAGTTACGCTGATTGTGATGCGGATGCATAGATTGAGAGGGACAACGAAAAGAATTTATGAAGAATAAGCTTGGAAACCAGGAGCCATTAATGTCGTATAACCTGCACTGACGCCACACATCTAACCATTGTTACAGCAGTCAAGTGATGGCATGTCATACATACATTTATGTCAAGCTTATTTGCTCAGGAATAGTCGTATTGCTGTTGTATGCTCAACTTGCTTGTCAAATTTGTCTTAACTTTAGCAAATAAGTAGTTGCTTCATGTGTAATATGAAAGATTAATGAGTCGGAACAAATTGCGTAGTGATTGAAAATACATTTTGGAATTGATTGCGCCCTGTAGTCTGTAACTGTGGAGTCATACATATTATTCACCTCTATTCACCAACTCAGCATTCATTCTTGCTTTGATTTCTGTGGTTTGAAAGGAAGGCCAGAACATGACCCACATCTTTAATACTGTACTCTTTGGTGGTAGATGAGGCGTAAACTTTGGCTAGAATAGGCTGCCACGATTTTTTGCTTAATGACATTATTCATGAAACAGTGATTTGAATCCACTACCAAATTTAAATTGATTAACTTAATGTAATTGAAAGAAGACAAGGTTTATTAAGCTGTAAAGGGTCCAAAGTGAAACATTAACAAAAGTGAAAATTAATATACAATCAGATGCCAGAGTCTAGATTATTCAGGATGGTGACTTTTTGTTTTGTCTATTTGTGAAACATAAAAACCCTATAATTGTTAGTCCTCGTCTTGTAGAATGTTGATCTCTCCATTAAAATGACATTCATGCGATATACATTTGACATTCATGTGATATACATGTGTATTTGAACTGACCTCCTGGAGCTTGCATTGAATTGCAAATTCTGCAGGGATGAGACTGGTCTTCAAAGACATCATTTTCTAATCCTCACACTGGTCTGAAAAATGATTGAAATGCATAGCCATTAGCACAAGAAATGTAAAGATGTTATGCAGTGAAAGAATTTGAACTTTCTTGCAAAATTCTTTAGTACCCGTGAGTAACTTAAAAAGTGGCACAGAGGGCTTGGGGGGTTCTAAATTGCTCTTCTTTCAAGAAAATTATGTGTTGCAAATTTGTTTTCTTTGTTAACTTTTATCAAACATTCCTATAAGTGTTTCACATTATAAATTGTCCTATTTTAATTAATAGAAATTTAGACCATAAATGTACTGCAATTGAATATATTCACAGAAGTGGCATGTATAAGGAAATCATATGTAAGGCAGCAGAAAGAGTGGTTTTTATATCTTATAAGAAATTTATCAGTTAGCTTTTGTTGCAAAATAATCAGTTTGTTGTAAACTGCCACATTATACATTGCATTGTGTCAGGGTGTTCTGCTGATGCTTTAAAGTTTGACAAATGAAATTCATCCTGGCCAAAGATGTCTCAAAATCAGAACAGAATTATCAGAAAAACAACGAAGAATAGAATCTTCCTCGTCATGAGCGATGATACCAGACACAATTAAGGTTTTCCGAATAAAAAAGGAATAGTCGAATATTGGAAAAAAGAGTTCGTCGAATATCGGAAATGTAACAGTCAGAGAGAAGGATGTCGTTGAGTGTGTGATTTTAATTTAATTCATCTGTTTATTAGGAGTCTGTTTATTGAATTGTTATTGAATGTATTTTTTGTACTCAGGCCTCTATCATCCTGTCGTGCCACGATGAAGGTATTTCTCTCGAGGAGCAAGACCGAACGATTGCTGCCCTCTCCCAAGACGTTATTGTCAAGGTGAATGATCATGAGCTACGTATTTATGTAGAGTGTCTACTGCAGTTTCTATTTCACATGAGGCACAGGGTCATGACCTCCTGAGATGGTTCCAATGGTCTTGTATATTTCTTCATGAAGGCCAATGTCAACCGAGACACATAAGTAGCCGATATTCCTTTAAACTTGCTCTGTTTTCTTTTGTTTCATCATTACTACCACCTTTTTATCCTGCAATACAGTCAAATGAATTTAGAACTCATTTTTGTAGGCATTGTCAGTGTCACTCACAGAAATGCAGTGCCTGTCAAGATTTTTGTACACAATGTTCTGCATACCAGAGTATTAGCCTGGAATGATGGAGAACCAATACTGAACAGGAATTGACCAGGTTTATCGCAGGATTTTAACCCATATTAAATCATTATAGTCTAAGGAAAGTGTTTTTGCAATACAAGTAACAAAACTTTTTTACAGCAACCAAAATTTTGAATTACATATATTACCCCTGACATTGAATTAACTTCAGTCCTCTTTCCATCACCATTAGCAAGCGTTTGCTTTGGGTCCCTAGTTAGTACCCACAGTCCATAGTCGGGTACCTGTATGCCAGAAAGTACTTATTCTCTCAGGCTATGAGTTTTTTGACAGGTCATAAAACAATATTTTGCTTTGAATGCTAATATAACCCCATGTATCTTAGGAACAGTTGTGACAGAGAAGTATTCCTAGGCATACATGCTAACGTTTGTCACAAGTACAATCTACATTAGTGAAACTGGATGTGGGTAGCAATTTCAGAACCGGGATTTTACCCAAGTACCCTCTGCAAACACGACCATTTGCAACAAAATGGAGGGCTTGACACACCAAAATATTATGATAGGTTGCAGTAATTTTGGTCAGTGGTCAGTGAAAATTAGTTAGAAGCTGTCTTTCGCTCACTCTCTGAGATGGTAGCAAATTCAGCCATCGTGTTGTCTCACAAAGGAGACTAAGATATAATCTCCTTGAGTTTTGAGGTATAGATATCAAATTTATGATAATTTTGAACAGTCTGTTCTCCTTCTCTGATGATTCAGTGCCTTCTCATTGTCCTTTTTCCCTTTAATAACAATCACCATTGCAGTTCCTATTTTTGTTTGCTTTACTTTGTGAGCCATTGTCTGCTCTTATCGTTGAACATATTTACGAGCTTCTGTTGCAAGGTACGGTCGCTGTTCACATGTACATAACCCTGGAGTTTACATTGTAACTAGGTCAATATCTACCATTGTAGTCTCTCTTTTGGATTGGTCTATGTGTGTACGGAATTAGATCAACCATTGTATGCGAGTGTTGCAAATTATCCTCTCCTTGTTTCAATCTGTCCTCGTAAGTCAATGCGACATGGAGAGTTTGTAGGGGGAGAGCCCCATGGTGTAATAAAGAGGCTTTGCTTGTACTTTTGATTCGATTTCTTATCAACTAACCAGTTCATCTGTGTGCGAAATGAAAGAAAAAGTCATCCGCTGTGATGTTGGTTTTTTCTTTGCTATTGTCAGTTATTGGAATCGAACACTTACCCCTTGGAAACACATTGTTTGATTGTTCTGTTCAGAATTGATACAATAAGCCTGTTCAGTTCATTAACAACCATTACGGCAAACTTTTCATCATTCTCCGAAACTGTTCTGTTTTGCAAGTAAACCTGTACTTTGAAAATGTCAAAATTATCGCAGTATATATTTCAATATTTGAAGATTTACTGTGCAAAATCTTATCGTAGATGAATCCCCCGAAAACATGTCAATGTAAATAGGATAGAAAACACTAGTGGAACAAGAGACAACCTAAAATGATATCATAGCAATAAAGTATAAAAGATAAAGTTACAGCAAAAAGTAGAAAAATGAAAAGTATTGTAAACAAGTTAAAACTTAAAAAATGATTAATCTTAATGTTATTATTTGATATTGTTTTGGCATTTCCTTGCTTAATTTAAGAATTGAGTTTATCCCATTTTTTAACTGCTTAATATGTAAATCTCTGCAATGTTCATTTATATCTGACAGGTTACAGATGAGTCTGGTTCAGAACAGACCTTTACAGTCGTTCAGAGCGGCACTTACTTGCCGGTTAAAAGACACCAAACATTCAGGATTGGACAAGAAGCTACGTCTGTGTCGGTGCTATTGTTAACCCTCGCTTCACCCGAAGCAGAACCTCAACCGCTAGGACAGGTGAGCTACAATGATTCTACTGACGCCTTCGTATTGCCTCGATCTGTGGACTGAAAACTCAGCAGTACTTGAAGGGGTCAACTTAGACTGATCTTCTGCCATTATTTTAATCATTTCTTTCCTGGTCTCAGTGAATCACGTTTCGGGTTTGAATCTCAAGGAAATGTGCCATGTGGGTCTTGCAGGGTTGTAGGGCTTTAATGGATCTCTCAAAGCACCAATGAACTCATAACAGGATTAATGGATTCATCTTTGTTTGTCGCATAAAAAGTCTCAGTGATGATAGTTATGAAGTTAACTTCATCATTTTGTTTGCTTTTATCGACAGGTTGTTATTTCTGCTCTCGATGATGCTGACATAGAGAATGGCCATGTATCAGCAACTTTCCATTTTAAGAGGTAAGCGAGCAAATAGAGGCTCTCTATTGGCTCTCTATTGTCAATATTTTTACCAAGACCATATTCTCTACCTCGAGATATTAAAAAGAACAGTCCAGATGATCCCCAAACTCCTGTAGGAACATTTTCAGTAAGGATTGTCCAAGGTGTTACCTCCATAGAATCAACACCCACTAGATCCACAAAAATATCATCCACAAAACCTTTTGAATTGTAACACATTTTACAGTAAACAGTGTTGGAGACATGCTCACAAATAATTCACAGTCACAGCATGATTTCGTAAAAGTCGAACAATGGTTTTGTTTGCTCTTGTTTCTTGGGGAGCCTTTATCCAGAAATTTTGGTAATTTCAAACAACCTGTATCTATATACTGAGAGCAGATTGAGAGTTGCTGACAAGCTGTGTGATGTAAGTGTGGATTTATTGCAAATATGCTAAATATTGCCTGCACTGTTCTTTTTATTTTGGCACATATCCCTTGTTTTGTCTTTAATTTATTTTTCATGGCATTTGGGGTTTGTTTGATAATTGCAACTTTTCTGTTAATCAAGATGGCATGTGTGTATTTGTGGGTATGTATGTGTGCATGTGCATATGTGTGTTTGTGATGTCTTGCTTGTAAAATATATGTGAAGAATGCACTCTTGGACTGATTTTGGTATGTACATGAGCTATATTGAGCGCAGAAATGATATTGCTTTTGGTGAAAGGTCATCTTAGGTCAAAATGAGAAAGTTAAGCTAAGTTAGTTATCTGAAGAATGTAAATATAGACTGATATCATATTAATATGTTTACAAACAATATAGGTCAAAGGTCAGCAGATCTCAAAATGTAAAAACAATACGTTGAGAATACAAGGTTGCACTGATATCATATTTGATACCTTTAAGAACCATATTGAATACAAGGTCCCCATTGGTTTTTGTGGAGGTCAAAGGTCACCTGAGGTCAGCAGAGATCATAATGTGAAATACCATGTAAAACACAGTATGTCAAAAATGCAAAACTTATAGTACATGTTGAACAACCACGATTAGTGCAGGAACATTACTGGTTTTGGTTTATATCATTAGAGTTCAGGAGGTCAGCTCAACTGCGGAACCTTGCAAACACAGTATTTCAAGAACAAAAGTATGGAGCATGGAGAGATATCATATTTGGTGTGTGTAATGCCAATGCTCATCGTGTTTATTATATCCCAGTTCCTCTTGCTTTGGGTTGTAGATTCTATTGTCGAAACCACAATGCATTCTTGCATTTTTTTTTTTATTAAATTAAGATGATATCCTGAATCAAACACCCATCTGTCGAACCCTTTTTTCTTCTACAATATGTCGTAATGTCTTAAAAGTCTGACAAAGAGGAATTTTTTGTCATTGATGATCATAAGAGCTTTCTATTTTAAATGTTTAAGTTAAAAAATTTTCTCACACAAACTTTCCATAGATCTGTTTCCTGCACTTTGTCGATGTTTTGTTATTTCAGGGATGGAAGTCTTGATGTGACCTGTACCGCAGATGGCTCTGGTAAACAAGAAACTTTGATCATCAACGGATCTTGAGTATTATCAATTAAAAGACTGGCGTCTTCATCCCTTAAGTTGACCCGCCTCTCGGGTGCAACGTCAAAAAGCTGAGATGAATCTCGACTTGTTGACGGCCAGACCATGTGACTAGTAGCAGCCCGTAGGGACGGATGTTCCTGCTGTCACAGTGGTTCGAGGACCCTGTGGTGATCTCAGGATTATATGGTCTGAGATCCATCTGGTCGTAGGGTCATCTGATGTCAAGTTCATGTGGTGACCATATGGTGACACTCAGCAGGATGGATGAAACTTCAGCAAGGGTGTTCTTCATGAAATGCTGTGCCATCCCATTTTTTTTTTAGGTTTTTTTTTTTTCGTATTTTTTTTTTTAGTTACCCTTCTTCAAGAGGGTTTTTCCCTTGCAGATGACAATGAAACTGATAGTTATTGCTGAAGTTGAAGCCTTAATCAAGTCAAAAGGAGAAATGTCTTTAGTGTTTATAACCTTTGCAAAGCTTCATGTTTGCAGCTAGAAATGAATGTGTTCATTTGTTTCACATTGGCCCAAATCCTTTATATGAAAACCCTACCCTACTCTGAGAAAAAGGCAGCAAGTTAGATAGGGAGGTGGCATGGTGGGGAGGGAGAGGTGGGGGGAAGTGACTTTGTGGATAATGAGTTGGAGTTCAGAGTTAAATGTTGTTTCAGTTTTGTATGGTTGATATTCTAGATTTCATGATGGTTTCATGATTATTTCTTATACTGCCAATGTGACTTTCACAATTGGAAAATGGTCAAGCATAGAGAAACTAAAAGCTTAGAAGTTAGAAAAGTACTATTTAATCTATTGTTTGAATAATTGATGTGTGATAAAAGATCAGACTGGATATCTCCATGTACCTTTTCTTGGTTATAAACTTGTGAAACTGAATGACTGTCGAAAATTTCCGATATTTGAGTGAGAGGGGAGGGAAAAAAAGCAGTGGGTGTACTTAATCTTTGTCATGTAAGTAATAGTGACAGTAAAAAGTTTGTCTTTTTCTTCTTTGTTGTTGTCTTTTTTTTTTTGTAAGTTACCAGTTGTACATAATAAAGGTGCTGAAAACATGTTAAGCATTTCATGAGATTGGATTTTTCATTTCTTGATCAGTTCTTTTGTCAAGGTATGACATGAAATGGTCAATTTTCAATTCAAATACACGAGTCAGTCAGCCAATGACACATAAGGAGGCACTCTACAAGGGTATCTCACGGCATACACTGCATTGTCACAAGTTAAATCGAAAGTCATCGGAAAGTTAGTTTTATGGTGTAAAATAATTTATCCATCCAGATTGTAGAGAAACATGTTTACCAGAAGTAGAATTCATTCTGAATGGATCAAGCAGAACATCTCATACTCCAGCACACTTTCATAAAACTACTCACAATCGTTATCCTTTCACAAGCTCTGCTCCAATCCCATCTGAATGTATTGGTGAGCCTGGAAGGGATTGGCCATTGAAGAAAATTAATATTTCATGGAAATTGAGAAAATCTTTCCCTCTCAATTGGCGAACACCGTATCTTGATGGAGTGTTCCACTTCGAAGTTATGGATCATTAAAAGAAATAGTTGTTTCATGATAGTAAAATGCATTATGGTAAATTTGTGATGTCACATGGACACAACTACTTGAATATACCCATTGTATTTCTTTGTAATCTTTACCCGTCTTGAAAGAAAGGTCATGATAGTTTTAGCCATGTGATCTTACCTTCCACAATATTTTAATCTTCAGTATACCTAACCTTAATTTTGACTGGTATCAAGTTTCAAAGTGGAATAAGCACTTTAAGTTCCCTGCCCACCCCCCCCCCCCCGTTCATTCTTTCGACACCGCATGCCTCTTCATTTCTGTTTTCAATGTACTCCTTTTCCCATGGTATTGGCCAGCCAGACACACATCAATGTAGACACACACCAATATAGACAATAACACGTGGGGGTTGGGTGGTTAGAGATTATTGAAAAATCAGAAAAAAAAAATGAGATAAAAAATAGAAGAATCTGTTGGCATCTCTCGGTTTTGCTTTTGGAGTGAGAATCAGAACCATTTTCCTTTTGCGCATCGTCCAGGATCAATGAACATTAATACAAGACAAGTAGATGTGCGCTGAAAAACCACAACATTTTTCAAACTTATAGGCATATAGAGTCATCCATTCCTATTTCTTGGAAGAAGTAATAGAAATATTACTGTGTAGGCTTCAAAGTGATCCCATATTTCCTGCTTTAAACTGTAAACATCTGCTTCCTCCATGTCTGCCTTTTCGCCTGCTTTCGTTTTTCTTGTATTTTTTTAATATATTTCTCTGTCGTGAAAGCAATGTTTTTCTCTGGGGGGAAATTTCCCCATAGGGTACCTCACTACAGCTTGTGCGCAAGCTGTCCCCAGATCAGATTACAAGGAAACAAGCTCCCCGGCAAAGCAGTTTCGTCACCTTCCCCCCTTTTAAATGGAAATGCAACCTTTTGTAAAATAGAAAAAAACCTAATAGTTGTATGCAAAATGTGCAGACACGACGTTTAATATTTATTTGAATTATTCAAAATACCTATTCTTCACAATATTAACATGAAAAATTCTCCACATGCTGCAGTAAGGTATAGGCCTATGAAGTAAACTCCTCTCGGTATTGGTGTTTTTGCACACAATTTTTTTTTTTTTTACCAGTGATTAGTTTACCCCGGACATCAAAATGTTCACACATATGCAAACTCTTTGGTTCAATGCAAAATAATTAAAAATAAAAAAGAAGAAGTATGCAGAACGGTTGTTCTCTTTTCTGCATTGAATATCTTGGTCTAAGACCGCCATCTTTGGTGTAACACAAGTTTCTAGCTCTGTCGCCACTGAAGGACAGAAGGAAATGTTTTCATATAAGTAGAATTAAAACCCATGAACTAAAACGAGTGAATGAATACTGCAGCAAACAGCGCTACGTACGTTTGCCTGCCGTCAGTGATTTATGTACAGACACTGGGGCACAAGAAATGACAGTGGAATGCAACGCCATTTGCAGCAGTCTGAATGTAGCGATGAATTAGAGTGCCTTAACAAGTGCAATTTTCATTACTTTGTTTTGTAAACCAATTCATTACTTTTTGCGAAGAATTTTACGTTGTAAAGAAAAATTAATTGAAAGTTTTTTTTAAGAACGTAATCGAGTGATCCCTTGGATGGAGATTATGGTAGCTCAAAGATACATGTACCAGGGGAAAGCCTATTGAAGAGGAATTGGGGAGGGGGAAGATTTCACCTTGTGACAATGTAACATGACATGAAGAAGTTCAACAGGGTTTATGTAAATTTTCGGTTCCCTTTCGTTCCTCTTATTTTAGATTAAACTTACATCAGGGGTTGGACACATGTGCGATTTTGCCGACTGAAAAACGCTCCTCAAATTTGAAAGAAAAAAAAAACCCAGAATGCGCTATGTAATTGCGAAAAGCGCAGTCACAAATGTGCCCTCCGAAAACGTCTCTTTGTGAAGTAATAGTACTATTCGTGTATAGTTTCAATACTACTAAAAACGTCCCTTTAGATTTACTTTCTTTTTAGTTGTTTATAGCTTGTTGCGGCTCACCAGACTAGTTGTGCGCACTGCATGCTGGATTAGTGTTACTGTGTATGTGCAAATCACTGGAACAACATAACTGGTGTACAGTTAGCTTCCATTGACTTACAGTTTTTCTTTGTCAAATTTTTCATTAAGATTGGAGGGAAAAATGATACTTTTATTTGGTGAGTTTAAAAAAACTTAGAAAAAAAAAACGCAAATTTTGTCGTAAAAAAAAAATCACATTTACGTTGGTGCAAAACCTAATTATACAGTTTTAATGAACAACGCCCTCACTTTCATTCTTTGACACTCAAAACTTCCAGGGAATAGGCAGTTCCCTCAACTTTATTCTGAAGCATCAGCTAAATCTTACAAATATCCGCTTTTTTTGTCGTACAAGTATCGTTCATCACTTTTCAAACTATTGGATTCAACTATTCAACTTGGATGTTGAAGAGCACACTGGTGTGAAAAAGAGGACGATTGAAGGAGAAAATCGAAGGTGTAGGAATGATATTTAGGTCCGAGGGTCTTGTGGAGGGGTCGGGATCACACTCTAAACCAGTTCCACACTACCTGAATGACCAACGTATGGAAATTTGTAAATGATATCATAGGCCAATCCTTTACCTCTCACATGATAGGGTAGGGAATCTTTGATGTACCTTGTATGCATGAGATGTCACTTTAAGGTCGATGGAGAGATTAATGGTGGTATGGTACCTATACAGCACAACTGAGAGAGAGAGAGAGGTGGAGAGAGACGAAAGGGGAGGGGGGGGGGGGCTTGTGAAGTATGGGTTTCAATAAGTAGTCTGTAATGTCAGCTGTTCTCCACAAATAAGTCGATTCCACATCACCGTCTATGTGTATATGAAAAATAAATGCAAAATGATATCACTTGGAAATAAATTCACCTTGTACAAATGGCAGACGGAATCTGTAGTGTTCCATGAGTACGCTCTTTTTACGCAGCTCTAGCATTTTACTCCCCCCCCCCCCCCCCCTCCCTTTCCTATCGAAATGTATTTGGTCACATGTGACAATCGCAACAGATGTGGTACACATTTTGAGAGTTTACATGCAAAATCAAAGCACCGGTTGTATTCGACAGGAACAGTTACCTGTTTGACGTCACTTAAAGTTCCTCTTTCATTATACGACTGTTTTTATGTATTTTTATTATTTTTAGGATGACGACTGGGGAACGATCATAAATTCCCAAAAGTAGCCGACGCCGAAATAAATGATGTGCCTGTTTAGTAGTCAGGCTACATGGGGGCGTAGCCAGGTTTTATTCGTGGGGGGGGGGGGGTAAAATTGGCTCATCGTTCCTATTTTTGACCCTTGCCCTGAAGGTGGGGTATAAGGGGAGGGGTGTTGCCCTACCAGTGCTCTCAAGTCAGGATTTCAAATCAGTTAGTCCACAGAGAGGCCTACGTGGCACGAGGTCTAAGGGTATGGAGACCCCCTTCCCTTTGCCTAAAAAGTATCATGTGGTGCCCTTCTAAGTTCGCCAATCATGGTGCAAAATTGACTTTCTTTTGACACCTGCACCCACGAAGCTAAAATAAAGCTTAACAAGTACTGGAGGGGCTGAGTGCCATCAGGACTATCTAAGCGGAACGTAAAAGAAACAAGCCCTCCAGATGGCCGGAAACGGCACTTTCCGGGTGTTCCACGCTGCATGTACTCACCCTTGAAATAGGGATCTCATGCGTGCAATTTCTCAATTAGGCCTAATGTGATAAAAATCAATCAGATGTGTTGAGATGATACAAGAATCATAATGATACAAGAATCATAATTCATCCTGTTTTATTTATTCTATAATAAATGAGATCATTTGGCAAATGGTAGTCGGGGGAGGGGGGTACTGCAAATATTTTTAGACTCCCTTTTTTTCATTGTTAATAATGACTTATTTTAAGCTTGAAAATAAAAATGAAACTTGGGGTAGACGGTTGAACATTATCTAATGAAGCGACGCAGAGCACGACTGGAATTTTTGGGGAAAAAACGCTGACGTAATACATGAGCTTGTTGCATGCACCCGTGGTGAAACATTTCCAGCGTTGTTTTAAAACATGAAAATGACCTACTTTTAAGTAGCAGAACTGAAAAACTTAAAGTAGTAGAGTTGACGTACTTTTAAATTAAATAGTAATATGACAGAATATTGGTTTCGTATTGGCAATAGCTTTAGTTGGCATTGACAACTAATACTTTTTGGGGATTCATTTTTTTTTAATTCAGAGAAAGGATTGGGATAAATAAAGTAACAAAATCTCTAGAATCCATGAAATCATTAATATCAAAGGTTTTAATTGACAGGGGTGTTGCCAATGTATTCTGTGTGAAATAAATGTGCCTACCTTTCTGCTGCGAATTTCATCCCGTAGCCGCATAATCGTATACTCCGTATAAGCAACAGGCGCATGTACAGCCAATCGAAACCTCGAACCAACGATTTCACACCTTTATGAACACCGTGTTTCAATTGCGCGGTTAATATGTTTCGTTCAGTTTGCAATGTCATAAAAAGATCACACTTGCGGAACCCGGAAGTTTCCCAGCCCGCCCCCCCCCCCCCCCTCGGTTTAGGCCTACAGTCTTCCTTAACTTATCATCCCTCCCTCCTCCCTTCATTTTGTTTTTGCTATCCTTTATTTCACAACATCATCCATCGCGTCCCCAAAATTTCTGTTGGGAGGCACCTTCCTCCCTCCCCCTCCCTCCCCCCTCCCCCCCCCCTGAGGCTACGCCACTGTGGCTACATTTAGATGTGAAGGATAAAGTTCATAGGTCATCATAGGGCAAGAAATCGACTCTAAAGAACACAATTTTTCATCATATAGCACCTCAACTACTGTATTTAAACTTTCTGCAGGGTAAGAGCGACCTCCTATCCTCAAATCCCTCTGATGCCGTGGCCCAGCTACCGGGAGGGATTAACCCACATGACATATCCACAAACACACAGTCTCACGCTGTTGGGAGGCACCTTCCTCCCTCCCCCTCCCTCCCCCCCCTCCCCCCCCCCTGAGGCTACGCCACTGTGGCTACATTTAGATGTGAAGGATAAAGTTCATAGGTCATCATAGGGCAAGAAATCGACTCTAAAGAACACAATTTTTCATCATATAGCACCTCAACTACTGTATTTAAACTTTCTGCAGGGTAAGAGCGACCTCCTATCCTCAAATCCCTCTGATGCCGTGGCCCAGCTACCGGGAGGGATTAACCCACATGACATATCCACAAACACACAGTCTCACGCACGCTAGAAAGGGTAAAAAAAAGATATTTAAAAAAGTGTAACTCCCACCTTTCCTCCCAACCCTGCCGGTACAATGGCATGTGGTGAATCACTGGCATGATACCAGATTAGTCCAACTGCTGACGAAATGGACTCCTAGTCACCTGCCTCAACTGGATTTTTACTTCTAATTGAACTCACTACTAAGCTGAGGTTAGAAGGTAAGGTTTTGGAATTTTGTTTTTCGTTGTCCTTGTGCATTTTGATAACGACTCGTTGTTTGGTAGCCATTTTCGTACACTATACCATGCATGAAAATATTCTTTATTGGTCAGTATAGATGAAGCCAAGCGACCGAGGTGATCTTGAAATTTGTCTTCATTAGCGACGTAAAGAATGACCATGTATATATATATATATATACATATACTACACCTATACTGTATTCGAAAACTTGAACTTTTCAGTGCACCACGGTCAGGCTTATTCTAGGTGATTTGGGGGAAACGTGCATGGGCTTGCTGGATCTTCCTTTTAATTCACTTGAATTCAATGTTATGTTGTCTAAACTTGTGGGCAATTTCCTTTCAGTGCCATAATAATTGCGCTAGGTAGGTGAGCATGAACAATTGACCAAGTATTGCAGGTGTATTCCAGTCACATCTGCAAAATATACTTCTATTTTGTCTTCACTTTTGCTTCCCGTGGTTCCATCCGTACTATCAGTTCCTCATTTTCCTCATAGCATTTTTGGCTGACAATTCCAGATCTACCTCTACTGACATTGTGCTGCTCCCAATTAACGACTATGCTAACGGATATTTGCAACTGGCCAGGCCTTTCCCTTGACCTTTTTAAATTTTAAGCTGCCGGACAAATTTGATCCTTGCCAAGTTGCATTCAATTCCAACAGAATTGTTGTTGACGCAATTTCTATTAACTTGCACGAAATTTAACATCATGTTGAAGAGAAAAAGTCTTATTTATTGATACAGTTCCGCTTTTAACGCTCTTATTCCTTCCTTTTAAATTGCATTTTTTAATTAACTAACAACCTTAAGCATCATGTTTCTACTTGTAATTGGATCTTGGCAAAAGGACAAATAAAATTGACATTTTGACGACATAACGTTAATCCATCAAAACGACAAACTTACTTGAAATGCAGAAGATTGCCATTTTAGCGATTTACACTTTACTTCAAAAGAGCAAAATTCAGCAAAACAGTCATATTGCCAAGTGATGGACTGTCTCAACTAGGCTGAATTTTTTACTAGTTCGTCGTAGATCTCATTAAAATGTCAATTTTCCTAAACTTTGCCCGTGTTGAAAAGATGTTGAATTACGTCCAAAACAAAAAACAAAAAAAAAAAAACGATAAAGTTAAAGCATTAGTCATTTGAAAGTTAATTTTCTTCAAAATGTTAACTTTTAAGAAAAAAGTCGTTCAGTAGCAGAGATAACTGTTGCGTTTTTTTTTTTTCGTGTCTCTTCTGTGCTGCCGTAGTATTGTCCTATTACTCCATTACATTCAAGTAGTCTCAGACTCAATCGAATAAATATATACTGTAGAAATTCTGCGATCCGGAGCTAACATACGACATAATTAGTTTGCCGGAACCGTTTGATACAAACATTAGAGACAACAGACAGACAGGTTGCTGGACAAATTGAACTGTTTCCACGTCAAAGGGAAAGAGGCACCAAGTATGACGGACTCTCTCTGTAACAGAAATAATTAACTGCAGTATTTCCAGCTAGTGTAGGCTAAGATGTTAAGTACACACCTGAGCCAGGTGATGCTCATATAGCAGGATGTCATTCTGCGCTAAGGAGTCAACGAACTCCAATACAGTACTGTATGTGTCTCGAGGACTACGTTAGTTTCGGCCCTGCATGGCAGATTCCGCCCCTAAAAAAATGTTGTTGTCCGCCCCTGATTTTTGGGGAGACGGAAAAACACTGTTTTTAGGGACAGAAAGTAACGACATGAAATGAAGATTTGTTCAATTTTAAGAATTCATTAACACGACTTATGTCGAATATGACCCAAATGTTACAATACTGATCAAGGGTAAATCAAATTTAGTCTTAGCCTGCAGGTGGTGCACGCTGCCCGCGGCTGTTTCAACCGCTGTCGATCAAAAAGTCAGTAGTGGAAGTACATATGCACATGTAGGCCTACGCTTAAAATGGTGTTGAAATTGAACATTTTTCAAACACTAAATTTCTGCGTCCATTTTGTAAACATGGAAGTTAGAAAGTTCAAGATAGGCAGCCTTAAAGGCTGTATTGCATCACCCTAAGCTACATTTTTACCTCCCTGAAAGGAAAATTCTCAACTGGTTCTAAGTTACAGTACTCTTAGATTGCCAGCAAATTCGAAAGATGCAGAGCAGCTCGTATTACACAGCGTACACAGGGATCCATTGTTTTGATTACACATGTGGAGGAATGTAAGACGGGCTGAGGGAGGGACTAGAGGTAGGTGGTTGGGAGAAATTGAAACTGTCTGGGGTGATGCATTACAGCCTTTAACATAGACAAATTAATTCTTACGCCATTCTTCGAGGCATCAAATCAACACTGACTCAGTCATGGACATAATGATTTCTAAAATTCTAATGAGGATGGCCGGTACTGACCCAAATTTCTAAAACAGTGACAGAAAGTCCACTGAAATAAAAATTGAAATAGGAAAACATGTAAGTTAAATCTTAATAATGAACGTTATATTCTCCCCTCCTATAGGAGCGGAAAATCAGGAGCTGAAACTACCGGCGGGGGCGGCGCGGAAACTATAGGATCCCGAGGCGTGATATCCGCATTACACACACCTTCCACCAGTCTCCACCCTCCATTCTCCCCGTCTCTCCCAGCAGCACCTCCCCCAAAATGTTTTACGTAGGCAGTGCAATATGCACTATAAGATCTGAGAAGTCGATTAGTAATTCACTAATTGTGTAATCAACGTTACACAATGTTTTCATTTCCTAGGCCAAGATAAATGGGTCATCTGTAATGTAGCCGGTCTACTCAGCCAAGTGTTATGCAAGAACATCGCATATGACAGTCATGGACCCAGTTTTTGTTAGAGATGTTCAATTTCAACGTAATTCAGTCACGATAGACCTTAAGACCTTTAAATCTTTAAAAGTAAAATTGTATTTTGACTTAATTGTATATTGCTGTCATTAATTTTACAAAAAACTGAGTATAAATATGTACCAACATATTATGCCTCCTATTTTATAGTGGAATCGCCCGAAACAAAACGAAAGAAAGGCAATTTTTCGCGGATATAGTTCTTCACCCATTAGTCATATCACAATATGAACACATTTACTGTACAATACATGGCCTTTTAATGTACTGCAGCAAGGTTTTCCAATAAATTAATGGAGAAGTGAAATACAACTCACTCAGTCACCGCTCATTGTTCATTGACATAATCGGGTGTTCTTCATGTTAAAAGTAACCCAACTGGAAGGTGATCAACTGAACGTAAGTCCTTTTGTCCAAAACTGCTTCATGTGGTGAAATACCGTAATACTATCAGGCTCGTCAAGTTTTTTAAGCCGTGACCAGTTAATCATCATGAACAGTCAGAATAACGCCTTAGTAATAGTAATTAATATTAAGTTACGTTAGCCTAACTAGGCTAGCCTAGGTCCTAACTTAACGGCGCTTGTAATGTTACTAGGCCTAGGCTATTCCTTCTTTGAATTAAGATGTAGCCCAAGCCAAACTGGATTTAGATTTAGATGTGCATGTAGGTTACTATGTGTGTGTGTTGCTACTTAGTTCTGTTAACAGTAACACTAACACTGCCTGATGTTGCTAACCATAGACCTTACTTGAGAGTGAGGCATAGCCTAGGCCTAACTTAGACCCAGTGCCTAGTGCCAGTCAAAACGTCCCCAGGTCAAAATGTACCCAGACCAAAATGCCCCCAGACCAAAATGGCCTATACCAAAACGGCCACATAACAAAACGGCCCCATAACAAAATGACCCATACCAAAACGGCCTCATACCAAAACGGCCACATACCAACACGTCCTTGCTGTTGGTCATACTCATAGCAATACAACCTAATGTTGTGAGCTGTGAGCTCATTACCAATTAGGCAACTTATGACAGTAAAAGTAGTTAGCTAGTAGTAATGTAAGTTAAGTCGTATAAATCACATGTCATTGTCAGTCATTATTTCGAATATTGTTGTCAAGTATGACACCATATAATTTCCTGAAACGTTGATAGTATGAAGATGGTATAGATAGGTGTGTGGGCCCGTTGAGTGCATCTAGCCTAACATTCCCAAATCACAACTTTTGCAAGCTCAGGCTTGGCAGATTGAAATAATGGAGCACGGTACCATCTTTTGGCATTTTGACTCTAAATCAATGGGGGACGCCCCCGATGTACACCTTAGGGGTAGCTACTTTTGATTTGGGTTATTGTAAAGAAGACGGAATGAATTTCACCTTCGACAACACAACATTTTGTTGGATGAATACATCTTCATTTAAAGGGAAATAAGGCGTTTGTTTTACAGAAAATAACCATATTTTGAAACCAAAGTTTGTCGACAAAGGATGATAGATTATTCAAAATAAGGAAGGACAGTAGCCTTCTTTTCAAGAAAAAGTTTCTCACAGGTAGAAATTCAATTATTTGTTACTCTGCAATAATTTGTTCACCCAAACTTTTCAAAATTCAAATGATGCATCTTCCATTACTCATCACATGCATAAGATTTTGTGGAGATGAAGGTTCTGCAGATGTTTGTTGGTGAGAGTGAATGGTGTGAAAACTATTAAAGCTGTTTTCTTTGTATGCCATGTGGGTGTATTCTAAACGCCCTATTTCCCTTTAAGACAATATTGATTCGTAACACAACCTTCCAAAATGTAGATGGAACTGTCACAAATTTGGAATGATAGATTCCTTAACAGTGTATTTGATGGCCACCCCATTTTACAATGTCAGGCTACAAAACTGGTTTCAGAACTGTCTACCCTCAGTTATGAGCATAGGCTTGTGAGAACTGGTTTCATTCCTCTTGACCACAGTAAGAGCTTACTTGCTTGAATTTTTTAAAACTGAAGGGACTGGAAAATGTTGATCAGACTGTTTTTTTTTTAATTTGTCAGAAAATAGTAGAAAAAGAGATCATCAGCTAAAATTCTTGAAGCACTGCTGTAGGTTAGATATTAGAAAGTATTCATTTAATCAACATACCATAGTTGAATAGAAGAATGTGCCACAGGAGGCTGTTACTACTTCAATAGTCAATGGATTCAAGAGGGTGATTGAGCCTATCTTACAAAAAGGAAAGGGACTGTACATTAGTCAGAGGTGGCTGTCTGCCCAGGTTCTTATGACCACATTGACATCTTATGCTGGTGGACTCCAGTAAATCAGGAAATCCTGCCAAAACATCCCCTAAGCTAAAGACGTCTCAGGGTTAAGCACAGTACAGTAGTTAATATCCCAGTCATGTAAACACAGTGGATTGTGTGACTGACATTTTACAATAGTTTTCCAGAAATGTAGCCTTAACTTAGTTGGCGTATTCTAGGCTAAGAATACTTGCGGCACAATAAATACAATTGCTGAAAATCTGTGACCAATAGATCAATTCCAACTTATTGTAGTTGATCTTTAGATGCAAGTGTTATACCAGTTCAATAGACTATTCTGTCATTACTACATATATCTTCCCAAATCAGTCCTAATATATCCTTACACTCCATTTTCAAATTTCACACACATTTCCTCCTGGAAGTTTTGGTTTAATCTCTAGTTTATGTTTGAATTCTCTGTCATATGCAGGATAGTTTTTTGTACCATTTTAATTAAGTATTACAGGGACTTAAAAGCTGTGTTACATGCTTCTAGAAAAGAACCGACTTCATTCAGAAGTTGCAAACGTAAACCTTGAGTGGAAATATATTAGAATTTTGTTTATGAAATACGACTTTTCAAAGTTTGATAAATATGCAAAGCAGATTTAATGTTGCAGAGAGCCAGTATTTGCAGAGAGTCAGTATTTCTTTTGATATCCCTATATATTTTGCCTCTTAATGACTTAATTACCGAGTTTCACATTTTAAGTGATTTTGATATTTTTGAAGAAGAAAATGCAGGCTTCCAAAGTTAAACCCTCGGGGCATATAAAATTAAGGTTACGTACTGTAAACAAAGGGTTAACATAAGGAATATAATAGGTCCATCTCTTGAAGTCACAAATTTGCATACTTAAACAATGTGAATTTATGATGCAGGTGTGAGACACTAATTTGTCTGTAAAATGTTAAAATTTTGATCGAATTTGTCGTAAATTTTAACATTTTCAATAGTTTATGCACCCAATACTACAAAATGTCATTTTCGTGTCACACAGCCTTAAGTTTAGTTAAAATGCAAGGAAATAATGGTAGCAAAAAAGTGGGGATGTTTTGGTCTGAGGTGGGGTTGGGCAGTAACAGGAAAATCAGTACCGGTATTCGCAGCTCATCAGAACCAGTATTACTCAAAGTACTGACCATGTGTTCCACTTGATAAAAATCCGAGGGATCTGTGCCTTGTTCAGCATGATAAAAGCAAGAGGTTCTCCGCCCCATATACTGTACTGTGGTAGTAATGCAGTAACTTGTATTCATGTCTTCACGTAAATTCATTGACAAAAAAACACTAAACGGAAGAAGTTTCGTTTGTGCAGCTTCAGCAGGGTTTGAGAGCAGTACTGCATACAGCAACTCAATCAGCCACCAAATTTTTGTCACTTGCCATTTGTGGCCTAGAAATTCTTAAGTCAGGTGATCTGATTACTGTACATTACTTACAAATTACTTTGTCACATAAAATTGTTGGAAATTTGTCTTGTTGTGTTGAAACTTTCTCCAGAAATGCAAACAAACTCCGTCATTGCTACGTACACAAATAACGTAACTTTCATTATACAACCACACTGCTTTATGTGCATCATGTAGTACTTTTGTCACTCGAAGTAAGCAAGTCACCGTACTATTTCAACGGGAAAATTTCACCTATCGTTTGCCAACTTGGTTCCAAGCTTTCTATGGCCCGAACCAAAGAGCCCAATGTCGAATGACTGACAGCCTCGAAGTGACTGATATGTGTACAAGTTCGTAGATTGATTTGTTAACTTTACTTCGCTTGATTTTTGACGGCCAATCATGAGTTTAAAATGCAAGTGGCAGGCAGTACTTATGTTCATCATTAGATGCAAGGCCAGGAATGTTGCTTACAGTATGATTACAGCACAAAATAGGGATGGGGTTTGCGGCTACGTACAATAGGAAATTCAGCAAAGGTTTTCAAACCAATACATTCAACAATAGAGAAAAGTAAGGAAGAAAAAAAAAAACACATAGCAAAAGCATTGCTGGGCGGGAATCAAACCTGTTACATCAACATTACAGACCTGCTAGAGTAATCGAATTCATGAGTCACTTCGTACTTAGCTGATTGCATTGAGCTAAAGAAGTGTACAAAGCTGAGTCCCCAGGTGGCTTGCAAGCAAAAAAATAAAAATAAAAAAATTCAAAGAAAACATCACCGGAACAGGAGATACGGACACTTTAAACAGGGATAAATACATGTACTTTCAGAAGCCTTGAGGTTTGTTTTTTTGTGAGATGTTGATGTGAAAAGTTTGAATGGATTTGGAATTTGTTTTTGGTCCATTTTGATGTTGATATGTATGGTTAGTATTAATGCTACATTTGAAAAAGCAACTTTTTGTTGATTTGTGGAATACCTTACTGGTACTGATTTTTTCCGGTATTGCGAAGTATTTAAAAGTAATGGTAAATCACACAAACAAATTCCTCTGCACGTACTGCGAGCACTGGTACTGGGAATACTGACTTGGGTACTGGGATACCACCCAACCCTAGTCTGGGGACATTTTTACTGGATAGCTACAGTACTAGGCCTATAGTAATAAGCATTACTTTGTGTTGCTTTTACAATCAATTACCAAGTTGAAAACTGACTGCGGCTTACCATCAAACAACAATTTGTACGTGCTTGCCTTTAGTGAATCTATGATAGACCTACTTGTGCTGTAGGTTGAAGACCACATAGAAAAATGTAAGGTCTAAACTTATTGCAATGCTAGATCTAGTTATGTAAATCTGGCCTTTGCGCCTAGGCCCAGTTTGTGTCCATGCTGCATATCCACAGAGATATTTTCCCATTAATGATGACATGAATTTGACCTAATGTTAGGCTCACTTGACTAAGTTCGATCAACCTAGGATGAAAATGAGTCACATGAAGCTTCAGCCATGTGGATGTTAAGCAGTGCTGTTAGTGGGTGAAGGTGGTGACAAATGAAGCAATGTAGCACAGTAGCAACTGGGAGGTTTAGGGGATTCCCAGTCACGTCACAGTACGATAGCTGTTTCTGTCAAAGTGGTAAAAAACATCTCGTTTGTTAGCCTGGCAATTATTTGGTATGAGCCATTTGAGCAATCCCTTTTCTTGCAACGCTCGGGTTTGCAGGCTAATAACCATGCTTTCAACCCAAGTCACATGAAATGACCATTTTTCTCTAAAATTCCATGCAGTCAGTATTTGAAAACGAAAATTAATTCCGTTTGGAAGTTTGGAATGTTTGTTACTGTACATTGGTGCAGTAACAGTGAATAATTTTAGAGTTCAAATTGTGCATAGTAGTGTTGAGTCTCTGTTGGGTACTTTAGAGTAAATACAGTAGTTCTGCACAGAAAAACTGCTGCACACTTTTCCTCTTTTCTAGCACTTTGAGCATTTTGTGTAGCAAAATGAGTTGTGATTCTGGATGCCAGATGGATTACCTGTGGAAATGTGATTTATCAATTGTAAGCAAGAAAATTATTTTGCATAGTATAATTTCGGAAAAGATGTGCAATGGTGAAACCAAATAAAGGAGCAAATTGATACACAGAGAGTATTGAAATCCTGCTGTTAAAAAGAGACGAATGTTTTTGAAGACTGTAACATCTTCCTCGTCAGGAAAAAGAAAACAATCAGTTTGATGGAAGTTTGGATTACAAAGAATAAATATTGCTAATGGTGTAGAAAATAGTGGTTGAAATCAAAATACAGATAATATGAAATATGTACACTGTACATGATGATGCCGTCGTGTGTTTGGAGTAGGTCAGTGCCTCTTCGTATTCTTTGTAATTTGAACTTTCATAAATAATAGTCTATGAAATACCCCTCAATACTGGACTGGACGAGTTTCCCCCATAAAACTGACCTGAGTTAATTTAGATAAAATATATCGCTCATGACATGGAGCTGAATGAGACGCCTCCTGTGACACTGAACTGATTGAAATGTCCTGCAATATTGGGCTGGATGATTGTCCCCATGATAATGATCTTTCTTAGATGTTGCTCGTTCACCGAGATGAGATATTCCTCAAAACATTGATGTAAATGACATTTGGCTGCAGAAGTCAAACGATACAAGCCAAAATGGCATCTGCTTCTTCTGCACAGCTATATGCACTGCTACATCACCCTGCAAGCAATTGTTTAAAAAGCACCCAAAACTGGTGACATTTCTTCGTTCCCAATTTCTTTGATTCCTGAGGTTGCCCCTGCTGTACAGTACGTATTGTTTTTTATTTCAAGAGGACCAACCAATAGAGACCACATAGGTCTGCTGCTATTGTTTAGGAAGCACTTCCTCTTTTT
This sequence comes from Stichopus chloronotus, assembly GCA_021234535.1. NCBI lineage: Eukaryota > Metazoa > Echinodermata > Holothuroidea > Aspidochirotida > Stichopodidae > Stichopus > Stichopus chloronotus. The sequence continues at coordinate 27,851,544 of CM037830.1, forward strand.
CAAAGTTTTGAAAGAATCTTGCTTTAGAAATCATCCTTTTCATTCAGAAGAGATTTTTAGCAGTGTAGTTAGAATATGTAATCAAACGAGTTCCTACATATCGCTTATCTGGCATCCTGAAATTGTTTCATAGAGTCGTGATTTGCAGCGAGGGGTTATTGTGTCCTAGAATTTAGGATCAAATTTTGCCAAGTTCAACTGCCGTGTAGTTTCACTTCCATTTTGTCAGCAGCAAGTGATACCTACAGTACTGCAGGAGACTTCACCTACTAAGGTGAAAAACGTAGCTTTTAGAATTTACTGCACATGATTATGACGTAGTCAGTAGTCATTGCAGAGTTAGCAACAAGAGTAGTTCTTGGTTATGCATCCTTTGCCAGTTTAGAAGAAAAAGGTAAGTTGATGAAATATTTTAAAATTTGATTAGTGGGGGCATCATTGTAAAACCATTAGTTACTCAGGAGTCTGTACATCAGATCATAAGTCATAAGATGAATATTTAACTTCGTGGTAATGGTGCACATGATAAACCTACGTATCTTTTCATAAGTACTGTGTGATTAAATCATTTTTATGTCTTTCTAAAATTGCCACAGTAAAACACATCCACTTTCTGTCTCAGGAGGCACATGGCAGCAGGACTGTTTTTAATTTTATCATCAATTTTAGAACACAGGTTGTGATCGTAATAAGAAAATTTCTCCCCACAATTTACAGCAAAAATGTCAATTGACCAGCAAGTGAGTAAAGGTCTTTGGAATTCAGAATTATGCCAGCCAGAAAGTTTGAGATGTAAGTGGTACAGCTATGAAACGTAGTCCCAATGTCAACAGTACAACGAATATCCTTTTGAACAACCTGCTGATACTTGGTTGTCCAAAAATCTTTTGGTTGTCTGAACAGAAAACAAAGGACAAGCCAAAAAAGGCAAGGCTACATTTTTTTGTCATCAAATTTATTTTACTGATTGAGAACCAGTCATTGATTTCATTCCCCACACAGGCACACGTTCCTTTGTTAGGGAGCTCACACTAAAATAGGCATAGATATCTATTTTTCTGTTGTTAATGTAGTAAATGAAGAACAAAGTCCCCTCGTCAAAGTGATAAAAATTTGTTGCCAACAAAATATTACCACTTTGGGGGGGGGGGGGAAGGGGGATTTTCCTTCAGGCAACTGTTTGTCTTCTCACAACCAGAAGAAGCGGATTTGGTTGCCTGATGACATTTGTATCGTGTTGGACAATGCCTGTGAAATTTCAGTGCTGGTAGTTTATTTCCAAAAAAGGCATACTGTAATCTGACGTATTTTGTCATGCGCACATGTTCATTTACCCTGTCATCATTGATTTAAACACTGACTGGGCTTATAATATTCTGGAAAACGAAAAAGCCTAACCATGAAAGTTTCCGTGGGTATTGAAATTTGGCAAAATAGCCTTCTCAATGCATAATGGTATGAAAAAGATTGAATCAGCCAAAGTGTATACTTATTTCGTTCTGTTTCGCAAAATATCATGAGCGTGGTGGGGTGCTGATATTCTGCGAATCAAAATTCCCTAGTTTGCTCTATCAAGCAGATCGTGTGTTCAGGTAAAGGCTAGTTTGTTTCGTTTCGCAGAATTCGGTATTGATACTACACCATGCTAAGGATATTTTGCCAAACAGAACAGAAAATCTGCAAACGATTTTCAGGTATTGACTTTTGTTCCCCCTTTTTATTCCTTTATAGTTCGCTGCATATCAAACAGATCATGTTTTCAGGTTAAGGCTACCTGTATCATGTTTTGTTTCGCAGAATGTCAATACCCCACCTTTGCTGATGATATTTTGCGAAACAGAATAGAGACTCTGTAAATACTTTGACTGATAGAATTTTGTCCTTGCCTTACGACCCTTGATAGTTTGCTACATCAAACAGAATGTGATTTTCATGTGTAAGCTAACCTGTTTCGTTTCATGGAATATAACAACAATGTAACACCCATATTGTTAGTCACCTTCTCATGAGGTTCTGCACACCTTGAGGCAGTCTGTACTGAATGTGTAATAAAGATTAAGCAATAATCCCTCGGTCTGGCCCCATATTTGAGAGTTGGCCAAAAGGCCTCCTGATGCAGGTATTCCTAAAAAAATGATAATTTCTCTCCTTTTTTTTTTTTGGTATTTTTCTTCCTTCAAATTTGTTGGATGTTTTCAATCATTGATGGTGTTTAGATGATACTCAAATGCTAACATATGTGTGACGTTAAACACCCCAAAGTTAACACAAAGTGATGTCACATCATAGTGAACAAACTATCTTGTATTCCCCTGTATTACAGTAGTTGTTCTTATCTACAGTGTACAGTATATGCAGCCAGTACTGTGTGTCTTTTGTGTATGTTGTATACATGGTTCTAGCCACTCTGGTTGGTGTCAGAACAGCTGTGGATGACCTCAATGCTTGCTGACCATTTTGTAGAGCAAAATGCAGATCACCAGATTACTGGCTCCGATGGCTCGCACAACATTCAGTTGAGGTTCCTTGGAACTGCCTGAAAATTAATGAAAATCTATATCATTGCGGTACAAAACAACCCACATTTTTTATCTGGTCATCTGATTAAAAAAGGTGGCATTTGTCTAGAGTCCCAAACCCAGACTGATATTGTGAGCAAAACTTCCTGAAAGGCCCTCCCCCTGTTAGTATTAAATTACTTTTCACAAAAAGCAAACTTGCCAATAGTTCATTGTACGTCACCAAAAGAGAGGTCAATTATTGACACAAATTAAGCTCTAACATTGGGAAAAGATTGCACAATTTGCCATTTCAGCATATTTTATATGCAAAAGAAATTCCCTTGCACCCTCCCCGGATAATTTTCACAGTGCTGACACAGACAGAGCACTGCAGTTTACCACTGATAATCCTCTGGCTTGCACCCTGATCACTTGTTACGGGTTCAATACTTGTTGCAGGTTGCACCCCTCGTTGCAAGCATACGTTCAGATGTCTGCACACCTTAGACTTCAGTAAATGTAAAGAATTTAGAAAGTATTACATGTTTGACATGCTGTAGTCTCTGATGACGTAGAGTATACGTATATGGTTAAAATACCTTCTAGCTGCAGTAAATGACACTTGAGTCTATGAAAGTGATCTCATGTTTTCTGTCAGAATTCATTCTTGTAGAAGTCAAGATTCTCAGCTTTTGGATCAATGTGGCGAAATTGAAACGTGTCGTTAAATTACTAAATCACATCTCTGTCGATTCCATTTCACTGAAACTCATTCTTATAATTTTGTCTGTTTCCATTTTGCTTTTTTGACACTACTGTAAGTTTCGGTTTGCGCATCATAAGTTTTTGATACACAAAAGCCACGTTGAACAAACATCTGATGAATTCTCGTAAGCCTCTTCGGTCATGTTACGCGTCGGTAGCCGTGGTAGTTGTGACGGTTTCCCTTGTGTTTGTGCAACCATTAGATTCTAAATTTATAATTATTCATCGACCGTTGGTACTTTCCCACTGGATGAGCTGGGTTATAAAGGAGAATTGTTACACATACCAAGGGATTTTCCCTGTTTATTGCTTAGTATCCATTTTGTGAAACCTTGGAGGACTAGATAATAAGACTTCTGTTTCATCCAAGGGGGGCATTGTTCTGTAGGTAGGGACAGCACCTTCCCACTCCATGTAATACTTGATCTTGGCATTGGCTAGGTAGGGGTTTCCCCTGAATAACCCCATTGGGTTAGCAGTGCACATGATCTTCCAGGTCTTGATTGTTCAAAAATATTGTCAAACAGCAAATTTCCTTTCTTCACTTTTATGATTGTTTGTCGGTATTGAACAGGATCTAGCAAGTGCTTGTTTTTAGGAAATTTAATTTGCAAAAGTGCTGGTATAGTACTGGCTACTTACACTGTACGTTGCTACTGTATATGTATGTACAGTCTGACCTCAGAGTTACTCTACCCAATGTCTTTCAGCATTTCTTAAACCATGTTGGTCTTCAGTAATGTGGCTAGGTTACAATATTGATTCTTGTAGTAGTTGCCTGTATTAAGGCCCCGGTTTATGAAGGAGTAAATGCGTTTCTGTTATCAAACATATTATACTCACGCTAATATTAAAACTGCTTTTATTGAGTTTTCAAAATTTGAAAACATTTCCTTTGCAGCTGTGCTGTACTCAGGATGTGTTGCAAAGGTTAGCAAATATGTGCTGTCCTCTGACACAGTACTGTGTAAAAACCCGACCATGTTTGGATTGCCCTCATCAAGTTAAATAGCTGACAAGATTGAATCTACCCGTAGCTTCGGGAAGAATTAAATGATATATTGTGATTCAAAGTTTTCCTGAGACGCTGAAGGTCCCATATACAGTTGTCACAGATCTCCCAACAAAACACTTCCTTGGACTGTACTTTTACTTGTGCAGTATATTAATTGTAATACAGTATCATGTGCATTTGCATAAGCTACTGTATAGTAACAATTAAGCATACGTATGCTCCTGCGTTTCAAAGATTTGTTTGTATTTAACTTTCCACTATTGTTGATTTGGTTCTTGCAGTTTAAAAACAAAATGGGAGGAGGGGGAAAGAGTGGAGAACTGTAGAAATCTTGCAGCTTTCCGCTCATTTTGGTAGAACAGACATTTTAGCATGTGATTATGAATCAATTATCCCCTTAATCTAACCCTTTTGTGTATTTCTTTTTTTCTTTGTTTTTGTTTTTAAGACATTGTTTCACAGTCTTAGTTTTAGCGTGTGTGAAAATAACAGTAACATTATTCTTCCATAGTTTGAGAAGTTTATTAATGCATGCGATTGCAGTGCATTTACACTGTCTTTACATGGTACTGTTCATGGAACATTTCTGTTTTGGTCGTTTTCACCTTTTGATTTTCTCCAGTGTGTCATGTTGTTGTTAAATAAAATTGTTGAGTACATCATATGGTACACATTTAGCATCAACGAAGAAAAGGATAGGAATTTAAATTTCATTTTTCAAAATTGCAATTTTTTGCAATTGTTTGGCTCATCCATAAAACACATAAACACAGGTTAAACTTCATGATTCATTTGAACCCAACCTTTGAGCCCAAAACCTCCATTCATGTTACTCTTGTACTGAAGCTATTCAGGTCAGATATATGCCTCTGTCTGTGATGATTGATGGGTTACTTTAGATTCTCAGCCTTTATTTAGTAATTCTGAAAGATGAAGGCAGATGTACTGCCTATGTATCACTTCCACTAAACCATACCATGAACTAGTGCAAAGTTTTGTCAACATTAATTTTGGCTGATGTAACAGAGCCAGCTGAGCAGCACTGAGGCCTTGTTCCAATTAAAAAGACTGCAGAGGCGATTTATTCTTATTAAGATAATGAGGATTTAGTCGTGAAGGAGACGTGTTCACAGTTAAGAACAAGTGAGTCTCGTGATTAAGATGCTTATGGTTTACTGCACTGTGGCAACTTGGTATGGAAGTTTCCTATCAACCATACATATAAATAAGTCAGCCTCTTCCAGATCACCGTTCAGTCTGCAAGCATTCACATTGCATTTACTAACAACTCAAGAAGAGATTTTGGAAACTTTTGAAAGGCAAACTATTATTAAGAATGCCTGCAGACTTGAGGTACTGTAAGTGTGAGTGTTCCACACTGCAAGAATTAATTGTGTAAATGTTCTTTTAAGGGTGAAAAAGTTGTGTTTGACCCTAACAGTATCTAGTCAATAATTACTGCAGCAGTACACAGCACGCTAGTGTGCGCTTCCACATTTTGAAATTCCAACGTTTTCACGGTACATGGTGAGAAATGAGATTTACGTTCCAGAAATTATAGACCCCTCTCTGGGCTCCTCCATCTTCTTGGTTCTGGTGGGAAGACTAAAGTCTACGGCAGAAAAGATTTACGAGAACAGTGAAGTGATATGATGCTCAAATTATGGTCACACATGAACCACATTAATGTTGGCTATGATTTCACAATTTCCGCCTTGTACTACAGTCTGATATTACAGGAATGACTTTTTATCTGAAACCAAGGTCAGTGTTAACTATTAGTGTGCTGTTGGCACTATAAAACAATTGAGGATTACAACAAGGATAAAGTTAGGGAAAAAAAAGAACTGAACGTAGTCTTTGGTGGTATGAAATGAATTTGAAATGAACCCAATTAATTATCAAATATGCAAACACTTCCAGGAAATCTAATTGAGGAGATGTTTTTTTTTTTTTTGGCTTGTATATGTTTCTTGTTGAATAGAGATGGTCTGAAGTCTCTAGCAAGGGAACCACTGCAGTACTGCAAACGATATTCTAGGTAGAGGATCAGATATAAATGCAGCCTTTTTACTTTTTCCCTGTTACAGATCCATCGACCTTTTCATTACAGCTTTTGATCGTCAAGTACAATACAGTTTGTACACATCCTAAATTAGGCAGTTTGACATTTTGTCTTTGTAACAGGACTCTCACTGCAGTTGCACTGTGACATCATAGCCAGCAATTGGGTAGTTTGCATTGGCTGGTAGGGAATGTCCCTTAGATTCTATCTACGTAATCTTTCAGGTTTGCGCAAATTCACTTCACAGTGGATACTAAATGTTAAAGATAGCTGCAGGTTTCACGTACCTTTTGTTTCATTTGTGTTGAGTTCAGTATTTGGTGAATGGCACTGGAGGGGTTTGAGAAACTTCTTAAAATACATTGTCATCTAATGTCATATAAGGTGATTTGACATCACTGCAGTGAAATAAGAACGTGACGATGACAATGAAACACATTTTCATAGACAAAAGGTTTCATATAGTGTTCACACATTGAAAAAAAATATGTCTCATTATTCAGCGATTCAAAGATAACATCATCTCAGCTTTACTGTAGCAGTCTGTGGAAGTTAGGACTACATGCAGAAAAAAAAGTCATAGAACTGCCGACAAACAATCAGTTGAATTTTATGTACTGCACTCAAAGCTCTGTTGAGAATAACCCAGGCAATGTTTGTCGGTTGTTTGCTTAAAAAACAAGTAAATTATGAAATCGCTCAGTTAAATCATTATCCGGTAAGAGCAGTGTTGATTGGCAGTCCCTTCTTCCAAGAGAGATGAAATCTGTAAAGTGTGACCAAAGTTTACATGAAAATGCATGGTGTGTGGATCAAAGTCAGCATTCATTAATAATATCTAAACACAAATGAACTTTCCTAATGAAATTGCATTGGAGACATCATATATTACATACAAGTGTGTTCCATGAATTGTGCAAAACCTAGAATACCAAACTCCTTAATCGTGTTGAAGACATAATTTGTCTTTATGACTCAGTTTTGGAAATGACAACCACTCTCTGCATATTAGGTTTTCCTTGAACAACCAGATGCCATGGTGAAGAAGTTACCAGCAAATCACAAGCTCTGAAGTTCTACAGTTCAGCATGCAGTAAACTTCAAGTTGTGCAATTGGACTGTAACCCTTTTACAGCCTGGTCATTTACAGTGGGCTACATGTAGATAGTATTAAGCCATCAGTTTTTTGAGAGTGACTTAGCACCGAGATCAGCAAGCTGACTGCGGTCTTACCATGCACCTTGAGCTTGCCAGTGTGACTGCATTCTTAGTAAATAGCATACTAAGCTGTCAAAAGAAGTTGATGAGTCCTTCTTGTTTTTCTCCTGAAGAAAACATAAAGACTAGTTCATCATTACCAGGGATTATGATGTGTCATGGTTGACTTTGTTTACCAACCCACTTTCCAATCTTTATACCTTGACAATGATACTTTTTGTTGCTTGTTTTGCTAGCTTTGTTGATCACTCTAAAGTTAGAATTGCAGTATTGCATCAAGGGTTATTTTACAAGATTCTGTTTCTTGCACCTAACTGTATACACTTCAATTTTATGTCATATTTGCTCTTACTGATATTTTTTCAACTTCTGTGTTAAAATTTGGAAGTACTCACAGAACTAGTTTGAAGGAGCTTCTTTACTGTAAGTAGTCTAATCCTGTGCAGCATATACTGTATAGTTGCATTTATTTAAAGTCCAAGGGAAATATTACATTTATAAATCACCAACATGGCAGGCAAAGGAAAGAGCCTTTTTCATTGTTGAACCAGTCAGTCTCACCAATAAACATCAGCAATAGCTTCATCTTTCAAACATGCATAAGATGAGTTATGGGAGATGCATCATTTGAATTTTTGAAAGTTTGGTGAACATGTTCTGTATCAACAAATAACTGAATTTCTATTTTACTGAACTTGAAAGAAGGCTACTGTCTTGCATTATCTATAAATATTGGTTGAAAAAGTATAGTACCGTATTTTTTCTAAAACAAACACAATATTTCCCTTTTACGTCTTCAAAGTATCAAGCCAAAATCTCATCTCAGGTTTAGTTCCAGCTCGCTCTATTTACTGTAAGCTAATCATGATAAGCTCCATTTCAAACTGATATATGTGCTGTATGAGCAGTCTATGAAATCGGTCTTTGACCCAGCAACTTCCTGTTCACATCGTTCATAAATTACCGTAGCAGCACTGACACGCAGAAAGTGTAATGGAATAATCACAATTTAATGTGTTACAGTAGGGCTATCATGTCGCTTCGAGCGGCATGCACTCAATTAACGTCCGTAGTAGTGATAATCCTCAAATTCCAAGAATTTTCAGGAAAGTGCAAATTTACATTCGGATACAGATCATGGTATTGCTACCAATTACAGTACCTCATATTGTACTAACAGATAGTGTCCATCCCTGTCTTGTCGTCAGGCCTTTTGAGTTCAGTACCCAGTATAATTCTGGGTTCCTCAAATATCCATGTGCATCCCACTTGGGGTGTGTTGGGGTTTGGAGTGGCATGCAACAGAATACTGTGGGAATATAAAAAACATGTATATAATATCCAAGGTTACTCTCAAAACTAAGATAATTTACTGAAGTCTTGGACATTTTGTGGAAGAACCTAGCATGGAAAAGTGGACAAACTTTGCATTATATTGCTTATTAGTATGCCCCTGCTGAAAAAAAAATTCAAGCAGCTAAAGGGGAGGGAGGGAGAACACCATTAATCACCACCTTCACAGGATGGTGATCAGTAGGGCATTATGTTAATGTAATTTCACCATGTTGCACTTCAACAATCTTAAGTGAGGAAGCCTGGTCTGATTTGTCCTCATTGACTTTGCTATTGTACCCTATAATATGCACTTTTGGTTGAAACTTGCATACCACACACACTGAATTTTGACATGATCGAATTATGTTTCTAAAATTTATCCCAATGTGTAACAATTTCAGGATAATGTGGATGGACAAAACCTTCCCAGTTTATGTGCATTGCTTCACAGACTTTAATACTGTTAATGGGCAAGAAGATTGCACTGCAGACTTGTGCAAACACTCACATCACTCTCTGAGATAGGTGTTTCTAGTTTTTGCAAAATGTGCAGCAGTGTCCAATTTGAACATGTTGGGGTGTATGTACTGATGGCAGTGTTAATTCTGCAAACCATTGTCAGTGCCAGCATTTTGAATTTGGGAGAGAATGTCCCCTTTTCATCAATAATTTGGGGAGTGATTTGTGCGAAACAAGAGGGACCAACAATTTACTATTCTATCATCAAACGCAACATGGTTTGCGAATTGTGGATCAATTGCTTGCTTTAAGCTGGAGGTACCTTACTGTACAGTAGGTTACAGTAATTTATTCATGTCATTGTATTGTTTCCTGCACTGGGGTTCTTTAGTACAGTCAAAAGTTGAAGATAAAAGGACAAGGCAACAGCTTATCAGATTCAGTACAACTCTCAACTTGTTGTTACTGTATGTGTTTATACATGCAGGATGAATCTATTCTCTGTAGGTGGCCTGTAGTGTCCTGCTGTGTTGTACATGCATTTAATGTCTTGCAGTCCCACCCCATTGTGCTTCCAGTTCTGCATGGGATGGAATGTGCCTCCTTGATTGTTTTCCAGGGTGGGGGGAGAGGGGAAAGTTTCTCTTTTGGGGAGAGAATTGCCTAATCTCTAAGTTTAATATAAATCCTGCCACAGGAAGACCTTGAAATGACACATTGACTTGAAGAGAAAGGAGAGGTATTGTACTTAATAGACCAAGAGTGGGATATCGGGAAGGGGACGGCAGATATACCGGGAGGAGGGAAAACTTTGGCAACAGCTTGAGGAAAGACATTGTGTTTCTGTCCAGTCCATATTTCTAGACCTACTGTGGTGTTTGCAGTCCTGCTTGATGCATTCTTGTTCAGGTGTGAAGGAGGGTCTAAGCATTGCCAGGAGGTTGGAAGATAGAATTCAGGGAACTAGAAGAGAAGATGAAGGGGCAAGACGGTACACAGGGGGTTGGAAGAGAGGATGTATTTGGCCTTGAAAAGATGATGCCAGGAAATTTGAGGAGAGGGTGCAAGGGGTGCTTAGAAAGTGTACTGCAAGGGTTGGAAGAAAGGGTACATTGGGGTAGGAGAGAAGCAGCTTTTAGGAGAGACAATTGAATCACTGACAGAACAGGGATGTAAATTAAGTTAATTTCTTGTTTATAGCTGACATAGATTTATTTATTTATCATATTACCAGGAAAGAATATTGAAAGGAAGCTGCATTCTTAGGGCAGAGAGAGAGGTTGAACTTACACCAACTGAACAATGGAGAAGGAGTTTTCATCTGATGAAGAAGCTGAACAACTCCCTGATGAAAGTGACCACTCTGACAGTGAGGCACCATCCTCTGAAAATGAAGATGAAGAAGAGATGTCCGAGCAAGAAGAGAATGAGGAGGAGGTCGAACCTGAGCCACAAGATGAAGCCCTAGAGCAAGGAAAACAGCAAGACCCAGGAGGAGAGGCAGGCACTGAAGGAGATGCAGAGGGTGAAGGAGGGGACAAGGAACTCCGGGAAGAAGGCAACGAGAAACCCAAGAAGAAAACCTACAAGAGAAAGAAGAGCAAAGTGAAGGGTGACTCTGCCCAACCAAAGGCGAAAAAGAAGCGAAAAGGAAAGGAGCCTGCGTCTAAGAAGAAAAGAAGACCGAGCAAGCCAAAGCACCTCAGAAGGGACATTAAGTAAGTTCATAGTAATTAAGATATAATAAGACTGGAAGAAATCAATGTGGAGTACACAAGAGCGTCCCCCAAGAAAGGATGTTCCTACACTGCAACTGATTTCATGTCCTCTATTAGAAACGTTTGAGGTGAAGCTCCAGTAAGTTCATTATACTTACAACACAACAATAGGACAACATAGGAGGCACAAGTCTACGTTGAGCCAGGACAAAGGTGAAGGCAGGGTCAAAGGTCACCAGTCGTTCATGGCAGGGTAGAAGTAGGTGCTTTTATTGTGTGCAGACAGATAAGTTTGTCTTTCATAAATATCCAAACCAAGTGAGTTTTAGGTTGTTCAGAGTGTTGGATACAATGAGTCTGACTGAGATGACGGTTAGTCCGACCGTTTACTTTGCTTCTCAATTGCCTGTCCCTATGTTGACCATTGCACCTTTCAACACCTTGCTATAAATGATGCGGAACCTTTGACACTTCCCCAAGGCATCCATAACCCCTAATGTAGAATAGCACCTTCTGCTCAAAGTGCCATTCTAAAATATGACTGTCACTCCTCTTTCCTAGTTTCATGTTTTTTTGATCTTTTGGTTGTGCTTGAACATTTCAGTATTGCTAAAAATGCACACACCTTAACATGTGTGAAAGGACAACCAGAGAAAACAGTTATAAATTCGGTACAGTATCACCTGGAGGAATGTGTACTTGTGCAATATGAAGTTAATTATGATAAAAAAATAATCAAACAAAACTTAAAATGTGTCAAAGCCACTAAGATGTGCACCTGATGTTTAAAACAAAAACAATACAAGACAGTATTAAGGGAAAAATAATGTAGCAAATGGTGAAGAGGCCAATGAAAAAAAGTGCTAAAATTCATTTTGTAGAAGATATGTTTTCAAGTTTTTTTCAAAAGAAAGAATATTAAAAGGTAACTTTGCTACAGTGGGGAACATTTAATCTACTCTAGATGGAACCTACCAGTAACTACAGTGTACAATCAGTCAGTGTGGTGAATGTCATGTCATGCCTGATGTACACTCAGTAAGTGCTCGCTTACCATCAATCCTGTACATACCTGACCCTTTGGACCAACTCTGATGTATTTCTGATCTCAAAATAATGACTGAAATATCCAACTTTCAAAATGCACAAGGCCCCTTTCCCATCATAGAGAAGCAGTCACTCCTTTTCTGAACCACCAAAATGATTGACTATGAAGTTCATGTATCCTTTACCGTTAATAACATTCATGAATTCATGTGCACCTGTAGGTGATACATTGTGCAACATTCAAAGCTCATTACTGGAACAATTCGAGCATTCAGTGTTTACTTGTTTGTTTCAGTCTGCACAAATCAGAGTCAAGTGACTGCAGAAATTTCACGCAGGAAATATCAGTGAAGTTGGTACATTCAGCCCATGTTCATTGATAGTCTTCAGTGTCATGTGCAGGTCGTTAGTATGATGTAGCGTACTGTGCACAGTGAATACTTTAGATGGAATTGTAACCCATTAATATACATGTAGTACCGTTGCAAGTACACTTATGTGATCAAATCTATCAAAACGCTATTGAGATTTGATCGATTGCTTTAATTCCCGAAAGGAATGAAAGTAATTTATTATTTACTGTACGTGGGAGAATTAGATTGAAACTTATAGACCTGCTACAAGAAAGGACTAATTTGTCAAAGGAACATGCATTTAGCATGAAATTATGGCTAGTTCAGGATAAAAATGATTATGTTGTGCAGGTGTAGAAGTCGGTGTGGTGATGGAGGGTTTTTTTTTTTTTTCAAATCAAGTAACTGAAAATGTTTAGAACTTACAAACAGATTGACTTGAATCATCTAGTACTTGGCACTGCTTAAAATGAGACACAGTCTGAACTGTCTTTCAAGAACCTGGAAAGATAATGAAAGTTCAAGGACAGGAGGAAGTTGCGTGACGGGCGAAATGTGTAAACCAAAATGTCGTTATCATCCAAACTGTTTTTATTATGAAATTTACCTCTCCTATATTGGACAACCACACATGATTTCAGAAAAGTGGAAAAGGTTAAATTGATTTGAACAATATGGATGTACAAGTACAACACTGTACCCTACCCTTTTACTTGAAATTGTGTTTAGTGAACATTGTAACATGATCAGTCTTGGTAACTTTGGATGAGAATGTCCCTAGTTTCATGCCGATGTGTTGGAACAGGAATAATTTATTAATAACATAAATTCAATTTTTAAATGCATTTAATGACATCCATTATTTTCTTGTCTCACGACACATGTACTTGTACAGAGCTTAACTCCTACAGTACCGTGCCTGGCACACACTGCGTTTAAAAACCACCATACTGTAGGTGTCATCCCAACCTCTGTCCACAGTACCATCTTAGGTGTCTGGTTGTGTACTGTACCGACTCTTCGACAATTTGTTCTTGATCTTCGGGGATTTCTTTCCAATTTAGCATGTTCTTTGTCGTTGCTTTTTGTTGAGTATGTTTCGTGTGTTGTTGTATGTAAATATATGTTGGTAGAATGTACCTTTATTTATGTGCTGTATTCAAATGTCACTTAGCTCTTTCTGCTTCACTTAGCATTTACTTACCTTAATTTGACCTTAAAGTGAACACTTCTCGTCGCACCCATTTCTCATTGTGGTGGACTTTGCCGTATCATAGTCTGCAGTTATTCCCTCCAGGGCAATGCCACTGCACAGTCACAGTTTTATGTGTGAGTTCACATGCAGTACTGTTTGAACTGTCTGTACAAATTGGTCACATTGCAAAGATTTGAAGGCCTGCAGTAATCATGCTTGGCCAGTGATCTGTTTTATGGTTCCCTGGAAGTTTCCAGCGGGGGCTCGTAGCCAATTTTATCTCAGTACGTAACATGTAGAGATATTGTCAGGCTAGCTGGACATTCTGATATTCTTGTAAAATGATGTCAGGGTCTTAATTCATTGTCAAATGCAAATAAAACTTCTCCATCATGGTTCTAGGCATGTGAGCAAAAGATGTTGTTAGTTAAGATATGAAAAAATGTATAATTAGTCTATTTTGCAAATATTGACCAAAAAAGGACCTGAAACCATCTTTTCCCGTAATCTTGCACACAGTACGTGCATAAGTTAGATGGAGACAGGTAAGTTCTTCATTCGTAAATATCCAAACCAGGTGAGTTTTGGGATATCTTGCACACAGTACTTGCATAAATTATTGATGTTTCAATCCTTTGTTTGGATTGGTTGGTCCTGGGCAGTAATTCTTTAAGTTTCTCCTTCGATTTGCTGTGACTGAAGTGTGTAATTTTAAAGGACAGAGTGGTATTGAGGTTTTCAACTCAATTGTGTGTATTTTCAACTTCAAAAGACGAATGATGTCAAGAATGTCAAAAGAAGACTGTCAGATGTCAGGTGTGCATTCTATTTAATGCTAATACCGTAAGACCCTTTAAATTGATTGACAATAAGCTGTTCAATTAGCTCAAAAGTATTTCATTAATTTTTTAAGGTGATTCCTGTTCAATAGCATTTACCTAGCAACATCATTTAAGTCAACTAATCCTTACACAATTAGTTTGCTCAGAACAATGGTTTGATTCCTGGTGTTTAGCCGCTCACATTTTCAGAAAAGGTGTGCCAAAACTCAAACAACTGTTTAATGGACATAAATGAATGTATTTACTTTGTTACATTGTTAACAATAGATTCATGCAAATGAACTAAGTGGCACAGGTCTAATGTTTTGTTAACACCAGATACATCGACTACATTCAAACTTCTCTTATTGTTGTTGTCAATCTCTTCAATCACAATTGAACTGTTTCTAACATATTCAGGACATTCTAACAAAGGAACATTAAATAACCAGTATTGAGATCCAGCAGCTTTGCTGCTCTCTAGTTATGAAAGTTTGAAAATTGTGTAGTCCTACATATTCTCTTGTGCAATGTTGATGAATTGATATAATGGTTGTCTGGTAGTGGTTCTTATAATTCTTTGGAATGGTATGTTAATGGTACTGTCAGGGTGTTCATGTATGAGCTTCTGCACTGTCGGTGGTGGTTTTTTTTTTTTTTTTTCTTTGACAGGAGACTCATTCAGAAGTATTTAGGGTAGAAGCCACACTTTGAATAATTTTACATCAGTGAAGGCTGTGACAAGATGGTAAAATTTTGTCTCAAAGTTACCAGATTCCAACCTGACCAACATGTTCCATAAATTGCAGTGAGCAGTTAATACATTGTACAGTGCATGGGGCTCAGGCATACTAAGTTGCAACATGCTCCTTAAACTGGCAGTGAGCAATACATTGAACCGTGAGATGAAGGTACATCCAAGTCTTTCAATGACAATGTGTAATTGACTGAACATGTATAACATATTCCTCACATGGAAGTGAGCAATATATTGAATATTGGACTAAGGTACAGCTTGTTCCTTTAACGGCAGTGACTAATACACTGAACACGAGAAACACACACACATCTTGTTCCTTAAATTACAAGGATCAATGCGCTATGCATGGTACTCCTGTCTCCTCTTCCAAGCTTTGGTTTTGTCGTATTTTAAACTTGCAGTTAATGCTCTTCCTGTCCGTCTGCAGATTGCTGTAATATAATAGAATTCTACAGTCTTGATGTTAACTCCTGTACTGTACATTGTTCCTAACATACACAATGCAGCACTCACATAACAGGAGTGTACGGCGCAAGCAAACCACAGTTCTCTGTTAATGACTCAGTGTTATGCCCTCTAATAACATGACTTGGATTCATTGATGGCCGTATCTAGTGCACGCTGTTTAAAAAGGTCACCAAGGCATATCTTAGATCTATAGGTTGTGTTGCTGATACATCAATCATGCATAATTATGTGCATACTGCATGGACTCGGTGTGAAGCTTAATGACTTTCTTGACAATTAACTCTGAGAAACTGGACATGTGTAGGTCTCAGTGCAAAACTGAGCGTATGAACCCTTTATAGCATTTGTAATGAGGACAGCTTTTCTGATAATACCTCAGAGGTGAACATTTATGAGGTTCTGCAGTCCAACAGCTTTCCTGATAATGTCCAAAGGTGAACGTTTATCAGGTTATGTAGGTTTACATTTTCATTTGGGTTGGGATGGTAAGTGTGGGAGTGGGCGGATGTAGAGGGAGAATAACAGGGTGACTCCTGAGACTGAATTTTGCTGTATATACAAGGTGGGTTAGTCCTCAGATCTGGTAGGCTTGATACCAAAACGTATAATTTTCCAGATTGCCTGTTGAGAGTCAGGTTTTAATTGTGGTTCACAGAAGTGAAAAACCCCTATGGCTTATATTATGGTGAAATCATTTGAGGAAAAACCCCTATGGTTTATATTATCATGAAATCATTTGATGGTCTACTGTAAATTCGTCTGTATTCATTTCGCATGCTATCATTAGAACAGCATTAGCTATGATGCACTGTAAACAACAGTACCATGCAACTCTCTATCCTCCTGCATGTTCCGATGACTCGCCTAACAAATGTCAGCTGACTGGATATTTGCCTCTTGTCTTGCATTTAAAGTACTTTCTGCTGTCAAAGTAATGGATATATGATGACTGAATGCCCGGAGGGAACTTTGCATACTAATGGTTTTGTTCATTTTAGTGAGAGAGAGAGAGAAAGAAAGAGTTCAAAAGAGCTCAACTTCATTGCTTTCTGCATATATCTGTTTTTTCTGTGGTTTTCCAAAATGCATTGTCTGCATTTTCTCCCCTCAGTACATTACTAGTTTGTATGTATTAGCACAATGTTAAACCGTGTACAGTGTGATGTCCTTTTTAAATGTACTGTAAATTAATCGAGCAAGCCAAAAGCCATTGCAACACTGGAATTGGATTTTTGGATGGAAAAACCAACTTTTACTGATGTCTGTATAAATTGCTAAACAATTGAGTGATTTAATTGTATGATGAAAAAGTATGCAGTACAGTAATGCAAAATGTTCATTAATTTATTTGGCACAGTAAATGTACAGTATGATGCACAATAATTTTATCACAAGGCTCTGGCGTAATGTGATGTACAGTACTTTATACTTCAATACTACTATATGTACAACAGTAATGTACAGTACAGTATAATGTACAATAAATTTTATAGCAGTATTATGTGCATATATGTGTTTCATTTAGTGAAGTAAAGATCTGTGTGTTTTAGAGGTGTTCAGAGCAGTGCAGTATGAGTGGAATACACTGTAGCCCATACCAGTTTGTAGCCAAGTACAGACTTTTACTGTAACAAGGTCTTACTGTACAGTAGTCTGTTCACTCATTTCTTCTGAACAAAATATCAAGTTCAACTTGGTAGCTTTTGTGTTACATTTCTTCTGTGTCAACTGTAACCTGGACAATACATTATTCTGTCTTTTCATTCTGTGAATTTCGCCTCTTAGTCAGTTTTAAATGCTATATTCCCTTTTCAGTAGCAGTCAAATTCATGTTAGCATTTAGGCATTGTACAGTCAGTATTGTATACAGCACTGTATGTATGTGAATTTCCTTAAACAGGACTCTCATGAAAGAAACAGAGTTGGATGATCAAACCCTCGCAGCTCAAAGAGAAGAGGAGGAGAGAAAGAAACGACTAGAGGAGCAGCGAGCACAAAATGTGTCTCCTCCTGCCTGTAAGTTCACTGAAATCATTAAAGAATGTGTACATCCCTGCCTGTAAGTTGGCTTCGATCATTACTGAATGTGTCTCATTCTGCCTCTTAGTTTATGCAGATTATTACAGAATGTGAAAATTTTTGTTTTACTTATTTTTCTATTAACTTTTTTCCTCAATTACCTGTGTCAGCATAGCAAATGCAGTCCCATCTACCATGCCACCTACCAATGCACTACCGTGTACCAATTTGTAGGAAAAATGATCCTAAAACGAATCCCAAGGTAAGGAACACCAGATGGAGGATCCAAAGAACAATAAAGGTCGGTAGAATTTTAGACCGAACCTCCACATTCCAGGCAGATTAGGATGGCAGACTGGGAAGAAGGCATCAGTCCAGCATTAGACCGGATGGTGCTGGTAGTGGTATTAAAGGTTACCAGTGCTCAAGGCATGGTAGATGGAAGTGCATTTGTTATACTGAGACAGGTAAGTGAGTTGTTCTTAAATAACAAAACCAGAGAAGTTTTGGGATGTCTGTAAGTCAACTCAAATCATGACAGAATGTGTATACCCCTTCTGTAAGTTGACCCAGATCATGACAGAATGTGTCTCCTCCTGCCTGTAAGTTGACTGGGGCAGTAGCCCGGGGGGAGTTGATTGTTTGGGAACACTGCTTACCAAATAAAAAAATATTGCGGAGAAGCCAAAAAAGGCTATGCGTATATGTTTATAAAAAAAAAACTTGGTATATATGATTATTAAAAAAACTTTGCCTGTTATGAGGTAATTGTATGCAAATATTACACAGTGTGCCAAGCACATCAAAGCTTGGTTTTGGCTTTGCCTTTGTGCCCTTTGATGTTTGGGGGGCATAGAGAATACAAGTGTGAAAGCTAAAAATTATTAACACAATTTTCAGCAATAAAAAAAGACTATCTCTTTGAAAAGTGGGGGACAGACTAATCACTCTGGGGCGCTGCCTCTGATCGCAGGATGTGTGCATATCCTTTTCCTTCATCTTTATTCCCTACCCTGGAAGTTAACTTAAATTATTGCATTGTTTTCTCACTCAATGCCTGCTATTTGACTTAAGTCACTGCAGAATTATCCCTTTGACTTGTGTAATGGATAAACCTTGATTATGCATGGAATATTTCCTCACCAGAATCATTTTCCTCTTGGAGACAATAACTAATTTTCATAGAATCTTCACAAATGAAGTGTTCCTTAACACAGAACATACAATGGTCTTATCGCAGTGAAATATTCCTGAAAACGTGACTTATTAAATGTTCTTGCGAAGTCATTGACATACCATCTTAGATTAGTATAATGGGAGGACTTACACTTAATATATGACATACCCTTGGGTGGTTGCAATATCAAATAATTTGATATGTGAGATTTTCAAAGACCTCCCATGTTATCGTCGACATTTTGACCAACTTTTCAAGCTGAGATAATATTATCCACTTCGAGATTCATTACCACAGTGTAAATATTGAAGAAATGGAAACCACAGACTTGCTACAGTGGGCCATAAAACAGAGTCAATGCAGACAGGTGTGTGAGCTGGGCGGTAACGTCTATATGCTGAGATGTGTTGCGTGTATCCTGGTATGGATACTGTTCCCTGATATAATTAGAGATGGCTTTGAGACTTTACTATTGCTTCCTTGAGGGTGTCGGGTTTGAACTACGGTACTGTAGGCCTACATCACAATTACTCAGATCATTTATGTATAGCTGTGTACTTTCATGGTGTGGTTCCTGTTGTAAAGTGATAGATTACATTGTTCCTGCTGATTTTGCTGGTAAAATAAGTCTACCAAAATTTAAGCTAGAGGAGAAACTGTCATACAATCATTTGAACCACTGGATGAACATGAAATCTTGAAATATTAGGACTCGGAAATGTAATTGCATGGCTCTACCTCGTTAATATGAAGTAGAAATAAGAACATCAAGCCTAACTATCAGGTGAGGATATTCAGCACTGTAACACAGGAGGGTGTGTTTCTGTGACGATACATGAAGCTTTAAAGAGAAGAGGCATAGAAGGTCCTGGTGTCAGATGCAAGGTGAATCATGTTAGTAAAGGGAAAGGCAAATGTGTATTACAGTTTTGTCATTAGGGTACCTCATCACAGTGCAATACTTGGTAGATCCATAGTCTACAACAAAAATTACCGCGGTCCATCTCCGAAAAGATCAAAATTGGCCAAATGGACCTTTGTGCAGTGTCGTATGGGGTTGCTTACATGTACCAGTTCTGTGAAAAAAAGATTTGCAACAACAGTCAATACTAAGTTGCAAAATTTGGTCTTTTTCTTAAATAGGACAAGTTAAATAGGACATGTTTTGGTGCAGAGGGCTTATGGGGACATTTTACGATGTGCAATCAATTGCACAGGTGTAATTTCCCTGGAAGGAAAGTACTTTAAGGCCACAAACCCTGGTAACCACTTTCATAATGATATGCAGTTTTTGGTTAACAAATTGATGAGGTATTGTCAGCTCAACCATGGTATGGTCACTTCTCAAAATGTGTTTCCACTATTTTCTTTCCAGTGTTGACCCAGCTACTTGAAACTAAGACCAGTGATCTGGTAGAGGAACAAAGGCGTAGAAACATAGCAGATACCAACGATTACATCTTACTGGAGAGTAGTAGTGGGGAAGAAGATAAGAAACAGACTACAGTTGAATCAACTAAAACCAAACCAGGTGCAGAATATATATGCTACTAGAATCTAACTTTGTCCTGTAGCTAGATGAGTGAGTTATTTATAAAAAAGTGGCTGCGGAGGGAGAACATGTTAAGGTACAAGATGTGGAAAAAAGACAGTGGGCATATCAAGGGATACATACCATAGCTAGACGAGTGAGTCATTGAGAGAAAAGGAACTGGGGAGAGAACATGGGAAGAGGTAGGGTATGGAAGAGGATAGTGGGTATAGCAAGGGGTAGGGTCTGGGGCAATCATATCCTCCTGTTGTGAGCTTTTAGACTCTCCGGGTAGTTGGGTTTCGTTATGTCATCGCTGACTATTTGCTCTGACATTTCCTCAATCGTTTTGTGATCCTTACAAGTAGCATAGTTCTCTCTTTCTTGTCTGCAGAATTAATAGAAATTCTGAGTTCAGATGAAGATGTCAAAGTTTTGAGTGAAAGTGAGAAAGATGAGCAGAGTGATGCAGAGTTTGCAGCGGCTGTTCATGAGGAAGAGAGTGGCACCCACACAGATGACAGCAAGAACCAACCAGATGAGCTGGGAAGGGTGTTAGTCAATGTTGCCCATCCTCAGGATGAACAGGACATATTCCTCCCCCAACATCTAGCCTCACGAGTAAAAGCTCATCAGGTAAGACCTTGTGCTAATTGTTCACTTTGGCTTGAAATTTAATGGGTGCATATGTTGGTGTGGTGAACTAAGTGTCTGCATGTCTGTCTACTAGTGTTTGCATGGGTTACCCAGAAACTTTGGTACCTACCCACTTAATTACTACCAGGGTTTTATTTCACTATCTGGTTCTAAAACTGTGTACAATTGTAGACTATACACAAAGCTGTATCATGACTTACCAGTAATGAGATTCATGAGTTTTGTTTTCAAAAAAAAAAAAAGCAGCTGTCAGTTGATTTTCGCTCTAAGATTCTCCTTACTTATTTGTCTGTTAATGAAAGCGTTCTGTGAAACCTTGATATCGAATTATTGAAATAGTTGTCTACCACCCTCACATTAACAATCACTTCATAGTTTTTCTTGTACAATTTACAAGAAGAGCTTTAAATTGTTATGTACAGCACTCTGTAAGTCTGCAGCATGCACCATGCTCTCAAAAGTCACCTGCGAATCATCGTTTAATTTTTACGCACTTAGCTTGTTGAAACGATTGTCGACTGTGATTGGCTGTTTCTCATGTCCTGTGCAACCACACAGTACAGCTGTTCAGATGGTATTTGTGCTGCAAAGACCACTAAATGTGGACAGAGCCCATTGTACTCTTTCAGCAAACAGGTTTAGGCACTGATATAGTACTGACAAATCTAGATTGAACATTGCTGTTGATTTTTATCTCAAGCTGTAAGCAGGGTTGGAAAACCTTGCGAACCTTCCGAACCTGGTTCGTGGGAAATCGGTGATGCTCGCAAGAAATCCTGCGTGTTGGGACACATTTTTCTTTAAATAAAAAACGGGGAAAAAACCGGGAAATCTTCAGAGAAACAAAATAAATGAGGGAGAACAGGGAAAATGCTGTTAGACAAATATTTACAAGAAGCTCTGTTGATCACTATTGCTGACAATACTCACATAGGCAAATAGTGCATGTTACCTGTATGCCAATAAACCACGATGTCCAGTATATCCCCAACGACCACGCAAGTAACCAGAAATTATCGCCAGTTTGCTTCTAGGCACACTTCAGCCGCCCTACATACCCTGTGAATCCCAGTGCCCCTCCCCCAGGATGATTCGCGCAGAGCTCGTGCACAATTTCATCTCCTTCGGTTTTAGTGTTTTTTACTTTTTTCCGAACTCAGCAGAAGATTCTCTGTGCAATTAATGAGAACCGAGTGCCTTCATACAGTAGGTACGTATATACATAGCATACATACAGTACATAGCGGCACAACAGACCCACGTGGCATGGCTTGACCTTTGTACCTTCTTTACCTTTACAGTCTTACATACAGATGCAATGGTAGCGCCAAACACCTTTCTGGAAAACATCACGTTACACGCAGTAAAAGAAATTGCCTCGATGAAACCATTTTAAAAAATGGGAGACGACTTTTATTTTTCACTTTTTTTTTGCTGCAAATTTCTGCTGCCTGTTAATGGTCACAGTTATCAGGGATAAAAAAGTTCGGTACAAATGTCGTAGCTGCAACAGGTGGCGAAATTTGAGTATTATGAATGCAATAAATGTCCATTTTGGGACGTGTTGACATTTTTGCAGTTAAAAACTTTTCTTGGAAACATGCCAGGATTTTTTTACGTCAAACTCCCAGAGCTGTTTGTAAATAGCACAGCTTGTAGTAGTTGACAGTGTTTAGTGGTCTATGATGAAGTCATTTATTCTAGGCCTATTGCATATCTATATAGCGTAATATCGGGCTCAAGTTTCACTGGTTTCTGACATTTTGTAAGTGACACTTCTTCACATTCAAAAAGGTACGGTACATTGCAACAACGCAAGTAGCCTAACGTTAAGCTTTTGTGATTGATTTTTCAAATATTGTAGTGAGTTTTCAGGTACATTTTTTGTGCTCAGCTGCACAATTTTACCCCTTCGATGTGCTAGGAACCCCAATATTCCGGGAGCTTGCCCCTGAACCCCCCACAAGGGGCTCCACCTCTACACAAATGTCAGCGGGAAATCGGTGGATTTTCTACTGTGTTCGCGGGAAATTCAGCAAGGTTTTCCCTGACTGTACGTTGCTGTAAGTTGCAGTACTGTTCTGATCTCTTATTTGGTGATAAAACCTTAGTTTCACCAGGGGCACAGACCTACCTTTCAAAGCATCATTCAGAGCTACCTAATTGTTTAGGATTAGTAGACTTAAATGATGGTGCTCTGTAAATGATATTGAACTGGTACCGACAAATAAAGTATAGAGATGCCTTTGAGCTAATGACGCAGCTTACCTTTGCTGGGTTTGGTGGGTCTTAAAGTATCAGCAGTAAATAAATTTTATGTCCATCACAATAACAGCTCCACTGGTTTCATTTGCGAAAAGTATTTCACTGAATGTAGACATTCATTGAGTTTTCATAATCTTTGAACTAAAGAGGTTTTATGTAGCAAGACCTTGCCAGAAACATGGAAAGTACAAAAAATAGAAAACAGTATTTGTCGGTTTTACGTCACACATTTTCAGTCTCGTGCTGAAGTCCAACTTTCAAAGTGTCATTTCACACCTAAGGAAGCTTGTTTTGGTAAAATCATTAAGTTTAACTGATAGAACGGTAAAGAATGTCATATATTGTGTTAAGTTTTCTTGTTGTTGCAAAAATTCCTTTAATGTTTTAGAGAAGACTGATGAAGAGCACACACTGTGCCTTATCTCAAGCACTGTTCAAAACGTTCGATGACATTTTGGGAAAGTCTGGAAACCATTAAACCGTACTACACAAAATTGATATCACTTTTCACTTAAGAAGGGGGAATGTGGCTCCGAGGATCAGATTTTGTGAAATCCGAGTAATTGTATGGTTTAATCCTTTACAGCGGCTCAATGAAGCAGGAAATTATCAAAATAAACAACTTCTCAATGTGGGGGATAATCTTTGCATGCTTCCTCCTTCGTGCAGAAGCAATTAGCCACCGAAATGTCACGTTTTGAAAACGTTGTTGTCTATATGTCATGTTATATTGAGTAGGCAACATAGGTCACCTTGTATTCATGCACTGCCATTCTACTCTATGTTTTCTGTAATTCAAGAGATCACATGCCTTAACATGTATTTACTATGTGCTATGTTGTGTATGAAGTACTGGCAAAAGGAGTAATGTTAAATGTACAGCATGCCATGTTGAAGTGATCACATTACTGTACATTACATACTCTACATGATGTCATGCCAGCTGTAGGCCGGCATTGTTGGAACTGTGTTATCGCGTAGTGATATTAGTTTTGCAACTTACGAGCATGCAGAGATAACAACAGGCAGACAGACACTGTAAATTTTATCCTGAAAAAGTCAAAAGTAAAAGATTCACGTTCATTGTGAAGTCGAATATGACATTTTGGTTTGCACGCTAATGTAACACCATGTGTCTTAAGGGTGTTTAGACAATGAAGTTGTTTTTGGTCAGATGTGCTGAATTTTGTCCCATCTTCAGTGTATGTCGGTGAAACTGAGTTTGGGTTGCAATTCTCAGAACTGGGTCCTGAAGTCGCCCGTCAGGTACCTGTGTTTCTCGGTAAAGGGCCACCTTCCGTATTTGCATTGCGGATGTTGGTCGGCCATTTGTTGAACTGTTTTGTGGAGAGCACAGGGACAGGTTAATTGGTAGGATGGGTAAGGAAGTTGGAAAGGAGATATGTACCATAAATGAAGGTGAGTGTTTTATGTTAAGATCATAAAGTATTTTGCCT
Source organism: Stichopus chloronotus (assembly GCA_021234535.1). NCBI lineage: Eukaryota > Metazoa > Echinodermata > Holothuroidea > Aspidochirotida > Stichopodidae > Stichopus > Stichopus chloronotus. The sequence goes on from CM037830.1 coordinate 27,876,370, forward strand.
CTGACAATCAGTCTTAAGCTAGAAATTTGCAAAATTTGATCACAGAGTATCATATCCTCAGCTCAGAGGAAGTCAAACTTTGTTCCCCCTTCTTCCTCATGTAGATCGGAGGGATTCGTTTCCTTTATGACAATCTGGTGGAGAGCATCAACAGGTTTAGCAGCAGTGCCGGCTTTGGTTGTATCTTGGCCCACAGCATGGGACTAGGAAAGACATTGCAGGTATGTTCATACAAAACCACCGGCCCTGTGAGCTGCTGATACACAGTTTGTTTGCATCCAAATGCTGAAAAAAATGAATCCTGATGAATATTCATATCAAATATTTGCGCCCAATTGATAACCAATGCGTCCAATTTGCAACATTTTGTTCCTGCCCAGCAGCTGTTAGAGTGATACATTTCTATATCTTCTTATAAAGTTGATGGAGATGTATCCCTTAAATCTCATTCTTACATCCTCATAGATGCATTTTCTTGTGGTTAGTTTTATCAAAAAGTACAGTAACTCTCTTCTACGCACGAGGTAAAACAATTGATTCATTCTGTCTGTTTTGATAAGGCATAGTAGTTGTGTCTCTGTGCAAACAAAGCAAAGAAACAAACTGGTGTTTTCACCTGGTACCCGTCTGATGATGTTCTACCTGGGTGCTCAAAATTACTACCCAGGTATTATTTTCACACACACACACAAAAAACATAGGCTTAACATAGCATTGTTGCAGCTTAGTTTTAGTATTTGCAAGTTAAGAGCTGTAAAATGTCTCTTTATTTTTTTTTTGCCATAAATTTGACATTGAAAGAAATGAACTGTAGCTGATTGAGTTTAAGTTGCACCACAAGCGTGTTACAAATCCCACAGGGAACAGGTATTAACCAGACATACATTTATGTTGTTTGTTTATGACATAGCCAAGCACTCAGCCTAAACCATGACAATTCTACAGAAGAACACACTGACAGAAAGCTTGCACACAATGTGTAAGTAGTGACGTAAGCTAGTAGCTGTGGTGTAAACAGTTAAGAATGAGTTCCCCTTGTAAGTAATGGAATACACGTGGAAGTTCATGAGCTACGCGTACTTAAGGACTGGACCACTCATTTTTAGGTATTTGTTATTTGAAACCTGAGAGTAGCTTCAGCCTGATGATTGCATTTCTGTATCAGCGTCTTTTCTCATTGTTGTAAAATTCACTTGAATATATCAGTAACAGTGTTAACTTTGTTTTACCAACCAAGCAATAAGTTGTAAATAAATCAGGATCCCAGCCTTCCCTGGCCCACAAGCAGCAAACCAAAGTTTTGTTATCAGGGCGTTGTTTCTTACTCGCACGTCTGTTAACTGTTTTACAAGCCCAGTCCCGCGCGAACCAGATTAAAGTTTTCAACCAACAGGAGAAGTGATTATGTTAAAAGTAACAGCCAATGCATGATCCGGCGTGGTGGTATCTGTACAACTTGCTGTAGTTAAACATACAAATATGTGAAGCAACGTTACGTGTGTCCGAACTGGTTTCAGCCTTATCTTCTTGTACTCATAGCTACAGTGTAGGCTAGGCCTAAGTTAATATTGTTTATGTTAGTAGTAAGTTAATAATTCTATACAAGAGGCACTATACTAAATTTACAGTTCGTACGCAGTATTATGTGTCCTTTACTTAGCTAGGCTGAGTTACATTGAATAGGCAAACCAAGGAAGCAATCAGAACCAACGAAATGAATACAGAGTCAAACTCCACAGAAGCTGTGACTGATAGAGTAAACTGGACATGCTTAACTGTTAAATATTTTAAGAGATATTTGGGTTGCCTACTGGACATTTAGATTTATTGGGTTTAACTTTACTTTTCTCTTTGCCACACACAATTGTGTTCAGCTCACCTATGCATGCCTAATTCATTTCAATACTGGGTGACATCTTGCCCATTAGTGCATTTATGGTTTGTTTAGACAGTACATCTCTAATGAATTGCTACAGAACAAAAGAAAAAAAGCCAACAACAGTAACCTGTGAAGTTGGCCTAAAGCACTCAATAGTTTATCTAATAGTTGTCCAAAAGTTTGGCGAATCGTTTTGTGAATTGAAGGCTTAGGCCTATGCAATTTCAAGGCCACAAAAAAAGTCGCACTTTGATGATTGTGTACCCGGGTACCTGACATGTAATGGTGTTCAGGTACCTGGGTACAAATTTCTTACTCAGGTGAACACACTAAAACAAACACAATTATGTGTCTACTGATCAGTTAAAATCCCCTCTGTTCAGTTTGTTTGTGGTTTGTACTGGTAAGTGTTCCTCTTCATTTCAGAATGGTGTTAAATGGCAGTCATTTTAACCTCATTAAACTCTGACAGATTCCCAGTTCAATGTAACGTCTGCTAACTTAAGATACATGTTCAGACCTTGATGTATCAAGCACCTAGAGTGTTAGCAGAAGACGTCTTCACTGAAGTGTCATTCAGATGAATTTTTGTCAACAACAGTGGTTGCAAAGAGGATGCTCGAGAATTATGCAAATCTAGAACATCATTTCATATGTGTTGAATGGGGTTTGCCAACTGCTTATGCTTCAGTAATGTATTTGAAGTCTTGAAGTGAAATACTGTGACTAAAATAACCCAACCTGGCATGCAAAGAAAAATGCTTTGATCATTGTAAAACCAGTCTCGCCAATAACCATCACAAAGTAGCTTCGTTGTCCTCAAAACATTTCACATGAGATGAGTCAGGGAAGATGCATCATTCAAAGTTTTGAAAGTTAAGTTGAACAAAGTATCCTTTAGCAATAAATAACTGAATTTCTGTCAGTGAGGAGCTTATTTCTTGAATAGAATGCCCTGGACCTGCCTCACTGTAATTAATTTATTATTCTGTGTTCATAAATATTGATTTTAAAAATGTGAATTTTTTTTTCAAAAACAAACACACTGTATTTCCCTGTAACTTTCTAATTAGAACAGCTGCTAAATTGTGCATTTCAATAAAAAGATTCTGAAGGTAGCTTTCAGATCATTTTACAAATCGTAATGTGTCTTTCATCTCTTTGCAGGTTATATGCTTCACGGACATTTTCCTGAGGTACACGACAGCTCGCTCTGTCCTGATTATTGTACCAATAAACACCTTGCAGAACTGGATTGCAGAGTTTGACATGTGGTTGCCCGAAGAAGAGGACACAGCCACCGGAAGAGAGGGCAGGCAATTCAGTTTGTACGTCTTAAACGATACGCACAAGACTACAGTGGCCAGAGGGAAGGTTATACGTGAGTCTGAAATTTCTTATCTATGGGTTGTTTATGAGGATACAATTGGATGGATGTAAGTCATCTTCAGAGAGGTGAGAAATCGAAGCAAGTGGAATCCCACAATGTAGTAAAGTATTTGACTTTGTGCATTCTTTTAGGAGCATTGCCTGGTAACTGTCATCCAGAAATGTACCATTTTTTTGGAGAGTCACTGTTTACAAAGTGTCTTAGTTCAAGATTAATCTTAAAGAGAAGAAGCTTTTTATGGGTAATCTGGAATGATTCTCTGACCCTGTTTCCCAGGTGACTGGCACAACGAAGGTGGAGTAATGCTGATGGGATATGAGATATACAGGTTACTGTGTAACCGTAGATTCACAGGAAAACCCAAACGGAGGAAGAAGAAGGCTTCCGCTGGTCCGGAGGTCATCGATCTGGAGGAGGAAGAACGGATGGAGAAAGAACTACACGGTAATGACATTGCCTTTCTCGTGTTTATTTTTGCTATCTCAGGAAAAGTGAACTTTCAGAGTCATTAGTTACTTGAACAAAGTGCTTTGCCATCTTTTACCAGTAGCACTGGAGTTAGCCCATGGTAAGCATTTCCATCAATCTGCAAGACTGAAGTTATTATCAAAGACTACCAAATTTTTTCATGTCGTTTGCTACAGAGAAATTGCAAGTTGCAGCAGCTGAAAAGTTATACCTAAGGTAGCAGCTTAAATCATTTTTAAAGTGAATATTTGTTTTGTCTCTCCAACAAAGGAGGATTTAAAAGTTTTTTTTTGTGTGTGTTTGTTTGCTAAGCAGTGGTGTTCTAAATGAATTATTTATAGGAAGGAGATGTGAATTTACTCTAGCTGCTGCTGCTGCGGTGGTAAATAATTTGTAATAACAAAGTAATTTAGAGGAAGCTCAAGAAGAACCACTAGTTTCTTCTCTGGTTGGTTTTAGTAGTGAAATCTGCAGTTAACTACAATATTTGGAGGATGATGGCACATTGTACAGATGTAAATAAAACAAATCATAATACTTGATCAAAAGACAAAATAAATTTAAGTGCTATTCCAGATGTACAAATTTTATTTCTTCTTCCACAGATATCAGGTATGCAATTTGTAACCCTGGACCTGATCTGGTTGTTTGTGATGAAGGGCACAGAATAAAGAATAGTCTCGCTGGAATATCAAAAGCACTCAAAAACATCAAAACAAGGTAAGTAAATCTCATGTTAGATAATCCAAAAAGTGTACTTGTAACTGATAAGAAAAAAAGTGAAAAAAGTTTAGTATCCTTTCACTTTTAAACTATGCAAAATTTTATCTTGTGTTCCAAAATTATTGAATATCTCACATCCATAACTTATCATCCAAAATGTTGTATTCTTCATTGACGCATTTGTAAGCATAAATGTTACCGATGAGAAATTCAATTTTTCAATATCAAACTAATTTCTTGTTTCAACACTCCGTTTGTGTTTCTCGTCTCAGACGGAGGGTGGTACTGACGGGATATCCACTCCAAAACAACCTGATGGAATACTGGTGTATGGTGGATTTTGTCCGACCGAATTATTTGGGTACTAAACATGAATTTTCCAACCTCTTCGAGAGACCAATCCAGAACGGACAATGTGTCGACAGCACAGCTGCGGTGAGTCAACGATCGCGGATCAAATCTCAAAGTGTATTAGGTAAAGTGGTGTTAACAAAAAAAATAATTTGACATGATTCCCGGAAAACAGTGAGAGATGTCAAGAAATCATGATACCCTGCAGCTACAGCATAGTAGAGCCTATTAAAGTCAATACAAGCAGCAAATAAGATGAACCTGTCGACTGTGGGCGTCTTTCAAAGATTGTAAAGGTCGTAGATTTTGCAGAACACTTTCATTAATTCGACCAGGAAATGCTGTTGCTATGTTTGTGAAGTGTAGTCCAGTGTCTGTCTTTGTTGTTTTGTTTCTGCTCCGAGGGGTTTGTGAGGGATTTTACCGCTTGCTCGTGGTATCAGTTTCCAAAGTTTGGGATTTTTTAGGGGAAGTTGGAGTCCACAAAGGAGGGTGAAAGATTTCATGTGAACGTGGTGCGATGCAGTGATTATTCACTGAAAGTGGCTCTAACGGTTCTTGGCCGGGCAATCGGTGAAATTGTATCTCGCACTTGACCATATAGCAGTGCTCAGTCCATTGTTCATGGAGCCATGGTTGACTCATTCACATTGTCAAACTGTAAACACAAACATCAAAATTACTAAAAAGGAAAGAGTTTCTACCCCTGGAAAGTATTCTCATAGTGTCAGTGAGATTTAATCACTTCAAGCCAGGTGATCCCTTTTGAAGTGAAAGGAAATTTATTTTTCGTTTTTATAACGTTTGGAAGTTTTGAATTTTATTCACTGCTGGTAACCAATGGGAAGCATAAACAACAATTTGACCCCCCCATATTGATGTCACTCAATTGAAACCTGTGTATCACAGCAAATATTTGCCATAGTTAAAGGCTGTATCCAACCTTTTATTGGCATTAAATGGGGTTTCATGATCTCTTTGCATTTATTGTAAAAGACAAGCAAAATTCCTTGTTTGACTTTGTTTTTTTTCTGCTTTTTTAAGCCAACTTATTTTTTGCTAGTAACATTTTTATCCCCTGTGCTTGTTCCCTTTTCAGTTCTAAATAATCACTCACCACATCAACAATATTGTTATTATTTGAAGCTACAATAAACAACCAAAATGGTGCCTTGACATGAAATTGTTAAAGTTGAACTTTCAACAGTCTGAGTTGGGAATTACCCCCTGTTTTCTGAAGTTTTTTTTTTTCTACTGCTGTTATTTTTCTATCACCTATGACATAAACACAACAAGTAATTAAAGGGCAGATGGCTTCAGTTTTAAGCAAAGAGTTAATTTAAGCTTTAATTAATTGTACTTGAACTTTTCTCAGTAAAGCGGCAATTAATGTGTATGCATGCACTCATGGCTCTACTTAAAAGGGATTCTAGCTGGCAGCTGAAGTGCTTTTCAGTGTAGTGTGAACACCATCCTGGGGGAGGGGACCTAAGCCAAGCAAGTGCCTGTGAGTAAGATTTTTCTTGTATTGGTGATGGTTTGGGACTCTGGATTAATGCCTTGTGTTGTGTCAACAGACCACATGGATGGCAGTAACACCTTTTTCTTTGAACTGTCAAACATTTTCTGTGGAATTTTCATTGACCTTTGTGCTGACCAGTAGTCTGTCTATTTGCTATGCATGCCTTTTGGCAAGTGTCAGTTCCAGCTACAGCTGGCTGTCTTCAGCTGGCATGACTAGACCTCTCAATACACATATCTTGCACAATTTTCTCTCATTTCTGTGATGAAACTTCTACTTGTTTAGCTTGTCCATGTATGTAATGGTCAAAACATGTTTCTGGGGAATCTTTTGGTGGTACACAGCTGTTTTTTTTTAGATTCAACTCACACTCCCTTTAAGCTGTCCTTGATTCTGACGACTTGGGTTTGTTTTCACAACAGTTTTGTATGTGAGACAATTGTGTAAAACACCAATTGTGTGAATAAAGAATCTACTGTCAGACTGTCGATGACAAATATAATTTGCTTGCAAAACTTTTGCATGAGCATTTTGTAGCTCTTAGCATTCATTCAGGGCGCAGTACAAAAGGCCTTGTGTGTAGGTACATGTCCCTGCTTTCTGTCAAGTAGTTGGTGAATTATTAATATTTGGGGTTAATGATTGATTTGTGTACACGAAATGTAATGTTAAATGTTTGATAATTACATATGAGTCTGTGCTTCTGTCTTTGAAAATTTGAAAAACAAAATCAAGTATGTCTGCAAAATGATGAACACAGATTTTTTTTTGAAGTACTTTATACTGTGGTTCAAACAAATCGAAAAGAACCTGACAATGCTTGTGATAAGAATAAGTGACACACCTGTGACAAACAAGGAATTTGGGATGCAATTAGTTTGTTGTCATACAATGATGGTGATGAGAAAAATTTGCAGAGATACTTATTGTTTTTAGCAGCTGCTATGCACCAAGTGGTTGCAGTGAACTTGTCTACCAACTACTATAAATGTCCTGACACTTTGATGGTCGAGAGAAAAAAATGTTTGTAAAATGAGCTGATGGTGGCTGGCACATCAGGTGGGGAAAAGTAATTTCAGAAGTAGTGAAGAAGTTGGTTGAATGTGGTAGGAGATGAATGGACATTTGTTGTGGCCTTTGGATATTTCTTGTAACTGTGTATCGAGTTGCGAGATTTTAAATATTTCATTTTTCTGTTTCAATCAAGACTATGTAGTTTTGTTCGATTTATAATATCTAGTCTGGGGTTTGGTTTCATTTCTCCTGTAAGTCAAACTGACCAGTCAAGGCAGTGTTGTTATAACTTTGATATTCCAGTGAAATACGTGAAAAGATAAGCATAACAGCTACGTTGTCAAGCACATAGAGAACCAAAAAGTGGTCAACAACTTAAGTAAACATGATATATATATTCCTCCTATTATTAAAGAAATGTTCAGCATTGATCTTAGATGGAGTAAGATGTTTACTTTATTTCAGTTTCTTCATGTAGGTTTCTTCATCTAGGAATATTTACCATGTTTCATCAGAATACTTATTGTGTTTGGGCATGTCATTCCTAATTTAATGTTCCCCTTGACAACTAATTTCAATTACTTCATCTATTTATCATTTAGGATATCAAACTGATGAGATACAGAGCCCATGTACTGCACAATAAACTGGAAGGCTTCGTTCAAAGGAGAGGGTTCCAGGTTCTGAAAATCAGCCTACCGGAAAAACACGAACATGTGATCCTCGTCAGACTGACTCAGTTTCAGAAAGGATTATATTGCAAATTCATGCAGTGCTTCAAAGATGCTGGGGCTGGGGGTTGGTGTTCAACGAACCCACTGAAGGCGTTCGCTGTAGGTTGCAAGGTAAGTCGAAGTGAACTTGGATTATGTTAGTTCCGGGACTGGATGGTGTTACAACTCGCCTAAGATGTCAGTTTGATGTAGAGTGCAGTTCAAAGTAGTTGATAAAGTTTATTTGCAGAATGCTGTTGCTGAATCGAGTGGGAAATGGTTTTCTGTAGATTTGAAGAAAGATGGCAATAGATTTGAATTATTTGATGCTAAAGATGACTTAAAGGTCGATGCTTTAGGTGGATAGTATTTGGAGTAACTGTCTAACAAGTTTGCCATGTATACATGATAAAATGCAGTCAACTGCGAAGTAGGGGTTTTCAAAAGCGAGAAGAGTTGCAGTCATGTATGATTTCAATTTGTGTCACAAAGCAAGGTAAATTGGTTCATATAGACCCCCCATTGTAAGGTGGTGTAACTTGAGTACATCATAATGTAAATTAGGATCTTTAATTTGTTGTGAGAAAGTGATGAAATATGAATTGCAAAAATCTTTTAATGTATGGACAGCATATAAACAAGGTTTTTCATACATATCATGAAAGTGGGAAGGAAAATGAAAGTTACTGCCAATCTGTCGACAACGAAGAAAGTCGTTATCGGCATGATTCATTGTGTACCATTTTCTGTTCACAATAGATATACTAATGAAACATTTTGAAACATTTTGTTTTCTAACAGATTTGGAATCATCCTGATATCCTCTTTGATGTCCTCCAAAAGAATGAAACAGATGTTGACACAGATCTAGACATTCCAGATATTACGTCCAAAACGTAAGATCCCGACGTGCTCTTCTAAGTCGTCTCTCTCTCTCTCTCTGATTTGGAAATCCATTTTGTCCCAGCTTGGTTGTTTCTTATGATGCAATGACCTCATGACCTTAACAGTAAACTGTTGAAATCTCATTCTAAGTAGATGCCAATCCTCCATTGATGGTAGATTGAGGGCTTCATTTTTCTTTGGGGAAGACCCTGGCATTAACTGATAGGCGGGGCCCATTGGTCTTTAATTCTCCACGAAAGTGTAGTGGCACAAGTCATGAAATGTGAGCAAAGGTCGTGGTCCTTTTGGCCTGCCCCCCCCCCACCCCACTCAAAGTGAACTCCTTGAATATCTAGTGTAAACTTGTAGTCATGTGAAACAGCCAAAGTTAAGGTAATGGACATGGTGCTTTGCAAAGTGGCTAACCTATTGATTCATTCTTGAATATTCTTCCCCCAAAATACAATCATGTTATATTGTGGGGACCCCTGGGCATGTGCCTTGCTAGCCCATGCTTCCAGCTGGCCAGAGTTGATTACTCATCTTTTCCTGATATGGCATCCCATTTGGTTAAATTGACTAGGGAATCCAAGCAATCACTGCTTTAGTCAAATCTGTAGATTTAAATTACAAAGAGTGATTGTAGTCTTGTTTCTGGTAATAATTCTATAGAGAGATAAATAATTCTTCAAGAGAATTGGTATATTTTTATAGCATAAGAAATAATTGAAACAATACTGTAAAGATTAGCAGTGATATCCATTTCGTCCTTCTTTCTCATTTTCAGAGGACCCAAGAAGCAGACCAACGCACCTCTGGGGTCAATGACCCCTGGTTCCGGTAGCATGGTAGCAGGGTCTTTTCACAGGAGTAATGGACTTAGTTCTTTTGAGGAGAAACTGGAAAATATGTCATACCAGGAGAAGGTCAACCAGATACTGTCTTTCGAGTGGGTGAGTTTCGATGAGAAATATTAAGCACACCTACAGGTGTAGCAGCACCGTGAGGAAGTTAATGTAAGGAATTAGTTTGTATTGTTACTCTAATTTATTGGTATTATCTTGATATTTTTTCAACTACTGTTGACTTGTGTGTAACCTGTGTTGGAGCACAGTTAGAGTGAATGCATTAAATGTTTACACTTAATTATGCTGAAGTCTGTATTTGTTCTGTTGATAAGTTCATGCATGTTGTGGTTAAGTGGTAAGTCGCAATTTGTTGAGAGTTCCTTACTTAATCGGTGACTGGAGAGGCAGACTGAATAAATGTTTGCTCTGCAGGTGAAACTGCTGCATGTAGTTGTGTACTCTTTCTGACCTCTGGCTTCCCACAACTAATTAGGACTATGTTACAGTACACTGCATGATGTTGAACATGCTTGCTTGAGTTTTATGTATGAGTTGGGAATTGTAGTGACAAGAGCATTGCCATCATGTTCAGATCTGTGTTTACTGCACAATTCATTTGTCTAACTGACATCTTAGGTTACTGTGCATCTTAAGAGCAGAAAGATGAAAAACAGTCTATGTGTTTGTTCCTTATTTGCATATTCTGTGACACTTATGCGTATCATTTCCTCCCCATGTTGCATTTGAATGTCACGTATAAACTTGAATTAGCCACAATCTTTCATTTTTTTTATTTTTGCTGTCCCTTAGGAGCTTGGAACAGCTCTACGTGCTTTGTTAGCTACACATTCTGCTATTTTTTTTGTGAAATCATTTAAAACATTTGAGGCAAAAGAACCAGAAAACAGAAATACAAGTTCCTCATTCCTTTGGTCTTTTGCTCGCATTTTCTGAATTTTTACGCACTGCCAAACTGGTTTAAAAGAAGTTAATGAATGTAAAAGCAAAGGTTTGCAGCTGTCCTGCAAGAATAAAAACAATTCCAAACAACCTCAAGTAACATGTCTACCTATTACCAGATTTAGAAGTGGCTTTACTGACTACTGTATGAAGTGGTATACCGTTTTATCTCATTGTTTTGCATGGTTTTACATTGTCTCATCACAATGTGTGTTATTGTCTGATCTCATTGTTATGTATGGTATTTTATCTCATTCTTATATATTGTATTATTTTTATCACATTGTTATGTTTGATATTATCTTTTTCCATTGTTATGTATGGTATTATCTTTTCTGATTGGTATGCATGTTTTTTTTATCATATTGCCGTGCATGGTATCTTACTCTATTATTGTGCATGATGTGGTTTTGCTGTTAAGATATGGATTTAACATCTCAGGATTATGCCTGATGTCATCCCACTCTCAGGATCCTGCCCAGTGTTACTCATTTCAGGATTCTCAGGATTGTCTCTAGTGACATCTTATCTTACTGTAGCTCCCAGTGTTTCCATACAAGATGAATGAAGATGCTTTCAATTTGCAATCTCCGATAGGCTCGAGAGAACATGAGGAACTACACCCAGTCTAAACTCAGCAATGGAGGCAAGATGGTCCTACTTTTTCACATCATTGACGAATCCATCAAATTGGGTGATAAAATCCTCGTCTTCAGCCAATCCTTGATGACGCTCTCCCTGATTGAGAAGTTTCTAAGCCTTCGAAGCATCCCAGATCCACCGGATAAACCGGCAGATATGTGCAAAGACTGGATCAGAAATGTGACATATTTTCGTAAGTTTTCAAAAGATTGAAAAAGGACTAAAGGACCATTGCTTTAACCCACACATTACCTTCAGGAGTATCAGAAAATGCGCTCTTGAATAAGATGGATGGTAGATGTGTTTAACTCAGTTAACTCGATTTGCATGCTGTGTAGTGTAATATCTTCCTTGTAAAAATTTACAGTCACAGGATGTGTGTGATTTACTTTAGGCTATTTTGCGTCTGCTTTCAGGTCTCGATGGAAGTACGGCAGGTACCGAAAGGGAGAGAATGATTAATCAGTTCAATGAACCATCAAACCACGCAGCTTGGCTCTTCCTCTTATCAACCAGGTTAGTAAATATACATCGATTGACTGCATGTCCAATCGCACGTACTGATCGTAGTGATCTAGTTTAGTAAACGTCGATTATTGATATATTCGATCACATTTATGTATTGATCTTACTGACCTCTGAAGTGAAAGTCAGTTCACTGATTGTGTGGTTGTCACATGGTCACATTAACCATGTGACTAAATATCAATTGATCAGTCATCATGTATCTAACCATTTTGATTAATAATAATCATCATGTGATTATCATGTATCATATCAATGTATTGATTTGTCCATTGCCAATCTTGGATACAAGGCGATTGATGAATTATTAACTTTACATGCTGTTGCCTTATTAGCTAAAATGGTCAAATGATCGGTATCAACGTCTAAAAGATAACAGCTCCCTGTCTGCAGTTTCTTTTTCTTTGTTTTCTTTTCTCTAGCGTACCCTTTGCTTTGAATGTTGTTGGGTGTAGTTTCCTTTCTTTGTACTTTTTGCTGGGACAATTTTACACTGTTTTTAGAAACAAAAGATTTACAGAAACAGATTGAATTTTTGAAATGAATAAAAATTACTTCCTCTGTAGGTAGGTGTATGTAGGAATCATTCATCTCTATTAAAGTCACAGATTGTTAACAGATCAAAAAATATCCTGAGATGTTGATAGTATTAAGAATTAATACATATTTATTTTGTTTCTGCTTACTTATTTGATTGTTTGTTTACAGGGCAGGGTTGTCTGGGAGTGAATCTAATCGGAGCTAACAGGGTGGTGGTCTTGGATGCCTCGTGGAATCCGTGCCACGATGCGCAAGCTGTGTGCCGGGTGTATAGATACGGCCAGAAGAAGACCTGCCACATATACAGAATGGTGACTGACAACACACTAGAGAAGAAGATTTATGACAGGCAAATCTCCAAAAAAGGAATGTCAGGTTGGTTGTCTGGTTGCTAAGGAACTATTTGCTTAATTTTCCTGTAATTTGCAGTTTACGAATTTCTTATTGTATGCTTTGCCATAATTTACAAACAGTGGTAGATGGGTTTAAGTACGAGCTGTACTCTGACCATGTTCTTCTGTTATTCTCAGAAAATTGTTGAGGAGTTACAAACAATATTTCATAAAATATGAACATTTGTATGGACGTGTAGCACATTCATGCTGCGTTCATTAAAACAAAGTGTTAGTATTGAAATATGTGGTTAGCACATACAATTGTTGATAAAATTATGCCATAGTGTTGCTGACCTGGGATCATATATGATATAGTATTACCGTTTAGAGGTAACATATGATATAGAAGTGCTGAGCAGGGTTGTACATGATATAGTAGTGCTGATGGGGGGGTCATATTATGATATAGTGTCATTGTCCAGCTGTCATGTATGATATGATATATTATTAATGGGGTCATAGGTGGTATAATATTGCTGACTGAGTGGGGGTGATATTATGATATAGTGTCATTGTCCAGCTGTCATATATGATATGGTATATTATTAATGGGGTCATAGGTGGTATAATATTGCTGACTGAGTGGGGGTGATATTATGATATAGTGTCATTGTCCAGCTGTCATATATGATATGGTATATTATTAATGGGGTCATAGGTGGTATAATATTGCTGACTGAGTGGGGGTGATATTATGATATAGTGTCATTGTCCAGCTGTCATATATGATATGGTATATTATTAATGGGGTCATAGGTGGTATAATATTGCTGACTGAGTGGGGGTGATATTATGATATAGTGTCATTGTCCAGCTGTCATATATGATATGGTATATTATTAATGGGGTCATAGGTGGTATAATATTGCTGACTGAGTGGGGGTGATATTATGATATAGTGTCATTGTCCAGCTGTCATATATGATATGGTATATTATTAATGGGGTCATAGGTGGTATAATATTACTGACTGAGTGGGGGTGATATTATGATATAGTGTCATTGTCTAGCTGTCATATATGATATGGTATATTATTAATGGGGTCATAGGTGGTATAATATTGCTGACTGAGTGGGGGTGATATTATGATATAGTGTCATTGTCCAGCTGTCATATATGATATGGTATATTGCTAATGGGGTCATACACGGTATAGTGTTGCTGACTGAGGGGGGTGGTTGGGGTGTCTCTTGATCACTTTTGTGTCATCCATTCGTTATCTCTTTTTAGATCGTGTGGTGGACGAGTTGAACCCTCAAATGAACCTAACCAAACGAGAGGTAGAGTCATTATTAGAGTTTGATGATTCCGATATGCCGTTTGAAGACTTCGGTCATTTGGCAGACACTTTCCAGGATTCTGTTTTGCAGTCAGTTTGTCGTGATCACAGCCAAGTGATATGCAAGGTAAGAAGCTGCCCTCTATTTGGCTGACATGCATTATTAACGTTCACATCGTTTGGTGCACAATTTGTGAGTGTTACCCTCTCATGTCTTGAATTCCTCTCATTCAGAAGTGACATAGTACAAACGTAAAAAAGAACGCAGTTTTGCATTTGCCATATCAGTGAATGGCACATGCTCAGTTAGTGTTGGTTAACTTACTCCGACATCTGTCACAAGTCATGAGGAGGACGGTTGCTTTCAGACTCCACTAACCGCATACCCGCCGACTCGGGGATTTTGAGGGGGGACCCCGTACCAGAGTGATTGCCACCTTCACGCAGCTCAGTCTCCAAAGATTAACAAAGCTATCATATGTCTAGCTAGCTAGCTGTCACATGTTCTGGTCTGACCACTTCCTTAAGGATACAATCTTGGAGCAGAGAGCTGCCTTGTGGCATAGTTAATTAAGTGTAAACACTAACAGCCTGGCTGGAGCACTGTTCACAGAACTTCTTCTTCTGACCATGTGGAAATAATTGTTCTGCTAGCTAATGCAAACAATCTTCCAGCTCACTTGGAAGAAAGTCAGGGATTACAGGGGACTATTATTTGGATTGTGGTTTTGGGAAAGATAAAAGTTCTCTAAAAGACTTGTCTGTCAAATGTTTTGAAGTTTTGTCATGACAGACAACAGTGCAGTCACATCAAGAGAAAATCAGTGACTGTTGGTAAAGGGAAAAAAATCAGTGGGAAAATCAGTGACTGTTGGTATCAAAACAGTATCATTATTGAGTCAATGGAAGTGGTCAGTGATTGAATTATGAAGCTCATGGCAATTTCAGGGTTGGTGATTTTTTTTAGTGTCTATCTCAGTAAATTACATATATAGAGATATTGCCATGATAGCTGGACATTTTGGTTTTCTTTTAAAATGGTGTCAGTGTCTCAGTGCATTGTCAATGTGCATCAGACTTCTCCAGCATAATTCTTTGCATGTAAACAAAAGATGTTACTAGTTTAGGTGTGAAGAAAATACATATAATAAGTCATGTTTGCAAATTATTGACCAACAAAGTGCCTGAAACCTGGAAACGGTAGATCTTCTCCCATCGTTATGCACACGGTACTTACAATTGTAGATGTGTCGATCCTTTGTTTGGATTGGTGCTCCCTGGGCAGTAGTTTAAACTCCCCCATGTGACTTTGCTGTGATTGAATAGTGTAATAGCAGGACAAAGTAGAAGGCTATTAAGGTTTGCAACTCAATTGTGTGTGTTCTCAACTTCAACATAAGTACAAAAGAAGAACGTTGGACTCCAGTCGTGCATTTGGTTTAATTACTGCTGATACTTTGACACCCATCAGTGAGAGTTAAGATATGCTGTTCAGTTAGCCCAAAGGTGTTTCATTCCTTTATTAGGCAATCCCAGTTTTAATATCATTCACATAGCAACCTCATTTAAATCAACTAATCCTGTCTCAATTAGCTTGTTTAGAACAATTCTCTGATCCCAGGTGTTTAGCTGCCCACATTTTCAGAGGTGGTGATGCAAAACTTGACACAGCTGCTTAATTGACGTAAATGAATATATTTACGTTGTTAAAAAGGGATGGCATGCAAATGAACTGATAAGGCAGAAGTATATTTTGTCAACCAGATACATCAACCAGATTCAAACTTCTCTAGTTTTCTTTGTTAGTCTCTTCAATCACAACTGAACTGTGTCTAACATATTCAGAACATCCTTTCAAAGGAACAGTAAAAGAACCAAAAGTATTGAAATTTAGCAACATAGCTGCTCTAGCTCTGTAAAAAGTCATGATTTTGATTAGTGAGTTAAATCAAATAAATTGATTTTATCGAAATAAATCAATTTAAATCATGATTTTTTTGTCAATGAAAAATTTCAGTCATAGTTTTTGTCAGTTTGCTTTAAATCAAATAGTCATGGGCAACTTCACAGAAGAGTATAAGAATCACCCTTGTTGCCATCTTATTGATTTACCTTTGTTTCTTTCTTTTTCAGGGGTGATTACCCTGACAAGCTTTCAAAAGCTTTTTGTAGTCAATCCTCAGTTTCTTTAACTACATATTTCATTGTAATTTTTCTTTTTAACTATTCATAACGAGACAGAAATAAAGTTACAGTTAATATACATAATTGTCACTAAATCCATCCCCTAGTGATGAGAGATGGTCATTTTTTTTTTACTTTGTCAATACTTATTCAGTGGTTTCTTTGATTTGTTTACACAGGCTCCATTCAGCACAGAATCTCTGCTTTGGGATAGAAAAGACCAAAGACTTACCCGAGCAGAGAAGGCGCAAGCGAAGAAGTCGTACGAAGATGAACTGAGGTTGAACACCAACAGCTACAGTCGCCCATCTTATTCTGCTTATTATCCAAAATCTGAAAAGTTCTCTGGTAGCCCCACTCCAGTGTCAGCTGGGGGCTTTGATACTTCTTTGCCTTACTTGTAAGTAATAGTACCTCATCAGCAGGAAAGTGTAGTTGGGAGGTGGTGGGGCGGTTTCTTGGACATGTCACTTCAACATTTAACATAAACTGTCTTCTTGAGACTTTATGCAGTCTTAAAGGTTTTTTGTTTCAATGAAATTGTATCCTTTGTAATCAGTGTTGCATGTGTACCCGTGTGTATGGGTGTGTTTGTGATGCCTTGCTTGTGCACACAATATCTCTTGAAGGAAAACTTGCACAAATCTCATATTTGGTATGTAGGTGTGCCACATTGGGTACAAGAACCCTATTGTTTTGTGGGGTTTAAGTCATTTGGGGTCAACAAAGGTCAAAAAGTTAAACGTAAAAAACGAGATCTCGAGAAGTGAAGCCTGGACCTTTGTCAGATTTGGTGAAAAGGTGTGACACATCAAAGACATGTTCCCTTTTGTTTTGGTGTGGCCAAAGGCCATGTAATGTCAAGAGTGGTCAAATTGTAAAAACCTTGTAAACACAATAACTCTAGAAGTGAAGTTTGGACAAATTTCATATTCAATAAGAGGTGTACCACATTCAGAACAAGAACCCTTTTGTTTTTTATGGAGTCAACAGGAATCAAATTGTGAAAACCTTGTAAGCATGATATATCAAGAAGGGAAACTTGGGCATATATCTTATTTGATATGTCAGTGTACTTCTTAAAAGGAAAAGAACAAGAACCATATCATTTTTGGTGAAGTCAAAGGTCATTCAGGGTCAACAGGGGTCAAATTGTGGAACCTTGTGAACTTAATATCTCAACGAGTAAAGCTTCGACGAATCTCACATTTACAAAGTAGGTGTACCACATTAAGTACGAATTAACCTATTGTTTGTAGTTTAGGGCCAAGCACATTTGGGGTGAACACAGGTCACAAAGTGAAAACCTTGTAGACACAATATCTCAAGAAGGGAAACTTGCACAGGACTCATATTTGGTTGGTTTGTGTCCTGATTACAAAAAGAAGCCCCAAAATCCTGATTTTGTTTATTTCCAAATGAGCAGCAAGATCGTTCTAGTCATCAAACCACACTGCATTTTTTAATTCTGGTGTTTTTTTTTCACAATTATTTTGTCAGACTTAATATGAGAGGACAGATTCAAATGCCTAAAAAGCCAGTGGCTAGTGTCAGACCATTGCAGTCAACTCCTGTCCCAAAATACCCCCCTGGACCAGGACTGGGACTCGGGTTGCCCAAGCCACCTGGTGAGGGCACACTGGAAAATCTGAAAGGACTCACTGTACAGAGAATTAAGGCCACCACTGGTGAGTGCAGAAATTTGAAACTATGAAGGACAACCTGTCTTTGAAGTTCCTGTCACCCAGAGTTACACTATATGATAGACTTATCAATAACTGAAAAAGCACATTTGCTACTTTGTAAAGGAGTGAAACTCAAAATCATCAAATTGTTGAAGAGCCATTTGTTCGGTTTAAAAAGAAATGTAATTGATAGATACAGAGTAGTGACCTTTGCATGCTTTACTGAAGAAACCTCTGTTAATGAGAAAGTATACCATTTAATCAATACTTAATTGAATAATCACATCAAGTAACTGGAACTCTTCTTTAAGAGATGAAGCAAGTAAATAGAGTATCTGAGAAAGTTCTAAGTAAATACCTCATTTTGGAGTTAAAATATGCCACCAAGTTAGTTATACAGGTTTACCTTATACATTTGTCAGTGGACCATAATTCATTACCAGACATATTCCTCGTAGTTTCGTCAGGCCTGTTCCTCAGCCACCTCTTTCTGCAACCTCCTCTTCTTTTATCTTCAGATATTCTGCTGCCTGGAGTGAACACTCTCACCAACTCTACCACAAAGATTAATGCTGGTGAAGTTGTAACTTTCATTAAAACTCAAAGAGGCATCTACCTACGTACCCCAGAGGGGCGTTTCATTGCAGTTAGAGGACCTAGCAACAAGAACTCCAGCCAATTGCCAGTGCAGTCTTCTAGTCTCCTGAATTCAAAGAATGTCGACAGAGATAGCCCCGGAAGGAGCATGGACCCCAAAGATCTGCCAATTTTCCCCATGTCTCAGTTGTCAACTAGTACAAGCAGCGGCAGTAACTTAGTAAACTCTATTCGGGGTCCCATCTCATTCATACCACCAATGACAGAGAAATCAATGGAAAATGGGTCTGAATCCATCACCACGGAGACAGTGGTACCGTCAAATGCTGTAAATCCCAGTGCAATATCCACCTCAATGAACTTGATGAATTCAGGACAGTCGGGGTTGCCACACATGTTTTCACAATCGTTTATGCCACCATTTTGTACCCAGTCTGGTCGGTACCGACCCCACCAACCCTCTTCCATGAACTTCTCTCCACCTCGAACACCGCCTTTATCTTCTTCGATGGCCCCGATGCCCTCTGGTGATCTGTCCAGCTTTTTCTCTCATCACGAGGTGGGCACGACATCCGTAGAGGACATCTTCCCCCGGGGGATGTCCTACTCTCAGAGCAATGTTATGTCTCCATCTGTGAGCAGTGTTTCTGTCAGTGACGTGAAGCAAGACTCCATGTTGCCAACATTGGTAGATAATCTAAATGATCCTCACACATCATCAGCTGCTCATCTGTCTGATGCCTTAATCCCAGGAGGGAGCCTCCTCCTGAATCAAGGGAACATCATACCATCTGCTTACCCTATTGAAACCTCTTCAGGGTCGATGCCTGTCCCTATCAGCAGGAGCGGCGACCCATCCATCACGTCGTCGTCGTCGCCGCCCCTGCCCCCTAACGGGGAGCTGGCATCCTCGTCAGGGGGGTTCCAGGGTGGCAGCAGCTCTCTCTCATTCCTGTCAGTACCTCCACAGCTGCCGGCGTTGGATGGGAATAGTGTGGAACAGATTCTCATGAATTCTTCTGCAAGTGATAGTGATATAAACTCCTCAAGTGTAGCCACAGGCAAAGTGCAATCTTCAAACTTAGCCAGTCTTTCTGAGTTCGTGTCAAGCACATTTCAGTGAAGTTGTAAAGTTTTACTTAAGTCTCCGACTGAACTTAATCTCTAATGAGATAGCAAACTGCTTGTGATAAAACTACTGTCTAAAAATGAACTAGTGTTACCTACTTTATGACATATCAGTATGATGCAATGTTAAAAATGTAACTGAGACTGATTACACATGTAACTGAGACTAGAAGTAATATGATAAGCACATGTAACTGAGACTAGACTTAGTAAGGTTGGCACATGTAACTGAGACTAGACTTAGTAAGATAGACACATGTAACTGAGACTAGATTTAATAAGATTGACACATGTAACTGAGACTAGACTTAGACACATGTAACTGACACTAGACTTAGTAAGATAGACACATGTAGCTGAGACTAGATTTAGATTACTCATCCAGCTGAGATTTAACTAATTTTGTTTTTGTCTAACACAGCCAAACACATATATTCCGTACTAGCCAAAGTAATGTCAGTTATCTATGACTACCACTGGCAACTCGGCTGTACCTTGTGTGAACTTTGTTTTGTGTTTGGCTGTGTTTGTGTGGTTATAATGCAATGTTGAAACTTGAAGCAGTGTGTTTCTTTTGCAAATAGACTAGTATCTCAGAGAGATTTTTACTAGGACTAAATAAAAGATCATACCATGATACAGTTTCAATTACCTTACAATCAAGACACATTGTGAAATACTGAGACCAGGCTCTGTCAACATGACCATACACCCATTTTATCTCAAAGCACATGTTTAGTTTCATTACTGAGACGAGACTAGATCACAACATAGCTAAGACTTTGTTTTTTTTTGTATCTTAGTCAAATCCCAATGTCAAGAATTCCTGAGACTAGTATCTGACAACTTGACAGAGACCCACTTTGTTACAATCAAAGCACATATTTGATAATGTTACTGAGACTAGTTTCTGATGAAAACCTGACTAACACTCACTTTATACATCAGTCAAAGCAATTAATGCACTTTGTTAATTATGTCACTGAGACCAGACCTGACAGCATAGACCTGACATGCATCTAGAAAAGAGGAAGCTTTATTCAAATGATGCAGAGTGAAACTCAGAATGAAAATCTGTTGGAATTGTGTTTCTGTCTGTTACCATTTTTGAGAAATGGCTTTTCAAATTTGATGAAAATGCAAATAAGATGACGTGGAGTGTTGCACAGTGACAGCATTTCTTCTGTTAGGCTTATATGTATTATCTCTTAATTACGTCGTTACTTGGTTTCAATTGGTAAGTGTTATCAATATTTGTAAAGAAGGAAATACACGCTTCCAAAGCAAAACCCTGTTGCATATAAAATTCACCATTGTCCTTTCAGTATAGGTTAAGTAGACAAAGAATAATATAGGAATATCATGTGAGTCCCTCTCTTGACGTCATAAATTTGCATATTATGCTAATGTTTATTCATGATGCAGGTATGGAACAGGATGTTGCATGTAAAATTGTCAGTATGCGATAGAATTTGTGGCTATTTTCAACATTTTTGATGAATAGTACAGCCAATTTTCCAAAATGTCATTTTCATGTCACACAACCTTTAATAATGTCACTTGACTAATCTTTGATATCACGATTCATATTCATACCATTTAAAGGTTTATGCTGCATCTGAACTACATATATTAAACTTTACATAAACAAATTGTATTTGTGATATGGGCTTTAATACCAAATGAAAGATTCTGTGCTGC
Organism: Stichopus chloronotus; assembly: GCA_021234535.1. Taxonomy (NCBI): domain Eukaryota; kingdom Metazoa; phylum Echinodermata; class Holothuroidea; order Aspidochirotida; family Stichopodidae; genus Stichopus; species Stichopus chloronotus. Next base: position 27,897,800 of record CM037830.1, read on the forward strand.
TGAGGCAAATTATCCTGGATATATTTTGACATTTGGTGGTTGGGCGGTGGATCCTTGCATGGTTTGTTGTCAGTTATCTGTTGCTAACATCATATGTGAGGGTTGTTTTATGATAGCTTCCCGACTTTACCCAGAGTGAAATCAATAAAGAGACTATACTCTATATCTGTTTGAAGATTTAAATGTAGCAGATGGTAATCACTGGTAACATGATAATGGGGTGTGATTGAGAAGTGACTGTGGAGTCAACTTGTTTGGTAGTTTGATTCTTCCTTACATTTTGTTTTTTGTAATTTATGAGATGCCCACCGCTGTTTCAGGCTATGAGATGGAGACTTTCAATCAGTCGAAAATTTATACTTATACATCCATGAATATGAAGAAATTGTGAAACAAATGCAATAGATGATGATGATGATCGGTGGTGTCTTTCATCTATGAATCAATCAATGTTCTCCGTAATCCATGAATGAATGTAAAAGAAATTGGAGGTGTACCGGTATGGACTTTTTGCATCAGCTTTGGGGCTCACATGGTACTCAGATTTTACCTACTGGTGAACGAAATATTGATGGAAGAGAAAGGGCTAGCATGATCATTAAAGTCCGATTTTATGATCCCCATAAATGTCTTGTAGTGACTGAAATGACGTTTACTTTGACTTGACTGTGCAAAATGGTCAACACCACCACATTAGTAATGGAAAGAAAAAGATTGATGCGTTCGCTTTATTGATGTTGGTACATTGTGTCTGATGTGAAACTGATCCGACGTTGGATGTGAGCAGCTCTTTGCTGTTATCAATAAGATGCAATTCTTTGTCTTATAAATTGGTCAATTTCAAGAAGAATGGGTAACTTCCCTATGGGATGTAGCAGTTCATTTATGACACATTCAGATTGTGCAAATTTTAAAGACTTGTATTACGTACAAACTCAGTTCGTCATTTCTTCTTTTGTCTTGAAGCTATTTCATAAATGTACAGCAATGTGATATTCTATATTAACTTATTATTAATGACTCTTGTATTTAAAAACATATTGAGTACACATCAATAGCATCAACTTGCTGTAAGATATAGAATGGATGCCTGAAACTAACAAAGGATTTCAACTAGCAGTGACCATGTTCAGGTGAAAGAGGGAGGGTTGCGGGGGGGGGGGGGGGGGGGTTGTAGGGGTACAGTTAGTGGGCTGGTGAATTGTGTCTGTCGTTATTTGTAGCTAGCCACAAGTAATCATGGGAGCCTATTAACGATCATGAAACCAAGATAGCGATTTTTCTCTTGGGTTTTCATAATCAGCTATTTCACCTGACAGGGCTTTTTTCCCTTCTACTGCTGTTCTGACATTTCTTAATCAGTCCCTTTTTTACAGAGTCTACAAGAAGTCAATTTGGAAGCAAGAAGTCTCTATTACAAATTGAAAAAACTATTCTGATGTTTGTTAGTGTATGCACTTTGCTGAAACTGTCTCCTAGACATAGTAATGGGAACAGGAGAGTGGCTCTTCAATCAGACTGAAAAAGGTAACCAGTATTCACAGTCACAATGAAATAGGAAAGGAAATGATTTATTGTGTTTGTTTTATTTATGCTATATATTTATTTAGTTTATTTTACTTTACAAACTGGACGTAAATGTTCTTGTTTCTGTTTGACTGTTGTTCTAGTATGACATGGACATTCCACAAACAGCTGAAGATGGGAGTAGAAACTAAATCCAACTCAACCATCAGATATCACTGTGAATTGTCAATCATTGACATCAGTGTGAATTGACATCACTTTGAATTGACAGTCATTGACATCACTGTGAATTGACATCACTGTGAATTGACAATCATTGACATCAATGTGAATTGACATCACTGTGAATTGACAATCATTGACATCAATGTGAATTGACATCACTGTGAATTGACAATCATTGACATCAATGTGAATTGACATCACTGTGAATTGACAATCATTCTCTCATGATTGTGGCTCAAAGGGGAGGATGGGAACAATAGCTCTGAATGAATATTTGAAGATGGTTGCCCAGGAAAAGCTAGCTTTTATTTTTTTTTTTCATTTCGAGTACTGTACTTTCTTGGGATGAAATCCGGTGCAAATCTACAGTCAGCGATATCAGTTACAGGGAAACATATCCATCAGTTGTGATTCTTTGGCAATTTCTATTACTTGGAGAGGATACTTCAAACCTGCACCAAGTTTGTGAGTGATCGGACTCACATCTGAAGTAAATGGCTGAGCGCCATTTTCATGTGGTCACGGGACTGGTAGATCCACTATTGAGTTTGTTAATAGACTGATTTTGAAAGTGGATGATACATTGATTTAAAATCAGCCATCATAGAACCCCTCTTTGATATTTTTGTGATCTTACTTCTGTGATGGTGTTGAATCAAGAATGGAGAAGGGGGGAGGGAGGGGGGATGGCTGGCTAGGAAATAGTGAATAGGTGGAAGAAGACAAGACTTGTCACTACATTTTGTGAGGAGTACTGAATTGACACAGAGGGTAGCCTGTTCTATCTCCTCTCTCCCTCTACTTCATAGACAACAGCAGAATGTGATTTGACCATCCAAAAATCTTTTTGAGCTAGGTTACAAAGTTATGTTGTAACTCTCTCTAGAAAGTGATCACACAAAAACAAGAGGGCAAATTCTTCATACAGTTAATTGAGACCTATTGTAAGGGAAAGTTTGTCAACTTCCCTTTTTTGGCCCAAGCAATGGTCATTGTTAATGTCCACATGAATCAACTCGATTAATGCTTCAAGTTTTGACATGTCATCTTTTAGAAAGAGCTGGTTTGAAATCTGTCTAGTTTGGGAGGTAATGCTGAAGAGGAAAGTTTATGTTTTTGGTTTTATTTCCTTCATATTTTTTATTTCAGTGTACATTGCCGTAAGCTTCAAGATTTTTGTAAAACAGTGAAGCAGAAGAAAATATAAATATGTGCATATGACAGAAATGTACTGTTCTCTCTTCTTGTCTTTTGAATTCTTGTAGATATTACTATTCACTCAAGATAAATTGATGCAATTCATGTCTAAATTATCCAAGCTCCTGTGCTCTGTTAAGAAAAATTAGTGATTTGATTGTCCATCAGCTTGCAGCTTAAGATTTTAAGACTGTTAATTGTGTCCTTGTACTAGCTGTGTGTGCAGATGAGGGATCTCCTTCTAAAGGATGGTTACCAAATTGCATGCATCTACTACTTTAAACCAATGGATTTGAATCCATTCTCTGAAATTCAGAAAAGGAAAAAAAGGTATTGAGTAGCTTTTCATTATTTGTATGATCCTGCTTGAAGGTCAATTGCACATTAATTCATCTTGAAAATTAACCAAACTACTTGACCCACTGAGGAAATCAAGGTACTGAGTGTGCAAATGATACTGCAACTAGACGATGTAGACCATTTCATGTTTACAGTTGAACCTTTTACGATTGTAGTACTTTTCTTTTTCATAAGTATGGATTTTTCAATTAGTGTGTGACATATACCCCATAGGCCTATCAAAATTCAAGTATTACAAAATTATTGCCATATTTTTCTTTCACAATTTGTGTTGGGA